>OW285188.1:26386432-27586432 GCA_935421135.1 Bugulina stolonifera
AGTCAGTACCAGCGGATTAACAGTGGATTAATATACAAGGGTTTGATGGATGTTTGTTTAAATATCTATTATTATAATTATTAACATATTAACTGAGGATTGAGTATTAACTAATACTATAAATAGGATGGATCAGATGATGGTGTGGTACAGGTAATCCTATCTAATTATATATATATACTCTAACAGTAAGTGTGGCCCACCCAGGGCCTCTATATAGACCTATAGTGTAGGCCTACATAATCCTTTGTTTATTTTCATTCATGCCTAGTTTTACCTTGAGCTATGGACGATGGTCTAGGCGCAATGTAAACTTTTTTCACAAAAATTGTTGAAACTTCTTTTTCCTCTATATGATCCTACCTACTCTGAAGATGGGAAGAAAGTACACTATGTAACAGTTTTCAGTAATCACAGTTTATTTATATTAGTGCTGGGCGGTTTGGATTTGCATGTGCATTCAGTTTTTTGCTGACTTTACAAAAAACCGAATAATACCGAAGTTGTCTTCTACCCCTCGGTTTAATTCAGTTTTTTAAATTCAAGAAAAATCACCGTAAACTGAATACTTGATTTTGGGAGTTGTCACAGTGCGTTTAACTGTGATGGCGGCCATCTTTTTATTTTATGTAATAAATCTAAATTATTAAATACTAATTATTTATAATAATATGCAAGTATAGCTACTAGAATTGAGTGAAACTAAAATAAGTCGTTTCTGGGTGACAATGATGACTGCAGCGAAGTCTGTGTTTCAAGGATGACATCAAATCGTGAAGGTTGAAAGATGCATAGCATGAATTAACGTGTTCGTAATCCCAGCTACGGAAATGGCAGCCATTTTCATTTCATTCAACAATTAGCAATTATTAGATTTATATCAACTATTCATAATAATATGCAACCGTGACTGTTAGAATTGAGTGAAACTACAAATAGATAACCACTGGGTGGCAATCATGGCTTCAGATAAGTCTAAATTCCAAGGATAACATCGAATTATAAGGATTGAAAGAAGCATTATTGGAAGTGGGTGCGCTAAGGGGCCAGGCGTGGCTTGAATTTTAAAACTGAATCGTACCAAACTGCTGCGGTTTGCATTTTAAATTTTTGCAGTTTTTTAACCGAAAGAAAAAATTGCCAAACTGAATAATACCGAAACACCGTGCAACACTAATTTATATCATTATTAGCATAACAATATATAAATTCACTAGCTTATTATTCAAACACAGTCTTTCAGTGGGAAGCTATACAGATACACAGAATTTTTCAAGGACACAAGTCCCATATAACGATTGGAAACTTAATAACATCATAGTGACTTGCAGAAATGAGAACTCCATATTGTGTGGGGTTGTGTTTAATCCTCTCACTCAGTTCGAAAGTTTGTTGATTCTACTGTTGACAATAACAACTCATAACTTTAAAACTGCCCTGTAGTTATAGTCTCTTAGTCCAGACATCAACTTATGTCTTTGCACGGGCTCCTCCCCCCCCCCCCCCCCCACTCATGTAGATATGCGTCTGGAGGGGTTGTGCTCTCACTATTTCAATGCTCATCACAGACACTAAGCTATTGGAAAGTCATCATTCACAGTAGATCAGAATTGATGCACACTGGTTATAATATAACTGAGATGCACTTAATAAAGTCATAGTGACTTGCAGAAATATGAGCTCCGTGTTGTATGGGGCTGCATGCGATTCTCACCTGGTTGGAAAGTTTGTGAGTAATGCAGTTGACAATAACAAACTGGAGCCTCTACTATTTAATTAAGTAGTTACAATTAATTGGTTATTGATAATGATTTAGTATTATTTATTGCAATATTTTCTTGTCAGCCTTTGATTGAAGTTTCATCCCTACTGTAGCTTGTTTATATATCATGCATAAATATCAGTTTTTGCCTTCATTACAGTTTGAGAAATAATGTGACTTATTCATTGCTTAATGTTTCCTATTAGCCACTGGTCCATTTGAGAGCAGAAAACAGGTTGTTTAAAAAATATTTTCCTAGATCGGAATATTTTTGTTATTTTGGTTATCTTAGCAACTGTGTTTCTTCCCAGATACAATGAATTTTTCACCTAATGTTACGTGCGGTAAATTTAGGGGAAAGCATGAAAAAAATGTTACTTATATTAAGAGAATATGTCTTGTTAGGAACTGAACCATTTTCATAGTCTTCTCGCACATAATTGTCTCCTCGACCAAAGAAATGTGTCATTCACCTGCATTTTCTACTTGTCAATCTCCACCCACTCAGTATTTTATGGATCACCTTTCCATCAGCGCTAAACCGGGGAGATCACGCATCCACATGATGGTGAGCACGCGAGCCTGTCATGTGCTCACCACAATATGACCGTCTAGTGTTCTAGTGTCCATTACCCGATCCTGTTATGACGTAATGAAGTGATAGTATGCTCATATAAAGTGGAGGTCTGTGAATAGTAGCGTAGGAGTGTTTGTTTGCCAGGCGGGCAGTGCGCGCACAGGTGTGTGGTCGGATGATTGGCTTAGAGCCACCTTACCATCCTTTATGCTAATATCTTCCGACTTATATATAATTATCTTCAGAACTGTTTGTTCTTTGACATTGAACGAACTTTATTCCCACACAAAATGCTTAAAAATAGTAGCTTAAATTCTGACACTTGTCTGCATTGGTTTGAAATAGCATAAAATTAATTAAACCTTTTCATCAATTCTACTGCCTTCTTGACAGGTTCAATCAGTTATGAAAAACATGGCCTTGTCTGCTCCGAGCAGGCCCTTCTACACATTGGGTTATAATTATTAATGATAATATGGGTAATACAGTAATTGTGTTGTTAATATTTTAATAATACTTATATGAATGTTTAGGATAAAGAAATGAAGATGTTTAAGAAGCAGTGCAAATCAGATATGAAATTATTGGAGGCTGAACTGAACTCAGTGCGGAATAAAACTGAAGCTAAAAAACGAAAGGAAGAATTTGAGATTGAGTTGGCAGAGAAGGTGGGTCGTTACTGTGAATTGGTTATCTCTTACTATTCCATGCCGTCTGTTATACGTGTATGTGTAATAGCATTCTGGTACAATTAGCTCCCTCGGCTGTAACCTGCTGCTGTGCGCAGCACTATTAGCATATTCTAGAACCAGTCAAGTGGTGACCTAGATTCTAGGCGTTCCCTGCTTCCTTGTAAGGGTTATTGGGATCCTCAATGGATTTAGTGAGAGTAAATAACATAGAATTACCTGCTGTAGTTTCTCTTCTATAATAAATAGTGTGAAACTCTTTGTTACCTGAAGGAAAGAAAGTTCATGGTCAAGCAAGCAGAGTTTACTAATTCATCGGCCAAGCGACTGGCGGAGCAGCACAAACAGAAGAGTGCACTTCTGGAGAGACAAGCGCTGCAACAGAAACAGCAGCTACTCAGGGGTATGTGTGTGTGCACTGCTTACTCTATGTATTACTAGTTACTCAGGGGTATGTGTGTGTGCACTGCTTACTCTTATGTGTTATTAGCTACTCAGGGGTATGTGTGTGTGTGCACTGTACTAAGCCAGTTTTTTTTTTGTTACTGCCATGCATTGCCATCCTATTTAGTAGACCTCAGAATCTTAAGCTTGTATGAGCGGCAGGAGCTGGGGCTCACCTTTCACAACACGAGTGTGTCGGACTTGAACCTGTGACCCTAAAGTCTACAGATTAACCATTAGACCGTCCTGTCAAACAGTTACTGAATGTATAGCTGCGACATCATAATATGCGTTTGATATGCTGTGATATAATGTACTTGTACATGTGTATTGTTTAGCTAAATTGTCAGATGTTATTGACCAAACGTGTATACATAGGCTACACGCTAACAATGTAATCTACCTTCATATATCAGCTGATTGATATTTAGTCTGCAACCACTCCCTCCTCTAATATAATATCTATTGTCTAGTTATCAGCAAAAAAGTTTTAAAATTCTGTGGGAATGGTATATGAAAATATTTTAAATTGATGAGGCATCGGCTCGCCATCTCGAGGTCAAGTGAACTCAGGAAAGGTCGCCGATTTGATGAGTGTGATTTGGATTCATCCCTGAGCAACTTAGACATGGATTGCACATGTTTATACAGAGTTAAACATTCATTAACATCCTATTAGCCAACTCATTTACATTATCTTTGTGCATATCTATGAAAGGCAAAAAAGAGTCCAATATCATCAAATTTGAGTTTAAATCTATTTTAGGACATTTTTAAGTTTTTGCCTAGAAGGTATTTGGAATCAGCTGATTGTGTTTTCCCACAAGCTTCTGGTATGTTTATGTATTGAGTAACTATAAACATGTTGATACTTTTACTGAGTGTGCTATGTACCCAACTGTATGTGTACAATGTACATGTACCTGTACAGCATTCATGTAATCTTATCGGTGCAGGTAACGCATCTCGTCTCTTATGTTTTAGAGAAAGAAGCGATCACCTGGGAAATAGAGGAACGACACCTACACGACAGATACCAACTGCACAAGAGGCTGCTCAAAGACTTCTATTTCCTGCGTAGACACCAAATGCTCACCCGACACGAGAAGGTAGTGACCTCCTCCTCGTTCATCTCATCCTATAAATAGCCGCGTATCGTAACACCCTCTAGGTTATATAATCAACCCATAGACCGAGGTTTCTAAATTTGTCTACAAAATTAATTATTTTAATTTTATTCAAATGTAGTCGACATGCCAACATTGATTGGAGAACTCCAACAATAGTTCTCCAATAACAAGTCCACCTGTTCAGCGTCACCTTTGAGTTGATCTGGGGACGCTCTGGATCGCCTACCTATGGTACAGCTGGGTCCAACCTGCACTTTATGTATTGGCCCGTGCAATGTACCTTTGTAGGTATAACGTGCTTAGTATATCCATAGGTAATGTCCTACAAGCTCCTGCCATCTTACATTTATGTTCTATTTAGTGTCTAAAACTTAATGTACATGTTTAGTTTTACATTTCAAGTACATTATTTGTATTCAACGGATACTGTTTAACCCAGTGAGTATATACTCAAAGCCCTATGGCTCGTTGTGAGTATACAAAACTATCTAGTTTATATATATAGAGTTGTCTTTTCTATGCAACGGTAGGAAAGAGAGCAGTTAAAGAGAAACCAGACACGAGCTGAAGATGAGATGGTACGCAGACATCACGCCGATAAGAAGAGGCTGCCAGGTATACTGAAGAGAGAGGCAGCCACCAGACAGCAGATGTTCAAGCAGAGCCTTAGGATATCCATGATTACCCAGCCAGACGAAGAGAAAGAGAAAGTGAAACAGGTACAGTGGTAGCCTATGGGTTTATTGCAGCAGTTCTTGTTGTTTATAACTTACTAAGCATGTTAGTATAATATATGTATGTACAATGCATGTATATATGTTAGTCACGGCACACACCTGCGCTACACACTGTATCTATCAACTACCAGCCTGAGACAGAGGAATGTCTCCATGCCACTGCAACTGACCAGTGAAATGTTGATCATTTGACCAGTCTGTCATTCCATAGTAAACTGTGTGCACAGGCTGAGATCAGCTGTGCTGACTAGTGCCAACATAATATCAGAGTAACTCAGCTGCTGGTCAAGAGTTTACTAAGACCAGATATGATATTATGATATTTATAATATTGACCACTGTTAACTACTGTTCACCCTTGTGTTTACTCTGCATTCTTGTTTACTAGTTGTTGTTGTTGTCAGATTCCTAAAAATTGGAAACAGGAGGTAAAAGCAAACACCATTCATTTACTCACTTACCCTTCTGTAAGAGGGCAGTATGTGCCACAGATGTAATTAAATTTATATTATATCTATCAATATACATACCCTATACAATTAAATTTATATTACATCTGTGCTCTTTACTGTACACACATATCCATGTGTAAGTAAACATGCATAGGTGTGTATATGTACACGTACAGCTACCACACGTACAGCTACTTGCCAGAGTCACTCTTTTGGAGGACCTGGACGTCTGCTAATAGGTCAACACTAACAGGCAGGGCTTAAAGTGTACCGGAACGCACCGGAACGCCGTTCTGGTAAGAATTTATTAGAGCTATTCTTACAGGAACGCGTTCCGGTTGCATTTTCAGTACATTAGCTAGTGTACTAGTTGTTTCAGTAAAGGTATTGCTCCCTTACTAACTACAGCCAGTCAGCCCACCCTCGCTCAAAACACTAGGAGGTCGCTAGCTTATTTAATTGAATAGGGATATTCAATGGGTGTCTAAAGTATTTTTAATTTTAATATTAATATCTCCTACACATTAACACATGAAAATTAGGTGGCAATATGTATGGCAAACATTTTTATACTAGAAGGTCCAAAGCACTACTATTTACCCAAAAATACATAACATTTTAAGTATTGACATGAAAACAAGGGAGACAAATCTGAGCTTCTCAAACATTTTCTGCAAGCACCTTCCAACACTGGCTCAATACCACTCATCTAAACAGAAATGGAGATATAACTATTATATTTATTAAATGCTTGTTTACACACAGAGAACAAGAGTTAATAAAAAGTATTTATTGTAAAAACATCTTATCGATGTGCTACTTCTTTGAATTTAGCCAGATATATGCAGACTTCGAACATCCGAATGAATAAATGAATGAATGAATCTGTATTTAAAGTTATGCAACAAAATATATATAAAAATGCCTCTATTTGCAAGCGAAGTTGTTTGAACAAATAATACTCCTAGCGTTTCTGTTTGATAGTGAAAGCCATGTAATGTTGATGCGTTCCTGTAAAAGTAATGTTGATGCGTTCCTGTAAAAAAAATTTTACACTTTAAGCCCTGCTAACAGGTCTTGTTGTAGCAACCCCACATTATACATTATACAAATAATGTGGGAATTGTATTCTCTCTCACGTTGTTAGTGATAGCCTGACTAGTAGTCTGGCTGGTGCAGTTCCTGTACGTGTACATACCCCTTCAATAGTCAACAATATGTATATATAATAGTATGTATACAACTCACCAGTGTCCACTGCCCATGACTAGCACAATGGGCATTGCTGAAGCTTCTGTGCAATGCCATACGCTGACTTTGTCACTATCTAGTGTTGACTTCCCTCTGTGTAACCATAGATGTTCCTATATTGGTATTTCCGAACTCATTTCAAGGGAGATAGAACACTGTATTGGAACCACTTGTAACCACTTTATTTATCCACCAACCAACTTTACCACTGATCTCACCACTCATATAGGCCCATTATAAGCTCTGCTTGCATCCATGATTCTATACACCGTGATAAACTAAATGTTAGTGTCATAGCAATGTGCACGGAGCATTGTGATATACATGTACTGTACATGTGTGACGGCAATCCGCCTGCTCTGCTAGATTTTCATGCTTTAAACTTCAGAATAAATACAGTATCAATTCCAACTGCATCATGTCTGTTATAGGAAGTCAATAGTGTAGCAGATAGTCATGTAATATGAGCTGTGGAATAACCCTCTCTTACTGCACATGTCATTTGTTGAGGGGGCATTTAGTAGCACTCTTGTCACCATACTAGTAGTCTGCTGTAGTAGAGTGGTAGTACAGTGATAATACACAGTGGTAATACACAGTGGTTATATGGTGTCACCATACTGTAACAACTAATTATTTCCCAGGTCTGGATCAATCTTATCCACCATATAATAATAATAATAGTAATAATATAGTAATCCTGGCACACTTTCTACATAACCAGTTAATCTAACGTTGTGTGGAGTATATGCATATAGGTATAGCTTTAATGTGATCTCATGTAACTATGTAGATATGATATATGATAGTACAGTACACATATATGATAGTACAGTACACATATATGATAGTACAGTACACGTATATGATAGTACAGTGCATGCATATGATAGTTCAGTACACATATATGATAGTACAGTACACATATATGATAATACGGTGCACATAATTTATATGATAGTACAGTGCACGCATATGATAGTACAGTACACATACATGATAGTACAGTGCACGCATATGATAGGAGTGTATTCAATGTTGTAGTTTGAAGAAAGCGAGAGGAAGCGTATGAAGTCGGAGCTCATAAGACAGGAGATGAAACATAAGAAACAGTGGGATGAGCTGAAATCCATAAACCTTGCTAATGAGCAGGAACTTGAACAGATACAGGTATCTACACAACACCTTACTTTACAGTAGCAGTAGTGTGTGTGGGGGGGATGTTACTATCTTCTCGTTATTTTGTCGACCCTACTGACCTTTTTCATTTGCATGCACAAAGTATTCACTATGCTATACCATGCTATAACATACATGTGCTTGGGCATGATGGATTATAACGTGGTATTATACACTTTATATAATAATAGCGTTGTATATCGTAATATATGACAATATTGTATGATACTGTATCTAGTATTACTACATTTTATTATAACAGAATGAGAAAAGGAAGATGCTAATAGAGCAAGAAACAGAGAAGATAAAGCAGCATGAACAGAGCTACCAGCAAGAGAGGACCAATTGGAAGGCTAATCTACAGCCCAGGAAACAGGTACTCTTTACACTACTACATCGTATATCTTATAACCTACCTACCTACCTACCTACTTACCTACCTATCTACCTACCTACCTACCTATCTACCTACCTACCTATCTACCTACCTACCTACTTACCTACCTACCTATCTACTTACCTACCTGCCTACCTACCTACCTACTTACCTACCTACCTACCTACTTACCTATCTACCTACCTACCTACCTACCTACCTACCTACCTACCTACCTACCTATCTACCTACCTACCTACCTACCTACCTACCTACCTACCTACCTACCTACCTACCTACCTACCTACCTACCTATCTACCTGTGGTGTATCTCGTAACCTACCTACCTGCATGTGGTATAGGCTGTGGATCATTGTCTTGTTTCATTTGGTCTAATAAAAGTACAAGTTCTTTGAGAACTTGGCTCGGTTTAGATTTAAGGCTAACCGACTCGCTAAGACTCTCCTAACTATTGCAATTAAGCAGCGATATAATTAATCTCAAATCTAAATAAATGCTGATTGGCCGACGATCTACCGTGGGGCCATGAAATAGCTCTCCGATTGTTTAACCGATGCATTTCACAACAAAAGTGTTCAGTTCTGAAAATTGCCTAGTAAGATTACGTTATTCAGATAATACATGCAAGTAGATGATATGAGACATTTACCAAGCTTTTGGTTGGTTACAACACTAATGCATCAACTTGCATAACTCCCATGGCCTCTTTTTTATATCCAACCTCATGTCAGCTGACTGACTACCATCGTGACATATTATATAATAATTTATATCATCTAGAGGCCTGCATTAGGCCTTGCAGTCATGCAGTGTACTGGCCACTGCTGCTGCACATGTTATACTACACATATACCATTAGGGTTATATATACACAATATACCATTATGGTTACGTGTATATATACACATATTATACCATTATGGTTAGAGTACCCAGGTTATCACACATTAACAACATAAATATTTCCACTTAACCTTCAACTTGATGCCAAAACATTTATATTACTGAACTTGTATAGACAGACAGTTGTAATGTTGACATTGCATGCATTTATGCTAATATTATGTAACCTTGAAATGTCTATGTGAAAATTCTGAGAATCTTGACTCATGACATGCATACTACAGTGTGTCAAGGTGTGCTTATCAGCTGTAGAATTAACTGTATCATGCTGTATCATGCTGTTATTATTTGTAGAACCTGGAAGAGCAGTTCGTATTGGAAAGACAACGACAGGAAGACTTCTATGGCTCCTCATTGGCCAACTCTCAAGGAGCCGTTCTTTCGTCATCCTCCGACCATGCTATAAACAAAAGCCAGTCATCTGTACGTCTCAGAGACTCTTCTAAGAATGGAGGAAATTCACGCAAGTCCACGGCCATTTAGGAATTTTTTGAGAGATCCTTATTTACTTAAATGTACGAGAAAATTAATAATAGATAATAATAGATACTGGTAGTAACTGGTTTGTTTCAGCAGAGATAACTGCTGCTAACAAACTGTGAGGTAATTTTCCAGAATATTATTCATTTGCAGTGAAACAATATTTATGAATAAAAGCCTATGTATGTATGTTTTGGTACTGTGTAGCCACAATGCAGCATTCCTGATGCAATTATACAAGTATATTGATACTCCAACACTGTTATAATGTAATCACAATAACACTCACTAATGTGCACTGCAATGTTATAATTATTATTTATATACTCATGTTAAAGTTAAACTGTATTTTTATCTTTATTCCTGGCTTATTTATGATTATCTTTCTTGTTACATGGACAATAATTTTAAAATATTTACATAATATGGATGGTAATATTATACCAAGATTGCAGTATATAGAGAGGTTGGTATGTTCACATAATTACACTACATACATCCAGCCTATGTCCTTGTAATACAATGCTGAAATATATATTTCTAACTGTTTTATTTGCTATGTTGCCTTATATGGTATAGTAAAATGCCGGAGGTACAGATAAAGTACATTCCACAGGAATGCATTGTTCTAGTAGTGAATCATCAGCAGCATACTTATGGTATTGTGTCAGCACCAGAGAGCACATTGTTGCCCAGCAATGCCATATACTAGTTTTTGAATTAAAATATGCAACTAAAAATAAAAATGTAAACATCAAATACAGGAGCTATAACAATAGGAGAGGTTAGTTGGGTGGGGCTATGAAGTCTCTTACTGCGTGCATGGACATAATCATGCTTCACATTGTATCTTGTACATTGTATCCAATACTTCAGGTGCTGTATATATAACATAGACAACAGTCAATTCTCTGCATGTAGTAAAAGATCAATTAGTACTGTAATTGAATTTTATTTCCTATTGTGCAAGATGTTCCTCATTTTTACCTACTGCTGTCCTACAGGCTACACTACGTCTACTGATATAATGGTTGTTATCTAGGCCTATCCTATTATAGCCTATAAGTACATGTATATAGTTTGTACTGCAACAATTTTTAATTTTCGCAGACAATATAATATACCTACTATGAATAACGGTGATCAGTCAGTATGCAGTCCTAAGAACAATATATATTTGTAGTTATTCAATGTAATTAAGTTGCACTGCAATCTTAAAAAAAGTATAAATACCAGAATATAAAACAGCTGAATTCCAGACTGAATGCTATCAACTGTCTGGACAATTTTACCCAGAATGCATTTCACTAGGTTTGATATTATCACTGCAAAGTACGCTCATGTTTAGCCAGTGCCTAGCTACAAAGACTAACATTATAATAACAAATCATTCTTACTGGGTACATGTTACAAAACATTCCCCTAATAAAACATAAATCATGTAATTTTAGCAAATACCACGTGGCTTTGTGCAATGGGCAGTGATAGTATATTAGCCAACTTACACTCCTCTTCACACCATTTGGCCAGGTAAAGCTGTTCCATACAGTTTTAGTGTATCCAGTAAACAACATGTATTACATCAGATTTACTGTTCTACTGCTAACTTGTGCATTGCTGCCGCCCTGTCAGCTTGGTGCTAGTATATTACACAAACGCGTTTCGAGAGGTGCTCTGAGTAACGATGGCACAGGGGAAGTGCCCATTTCTACTATCATAAAAATGGAGCGTGCCGATTGTAAGTAATAAACTCAGTTACTACCAACTATCCAATCCGACTGGGTTTTGCCTAAAATAATGACAATCAATTTATAAAGTCTGTGTCTATGTTTTCTGCTTATTGTTAAGATCAGTATTAATCAGTGTTTTTCTGGTATTTGGAGTTCTAACATACGTTTGTAGCAATGATTTTATATACATGTACATTGTATGTTACCTCATTATTTGTAGTTGAATGTGGAGTTGGATGCTACAAGATACCTTATCAGACTCTAGTGGGTGAACTTGATGTATCTGACATTGTAAGAATTGATGTCTACTTCTACGATTTTGGATCTCTTACTTCAGAAGGAAGACACATCGAAGATGTATTTGAAGTTCAGAAGGTTAACTGCCATCGCCATCGAAATATAGCCCCTTCACCACATTCCGTAGGAAACTATACTTTCACAGACTATAGTTTTTATAAAAAGCGATTTCGAATTGCAAAAATTACCGATGTCGCCTTACCCTGGCTTCAGCTACACGGTGCTAATGATGTGCTGCACCTAAAGATTCGGAAACACAATGACTCAGACAGTTCCTACAGATTTGCTTACTCGTCGGCATACCTTCCATCTATGATAATTCAGAGCAAATCTAACGGAGTTACCAGGGTTCGGCGATCAACCAGCAGCACCGCCCGTTCTCCAGCGTGCACCTCACAGAATGATAAGTCCATGTGCTGTCTTCAGTCCCGACGGATGGCAGCCAGTGAGCTGGGAGAACTATTTACACTCGCAGAGACGCCTGAGTATTTAACACTCCATCGATGCGCTGGAACTTGTCGTAAGTAATTTTAATCTCATTGTGTTTTTTCTGTGTAATGATACAACCAGTGTCTTGCTTTCCAATTTGACTACATTGTTAATTTGTGAAATGTTGCGTAGAACGAAATTCTTGCAGCTTCACATGGGCGTCATTGAACCATTGACCGCTCGCTCAGTGCTCAGCCACATGCACATGTGCTACAACTTGGTGCTAACATGTAACATTACAATGCACATTTTTACATACATGAGTATTTTATTCTAATATAATTATACAAATTTTAGCCATGGTAATTGCTCAAAGTGGTCTTGATAGCTGGTTTGATAATGGAGCGAGAAAGTGCTGCAGATTGCTAGAAGGGAACCCAATAGCTTTGCGGATATACACTGGGACAGAGACTATTGACACTATCAACCTGCAGTTAGATGCAACCGTTTGTGGCTGTACCTGACCATCACTATCACCGGACTTTTTAATTAATAAAATCTTTTTATACATTTGGCAGTTTTTCAAAGGCTGGTTTAGTTAATTGGATTGTATATAAAGTTTTTTTTTATTTAATTTGATTTGAGATGACACTCTATTATAGTATATACATGTAGTAGGTATTACAGAGTAATTGCACATCCTGTGGTACGATACAGTGCTGACCTCTTACATTTCTACCTCAAGTTTTCAATTACCTTACTTTGACTGAGTGCTATCATTACATAACCATTGTCCTTGTACATGTTTACTTTTTTTTTAAAGTAGTACAGATAATATGGAATTTTCAAATCATCTGTTTCTTTGTAAATAATATTTTTGTAAATATTATTTAATACAACGTATAAATTAAATGGAATGCAACCAATAATGTTATACTACATGTAGCTATAATACACATGTTGCCTTCACATAGTGTTAACGATCCTTTCAGAGTAGCACAAGGGATGACATGTAAATATAGCAAACTGTCATGTTATACATGTATGGACATGTGCATTACCTCTGCCTACACCAGACTTTTGAGAGCTGATTTCTACATACATGTTCCAAATCTCTGGTTGGATTAACTGAATGATTCAGAAAACTCTTCACCCATGCACTGTAGATATATAAAAATGCTCTTTGCAGACTATTTATTATTATACATGTCCATGTAGGCATATACAGTATAATACATACATATACATAGATTCTATAGAGAATCAAAGAGAGTGTAACTCCTAAAATACAAACAGAGGTTAAATTTTCACAAATATGCAGATAGTCCAACAACAGGTGCACTGTGCATGTAAAACTCTCAGACAATGCTGAGATAATATAGCACCCGAACCTATGCATATGAAGCATCATCTTAGAACTGCAGGCCGGTTTGGCTAACAAGTATGAAACGTCATAGTACTTTTATAGGAGAATAGCAATATATGCAAGTCATGTACGCCAAACCCCAAACATATTACATAATAGCAGTGGTTTAGTTTTCACTCAGACTCAGTCTACAAGATTCTTTGTATTATTATCTCAATTACCTGTTGACAAATCAAATTATAATTCATGCCAATTTTATCATACATAAACTGACGTTGTGCACAGCATAGAGCTCAGTTATGATAAAAAACGCTACAGTTTCTTGGTCGGCTTGTCTGTTATGTATAAAAATGGACATTTTGAAACACTTTCATTTTTTGTGCCAAAATCATAATTGTAATCAAAGATTTGGCACACTATACACAAATATGTTACAGTTATTTTTAGTTGCAAAAAATGCTTCCTTTATGATAAATATGATCATCCAAGCAATAATTACATGTATTTATTATTTGAGCTGCTATTAGTTAACAGCATTTGATTGGCTGTAGCGAGCTAACAGAAACAATGTTTGCCTACTGTGGGAGACAAGCAGTGGAGACTGTGTTATTTTCTTGTTAGTTCCATATATAGTATGTGCGTGGCTACTGCAGCTATATTTATGGTGTATTTACATCATATTATAGGATGGATTAAGTGACTTGCCAGTGTCAAGGTGCACGTGCATGCAGTCTGCAGGATAACATACGCTACCTGTAGCCTATGCATGTATATATTAATCAGCTGCTACCTAGTAGTGCACCAGTCTGCTGAGCTCAGCCACAGAGAGTACTACCTGTAGATGGAAGACATTGCAGTATAGTTATGTATGGTATTAGATATACTCTGCTTTCGCTTACACTGTCAACTCTACCCTGGTTATTATTTAGTGCAGTCCTGCACAGGCGAGTAGAGAGGAATGCCAGCAACTCTACAACACCAACACTACTTACCCTCGTCAAAATGACTCGGGCTGATTGTAGGTATACCTATCTATTTATACTACAAGCAGTACTACTTAGTAGGTGCTATTAGGTTTCGAGAATGTTTGTTTCTTTCTCATTGATCCACAGAGTAACCCACAGTGTGGAAGTAATTATGATATAAAATATTCCTGTACAGCCTGCTACAGATTTTGTATGACACATGTGTATGCATGTACATGTTATGTATTTCCACATAATGTTATAGTGTTACATGACGTATTTATTATAGTTGACCGCAATCTGGGTGCTGGACACTACAAGATCTTACACAGCTCCCTTCTAGATGGTATAAATCTTGCAGACATTATAAAAATTCAAGCATATTTCATGGATGAAGTTGGAACAAAGAGTGAAGAAGGTGAACATATCAATGATCTTTTCGAAATTATGAAAGTAAACTGTCATCGTCACTTGGATATTCCACCGACAGAACGCCTTATCACAAACTTCAATGTACCCGACTATGATTTCTATAAAAAGGGAATCCGTATTACAAACATCACACATTTCGCAACAAGATGGCTGGGCCAGCACATGTCAGATGACGCACTTTATCTTAAAATACAAAAAAAAGGCGATGACCCAGTTGAGGGCAGCTATAGATTTGCATATAATCCTAACCATATTCCAATGCTCATCATCCGAAGCAGATACCATCATCCAGTTAGGGTTACAAGGGAGGTGTCTGGCACACCTACAACTCCATTCTGCACAGACCTGAACAATAGAACCCAGTGCTGCCTGGAACCCACACAGGTGCCGTCCACACAGTTAGGAGGAATACTGCATCTTGCGGAATTACCTGATATGGTTACTATAAACAGATGTGCAGGCCTATGTCGTAAGTACCGCATTGTTTCCCACTATCTTCTACCCAACCCCATCTCACCTGGTATGTAGGCATTCCACATAACAATAGAAATAGGTAACTGAAAGTTTCGTAACGTGAATTTTTTGTAGACTGAGGCATGCCATTGAGATTTTGTACTTTTACCCAAGATAAGTTTCCAAATTGAGATTTATGAACAGTTGCTGATTTGCTTTGGGCTCCTGATGAGCACATCTTTTCATTTTTATCAAAGCACAATGTAACTGAATTCCGTTTCTCTACTGCTCTCAAAAATTGCTCGATCTCAAAACAAATTTATGAATTCTTTTGTTGCATCAGCTTTAGTTGACTGCATTTCCAGGTGTTGAAAAAGTTGGTTAGCAATAAAGGAGATGGCATAGCAAATTGAATATGTTACTCTTCTCTATGCCCAGTTTACTCCCGGTAGAACAAAAATATACGCGTACCAGCAGGGATACAGATATTGTATAGAATTTTATTAAACTGATTAAGAAGTAGTATAAGACTATCAATTTGTTTGCAGCGATAACGATAGGAACTCAGGCACAAGATATTATAAATGATAGTTCAAGGCCATGCTGCCGGAGGATTAAAAATCTTTATGATGTTCCAACTGAAGTAACTATTTATGATGGATTTGAGGCCGACACAGTGTACTCACAGCAATTAAATGCCACAGATTGCACCTGTTAAACTATTTATTTGTTCACAACATTATTTTGACAGCATATACTATTCTTTATAATACTTGTAGACCTACATTATATATGACTCCATTATTGTAAACTATATTTCTGTAAATATATATATTTAAAATAGGAAATGTTTTGTTTTATGTACAGTGAGTGCCTTTTAGTCATATTTAGTCAATGTAATTTTTGTTTCACCTTTTTTGTTTTTTACATTTTCTGTAGTAACTATGAACTATGTGTACAATGTAAACGTGAGAGTTGTAAACTCTGTGTGTTATATTCAGACAATCTACTGTAGCATTATTTGTTAGCATCATACTATTCAGCTGTTTTTGTCAGGCATAATAACAATATCATGGTATGTAATGTCAGTACCCCAGCCATGCTGAATAAACAAGTAAACCAATAATGTATCACGTGTTCTATGCTAAATCAGTCACTACTATGTGTGATTCTTGATCACATTGTAAAATGTAGCTTCCTGGATTTTTGTTGTGATAACATAAAATCTTATACCAGCATTCTATAATACATGAATGCCGCTGCAAAAATGTTCAGGGAAACAAATTTCTACAGACTTCAATTGTACAACAAGTACGATGTGCATGTACATGTTTATCTGCCAGAGCAAGCTCTGTGAGAAATTGTGAGACAAGAAATTGCACTTATAATTTTTTAAAGGTAATCTTATAGCAAACAGCTCATATAGGACATGAACATGTATGTTTGTGTGGGTCGTGCAGCATTCATCATAAAAGTTAATTATCATAATATATATTTCATTCAAATTCCACCCACCAAGTGTTTACATGCATATGGTCTACACCCAATGATGGCATGATACCTCTGTATAGTAATAATGGTCTACCAGTCACTCGACCCTGTGTGTGTGTCCCATGCTGTAGAGCAGAATGCATATTCTGATCTACTGCTGTACCAAGAGGTGATGTTTATCTCATGGATATAAAAATATTATATTATCAAAGGTGTATAACACTGGGAAGTGGTTATAATTATATATGCATACCATATATGTCATAATAATAATTAAAATTATACATGTTGTGAACATATACATGTTTATACATTATATAGTTATTAATCTGAGGTAATCAATCAAAGTGTTTGGTTTTGAGAGACTGGGTTGGTTGCTGAGTGATGGTAATATTTATATAAAAACTTACCCCATTAGAATTACTGGCCTTCCCAGAATGGAAGGTGCAAGAGGCTTGAATTAAAAGGGTAATGTGTTTTTAGAGTGGATATTTACTGAAGCAAAACCAGATATATTTAATCACTTTAGTTAAGCAGGGTCTGATTTCCAGCCATGAGGAAGTGAGATTGCCCACTGTCCAATAGGAAATGCTGAATGAAAGTGGATGCTAGATTTATTCCCAAATTTATTATGTCAATGATAGGTTAATGGACATTATATAAATATATTGGTAGATACATGCAGATTATATGATAACCCAGTGCCTGCACTTGGAGGATTATGCTGCAATATTATAAAAGACAGTAACATATAAGAAAAAATATTGTATAAAAATATTATCATATCAACATGAGTCATTTAGTTCCATTACCTAGAGTAATAATCGGTATTGGTTACTGGATAATATGAATATTATTATAGTTTTGTGTTTGGAAAATAAATAAATAAATAAAAACATGCACAGATCAGACTTCATGGCAAAAGTAAACTGTAGGAGTGGGAGGAGACATATATATTAAAATATATTGGTTGCAAGTTTGCACTGCTTATGAACAGATGCAGTTATACTCTCTACTATATAAGTACTTGGCATGTAAACAAGAGGTGTGTTACTCATCATCCTTATACTCAGCATCCCTCAGTTTCTGTTGGTCCATCATTTCAGCTTCCTCTATCATGTTACTTGCCTGCAATTAAGCATCAAACAACCAGTTTTAACCAACCGATAATTCTTACAAAATTTCTCAGAAATATACCTTTTCTCAGAAAGGCTGTGTTGTAAGACAATTATTCATAAAGTTAATGAACTGACTAAGAGTAAGGATTCAAATATCAGTAAATAATCTTAACAGTAAATATTTGCACCTTGCATCATCAGATACACAGCATAGATAATACACATTGATAAAATAGGTGTTGATAACTCCAAAGTTTTGTCTACTACTTCTACTAATAGAGATTATGTTATTACACTCATAAGTTGAGGATGAGGTGTGAAAAACAAAACGATTAGCAATTAGCAATAAATTATTATTATCATTATTATACATACATCACAACTGTTACCACCCAACACCCCATTTAGTTTGTCAGTCCCTCATTGCTAGTTTAGTTATTATTATAATACAATCAAATTTATATATTTCACTCCTTCACACTTGTGACTCAGCTCACACCGGTGACTCTACCAACTCACACTTACCCATAAATAGAATGTAGCTGCACCTGCCGACACATCCCTTACATCGTCCAACTCAAATGCCATCATTTTATCTTTAGATTTTTTTGCTATGTCCATTTTATTAGCTAAGGTTTGGGGGTCGTACTCTAAGCATCTTCTTTTCAGACCTTCTTTCCCTGTTTTACCAACCAATGCCTGCACTTTCTTCCATTCCTAGAGACAATATTATACAATTACGTGTTTGCGGAGTATACCAAAAGAAAAACCTCTACTTAGGTCAGGCGTTAGATCCATTTCTGGTAATGGGGCGATGTGGGGATTAGGGGATACTAACAAGAAAACAGAGTAGTCAATTTGTCATGTTTTAGCTTTGGCAAAGAATAAACACCATATAATTTACTGCTCAGACTCACAATTACGTTAAGAGAAAACTGATCTTCATAATATTAGATATTGTTTATTCTAATGTTATTATCTATCTCACATTGCTATACTTGATTGTATAAAGTATATGAACATGGTTACTAACCTTAGTCTCCTTCTCAACATGGCCGAGTATATGAACATGGTTACTCACCTTAGTCTCCTTCTCAACATGGCCGAGTATATGAACATGGTTACTAACCTTAGTCTCCTTCTCAACATGGCCGAGTATTAAGAAAGTGGCGATCATAACGGAATGTACAATGGGAGGAGGACTTGAGTAGCTTCTGATCTCAGCTACAGTCGACTGCTTGAGCTCTAAGATCTCCGCACGTATCCTCTCCAGTCTACGCAGACGCAGCAGAAGGTTATTTGCTTCAATCATCTCAGGCTGAAGTTCCGCCTCAAATCCATTCTTCCTTACATTGTTCATGGCATCCTCTAGTGGCTTGATTTGCCTTAATGACATGGCGTCACGCAGTTCTAATAAGAATATAAAAAAGATTTAAAGCTCATTTTACAAAGCTGACACTGAAGTTGTCATTCGCTCATGTCTAAAGGCTGATTCACATAGTAACAATGATATAAATTACACTCAATAATTCACACTTCACAGTAGAAATTTGATAAAAATACAGAGGTAGCAGATGAAAGTGGGTTCTGCATAATTATCGTAGGTCGTAGCAATGACAGTTTGGAACAGGTGGTGGTGGGATAGGTTCATGCTTAGCTAAACCATATACAAGTCAAACTAGTAATCAAGTGTTGATACGATGGACTGATTAGCCATGTCACTGTTAAAGGTTTGTGCGAACCAGCATTAAACTGCATACAAGGCAAAACTTTCATCACCAGCCAAGGGTTTCATGCAGTTGACCAGTTTTAGCCCTCGGTGATAAAAGGTAAAAAGATCTACAGTCAAGTCACCAATTACAGAACATACGCTGTAAGTAGGTGAATACATCGTATACAGTATTCTTAAAATTACAAGCCCCCGAATAATATGTGCAGGGTTGTGCATAAAGTATTGTAAAACTGATACAATACAAAGACGTAGTGGTGAACTGATATACTGGTCAGCACCTGAGCGGTCAATTGATTGACTGGTCGATACATAAATGGTCAGTTAGTCAGTTAGTCATCACATGCTACTTACTATCTCTTGCATCGATCTGCTTCATCAATTTCTCTGCAACTGGAAGATCTCCATCGTAGTCCTCCAATTTAGCTTTCTTAAATTCATTCACCCCCTTCTTTAGAGGAGCTTTCTTCCTCTTCTTAATAGCTACTTTGAGGTTGGACCGGATCCTCTTCTCCTTCATCTCATTTCTTAGCCTGAGGGCCTCAGCTTCTTTCTCCTCCAACTCTTTCTTAGACTTAGCATCTTGAACTCTCTTCAACTGCTCTTTAGCTTCCTGTGCAGCCTTCTCAGCTCTAGCCTCTTCCTCGGCAGCGTTCTGTCAGACATTAACTAGTGACATCAGAGAATCACCAACCTAAACAGGCCTAAGTGTGCCTCCTATACCACTACACTAAATATACAATACATACACAGGTAATGCCGTGCTAACTACCTAATAGCGACTAGCCTACACTCATACCTGTGCCACGGCCTCTATATTTCTAGCTTCTTCCTCAGCTTTCCTTCTCTTTTCTTCCTGTTCCTTTCTTAGCCTTTCTAACCTTTCCTGTAGTGAAAGTGCCAACATATATCATACAGTTATACACTACAATGTGTACTACATGTAGGTATGATAGTATGTGTAATGTATTATAGTATGTACTTGTATATATATGTATGATAGTATGTGTAATGTATTATAGTATGCATATACTATGTATTATAGTATATATATATATATATATATGTACTGTATTACACACGTATATGTACTGTATGTGTAATGTATTATAGTATGTACTTGTATATACTATGTATTATAGTATATATATACATTTATATACTGTATGACACATGTATATTATGTACTGTATGGTAAACATACAATACCTCTTCTTCAACCCTTCTTCTATCTTCATCTTCCCTTTCTTTCTTTCTTCGCTCTGAAACATGTACATGTGTGTACAGTTACATGATGTGTATACAGTTACATGTACATGTGTGTACAGCTACATGTATATGTGTGTACAGTTACATGTGTGTACAGCTACAACATGTATGTTTAATGTAAAATGTATGGGTGTAAATTGGTGTATATTGTATGTATACAATGTACATGTACACTGTATATACAGTGTAAAAGACTAAACGTCATCTGTTGTCCATGTGGTACTGAGTTATAACATCAGTTAGTTGCCTGCCTGGAATATCACCATAACACTCATAATATAAATGTAGCTGACATTTTGTAACCGCAGGTGAACACGTAAAAGCACATTGCTGATTGGATATACATACATGCATACTATGAATGCGCATATAAGAGACAAAACATTGGTATGTACTATTTACCTTTTTCTTCTTCTCTTCGCTTCTGTTCTTCAGCCTCCAATCTTGCTTTTTCAGCCTGATAAAATATTAATTTCATCAAGTTATACATGAATTAATACAGTATACTGTATTATATGTATAGCAAATACAAACTGGAGTTACATATAAAGGTATGCTCTTCATGTACTTGTTCATATATAACAATGTGCATGCTGTACCATACACAGCACATCGTTTCCGCAATCTACACACATGTAGTATTCTATCTAGTGCGTGTACATGCATCTATTGGTAACACATATACATGTACGCTAAATCTAAATATTGTTCTACAGTTTATAATAAACTACACTGATCACTTTGTTATACTAAGTATATATAATGTAAGCATTACACAATATATCACTATTACCTCTTCTTCAGCAGCCTTGGCAGCATCTTCAGCTCTTTTACGTTCCTACAAACATTAGACAGTATATATATTACATAATATTAAATATTAAACTAATATACCAATTATACATACAGTATAATTATATAGGGATACATATCAATATGCCGAGTTGTATGTACAGTGGAGGTGTATCACATTGGACTTCTCTTATTGTAAGCTGTTCATAGAATGATAGTGTAACAGTGTAACAGTGTAACAGTGTAACAGTGTAACAGTGTAACAGTGCAACAGTGTAACAATGTAACAGTGTAACAGTGCAACAGTGTAACAATGTAACAGTGCAACAGTATAACAGTGTAACAGTGTAACAATGCAACAGTGTAACAATGCAACAGTGTAACAGTGTAACAGTGTAACAATGCAACAGTGTAACAATGTAACAGTGTAACAATGCAACAGTGTAACAGTGTAACAATGCAACAGTGTAACAATGCAACAGTGTAACAATGTAACAGTGTAACAGTGTAACAATGCAACAGTGCAACAATGTAACAGTGTAACAATGCAACAGTGTAACAATGCAACAGTGTAACAATGTAACAGTGTAACAGTGTAACAATGTAACAGTATAACAATGCAACAGTGTAACAATGCAACAGTGTAACAATGCAACAGTGTAACAATGCAATAGTGTAACAATGTAACAGTGTAACAATGTAACAGTGTAACAGTGTAACAATGTAACAGTGCAACAGTATAACAGTGTAACAGTGTAACAATGCAACAGTGTAACAATGTAACAGTGTAACAATGCAACAGTGTAACAAATATTCCAGTTAAAAACGTAATCAGCTGCTAGATCGACACAAACCAATTCTTCTTTACGAAGTCTCTCTTCTTCCTCTCTGGCTTTCTCTGCTTGAATACGTTTCTGTTCCTCGATTAGTTTTTGACGTTCTTCATCTAGCCTCTCTTTCATTTTCTTATGCTCTTCCTGTTCTAATCTCTTCTTTCTTTCTGCCTCTAAACATTGATATGACCAGTTGAGAAGCCATGTGACATCTCATCGCTACGTATACATAATATAACACTACGTTTGATTTACATAATAAAGTAGACTAACGATCAGTTCACAAATATTTACCTTCTTTTTGTTTCCTTTCTTCAGCCTCCTCTTCCAGTACATCCAGGTGACAAGGTATGTTACATAGCTCTACCTCAATCTCAGAGAATGATACCCTCGCACCAGCGGCTGGTCTAGATTTAACAAACGCATCCCACTTCCTTCGGGAGAAATGTTCACCGTGCACTGCATGAAGGAACCATCTAGAAGAGCAGACAGTAATGGTTTGTACTGCCAAAGCTTACAAATGGTCATTTGCATGAACAGAATGGCTGCTGCAAAGTCTATTTATGAGAGTTATACTCCCATAACTCTCTCCCTTCAGACAAACCTACACAGTCATCATGTCCAAACTTTTCCAATTTATTTATTAATTGCTAAGCTCCCCATGGTCTAAATAGTACAGTACAGATTGATCAATTTATGCATTTCCACATTCAATATGTTTAAATAATGACACATAAGATTAATTATTTTCAAAAAGAAATTAAATTACACAGTTTACTTATAGCATACAGTATAGGTTGTGTCCCCTTGGCCTGTCAGGGCCAGCATGAACAAACTGTTACTACTATCACCAATACTAAATGGTTTTATAAGCATTGCATTTAATTAAGACATGGGTGTGATAAAGAAGAGATCATTGGCTAATCACTCCCTTCTCTCTACAATTTGGAAAGAAATAAGACTGCACTACAAGTAAATGCATATATCACTAAAATAGTTCACAGTTTTACATTGTTTACATTACATTATTGTTATCCTGATATGCCGATTTACACATACGAATGCCATTGTCCAATCAGTGACCAGCATTAATCTCACATGTTAGAAGAATAAACATGAAGAAGAATTGCTGTTCACACGGATATGGCTCTCTTCAAGTATACTATTACTAAGACACTGCTGAATTACTGAGTATACTCTTCATTGTTGGTTTTGAAGAGTAAGATATGAGTCATATCTAACTGGGGGTCATATCATATGACCCCCAGTTACCAGTATCAATTCATAGCTGTAGCTGAGAACTAATCCTTATGACAGCAGTGCAAATCAATATACTACAGCATTAGAGAGAAGACCTGCACACACCTTGCTTGATCCTCCGTTATCGTATCAGTTCTGTCCACATCCAGCATAGAGAACTCCCACCTGAAATCTTGAATGAGGAAATACCTTCTGTCCATTTCCTTCAGCAGGTCAAGGAGTTCCCATTCCTCACAGACGTAAGAGTCAGAGCAGACATACAACATGGAGGCTTTCACCTGGAGCAGGTAAAACATAGAAATAACACCCACTGTGAATCATTAGAGTATCTTTTGTAAGTATTTGCCTACATAGTCCACTATAAGCACAAAACAGGGTTATTTATTAGCATACTATACCTGTGGAATACTGATGCTGCCCATCCTGATGGTCTCGTGGACTGCTTGTACTTGCTCAGCATTGAGCACACCTTCCATCCCTTCATCAACCAATGCAAACATGTCACTGACTGCTTTGGCTGGATTAGAGTGGCTGTCAGCTGTGATGGTAGCCATGACGGCTGATGGAAAGACCTACCTGTAGAGTGAAAACCTCATACCTAATATATTGTGTAGTCATTGGTGTATGGTATAAGAGGGTGAACAGCTAATTGTATGGTAATATATGGCTGCACAATAACTTGTCTTATTACTCTTTACCATAGCTGTTGTTGTGAGACTTGCGACAAGTGCAAGCAAATGACCGAGTCCACGGAAGAGTGTTCTATGAGTGTTACCACAGGCTCCCTCCATAACTGTGTGAGCCCGAGTTGGGCCTGAAGGGCCCTTAACCAATACCTGGCCCTCAAAGCTTTAAATAAGCTTTTATAAGTTTTTCCGTGCCCCCACTCATTTACCTCTGTTACAAAGTGGACCTGGTCAATAAAGTAGGTTACTCTACATCTCCCTGTACATCGAGCTGCAAGGTCTTGAACCCTCCACGAGTCACCCTGGACTCTCTCATTAAGTCTGCCAGTCTATCCATGGCCACAGCACAATTGGGTAGGGAGTACTGTTGTATGATTATATCATTTGCAACTTTTACATTCTAGCTTTATCTCAAAACCTATCCAGCAAGGGTGCGACCTGCTCAGTAGGGGGCATGACCTAGCCGATGGCCAATATGACTTATGCTAATAGTGAGTATGGCCTATCCTGTCAATGCCAGCAGTGTATTGCACAACTGTAGCAGTGCATAGTCGGTACAGCACATACACTAGGTACTGACAGTGACTGCATGCTAATTGTACAGAAAATTATTTATGTCGGAAGATGATCTAGATCTAGAGATACTCTCTTCCACAAGGTGAGTTTCCCATAGTGACCGTCGGGCATTACAATATGACCAAGTTCAAATAAACTCGCTGTAAACGTAGTAGTAAAGAAACTAGAACTTGGTAAGAACAGCCTACTTACAAGTAGCATTAAACATAATAAATTAATATACATGTAAGTAAATGAAAACAACATCGCTTCCATTTTAAGTTCATGTAATTTATATTTATTTTATTAAATTATAAAATTAAATAATGCTAATTATTAGCTTATTAGGCCTAGCCTAATAGATAATCAATGTCAGTCAAACCTACATTTAAATCTGCATCAATTTCACATGATCAATGCAGTTGCTAAGCTCAAAACTATAAAAAAATACCTTTAATACACTGTTTTGCAGTTGTAGATTATACCTATGAATACCTTTAATATACTGTTTTGCAGTTCTGGATTATATTTATGAAAATAACATTTTAATTATTAATGCACCTAGTAAATTGATGTTTTTCCACCATTTTCAAACGTTTCTATAGACTCAAATATCACTACACTATTCTCCACTATTTGTATCTATCTAATCGCGTCTTTATTCACGTCAGACATCATGGTCAGTAGTAAAGCCAAGTGCCCTCTTTAAATTCGTAATAATTATTTATACACCGGTTTTAATGTTGGCGCAATATATTTCGCATATTATTTAGCTATCCCATGGGAGCGCAACCCTTTCCACAATATAATGTACCTGAATACATCATGTACAATGTACATTGAGTCTAACCTCGGTCTAATCAAACTTCGACCCATTGGTGTACTATTATATACTTCCCTGCTCTCCTCAGCCCACACCACTATGTAGCAGGATGACACTTTCTTGCTTTCTGTTTTGTGCACATTCATATGGCATAGCAGTATAATTGAGTATACTGTATAATATAACACAATTGTTATTACATGAATGTAGGGGAAGATAACTATGATCTAGAGGAAAATAACGGTGGGCCACATCCTTGTATTGCTGTAAATTGTAAAATGATACAGTTTCCCAATGACCACTCTATCATCCTATCAAATACAATTATTTTTATGTAAAAAATCTTCCAGCTTTCTCCCTCAAGGTTATACAAATCTGTCAGTGTAACTCTAAACTTGGCTGTGTTTAATTCAAAGTAAGAGGCTTGTTTCACTGTAAGTATTTTATTTTCATTTATATTTAAAATAGAGTTTTGTAGCAAAGGGTATTTCATAAGCAACAAAGTACATGTACATGTCAGTATAACACCTCAATTTGAGAATCAGTATTAAACAATACCATGATATAGTGAGAGCGCCATGTATGCTGCAGCCAATCCTGTGGTATGGGCCATACACTGATCTACAACGTAAACACATACCCAGATCATAAGCTGCACTGGTCAGTCTATCTTTTATTTAGAGGAATAATTTGGTGTTATACATGTAACATTCCACATACCTTCATCTGTTCTTTCCCTTCGTTTACTAACATGTGATCCATATCTCGTTCGACTTCAATAAAATAAAATCAAACTGTATTATCCGTACTTAAAACTAAAATGGTTAGTATGTTCTATCAACGAAACATGATAATGTGACTTTATAAAGATATGATTATACAGTGTATGTAGTATAATGTAGTATAATATGATACATGTAGTTATTACTTTTACTCTCAAAGCACGGAGTGGTATGAATCACATATGAACATAGCATTTACCTTCTCCAAGGACCATAGCACCCCTTCTCAATGTTTTGGTACGACATTACAGCGCGTAACTTCCGACCGTTAATAATATCAGTATATCCCTGCATCATGCACAGTACTCCTGTTATTAAAATTGATATTTAGTAAAATATTTGATCGCATCACACAAGCAGTCATCACAAAGTAACAGACGTACTGAGCTTCTAAATAATGAATCAAAGAATTATATTTAACAAATGTTTTACGAGTAACAACTTGCTTCCTGTCGTACGACATTTATGGTTTGTCAGTATGGTGAGAACATCCTCTAAATCTACACCTTTAGAGAGACTACCAACTGATACATTAGATCACACATTCACTGTGTCAGCACTAACAGATAACAAGAGTAATCGCTGCTAGCTGGGCACATCTTTATTACATGGCATCATTGCAGAGACACACTATTTGGTTAACTGTAAGCCATTTCAATGTTGTAGGTATTAGTTGAACCTCTACTACACAGTGCCAACGTTATACATAAAACACACACCAACCTTGCTCTATAAATATGTCAAGGTTATGTCTTTCTAGATGTGGGACTCGTGGTTGAAAGGTGGAGTCATTTTCAGCTAGGATTTCTCCACAAAGCTGTCTCTCCATCAGATTTAGTTTCATTGGTTGTAGAGCTCTGTCCATAACATCTTTGCACCCTATCTATGAGGTATTATATTAGTGGGCAGACGCAAGCCACAAAACTACAGACAGAGAAGGTAACTCCCACCTTTTCTGTGTGCCAATACTAAACTAGTACTAGAGAGAGGATAACTCTTACCTATTCTAACTGCCAATACTAAACAAATACAGATACTGTAAATGTAGCATAGAGAAGATCAAATATCAAGCTAACAATCAAGTATGGTGGAAGACACTTCTCTCTATATCTACAGTGACCAATTTTAGGTGAATAGGAATCGTTTTTAAACAAACAGCTTGTATCACTACACACAAACATCCATAGTAAAGCAACGATGTACATCATACATGAAGTACATTGTACATACATGTACATGTACAATGTAGTTTGGACTGACCTTTTGAGCTATAATGAAGTAGAGCAGTTGATGTGTGAGCACATATCTTTGTTGTCCTGACTTAGTCATCAGTGCAATACACTCCTTGTCCACCTCACATTTCCTGTGAGAGAGTAGGCATGGAGAAAATAGTATTACCTACATGTATATGCTACTACCTGATATAGATGGAATCTAATCGACAGCCTGCATCCCACACTCTCCAGTACAATGTACAAGGGCATATACATTGTATATGATATTATGTAGATGTATCATTATGAGCATATAAATAGTAAAATAAAGTTTAAATCACGCTACAATGTAGGTGAAGAACTCAAGGCCCACTATCAATCAGTTTAAAAAGCACACTCTTATAAACCTAATATAATATTGTGATGGTACAGGACATTTGTATACGACTCCAGCTACCGGAATAAACCCTGCAGCACCTTAAGTGCCTAGTAGTTGTCACAGCACTACTCAGCTAACACTCATACTCTCATAACTAACTGTTCGTATGCTTATATTCAACTGCATTGCATGTCTAAACCATTCATTTACTGTCTATATACGTGTATCTATGTGTTTATACTCACTCTACTTAACTACATACTGATGTACGTTCGTGTATGATAATTACTAAGTCTTTTAGTGCCTTTTATACCCATGTACAGAGGCCCGACCTCTCAGAATTACTTGATATTCATTTTGTACATGAATTGGATCATTATAAGCAACTTTTGTAAAACCCGACCCATTTTGGGTCGGCCGTCGGGCTTCCGGTGGCCATGTTGTTGCGCAACTTCCGGACGACCCTATGTCGTCTTTTCCCGACACTACGTCGGGCGGAAGTCCTTATACTATATAAAGGGCATTGTTTCACTGTTCATTGTCTCAGTCTTCACTTGGCTTTCAATAAAGACACATCTATACTTGATACAGAGACTTTCACTTCCTTTTGTCAAGTCATTCGCTTAGCGAACCGCCTACTAGGTCGGATCACTCTCTTTCAACGTATAGTCTGAAGGTCAGGCTTGGGACCAGATGGGTCGTCTCTGGTAGTTATTGGGCTACTGAGACCGCTCGATCTTTCATGTAATGAGAAGGCCTAGCACCACTCATAGGCACTTCAGTTTTGGGTCGGTAGTCGTCCAAGGACGACCGCACGAAGTACCAGAAACCATTACAATATTTTACTGCAGCTGAGGTAAGATATTATGTTAGGTTTGTAAGAGTGTGTTTTCTTTGAACTTGAATGCAAACAAAAATAATCTACTGTGTGGGACAGTTAGTGAATGGCAATTTACAACAGCATGTTTAGTAACATTGTCGAGGTTTAAGGTTTCAAAACAGCCGTTTACCGAGTAAAATATTTGCAATATCACAGATACATGCCAACTTACTGAGAATATTTATTTTGTAGTTGATCCTTGAATGTTCCCATCAGCTTCTTGTAGCAAATATCTCCCTGGGTCTCATTGTACCTGTGAATTTTATAGGATACACTGTGCCGAGGCTTGCTGGACTTG
Organism: Bugulina stolonifera; assembly: GCA_935421135.1. Taxonomy (NCBI): domain Eukaryota; kingdom Metazoa; phylum Bryozoa; class Gymnolaemata; order Cheilostomatida; family Bugulidae; genus Bugulina; species Bugulina stolonifera. Next base: position 26,416,215 of record OW285188.1, read on the forward strand.
GGTAGCTTCTTTGTTATACCACTTGTTGGAAAAGGAGAATCTACCAGCTGCAAAACCAGTTTCATTCTTATGCAGTTGAGAGACTTTCAGATGTATGTCATGTAATGTACCTACAGACTAAAAGTAAAAACACTTTTAAAAGAATAAACTCACAGGTTTAAAGGATTGAAAGTAGGTAGTGTCTGTTCTTTCAAGGTTAGCTTGTGATTTTGTACACACTGCATCTATCATAGAAGTTACGTTCATCAAGGCTACCGATAGCTGTGTGTTTTCTTCAGTAGAGGATCTCAGGTTATTGAGAGTGGCTTGTAGTGCCCCTAAAATCATAGATTTACAATAAAACTCAATGAAATTGTCATGAAATAAGTGTACTACACTGTACTTCATATATAATTATTAGATAAATAGCATACATAATATATTATACTAGATATACATATACCGGTACGAGGTACAAAAATAGTTTGTGTATTACATATACTATTACCTTGAGTAATTCTTAATCCGTAGAGCCCATCTACATTGATACCCTGTGGATGTTTAGCATAGTGTTTGATGAGAGCGTGTAGCCTGTGTACTATATTCAGAGGAGTTGGGGAACGCTCCTGCTGTGCTGCCAGACAGCTTCCAACCACCAGGAGGGCTAGAGTTAACCTATGGCTACCTCCCATATAGTAGGCCTGAATTCAACCTACATGATTGTACATGTAATATAATGTATACTCATACACTCAAATCAAATAAACACAATAAATATTCTACCTGAAAGACACACTGCAGACACACTAAACATACACATGTACTTGTAAATATACAGGTAAGTATACATACTGAGTGCATGTACTTACCAGTGAATTACACACAGTATATATCACTACTATTCTACTACTGCTGAGTCACTACAGTTGGTGGATGAGAATGAACATGTTGCATTAACAAACAGATAACAGTATGTAATACACTGACATTGTGCTGTGTTTACCAATGAAATACTGTGTAAAATATTATATACATGTAGGCCTATCACTTGTACTATCATAGGTCTATTCTACATGAAGCAATCTACCAGCATAACGTCACTCACATACCCACAGCTGGTGAGTATAATTATTATATACATTATTATATACATTAAGTGTGCGTAGATGAATTATTGTAAGAGAATCCATACATTATGTTTGGCACCAAGAAAAGTTTATTGCAACCAGAATTTGATCATATGGTAAAGAGTTTTAAAATCACAGCAAACAAAATTGATTCAAAATGTGGGAAAAACTTCCATAAATTAGAGTTATCTTATCTTTGAGATTGTATCACAGTAAAAAGACTACTTTAGTTATTATTGATTGTCAGTATTATGCAAGAGGTCTATGCTAATAGTTACATTATGCTTACCAGTTAACATCATTAATACATGCTGTTCAGAAATCAGTGGAAATTATTGTTCGGATTGTCAGAGTGACATCGGGATGAGACTTTAAATTAAACGAAAAATCCTGTGATGAAAAAACGCTGGTGAGAAGTTAGAATAAAGGGGAGGTGACTACTGAGCTGTTGTATATAAGTATGCATAACAAATGGAACTTCATGGGATTGCTGAGTGTAGTGTAAGTGCAAGTCTGAATACAGCCAGAAAAAACGATCACATTGAAATTTTGTGAAACATTTTGCTTGGATACTGGAGATACTTTTATCCCCATTTACCCGCAGAGAACAGGTTTACATAATACTGAGAGAAAAGGACTGAGATCTAGGATATAACTATAGAGTCCGAGGTTTTGAAATACCTGAGTAGCTTAAAGCCGTGGCCAATATCCAGCTGGTTTGGGGGGCAGATAGTGAGCCGACAATAAGCAAGGCATTTACTACAGCAGCGACATATATAGCAAAGTCTCTTACTGTCAAACAGAGAGTAGAGGTGAATGAGGGGCTTTATACTAATAGAGAAGTTGTCTCTCCAATGTTTGTCCATATCATCAACGGAAGGCTCATGGAAAGTAAAGTATGACCAATATGGTGATATACCATAAGTACTAATGATAGGGGAGACAAATCCCTCCGAGTAGACATCAGAATGCGGGTTACAGTTGAAGTCCACCCAGTCTCTCGTGAAATCTCCTACTGCAAATGTCTGACTAAGCTCTGAGTTCTTCATCACATACAGCGTCTGTACACCTGAAACAGTCAATGCATATCTACATCAAACTCCAGTTCAAATGAAATTGTCGTTCTTTCCTAAGAAGTTGTCCTCCTCAAAATTTAATGTAAAACAAAGACTTTAAAGTGTGAACACTCTATTGATTGGTCAATCTACAAATTTTCCAGCCCACTTCCATCACAGGGTCGCGAACACACCGGCATGGGCCAAAAGCAAAATCCTCATTTTTGTGCAAGGAACCCAGGTGTGCCGATGAGCTAGGGATGGTTTTCTCCGACAAAGTAAAATCCCAGGTCAATAGCCCTTTGGGCTTAGGCCAAACGGTAATCTTTGAATTTCTATTTGCGACCCAGGTCAGTTCAAGAGGGGGCAAAGACACTATTAGTATAGGGTATAGGCTATGTAGGTAAATATAGTGTCTTCACGACCTCTTGGACCGACCTGTGTCGTAAATAAAAACCCAGATATGGCCGCCCGGCCAAGGCCCAAAGGGCTATTGACCTGGGATTTTGCTTGATCGGAAAAAACCAACCCTAGCTCATCGGCACACCTAGGTTTCTCGCACGACAATGAGGATTTCACTTTCGGCCCATGCCGGTGTGTTCGTGACCCTGTGACGGAAGTGGGCCAGAATTCTTTTAGCAAGTACATGTATACTGATGTTATGTGTGCATCTAAGACTATATATATATACATGTATATACAGTATATAATGTACATTGAGCTATGCACAACGTTTTATAGCAACAGTGAACATACCAACATAGGCTACATGAGTTCTCCTAACCAGTGGAACCCAAAAGTTAGACTTAGCTGTGTCTAGCACTAGAATGAGACGGGAAGTTTGAGACACGTCGTGATTTGTCCAAACTTGGAGTAGCCCTTCATAAGTCAATGTGACTCCATCTAGAAGTAATAGAAACACCTCATAGTTTACTGTACATCACATTCCATCATACTATTGGAACATACAGAAAGTAAATGGTTCATACAATACAGTTCAAGCAGGCAGTAAACTAACACAACCAATATAATATTAGGCTTTCCTACTAAAGTGAAAACTAACATGCCACAACAGGGTAATGCAGTAGGTTTACATCCAATAGAAGAATTCACAAATTTACTCCCATGGAAAATATAATTTTCACTTTAACCAGCAAACAGGAAGTGTTTTGTATGATTGTACATACATGTATCTACGTATTGTGTACTAAGATGTATTACATTAGAGGTGATTGTATATACATGTATCTATTATATACTAAGATGTATTACATTAGAGGTGATTATATATACATGTATCTACTATATACTAAGATGTATTACATTAGAGGTGATTATATATACATGTATCTACTATATACTAAGATGTATTACATTAGAGGTGATTATATATACATGTATCTATTATATACTAAGATGTATTACATTAGAGGTGATTGTACATACATGTATCTACTATATACTAAGATGTATTACATTAGAGGTGATTGTATATACATGTATCTATTGTATACTAAGATGTATTACATTAGAGGTGATTGTATATACATGTATCTATTGTATACTAAGATGTATTACATTAGAGGTGATTGTATATACATGTATCTATTGTATACTAAGATGTATTACATTAGAGGTGATTGTATATACATGTATCTATTATATACTAAGATGTATTACATTAGAGGTGATTGTATATACATGTATCTATTATATACTAAGATGTATTACACTAGAGGTGATTATATATACATGTATCTATTGTATACTAAGATGTATTACATTAGAGGTGATTATACATACATGTATCTATTGTGTACTAAGATGTATTACATTAGAGGTGATTGTATATACATGTATCTATTGTATACTAAGATGTATTACATTAGAGGTGATTGTACATACATGTATCTATTATATACTAAGATGTATTACACTAGAGGTGATTATATATACATGTATCTATTATATACTAAGATGTATTACATTAGAGGTGATTGTATATACATGTATCTATTATATACTAAGATGTATTACATTAGAGGTGATTATACATACATGTATCTATTATATACTAAGATGTATTACATTAGAGGTGATTATATATACATGTATCTACTATATACTAAGATGTATTACATTAGAGGTGATTGTATATACATGTATCTATTATATACTAAGATGTATTACATTAGAGGTGATTGTATATACATGTATCTATTGTATACTAAGATGTATTACATTAGAGGTGATTATATATACATGTATCTATTGTATACTAAGATGTATTACATTAGAGGTGATTATACATACATGTATCTATTATATACTAAGATGTATTACATTAGAGGTGATTATATATACATGTATCTACTATATACTAAGATGTATTACATTAGAGGTGATTGTATATACATGTATCTATTATATACTAAGATGTATTACATTAGAGGTGATTGTATATACATGTATCTATTGTATACTAAAATGTATTACATTAGAGGTGATTGTACATACATGTATCTATTGTATACTAAGATGTATTGCATTAGAGGTGATTGTATATACATGTATCTATTGTATACTAAGATGTATTACATTAGAGGTGATTGTATATACATGTATCTATTGTATACTAAGATGTATTGCATTAGAGGTGATTGTATATACATGTATCTATTATATACTAAGATGTATTACACTAGAGGTGATTATACATACATGTATCTATTGTATACTAAGATGTATTACATTAGAGGTGATTGTATATACATGTATTTATTGTATACTAAGATGTATTACATTAGAGGTGATTGTATATACATGTATCTATTGTATACTAAGATGTATTACATTAGAGGTGATTGTATATACATGTATCTATTATATACTAAGATGTATTACACTAGAGGTGATTATATATACATGTATCTATTATATACTAAGATGTATTACATTAGAGGTGATTGTATATACATGTATCTATTATATACTAAGATGTATTACATTAGAGGTGATTGTATATACATGTATCTATTGTATACTAAGATGTATTACATTAGAGGTGATTGTATATACATGTATCTATTGTATACTAAGATGTATTACATTAGAGGTGATTGTACATACATGTATCTATTGTATACTAAGATGTATTACATTAGAGGTGATTGTATATACATGTATCTATTATATACTAAGATGTATTACATTAGAGGTGATTGTATATACATGTATCTATTGTATACTAAGATGTATTACATTAGAGGTGATTATATATACATGTATCTATTATATACTAAGATGTATTACATTAGAGGTGATTATACATACATGTATCTATTATATACTAAGATGTATTACATTAGAGGTGATTATATATACATGTATCTATTATATACTAAGATGTATTACATTAGAGGTGATTATACATACATGTATCTATTGTATACTAAGATGTATTACATTAGAGGTGATTATATATACATGTATCTATTGTATACTAAGATGTATTACATTAGAGGTGATTGTACATACATGTATCTATTGTATACTAAGATGTATTGCATTAGAGGTGATTATATATACATGTATCTATTATATACTAAGATGTATTACATTAGAGGTGATTATACATACATGTATCTATTATATACTAAGATGTATTACATTAGAGGTGATTATACATACATGTATCTATTATATACTAAGATGTATTACATTAGAGGTGATTATATATACATGTATCTACTATATACTAAGATGTATTACATTAGAGGTGATTGTATATACATGTATCTATTATATACTAAGATGTATTACATTAGAGGTGATTGTATATACATGTATCTATTGTATACTAAGATGTATTACATTAGAGGTGATTATATATACATGTATCTATTGTATACTAAGATGTATTACATTAGAGGTGATTATATATACATGTATCTATTATATACTAAGATGTATTACATTAGAGGTGATTGTATATACATGTATCTATTGTATACTAAGATGTATTACATTAGAGGTGATTGTATATACATGTATCTATTATATACTAAGATGTATTACATTAGAGGTGATTGTACATACATGTATCTATTATATACTAAGATGTATTGCATTAGAGGTGATTGTATATACATGTATCTACTATATACTAAGATGTATTACATTAGAGGTGATTGTATATACATGTATCTATTGTATACTAAGATGTATTACATTAGAGGTGATTGTATATACATGTATCTATTGTATACTAAAATGTATTACATTAGAGGTGATTGTACATACATGTATCTATTGTATACTAAGATGTATTACATTAGAGGTGATTGTACATACATGTATCTATTGTATACTAAGATGTATTGCATTAGAGGTGATTATATATACATGTATCTATTATATACTAAGATGTATTACATTAGAGGTGATTATATATACATGTATCTATTGTATACTAAGATGTATTACATTAGAGGTGATTATACATACATGTATCTATTATATACTAAGATGTATTACATTAGAGGTGATTATATATACATGTATCTACTATATACTAAGATGTATTACATTAGAGGTGATTGTATATACATGTATCTATTATATACTAAGATGTATTACATTAGAGGTGATTGTATATACATGTATCTATTGTATACTAAAATGTATTACATTAGAGGTGATTGTACATACATGTATCTATTGTATACTAAGATGTATTACATTAGAGGTGATTATATATACATGTATCTACTATATACTAAGATGTATTACATTAGAGGTGATTATATATACATGTATCTATTATATACTAAGATGTATTACATTAGAGGTGATTATACATACATGTATCTATTATATACTAAGATGTATTACATTAGAGGTGATTATATATACATGTATCTACTATATACTAAGATGTATTACATTAGAGGTGATTGTATATACATGTATCTATTATATACTAAGATGTATTACATTAGAGGTAATTGTATATACATGTATCTATTGTATACTAAGATGTATTACATTAGAGGTGATTATATATACATGTATCTATTGTATACTAAGATGTATTACATTAGAGGTGATTATATATACATGTATCTATTATATACTAAGATGTATTACATTAGAGGTGATTGTATATACATGTATCTATTATATACTAAGATGTATTACATTAGAGGTGATTGTATATACATGTATCTATTATATACTAAGATGTATTACATTAGAGGTGATTGTATATACATGTATCTATTGTATACTAAGATGTATTACATTAGAGGTGATTGTACATACATGTATCTATTGTATACTAAGATGTATTGCATTAGAGGTGATTATACATACATGTATCTATTATATACTAAGATGTATTGCATTAGAGGTGATTGTATATACATGTATCTATTATATACTAAGATGTATTACATTAGAGGTGATTGTATATACATGTATCTATTATATACTAAGATGTATTACACTAGAGGTGATTATATATACATGTATCTATCATATACTAAGATGTATTACATTAGAGGTGATTGTATATACATGTATCTATTATATACTAAGATGTATTACATTAGAGGTGATTGTATATACATGTATCTATTGTATACTAAGATGTATTACATTAGAGGTGATTGTATATACATGTATCTATTGTATACTAAGATGTATTACATTAGAGGTGATTGTACATACATGTATCTATTGTATACTAAGATGTATTGCATTAGAGGTGATTGTATATACATGTATCTATTGTATACTAAGATGTATTACATTAGAGGTGATTGTACATACATGTATCTATTGTATACTAAGATGTATTACATTAGAGGTGATTGTATATACATGTATCTATTATATACTAAGATGTATTACACTAGAGGTGATTGTACATACATGTATCTATTGTATACTAAGATGTATTACATTAGAGGTGATTATATATACATGTATCTATTGTATACTAAGATGTATTACATTAGAGGTGATTATATATACATGTATCTATTATATACTAAGATGTATTACATTAGAGGTGATTATATATACATGTATCTATTATATACTAAGATGTATTACATTAGAGGTGATTGTATATACATGTATCTATTGTATACTAAGATGTATTACATTAGAGGTGATTGTATATACATGGATCTATTATATACTAAGATGTATTACATTAGAGGTGATTGTATATACATGTATCTATTATATACTAAGATGTATTACATTAGAGGTGATTGTATATACATGTATCTATTGTATACTAAGATGTATTACATTAGAGGTGATTGTATATACATGTATCTATTATATACTAAGATGTATTACATTAGAGGTGATTGTATATACATGTATCTATTGTATACTAAGATGTATTACATTAGAGGTGATTGTACATACATGTATCTATTGTATACTAAGATGTATTACATTAGAGGTGATTGTATATACATGTATCTATTATATACTAAGATGTATTACACTAGAGGTGATTGTACATACATGTATCTATTGTATACTAAGATGTATTACATTAGAGGTGATTATATATACATGTATCTATTATATACTAAGATGTATTACATTAGAGGTGATTGTATATACATGTATCTATTGTATACTAAGATGTATTACATTAGAGGTGATTGTATATACATGTATCTATTGTATACTAAGATGTATTACATTAGAGGTGATTATATATACATGTATCTATTATATACTAAGATGTATTACATTAGAGGTGATTATATATACATGTATCTATTATATACTAAGATGTATTACATTAGAGGTGATTATATATACATGTATCTATTATATACTAAGATGTATTACATTAGAGGTGATTGTACATACATGTATCTATTGTATACTAAGATGTATTACATTAGAGGTGATTATATATACATGTATCTACTATATACTAAGATGTATTACATTAGAGGTGATTGTATATACATGTATCTATTATATACTAAGATGTATTGCATTAGAGGTAATACCTTTAAGCACCCAATCCCCAGCCTCATTTACTGGACCACTGTAGTAGAGTAAGTAAGTATCATATCCTACTCCTTGCTTAGTTCTCATACTGAAGAACTTATTGAGGGAGGTCAGTAACACGCCCTCACTAACTCTTTCCGAGTAATACTCACAGCCACCTATATAACAATTAGCAATAACAATTGGTAGTATAACAGTTAGCAATATAACAGTTAGTAATATAACAGTTAGTAATATAACAGTTAGTAATATAACAGTTAGTAATATAACAGTTAGTAATATAACAGTTAGTAATATAACGAACCATCTTCAATGAGGTGGTGGTTAAAGAATTCCTGTATGAGTCTGAGTGATCTGGTAGCAAAGGAGCTGCTGACTTGTGCATTCTTTATATTAGCAGCATCTCCACTGAAACTATTAAATATATGTACAATGTAGTATAATTATACTATACATGTATACATATATATACATGTATGTATAATGCACAATGTATAATGTACCCACAGGATCTCACGTGGGCCTCATCGATTTTCTTCTACACTTTTATTCCTATTATCATTATGACACTCTTTTGATGAGATAGAACAAACAAACACACTTCATTATATAATATATAATATGCATGTATAATTACAACATGGACTTGACGCAGATAGAATGTGCTTGATTTCTATGGAAGGCATCTTCCCTTTCACTATTTTAATTTGCATCTTTTATTTGACCCTCAACTTAGAGCACCCTATTGATGTACATGTATTTACAATCAATGACAACACATGATATACCCATACAAGTCAATAGATATAAACAGACCTGCGCAGTACAGATGGTGTAATGAGGGCGTATCCACAGCACGACCCACCCAGGTTGGTTGACATATCTCTTAGTAAACTAACCAGTATCAACTGGAGAGGAAAGCATACGAGCATCAGACCACATGTTGTCTCTGTCTGGGTGGTCCAACTCCACATAAACAGCACAAATGTAATCACAGCATTACCAACCATCTACAAACATAAATTATTAAACATAGTAAAGGATTTCACTCGAAGAATTATTGCAGGTTCAAAATACCCTAAAAGCTGACAAGGACTGTGAGATGTCTTCTTGTACAGCATGTCTTGTAAGTATATTAGGTGTAGCATATACCAACCAAAGGGTAGGTAAATGTATCAGGTGTAGCATATACTAATCAAAGGGTAGGTAAGTACATGTATACTAGGTGTAGCATATACTAACCAAAGGGTAGGTAAAAAGAGCAAAATGCCTGAGACCTCGTGAACTGAAGATGTGAAGCAGAGTTCGTGACGTATCAGATTTAAATATGTCTACAGCTTTCTTCACCTAAAGACATAAGTGGTAATTACAAAAATAATGTACGCATATTAAATGGCAGATTGAGTTGATCTAATTGATGATGAGAGCAATTTCCTGCTGTCTTGAGAGAATTTACAACTTTATCTTTGACCTAGCTGTGACACACCATGCACAATGTACTCGTATGTGCCATTCTATTCTATAGTGACATAATGGAAACAGAACAGCTATGTCAGCAGTGAACTATAAGGAGACACCTTTATTCCTCTCAAAGTAAAGAGTACTAACCCTGCTCCAAAGCTTCCAGTTAACCATGAGGTAGAAGAAGTGAGATGGAAGCCAGAAGAGAAGAGTACAAGCAGTGAATAGAGGTATAACCACCCACCACTCCTTATGAGCACTCAGCGAGTGGCCTACTAGTAGGATTAGCGCTGTCTCAGTACACAGCACACCAACAGACAGCAACCTCAGCACACACAGTGGTGTATCTACAATAAACAGCTAAGACTAATTAGAGAATATAATGTGATAGTTGTTCCACTGCAACACTTAGATGATGTAGATATTACAAAACCATGAATGCTACTTAAACATGTACATGTATATAACAAAACAGATAATGTTAGCTACATCTGGTATAGGTACAACTAGTGCCTACAGTAAGAGAAAGACATTTCTGAATTTTGGGTCAACCATATGTACATGTAAGTGTATAGTTGTTGGTGTGTAAACTAATATATCATGTGATACATTTAAGTAGAATACTAACCGAATACTGGCTGCCATGTTGTCAGACTAGTGTAATTTGATGCAAACAAATCAATGGCAGACTCAGTCACAGCTATCAGTGCAAAGATCCCCAACGACTCTCTATTTACATAGTCTTCTCCGGATAGAATTGTCTTCACATTTAACGACACATATATTGGCAGCACCAACACAGCAATTAAACTTCGTCTATGAAGTGAAAATATGATTACACCTGTGCATACGATTGAACAGATAACTCCAAAAGTGTTAGAGTACCCGCTGATGAGGACAGCCAGGGCGAGCCCAGATAATGCAGATATCTCATACAAATGTATAATAACAGGAGAACCAGCAGACGTGAAGCTACGGCTAGATGTAGCCCATAAGACATATACACCTAAAGAGACAGTTAACAAGAGGTCCATTATGATCTCATAGTTGTCTGAAAGGCATTGCTCCGTTTGTGAAAATGCTAAGACTCCGAGTAAAAAAGAAGGACTGAATGTACAGATGAGAGGAGCGACTGAGCGCAATAAACGATTGTCAATTCGTAAGGAGAGGACGAGACAGAGTAGAGTACTAGAAGAAGATAATAATGCGACACCAACTAGCCATCCAGAATTCTGTAAATGCTTCCATCTACAAAATAGTACATAAGCAATTAATGCATACAGACTACAACTACACTGTTAATGGGTCCTCTATCGGAGGCCTAACCTAGACAGTGGATAAAATCAGCGAAAGTGACTTATATATATGTGACACCTATCACCATCAAGGAAGCTAAATATACAAGCTGTTAGTTCTAAAATTTGACAATCGAATGAATATATAGAAATAATTGTTTGACCGGACAGTGATTTTTATACAAACTACAATGTAGGAATTGAAGAGTTGTGGCCTCCTTTGCTCTCTATATGTACATAGTATATTAAGGGATGAACAGAACTACCAGTTTGTTACTATTGCTACTAATGCTTCTTTAGTAAGTCGTTTATTATTCAATGAGACAAGGACAACTTAGTTTCAGACTGACTATGTGAATATATATAAATACCTAAAGTGTACATAGGAAACTGAAATAGAATATTATAAAATTATAAGGATGTGAACTAACCTGACATGAGTGCCAAAGCCCAAACCTATCCAGAACATCACATAGGCTAACAATTTCAATGCTGTAATGAGTTTCTTGATAGCATCCATACTTGTACTATGTTCAGATTACCTCAGTAGACTGATAAATACATTAAATATCTTCTTAATATACGGCTGACAGCTCTCACCTGTAATGTGATCAAAATAAAATAGTAACTACAAATTTGATTGAATGTCAAATAAAATGGTTATGGTAGAGAAGTTGATAGGTCAGTTTAAAATATGTGTGTATGTTAACTGCTTTTCGTTTGCCTCTGAGCACAAACATGAAAAATAATGGAAAATGGATAATTAAAATAAGTTTTAGAGTAGATGTTTAATAGTTCATTTTTTGCTTCGACCCCACATTTCTCTGATAGTGCTTAGTTGAAAGCTGTTACAGTATATCTGAGGTGATGCATACAACCCATTGCAAGTTCTCCTTGAGCAGTAGGCTACAGCTACAGACCTAGCAGTTGTAGTTATAATACTGCAACCTTGATGATTGCATCATACCAGTGGTACAGTGGTGCTCATCTTTAACTACTTTTATAGAGAGATTCAATACTGTTTTCTTTGTAGTTGTAACTAGGATCCTCTTCGTAGTTCCGGTCCAATTTTGAGCATTGTTAACCTCTTGACCCCAGTCTGGAAGTATTTTTCATATATCCATTGTAAGTAGCATAATTTCACATTATTGCCTAGTTGCTTGTGGGCTGTTTAGGCTAACAGTATCTATACAAACACTTATTTGGATTTGGGTTCCAAGTGCTAGTAGTCGCATGGCTATGACTTCTCCAAGATTGCAACTAAGACCCAATGCTCCACAATAACAGGCGCCACTCTTGCTACCCTGTGAGGAGGCATTAGTACCCTCGGACTCATGCCTCTCACAGCCTAGTCTTGGAGTCGTGCTCATGCAGGCGGGTTAGAATTCTGCTTCCATACACACACACAGTCTCTCTCTTTCTGCTGTTAGAAATACTCTCCCACAACTACAGAACAAATACTGAGCTCGTCCACCCTCCAGCGCGTGTCAAGCTGGGACCATAAGGGCACTTAGCTAGCATTTGCCTGGTTGACTTTACTCTCTATTCATTGGCGCTCTGGTCGAATGTTGTACAGCTGCACTTTCGTTACCCAGCCGGACACAACAATAGGCTGAAAAGGTTGTAGGCAGTAAATGTGGGTTGCTCAGGTACCCAACTAACTGAAATTTTTATATAAAATTTTAGGGATGTTTAAAGACTAATACCAATGAACCTGGGGACAAGACAAGTGTAGCCAGAGCAGTTTTTAGTGTCAGTGTGCTCTAAGACCATCATCTTCATCTTGACCTTATCTGGTCTAGGGAATTTACCTCAGATGAGGTAGGACTCCACCAGCAATTTCATTTAAATCTATAAAGGAGCCCCTAGTTTTAACTATTTTTGGACTAGGGGTCTGCAATTTTTACAGTATATCACTGTTTAGGATTGGAGGTCGGTTTCTCATCTCATCTCAGGAGTTGTTCGTGGCAGGAAACTAGAGTGGTAAATACATCTTTTGGCTGATATTGAGGTTGGCTCTCTTCTGGCAGCTGGGAAAGGTGTAGTTCGGGTTTATTTAACATAATTTATTTATATTATATGATAATATTGTCAATTGTGTCCTTGCTCACTTACTCCCTTGACCTATTTTCATTTTTTGATTTATGCCAGAGTTTGAAAAATAATATTAACATTATTAATATATTTAATATTTATTACAAAACATCATAATATAATATTAAACACATTTATAGTAACTGTCATTTGCGTTTGATTTGTTTTTTGTTTATTCTATGTTTAAGGCCAAGGACACCACAAATTGTATTTTATTGGATAAATTCATTTATGCGCCTATTTGGTTGGTTGACTGAAGACACGCCCTTATCAAGCAGAAACCAACCACGGTGAAGGTCGATCAGGCATAAATTATTAGCCTGTGATATATGAAAATATGCCCAACTAACAGATGTTTAGATAATACAGACCGTTGATGTAGATATTTAGATCTTTAGCTTTGCAGCTGAGGCCAACCAATGCATTACATGGATTTTATGCAAATTGAACGATTGTCTTGTGTTGCAAAATAAAAATATTTATATATTATTTATACATTTTTGCATGGTACATTAAGGTTTAACCATAAGCCAATTATTGTGGTGTACTCATCAAACCATGAAGATATTAAAAATTCAACAATACCACGCCATTTAGATTTATACGTGAATTCATTTTGCGTTTAGACACCAACGTTCAATGAATGTTTCAAAATAAAATTAATATACTTAATAATATTGATATTATTCTAATTATATTATTATCTTTAATAGGCTATAATGTTGATATTATTTTAATAATTGATAATATTCTATCCAGGGCCTATTCTATTGTTAATTTTAACTATAGTCTAGTATATTTATATTAGTATAAATAAATGTTGTATAATCTAGTGTATAAAAAAAATAATAATAAAGTGGAAACGTGAAGTTGGTTTATGTAAGATATTTTCAATTTGTCCAATGTTGAAATGATTTTTAACTCCATTATAATTATTAATTATGACTTTTGGTTTACAATTATTATCATGAAGTGATAAAATCAAAATAGAAAAAATTATATTAATATTGTTGTTGATAAAGATTAATATCTAATAGTTTAGGCCTGAAAAATAAATAATGCATGTTGAAGTATAGACTATTAGTATTAGATAGTAATAGTAGTTGTGTTCATATGGAGATTGCTCATGGTTTACACTCGTTTCTCATTTGTTAGACCCGTGTTCGAATATGGTTCAAGTTATGGGACCCCATCCCTAAAAAGGAGCAAAATTTCGAACAAGTTCAGAATAAGGCCTTAATGTTTTTATCTTTGAAATGAATGATAGGGCAAGTTTGAAGGTGATCAGGGAACACACACTCATTCCATCTTTGAGAGATTGTAGAAAGTTAGCTAGGCTGAAATGATTCCTCAAGTGTCTATCTAATGCATAGAACCACATTTTAAGTATGACATGTGTAGGCCTTCTCCACATATTCACATAATAGAATTTTATTGCGGCTTTTGGTCAAGAGCGATTAGAGAATTGTGAGAAGAAAACTAGTTTCAGAAAACATGCACATATGACCTACATAGGAAGGTTTTATAAACACCTAATCCACCAACTCGCTCACCTGTAGCCCACATCACCAAGCCATAATGGGTTTAACAGTGCATGACACTTGATAAGTAATTATATTTGTTATATAACATACTACTACGTCGTTATTTCTTTATAATTTGACATAATCCATTTATTCACAGAAATGAAGGTACTTGGAGTATTGTTAGTAAGTGTGCTGGTGTATGGAGTGCTGTGCAAGGATGAATCTGTAAAGCATGGCAACCCAAAACATGATAAACACTATAAAGATGGAGAGCATGATGAAAACTATGATCATGAAGCCATTCTTGGTAAGAAAATGAGTTTAGAATGTTATCTACCAGAGTGAGTTGTCTGAAAATTTGCATGAAGGAGAACTAACATAGTATTACATATTACTGATTTACATGCAAGTCTTGCAAGTGTAACAGCAGATATATCTAATGCCTTGAACTAGAAATTTGATGCTCATTGAAGAGTCAAAGGGCTTGGGATCTACAGCGTGTTGTAGTAAGAAAAGTGTGCTTTCTGTGCGTTTGCAGATATTATGGTTTTATTGTGGTGTTGGAGAAGCATGTGTATTTGCTACTAAAATTCTACGGTGTAAGCAATAAATGAAATATTGCTATTTAAACCTTACAGGATCAGAAGATGAGGCAGAAGAGTATTCGCATTTGTCTCCTGAGGAGGCAAAAGAGCGGTTGGGTAAACTACTTGTGAAAATGGATGCTAATAAAGATGGGCATGTGGATATGGATGAGCTTACTAAATGGATATTGAACTCATTTGCGTAAGTGTAGATGTTGAGAGAACAAAACTATTCAATTGTGGAAACTACTTGTGTAGTTATATACATGTACTCTTTATAATTGTCAGATACTAGGCTGTGGAGTTGACAGTAGTAATAACCTCTTGGCACTGCACCAGTATGATACTATCAGTAACATGAGCTGTGGACATTGTCATGTTCTCATGCAGTTCTAATGTTTTTGAGTTCTACGCTAACACATGGCCCCATTGCTTGATATGTTGTTCCTGTTGAGAATTCACAGCTAATAGAAGTACATATCCATATATTGTTCACTTGTTTATCAAAATATGTGTTGCAGTGAACTAAACTTGGCAGATACTAAAGAGAAGATGCAGGTAGATGACAAGAATAAGGATGGGTTTGTAACATGGGAGGAGTTTACTGAGTCTACATATGGAATGAGTGAGGAAGAGCTCAAAGACTACCAGGAGACAGGCATGGAAAATGACGATTCTAAGGCTAAGATGACCAAGGTATTGTTTCAGATATTTTCTTTGATTTGAAGCACCTTGTTTTGAACATGTAGAATCGTAGATAATCTTTTGTCTAGTATCCTTCCTATTTTCAAGTGTTTTACTTTTCCATTGCAGTCATTGGACTATGATAAGAAGAAATTTAATGCCGCTGATGAAAATAAAGACGGGAAGTTGGATGCCAAAGAAGCTACTGCCTTTTTACACCCATATGACTATGCCAGGATGGCAGATGTGGAGTCAGACAGGGTACTTGCCGAATACGACACTGATAAGGATGGCAAGATATCTGTCAAAGAATACCTGGCAAGTTCCCTCTTCGCTGAGAGTAAGTAAAACCTCTACGCTTGACAAAACACATCGATAGGCTAATGTATTCTTTGACTCCTGTTAGTGAACAATAACATTTTCACTCTGTATCTGTTAGGGGATGACGAAGACATGATAGGAGAGAAGGAGAACTTCCTGTACCATGATGAAGATAAGGATGAGGCACTGAATAGAGCTGAAATATTGAAGTGGGTATCTCCAGACATGGAGAGGGTAGCCAGCGAAGAAGCTACTCATCTCATGAGTGAAACTGATAAAAATAAAGATGGCCAGTTATCAACTGAAGAAATACTCAATGAACATGAACTGTGGGTAGGAAGTGAGGCTACAGACTATGGGGAGCTGCTTGATCATGATGAACTCTAAGGCTACTGCTGATACCTGTAAATCTCTCACTAGTCATTTATATAAATATATTCATACCATTTTGAGAATTTTTACATCATATAATGAATATAGTTGTAGATTGATATCATTACATTATATTTAAAGATCATAGATTGTACGCTACACTCACTGGTGTATATTTGGCAACATTTTGTTGTGACATATTTCTTGTAATAAAAAATCTACATATATAAGAAGTCCATTTAATCTTTGCCCTTCTTTCTCAGATTCCTGTTCTTAACATTAGCAGTTTCATAATAGTGTACCCCAGTCTTCTTGCTCTTGCCTGCTCTCTCTATGGCACGTCTCTGCAAACAAACAGACATAAAACACGGATTAGTTTTACCATTAATTACCATCATTAATCTTCCTGTGACACATTCATTTGATCAGCTTCCACAATAATGTACAACATAAGTCATTCTGTCCTTAATGTCAGTCTGTAACATCAACCTATACCGGCTTATCCACGTGGAACTTCTGAATAGCAACCTTATCCAATCACAATGTGACACAACAGTACTATTGCCAACACATCACTGCTCACAACTACCTGTTTGATGGAATATTAACTGGGTAATTAATACATCTCTCAAGGAAATATTATGTAGGTAGTAGTAGGGTGAGCCAAATCATGAAATATCCATAACGTATAATATAATGACAGCTACCGGCACAAGTCATGGTAAAAACTAAGTTATTCCACAAGGCATACGTGACTTATGCCATACTTTATACATGTTTGAGGATGAACATACTCCTCTACATTGCATATATTGGTCACTACTTCAAGCACACCAGTATGCATGTTATTTGGTGTATTGGTGGTAACTGCTATAGTTTTTACCTGCTTAGCAGTCAACTTGGGCTGTTTAGGACTAGCCTCCTCCTCTTCTACATGTATATCTGCACTACGTCTAGATTTCTTAGATGTCTGTGGCTTGGGTGTAGGAGCTGGAATATGAACAACAAACTGATTAACTTATATGCAACTGGTGCTCGTGTCTGCTAGTACTCTGTACAATGTACAATGTATGTACATTGTACATGAGCTACATGTACAAACTCGTATATCATAATAGTACACTTTATACTGGTTTATGATAGGTGTTTTGGGTATAAAACAGATGGTACCCCGATTCTCTGCTAGATAGTGTCTTCACGACCTTTTGCACTGGCCTGGGTCGTAAATAAAAATCCCAAGATGGCTGCTCGGCCTAGGCCAAAAGGGACTTTGCTTGGTTGGTTAAAACCATCCCTGGCTCATCAGCACACCTAGGTTTCTCGCATGAAAATGAGAACTTTTCTTTTGGTCCAGGTTGGTATATTTGTGACCCTGTGACGAAGTGGGCCAGAAAACCCTTGAACAAGTTGGCCTGTGCACGAAATATATGTCGAAAATACACATTACATTACATTACCATTATACAACTCCAAAGGAACTGGATGTGTTACAATCTATTACCATGAGAAGTGGAGGGTCATGGATGCATACAAGTGCTAGCTATGCGCACTATGCAACATGTAGTCACTATGTATACATGTAGTCCCTAGATATATACATGTAGTCACTATGCAGGCTATACATGTAGTCACCATGTATCCATCATAGGGTATCGCAGTATTCTTACATCAATTATTAACATGTTCTAATATTATTAATTGACGGCACTGGACTAAGGTGACAGCTTGATTAAATGGTATAATTACCTAGACAAGCCTTCTTTTCCTCCACAGTAAATACTCCACTAGATGTCTTCAGTACCTTAGCTGATCTCTTTAGTCTACTAGAGGCAGGAGAGGTCAATGTTGCTACTTGATCTGTATTGCTTACATTGTTAGTGTCTATGTCTCCCACGGATGTATTTGGTTCTGTGTCCTGTATTGGAATGAGCTGTGGGGGGTAGGTCTCATCGTCCTCCTCATCCCCTTCATCTGAGTTAAGATCTGAGTTTATAGTGTCATCAAGTCCTTCCTCTCCTGGTAGATCTTCTTCACTCAGTGCATGTATATCATCTCCTTCAAACTCTGGCTCAACCTGACAGTGTTATGCACATTGTATTGTATAGACAGTGTTATGCACATTGTATTGTATAGACAGTGTTACATACATTGTATTGTATAAAGATTGAAGAAGTCAAACACTACTTCTATGAGAGAATTGGTGATAGTTTGACAATGAACAGAATCCAAAATAGTCTAAATTGTAACTTTTCTTCAGCACATATATAATATAATACAGTATACATACTACAATTATACATCATGCTATTGTGTATACACTTAAAACATTTCTACTAAGTAATTTTTGGTTGCGCATAGAATGGTTACCAAGGAAACATGACAACATGCAGTTAATGTAATAAATATTATATAATTATCAAATATATGTACAGATACATGCAGGTAGGTAGGTAGTGTACTACATGTAGTTGACAGATTCAACGTATAAGACAACAGAGCATACCTGAAGTTTTGTGTAGTCCTGCTTGATTTGTACTTGTAGCTGTGTGTTGGTAGATGGATCTACACTGGTACTAAGAGTAGAGGTTGTAGCTGTAGCGGCTGTAGCTGTGGGTTCTGTAGCTGTGGGCTCTGTAGTAGTAGTTGTAGTAGTAGTATTAGTCTGGTGTGAACTGGATACATCTACTGTACTACTACTCTCTGTTGACTTTACCTTCTCTGATGTAGGCTACAATGTTATGTAATGGTGTATACACATATAATACATGAATCATTTTATATACACAAGCCCTCTCTGCTGTATATAACACATGTATATCAAATACATGTACATATACATATACATGACTTGTGCTATATACATATTGTGTTTAGTACATAACACAATTGTATACTACACTTATCCTTACCACTTTTGGATGTAATGCCTGGTGCACACGGAGTAATAACACATAGATATACTTACTTACTGCACATATAGTAATACATAGATATGCTTACTTACTGGATGTTCTGTAGATCCCGGAGGTCTGACAAAGTAGGGTATTTTGCCTCTTTGAAAGTCATTGAGTATAATCTTAGCAGCAGTGGGAATATCAGGTTCCCCTTTCTACAACAGACATGAAGGGATACCAGTACAAGTATATGAGAGGCATGTAATGTAGTAGCAATCATTAATAGTACTCGGTTACCTGCACTAGATAAAACACTTCTGAGGGTATTAGTGTTACCAGTATATACTGTACCTGTACCAACATAGTTATCTGACAAAACCATGTGTACATCTCTGCTACATGTACATGTATCAGCACATAGAAATGTAAGTAGGTAAGTAGAAAAGTCAAGAGCACATACTTTGAGTAGTTTCCCGTATCGTTTAGCCACCTGCTCAAGGAAGTCCTCATGGTCCTGCCAGGCAGATATGTGGTAAGTCTTGAGTAGGTACTCCGGTTTCACTCTCTTCAACACTTCTGATATGTGATCCTCCGGTGTACCAATGTTCTCCACTCTAACAACTCCTGTATTTGAAGGAAGAAAGAAGTTACGGGGTGCTAAGGGGAGGAGAGTAACAACCACAATATAATATCAGTACATGTATATACAACATAATATGACCTACCTTTGAGCACAATATCACTCTCTGTGTCACCACTAGGGTAGACAACTCCTGGACAGTCTATAAGAAATATCCTTCTCATTAGTGTTACATATTGCCATACCTGTAACAGTTGTTGTAAAAATATGTACAGTTCAGAGTTCCCTTACCATAGTCTCTATTGCTATGTATAGAGTTATCATACCTTAGTCTCTACTGTTATGTATAGAGTTATCATACCTTAGTCTCCATTGCTATGTGTAGAGTTATCATACCTTAGTCTCTATTGCTATGTATAGAGTTATCATACCTTAGTCTCTATTGCTATGTATAGAGTTATCATACCTTAGTCTCTACTGCTATGTATAGAGTTATCATACCTTAGTCTCTACTGCTATGTATAGAGTTATCATACCTTAGTCTCTATTGCTATGTGTAGAGTTATTATACCTTAGTCTCTACTGCTATGTATAGAGTTATCATACCTTAGTCTCTACTGTTATGTGTAGAGTTATTATACCTTAGTCTCTACTGTTATGTATAAAGTTGTCTTACCTTAGTCTCCCCTGCTATTGGTGCCACATTACATACTTTCTTCTTCCTTAGAGTATTGATAACAGAGCTCTTGCCCACGTTAGGGTAACCAATAAATCCCACACTGATCTGCTTCTTATCCTTATGTAACTAAATAGACAGTGTGATAGATTAAATACTCATCAGACGGAAGTAGTGAAGGTTGTGCTTCTGTAGCCAAATACGGATAAACGCAGGGAATAACTGCCTACCTTTCCAAACTGACGTAGTAGCTGTATAAGAGCCCCCTTCCCAAATGGATTGTTTATACTAGCGTGGAAGGCTAGTGTAGGGTACTCCGAGGATAGGGTGGCCACCCACTTTTGCTATCAAAATAGAGAGCAAGTCATGAATATCTACATGTACATGTAGATGTAGACATGCAGAAACCATATACTAGTATTACGCATAGCAGGCGAGTAATGGAAGTGTGAGTATAAGCACTACTTACAGTGGCCCAAGTAGGAATTAGGTCACATTTGTTGAGAACAAATATCAGGTGCTTGTGAGGCGCTTCCTTCTTCAGATACTTTTCTACCTGAGGGCACCTGGTACCCTGTGGATCTCTGGCATCTAGTACATGTATAAGTACATCAGATGAGTCCACCACCTACACCACACACAAGTAGAACTTAGCAAGTGTTATAACCGTATGAAAAAGTAATAAATAACACAAATGCACATATGTATGAATCCAGTAGGCTTATACTGTATGTACATGTACATGTATGTCGCAAAATATAAATACATTGTTGAAACAATGTACTACTACTACATGTAATACCATGTGAACGTACAATGATCAGGTAAGTGCTGACCAGGAACAGTTCAAATATGGTAGTGGTTGAGTCTAGATTAGAATATTAGATGGTAACAAACCTTATACAGCTCATTCCAAATACGTTTAGACTGCCCTGCTTTGAATACAATGGCGGAGGGTTCAGCTTTCACACCGCCGGTGTCTATGGGTATGTTTGTATCCTTCTCCTCCTTGTAGTTAGCCTGAGCAGTCTCCACACTCTCCAGCATGTCCTACATACATATGTATTGCATTGTACTACATGTAGAGTATTATATCTGCACATATTATTATACCATAGCATTGTGGTCAGGAACGATATAATAATTAGAGTTGTCTTCTATGGAATCAGAGAGGAAACTGCCAGTCTACTTGAACAATACAGACTGTTAGCTGTAACTTTGCGCTAAGCATAAAACATACCTTGACATCAGCTACTTTTAGAGTTGGCCTTTTTCGACGCGACTGCTTACCAAATGTATTCTCAAATGATTCTGTATCTAGAAGGTGTACCCTGGCATACTGTAATAGTAACGAAAGGCTACCAACTTAGATACAATAGACAATAGGCTATTATGTCATGACAATATAAAGATCACATGACACTGTATTGAACTTCTACATATCAGTTGTATTTATATACTCAAAGGGATAACACCTGCCTTAGCTGTCTCATTTAACAACGTGATTGGTAGATTAGTTTTCTTCATTACAACCTGATAGGGATCCTTCAAAACTTTACCCATGTCCTCCTGAAACTTTTGTAAGGCGTTCTGTGTAATCACCCTGGTGTTACCTGAAACAGTAACCTATATAATGTTGGCTATGCTTGAACGTTTCATAATACCTAATATTCTATCATTGAGACTAAATGCTAGATAGGCCTATGCTGTACTCACCGAACCATTTTCTATTGGGTGCAACTCGAGCCTGGGTTCCAGAAGGAAGACGATTTTGAAATGGGGCAGCTTTAGTAATTTTTCCAGAGGAATTCCTAAAAAAAAACAAGTCAAAGCAAGAGAATAGACAGCCAACACATTAGGTGCATTCGGATATTGCACGTGCAAGCTTTATAAATAGCAATCTGCGGCAAAAACAATTAATTTTATTAAATAATATAACGCTAGGTTAGGCGTGCCTGGCAACAATATTTATTGTTAACAAGGGGAATCTCATTCAGATCAAGCACAAGTCACGCCTGAATGCTTAAGCTGTGTTTGGATATTAAAAGCAGTCTCATATGAACTAGTACAGTTTCCGAAGACGCCTATTGTATCCAGACCTAGAACATACAAGGGAATAGATAACCTAATGTCAGACTAGATAACAATAGAAACTCCTTTAAATATGGCAGAGCACAACATCCTACCTGGTAGGTTTACCACCTCTGTACATAAGCAAGCGTTTAATAGTGGCTTTACTTCTGGCATTCTGACCTCCAGCTGCATTGGTTCTATCTACAACAATAATGTAAGGGCAACAATGTAGCCTATAAGAAAGCAGGTTATACGCTAAATGTTTGTTTATTCAAAACCAGATTGAGCTTAATTTGTGTATAGTTTTTACTTCTTAATAAGCCAAAATCAAAATGTAGGAATATAAATGATCATCGGTCTTTATGTTTATGTTATCAAATTCTCTTCTGTTGCAAATGCATTAACTCAATTGTATTGCTTATTTAGGCCTACTACCAAGTTAAATACATGAACAGTGTTGGACACACTACATTTACATCAACATTCCAATGCGATCGTGACTTATCATAACCTAAGCCCACAGTAATAGTAGTAGGCTAGGCCTATAAAAAGAATAGTAGGCCTAAATGCTAAAATTAATAGTAAATTAATATGGGAAAAGTAAAAATCAACAATACAACAATCAGATTCAGTAGGAAGAAACATCACAACCTAAAACTAAACGATAAAGTACAGTTTACTTCAGCTTAAGAATTACTCAAAAACTTTGTCCTTATAATTAGCCTTATAATAATAAGTTATACCTGTAACCTTAGAGTAAGAAGTTAGAGTTTAGAGTAGACTAGAGAACAGACCTGCCAACCTAGGGGTGGGGCAATAGAGTGAGTTGCATAAAAGGGGCAAAAACTTTTTTGATTGGGGCACTCACAAAGCCTCGGAACTGATCATAATCATTATCTTATGATTATGAAAGATATTCATATTGTTCTTACTATTAGTATAAAATTTTAATTAGTTACTAGCTACTCACATCAGCATGCTTGTAAATTTGGCAGTAAACAAAAATGAAGATTTAATAGTTATAGTACTTGTAGGCCAATTAATAGTGTTAGTGACTTGTTGTCACATGAAATTAAATTTAGTAGTAGTTAGTAATAATGGTAATGAGTACAAATATAGTTGTTTGGTAAAGCTTCTTTTGAATTGGTAACTTAGCAAGTTACTCAAATGTAGCCTTACAAGAGACCAGTAGGCCTATATATTTAGCCCCTTCTATTACTGTAATAACATCTGATAGAATTGTGTCATCAAGGTAGCCTAATGCAATTACATAAAATTCAGTTTCAGTGTGTTTAGTTGTAGTAAAAGCTTCGGTCCTTCAATGTGTTAGTAGATCATTTGTCTGCTTATGAGGAGCTTACAGGTGGTACAAAGATCCAAATATCTTTTAAACATAGTATACAGTTTTATTTATATATTACCACAAAGTTTGTTGCTAATGATTAAATGCACATTGGTAGAAAGTGGATAAAACAAGTTGTAGGCCTACATATTGTGATTAACTGTAAATGCAATCTCTACATCGAATAATTTAACCAACTGCAATTGCATGTATTATACTGTCTGTCAGGTGTATTAGTGCATAGTTTCATGCAGCCTTAGATCTTTGTTTGTGGTTGGGGTGACACCATACACCATATGTAACGGATAAGCCAACTTCTCCATCTGAAATTTCGCTGACGAACCCTGGGTCTGGCCAAAAAGTATCAAGTTGTACCTGCCTCTATACTGTAGGGCCCTACATCTATCTCTCAACCATATTTATTTGTATATTTATTTTTATGTGTATTTCTTGTTGAACCTTATTTTGTCGAGTTCGTTGCTGACTGAAATTGACTGTTATCTATTATGAGCCGGAAGCATATATTTATTAATCGATTAAGAGTAATTATTTACATACAGTAGATCGCAATACTCTACCTGACTTGTAAGAGCCGACATTTTATGTCGAATCACTCGGGTGTTTTTTATGTCCTAGTCGTCCCTCCCGATGGTGCATTGGCACTGAGGGTTTTGTGGAATAATTAATTGGGTATCGATGGCCCACCAGTCCCACAGACTCTAGATGGAGCCAGTTATATATAAAAAGTTCCACGTTTTTCTGTTTTGTTCAGTTGCTACTTGAATTACAATACAGTTTATCTCTATCTTCAGACATGCTCTGCATTCTTGGTAGAAACCTAAAGTGCTACCTAGGAGTCTTCCAGCCTGTGGAATTGAGTACCCAGGGTAACCAGTGTTAGTTCATAACGAGTTATATAAGTTTGCGTGCACAATAACATACATGATAGGAGCATGTTAGACTTGTTGGTCAGTTGTATAAGGTTGCAATCCAGAGGTATCTATCAGTATCTAGCAGCTTTAGGTCGGCCCTAGGGTTTGATTAGGTGACTTCAGCACATGTGGTGTGTAGGGCAGTGTGCTAGCCACAGTTGAATATCAGAACATTACCGCACTTGAAGAAACAAGCTGTACCCAGTGCCAGACATTGCTGTTCTCTTAAGACTATCTCCTGATAGGTGAAAATCATTTGAGCGATGAGCACATTGGATGATAATTATATTCTTGAGCATCGTCTTTAGGGAGGCAGTTTGGCATGGTGTTGAACTATGTCTGATCACATTTGAATGGGGTATAAGTGCCAATGTGAGAGCCAGATAGCTTATTAGCTTAAACTTTTTTGAAGTTTGCCCATCCTTACCGAAAACCTGATTATTGAGTTACACGACTTGTTTTTAAAATTGTCAAATAAAGTATGGTGGTAGCATTTTCTAATGCATTCATTTACTCATCTGTATAATTCAGGATCTTCCCATATCTATACAAAAAGATTTCAATGTGTAACAATAAGATTAACTATGTGTACATGCCATTTAGCCATACTATCAGATACAAAATAGTCTGCACCAGGACCAATTTACCCAGAAACGCTGGTGATTTGATTGTTAGAACAATATAAGTCGTTTTTATTGAATTTGATATACATTACTAATATTTCTCACCATTCCATTCTATCTCACTATCACTGTACAAATCTAGTAATGCAGGTACTAGTTAGGCTTAGGTCACCCATACAACTGATATTATAAAATAATGTCTAAATGAGTAGGCTATACTTTAGTTTCTTATGATTATCATTCGATACTATAGTTGAATTCAGATTATCATTATGGTAGGTGCCTAAGTGTTGTGGTAGGATCCTAGTTAGTAAGGGGCATCTCTGTATCCCAACATATAAATTGATGCACCATATGAATGAAATAAGGGCTATTGTGGCAATGTCAATAAACTGTACTGTGTACCCTTTGTTTGTATGAGTTTTGTGGCTTGAGGAAAGCATGCAAGTAGAGCAAAATGAGGCAAAAACAACATTTTTTATTACTTTGTGATGGGGCAAAAAAATAATTTTTTATTGCTCTGTTGGGGCAAATGAGTGAGAAGGGAGTGAGAGCTTGAGCTATGGGGCAATTGCTTGAATCTCACGCTCAATGCGTGAGAGTTGGCAGGTCTGCTAGAGAAAGAGTAGACAAGACTTGCTTAAACCTACCAGGATTGAAGCTGTGACCCGATTTGTTTATACCAGGCTTCCCCTTAGTGCCAGACTTATGTGTTTTAACCATAATGATAATCGATATCAAAATAGACCAGCCTGCAACACTAAATAAATTTTATTGAAGAGCCACAATGACAATAAAACTGCCAAATAGTAGGGCAATCACATGGAAATTATTATTATTTTGGAAGAAGAAACGTGTGTAGACCCATCGAAATTGCTGCACTCAAAAATCTGCATACTGAGCAAAGATTTAATCGGTGCGTGCAAGCGTAGATTCGAGACACTCTAACATAGAGAAGATAATTCGCAGGAGTTGAAGTGCAAACTAGATACAAGACAGGACAACTCCTAACTTTATTTATGTCTGCTCATAAAGCTTGTGCACGTCATAGTACGTGTATATCTTTATTTATTGTGCAATGTATTTCCCCACTCACCAGGGTCATCTTTGGATTTGTTTTATTTCGTATCATAGAAACATTGCAGTACCCTTCATGCTGTCGCACAGACTAGAAAAAGCCAAGTAAATAAATAAAAGGAGGAAACAACAAAACTATAATATATTATATTTTGTACATGGACAATGGATATATGCATACAGATACACATATTAGACATTATAAACGTACACAAACATGATATGGTATTCAATAGTAGTGTGTAAGGCTGTAGTTGCGGAAGAATGAGAATTTTGTGTTGTTGGGACATTGCTATACAAAATTCTCAGTACACTTAGAAGATGAAACAACAATGCTATAAAAATAAAACAAAGCACCTGTACTGAGACTAGATCGCTAGTTGAAAAACTAAACATTAGTTATTGATCAGCAGAAAAAATAGCAGCACCAGATAAAAACATTAAAAAATACTTGATCATTATAAATTGTACTCATATTCTCATAACATTATGCAGTATAGTATAAGTGTGGAGAGGGATCATTAGCTTGGTTTATCCTGCCTGACTGCAAGGAGAGATTTGATGAACTGCCATATGTACCAGCCCTGCAACATTATGTGAGAGGATCGAATAAGGCAACCGCAAACCACAGCCCATGGCAACCACCAACCACAGCACGTGGTAACCACCAAACACAGCAGTAATGGTAAATACATACTCTGTCTAGACTACAGTTTTGTTATTCTCCCATAATTAGATACTCACTGCTAAAAAGGACCTAGATGTGAAAGGAGCATTTAGCTGGTGTTCAAAATTATTTTTACATAGCTTGCACTGTTTACCACTACATTGCACAGTACAGCATTATACACAAACATGTGCAGCAGAACAACTGTGATGATCAGAAGTACATTTACATTACGGTATATACAATTATAGTGTATAACTAATAGAAATTGCTAGTCAGAAGAAACATTCAACATCACCTGCATTTACATTTATATTATACACCAGTATGCACTGTTACCTCTGCAATTGCTGCCAGTAATCGACCAATAGAAAGAGAGACAAGGATAGTTAGTTGTATTCCGTAAGACATCTGTACAGGTAGCATATGTCCCAAATACAACATGATGTAACACCAGACAGGCAGGAGAAAGAGACTTCCAACAACGTAAAACCCATGAATGGTTTTGAAATCTGTATAATACAATTACAGTAGCCAGCAGTATAAACAGTGTTGGGTCATGAATGTACAGAGAATACTGTAGAAGCTGCAGAAAGCAGAGTGGGTGTAAATAAATCACTTACTGTTTCTCATGATGGAGCTGACTAAAGGAGGTGCTTTAGGTGCCTCCTTCCAAGTCTGACCGAATATTGAATGGATAGCAAAGAAGGCCAACCATTCCCATGTTATAATGCAATATCCTGCAGTCTGGTAAAAATAGTATAGGAGGTGAGATGTAGTGGGCTAAGTTACAACATCAGACAGATTATTGAAATGTGAAGCGAGTAATGGGTAAACAAAATGTTATTACATGAAAATGTGTTACCTTCTATAATACAGTATCAACAATTTCAGATATAATCGTTGAACAACTGTATTGAAGCTGCTATGCCAATGACCAAAGTTCAGCACAGAGTGAGTGAGTGACTAGGTGACCAATGAGCTTATAACTTTTGTCTAATCTTAGAAGTTGGGGGACTCCAAGTTTAAGGTAAGACAACTTCAAATTTTCAAAAAGTTAGTGATGCATTATTGTTGTTACTATCTCAGATAGTAATCTTGCTTCTTGGAAAAGTGATTATATTAATAGATAGTGCATACAGGTGAATTGGTAGTAAAGAGAAAAATGGATTACTTTGGAAAATTTGTTTCTTGACTTTTGACCAATTCACATCCTTTCTTACATGTACATCTACAGAAATTTCATAGTCTAAACAGACTGCAAGCTGGTCGACTTGACACAACTAAAACATTAAATTATAATAATTAGGTTGCACAATCCCTGCTTGAAACGAAATCAGGTGTTTACTTGTTACTCACTGTGTGTACTATGATCCACAGAAATCCCCTGGCTATTAGATCCACAAATACATCAAACTACAAATGAACAGCCACACTACAAAGTAACTACTAACGTTGGCACTGAGGTG
The DNA here is from genome assembly GCA_935421135.1 of Bugulina stolonifera. Lineage (NCBI taxonomy): Eukaryota > Metazoa > Bryozoa > Gymnolaemata > Cheilostomatida > Bugulidae > Bugulina > Bugulina stolonifera. Next base: position 26,446,096 of record OW285188.1, read on the forward strand.
CATCATATACTGGTGACCATAATAAATTCATCGTCTGCTAACATTTATCCAGTCAAACCTGGAAACGTGCAAAAGTATCTGTGAGAGGATGATCACCGACTACTGGCCATGTAGAGACTGACTGACACAGCTGCATTACAACATGATTGGAGCTTGAATGTAGGAAACGTTAATAAAACAATAGTGTTACTTACCCACGCCCCAAATATGCTACTCTGATTAAGCTGTCTGGCCAAATACCCATCCAATCCTAAAACATCAAATAAATACATGCAAGCAGCATTCACAGAACAGAAAAAATCTCAAACTGTATTCAGCTAACCCCCTATACATGTACAACAAATAAACAGTAGTGTACTTTAGTAAAGTGATGCTACTCACCATCAAGTATGAAGTTGAGCACGAACAGCAGGATACATGATGTATAGTGGCCCTCCAAATGACGTAACGTTCCTAGCATACACACCAATATTCTTAAATACCCTACAAAAGAAATCACATTTTACACAAATATGGATATATTGTATGTTGGCTCCATTATTAATAGTACCATGGCTAACAGATTTGGAGATGCACATTATGTTTGATGATGCAATAAAGTGAGTTATCCAATAGAATAATTCAGCATTTATTCTCCAAACTGATTGATTCTGTACCAACCTATGAGATTTGGAATCCAAAGGAGAATGTGCCATTGATAAACATTATTTCTCATCCCTCCAGTGTGTAATGGTTGCGATACTGTAACATATCACAAAACAGTAGAAATAAAATAAAATTCAATTGATTTGAGAGACAAACAATAATTGCTTATTCCGCCACTTTTAAAAAAAAATGATAGTTTTGGAAAAATTTTTCTAATCATTATTCTGCTCACTTGATCCTATAAGTGGAGGTTTACTTTGATCTGTAGGCTTACTCTCGCATCTAATCTAGCATATAGATACTTTTTCAAAGCGAATGACATTTCTGCTATAAGTTACAGTTGATGCAAAATGGATGAAGCTACCACAACAGAGGTTATAATGTGCAGAGAAAACTAAGGTAGGTCTTGGACTGAGTGGCCTTTGTTCAATGTCAAAATCAGACATGGGCACCCTGAGTGGTTTTACTCCACTCAAGACAGCCTGAGCAACAGATGCTCATTACTTTTAATTGATTTGTGCTCTTGCATTGCGTGAAAGCTGGGAATTTACTTCTACTTCTATTCTGCTGCAAGGCATAGGTGCTTTACTCTTATTTGACTCTCAATTTGGCTTGTCACAGCAGGCACTTTTGGGCAATAACAATTTAACTTTCAGCTCAGGTTCAGGTAAAAGTGAAGCCTCTAGATCGCTCCGAAAAGCAGAAGGGGGGGGCTACCTTTTGTTATAAACGAAATAAAATGAGTCAAAGCACAGAGACTAAAAAGGAACAAATGGGTATAACTAGGCTATTTACTAAAAGATCCAACTCTCATGTTTCTGGTTGTTCGTGCAAAAATGCATTGACGCCCACTGAGCTATTTGTATGGATGGCCACAAGCAAACTTTTCGACTGGGTTCTAGTATTTTACAGAGTTGGGTCCAAGTCGACTTGCAAGTCAACAAGTCAAGTCATTTCTAAAATTTTGGAGGCAAGTCAAGTCGAAGTCAAGTCAGTGCTGCCTCAAGTCAAGTCAAGTCAAGTAACTTCTAAAATTTTGAAGGCAAGTCAAGTCGAAGTCAAGTCAGTGATGCCTCAAGTCAAGTCAAGTCAAGTCAGCTGTCATGCAAGTCACAAGTCAAGTCAAGTCAAAGTCAAGTCAAGTCGAAATGCAAGTCAAGTGGAAGACAACTTCAAAAAATTTTACATTTCCCAAACCATTTTTTTCATTTAGTAGGCATTCCAATCCATGAAAAACCTATGCCAAGGTGTAGCAGGGCATGTACATGTATGTTATGCAATCATGGTAAAGAACTAGTCTACATAAATAGTATTATTGGCACTACAGTCGAGACTGGTCATATAGTATTATATACTGTATATTGTAATGGTGATGCAGTGTTACATAACATGTAAACAGCACATGGTACAGCACAGAGTGTCCACTGGCCAGTCCTGCAATTTAACTCTAGTAATGATTGCACTGTACATTATATTCACTACTTACACCACACCTAGGCTACACTTACACTACTTGCACTGTGTGTACTTGTGACTATGCATTGTCGTTGTGTAGTCTCACGTACACACAGCCTAGATATTGCCTGAATTGTGTATCCTCATAGCTACCTTGATATACTCTGAGTGCTGCTAGTAGCACTGACCCAGTACAAATGATAAATAGGTAGACAATTGAGACCTTTTTTCCATGTTGGCTAAACACTATACAAAATTTTTATTTGCCAGATTGACTTGGCAGAACCCAAGTCAAAATCACAAGTCATTCATGTGTCCAAGTCAAGTCAAGTCAAGTCACATTGATGTGCAAGTCAAAGTCAAGTCGAAATCACAAGTCATTCATGTGCAGACCTGCCAACCTAGGGGTGGGGCAATAGAGTGAGTTGCATAAAAGGGGCAAAAACTTTTTTGATTGGGGCACTCACAAAGCCTCTGAACTGATTATTATAATCATGATCTTATGATTATGAAAGATATTATTCTTACTATTAGTATACAAATTTAATTAGTTACTAGCTGCTAGCATCAGCATGCTTGTAAATTTGGCAGTAAACAAAAATGAAGATTTAGTAGTTATAGTACTTGTAGGCCAATTAATAGTGATAGTGACTTGTTGTCACATGAAATTAAATTTAGTAGTAGTTAGTAATAATGGCAATGAGTACAAATATAGTTGTTTGGTAAGGCTTCTTCTAATTGGTAACTTAGCAAGTTAGTCAAATGTAGTCTTACAAGAGACCAGTAGGCCTATATGTTTAGCCCCTTCTATTACTGTAATAACATCTGATAGAATTGTGACATCAATGTAGCGTAATGCAATTACATAAAATTCAGTTTCAGTTTGTTTAGTTGTAGCACAAGCTGAGTTAGGTGCAGAAGTAGAGAAATTTGAGATAGCCTTTGTTCTTCGCCAAAACTGAAGCAGGACAAGTTGTCTTTTCTATATTTTGCTAGTTGACCGCCCTTACCCCAAACCCCAACCACAAACAAGGAACTAGGCTATCTAAATTTCTCCACTACTGCACCTAATTGTAAAAGCTTAGGTCCTTCAATGTGTTAGTAGATCATTTGTCTGCTTATGACGAGCTTACAGGTGGTACAAAGATCCAAATATCTTTTAAACATAGTATACAGTTATATTTATATATTACCACAAAGTTTGTTGCTAATGATTAGATGCACATTGGTAGAAAGTGGATAAAACAAGTTGTAGGCCTACATATTGTGATTAACTGTAAATGCAATCTCTACAACGAATAATTTAACCAACTGCAATTGCATGTGTTATACTGTCTGTTAGGTGTATTAGTGCATAGTTTCATGTAGCCTTAGATCTTTGTTTGTGGTTGGGGTGACACCATACACCATATGTAATGGATAAGCCAACTTCTCCATCTGAAATTTCGCTGACGAACCCTGGGTCTGGCCAAAAAATATCAAGTTGTACCTGCCTCTATACTGTAGGGCCCTACATCTTTCAACCATATTCATTTGTATATTTATTGTTATGTGTATTTCTTGTTGAACCTTATTTTGTCGAGTTCATTGCTGACTGAAATTATGAGCCGGGAGCATATATTTATTAATCGATTAAGAGTAATTATTTACATACAGTAGATCGCAATGTTCTATCTGACTTGTAAGAGCCGACATTCTATGTCGGATCACTCGGGTGTTTATGTACTAGTCGTCCTCCCGATGGTGCATTGGCACAGAGGTTTTTGCGAAATAATTAGTTGGGTATCGATGGCCCACCAGTCCCACAGACTCTAGATGGAGCCAGTTATATATAAAAATTTCTACGTTTTTCTGTTTTGTCCACTTGCTACTTGGATTTCAATACAGTTTATTTCTATCTTCCTATATGCTCTGAATTCTTGGTAGAAACCTAAAGTGCTACCTAGGAGTCTTTCAGCCTGTGGAATTGAGTACCCAGGGTAACCAGTGTTAGTTCATAACGAGTTATATAAGTTTGCATGCACAATAATATACATGATAGGAGAACGTTAGACTTGTTGGTCAGTTGTATCAGGTTGCAGTCCAGAGATATCTATCCGTAACTAGCAGCGTTAGGTCGGCCCTAGGGTTTGATTAGGTGACTTCAGCACATGTGGTGTGTAGGGCAGTGTGCTAGCCACAGTTGAATATCAGAACATTACCGCACTTGAAGAAACAAGGTGTACCCAGTCCCAGACATTGCTGTTTTCTTAAGACTATCTCCTGATAGGTGAAAACTGAAAATCATCTGAGCGATGAGCACATTGGATGATAATTATATTTTTGAGCGTCATCTTTAGGGAGGCAGTTTGGCATGGTGTTGAACTATGTCTGATCACATTTGAATGGGGTATAAAGGCCAATGTGAGAGCCAGAGAGCTTATTAGCTTAAACTTTCTTGAAGTTTGCCCATCCTTACCCAAAACCTGATTATTGAGTTACACGACTTGTTTTTAAAATTCTCAAATAAAGTATGGTGGTAGCATTTTCTAATGCATTCATTTATTCCTCTGTATAATTCAGGATCTTCCCATATCTATACAAAGAAACTTCAATGTGTAACAATTAGATTAACTACATGTATATCCAATTTAGCGATACAAAATAGTCTACCCCATAGCCAATCTACCCAGGAACTCTGGCGATTTGATTGTTAGAATAATTATAAGTCGTTTTTATTAAATTTGATATACATTACTAATACTTCTTACCATTCCATTCTATCTCACTATCACTGTACAAATCTAGTAATGCAGGTACTAGTTAGGCTTAGGTCACCCATACAACTGATATTATAAAATAATGTCTTAATGAGTAGGCTATACTTTAGTTTCTTATGATTATCATTCAATACTCGAGTAGAATTCAGATTATCATTATGGTAGGTGCCTAAGTGTTGTGATAGGATCCTAGTTAGTAAGGGGCATCTCTGTATCCCAACATATAAATTGGTGCACCATATGAATGAAATAAGGGCTATTGTGGCAATGTCAATAAACTGTACTGTGTACCCTTTGTTTGTATGAGTTTTGTGGCTTGAGGAAAGCATGCAAGTAGAGCAAAATGAGGCAAAAACAACATTTTTTATTACTTTGTAATGGGGCAAAAAAATAATATTTTATTGCTCTGATGGGGCAAATGAGTGAGAAGGGAGTGAGAGCTTGAGCTATGGGGCAATTGCTTGAATCTCACGCTCAATGCGTGAGAGTTGGCAGGTCTGTTCATGTGTCCAAGTCAAGTCAAGTCAAGTCACATTGATGCGCAAGTCAAAGTCAAGTCAAGTCAGCAAGTTGGCAAGTCCAAGTCAAGTCGACTTGTGACTTGACTTGACTTGGCAAGTCAAGTCAAATCTATGACTTGGACCCAGCTCTGGTATTTTACCTGTTTGGTTTGATTGTTTACCGCTAAAAGGTTGAAAATCTTATAGCTACAGGCAATAAAGGTGCAGAAGCAGGTGAAGAAATGGATAAATTTGAGACAGCTGGACCGGGGCACAAAAATACAAATTGCCTCGTAAACAAAGTATACAATTTATGTAGGAACTTTGCGGTAAAGGAAAAATGAAACCATCTCAAGGATAGTAGGAGTGATAGGATGTCAAGGCTAGGCAATTTCGCGTTGCAACTGCGGAGTTGTTTGCCGCCGTTTTTGTGCTGAGGTTTCATTTCCTGTAAATATGTCTGAGGTGCTAAACGTGTAATCTTACAGCTCTTCAATATCATAATGGCAAGCCAGAAGAAGAAAGTTAAAGCTGGCAAAATATGTTCTGCCCCACTATGCAGCAACTACCAGAGTATGGGGTTCCATTTCTTTCGATTCCCTAAAGAAAAAGAAAGGTAATTATTTAATGAAAAAAATAATTTATTTAATTAGTAATCGTAAGACAGATAATAATTTGATAATTATTAATAAAAAAATATTCATATTGATAAAATGATATTATTATTACCACTCTTTTATTATTTTGAGTATTAAAAAGCCTTTTTATTGCTTTTGTTGTTGTTGCATGTAACATGTATTAAGTAAATGAATCTGATGAGGTCTTAAGCTTAGTTTAAGTTTTAGTTTAGTAAAGTATCTTATTTTAAATGATAATGATTTGATATTATTAGTAAAAGAATTTTTCTCTTTCTTTATACGTGTAGTAGCATACATTATAGATTATTGTTAATGTTTTGTATTTATCTATTATTAATTAATGAATAATCAACAAACACACCTCACCATGTTGTAATTAATATTCTTATTGTTTATTGATAAAATAATTTAATAGCGCCCTAAGTGCATGTACATTGTATTTAAATTTTTGTTATATTATTTATACACAAATATAATGTTCCTATTGGTAAATAGTTTAATATTATTGAAAGCTGGCAATGCACAAATCCTCATTCATCAATCATTTCTGAGCTTTTCAGTCATTATTGATTTTATATTAATGTAAATATTACTGATTTGTGTGCAATGACTGACAAATTCAACTATGTGGTAAATTAGATTACATATTAAACTGATTAAATAATAGCCCTACGCTGGTTGTTTGTTGCTATAGGTGTCAGCGCTGGATACTAAATAGCCGCTCGCAGCACCTGATGAGTAGAGATTGGAGCACATTGTATAATACAGATGTAAGTAGGCTACTGTTAACATGTTCTTAAATGTTGTGGAGGCTTGCAGCAAAGATGGTCAAAATGCCTTATGATGGTATTTCAATTCTCTTATTCTACTTCATTCCCATGAGGTGAGATCTGCATTGCCGATCAAGTATCTCTACTTCACCGTCTTCAGCATCTTCTTCTCTCACCTTTGTTGTTTCCATTACTTTCGTTATCTAGTTGTCTTCATAAACTTCTCTAAACCTATATGTTATTAGGAATTATACATTATAGGTTTTGTGCTCGGAGCATTTTGAGGAGAGTCAATTTACCAATGACGAGAAGAAACGTCTGAATTGGAATGCGATTCCCACTCTCTTTCCAAATATTCCAAATCCACCAAGACCAATTGCGACTAAAAGGAAAGCTCGTACGGTTTCTCTAACACCTGCTAAAAGAGTAAGAAATGAGAATTTCGAAGTAAGATTTTCGTTTCATCTTCTTATTTGGAGATGTTTTATAATGAGCATTATGCTCGATTAGCTGCCAACTATTCTCAATGCCGTTATTAGCTGTTAGGTTTACCTACTAATTCAGGTTTAGCCATTTTTGGTTATGCTACTAGCAACTTGGTACCGTAAGTAAATGCTGTTCTAGTTTAAGATCATGTTAACTGCTGCGTTTTGCATGAAGTCTTGTTGCTGGCATCAATCGACAATATTTCTTTGCAAGTTGAAGTTGTCTCTATAGTTTTTGACACTAAGCAAAAGAATATGAATATTCGAGTATTTAAAATTACTGAGATAGTTATAATAATCAATCATCTGTTTAATATGGGCATTACGCAAAACAATGCTCAATATTTTAGAGTAATTCTCGTTTTAGCATTTAGCTTGATCTTCAAACAAAGTAATCAACGTTAGGTACATTGAATGTGGTTGCCTGAAAAATGATGGCCAAGGGTGAACTATCGGTTGTGTGAATTTGATCCTAGTAGTAAACCAATCTCTAAACTATTAATTTCGCAAAAAGTATTTTTATATTCTTTAGCCATCAGCAACGGCTAGTTTGGGAGATGTGGAGGAGATAGATATTGACACGTTTGCTGCTAGTTCCACACCAAAGCAGAGTTCCACACCAAAGCAGAGTTCCACACCAAAGCAGAGTTCCAAAGCTAGTGATGGTGATATTACTTTCCCCATATGTTTTGCATGCTATATTTCTTTTCATCTTTTGCTTGACAGATTGCGACACTGCTGCAGCTGCCTGTTCTGTAAACATGTGACGTTGGGGCAAAAGGGCTATGCACGAGTTGTTTGGTGGCAGAACCTCGGAAATGCAACTGGGAAAAGATCTGTATGTGCATGTCTGTGCGCATGTGTAGGTGTGCGTGTGCATGCTTGTTGCTCGGACATGCTTAGAAATCTAGGGCTGGTGCAATTCCAGCTGTCGGCCATCTAGAAGCCGTACTTGTAGAACCTAGAGATCAGGATGTCAGAGCAAAACTTGTATAACTCCAAATACGACATACTATTACAATTGTTATACCAATGCTCTGCAACGAACGAAGAAGAAGCTACCATGACGTTTTAAATGCATGCTTATGGCCTCAGTTCCCATAGCTTCCCCATTTTTGTTTGTCGGAGAAAATGCTTCATTACCATTCCCACAATGGGAAATTATGCTTTATGATTAAACACTTGTTGAAAAACATAATTGTTGGTGTACAATGTGTTTGTTTGCAACTAAAGGCTATACCAGTAGCGCCACTCTCTGTAGTACCGTTAGATTAGGTGTGTTTATGCTATTACCAGTCTTTTAAACAGTATTGTTGTTATAATTTACATGTATGTGTTCATTTCTAAATTCAGAATCTACCCAACCAGCAAAAGACACCCCAAGAAAGAGAGCACTGAAAGCTAAGTTGAGGAAGAAGACAAACCTACTTCGCAGCAAAAACCACAGACTATTAAATCAGTTAAGTAGAAAACCCAAAGTCACTGTGAAGAGTTGCATCATGGCATTGTCAAAGTTTCTAGATGGTCCAACACTTGATTTTGTAGCAACGCAGATAAGATTGAGCCGAAAGTCAGCATATGGACGTAGATGGTCTGCCAATGACAAGTCGATAGCACTTGCGATATATCATGCTAGTCCCAAAGCCTATAGGCTACTTACAAAATCCAGGTTGTTCATATTGCCATCTGTAGAGACTCTTAAAAAGTCTTTGAGAGATTTGAACATCTATCCAGGCTTTTCAGAAAATTTGCTAAAAGCATTTGCGATCAAAGTTGATAGCATGATAGCCCGTGACCGACTGTGCTCCATAGTCTTTGATGAAATGAGCTTAAAAGCTGGTGTTGCTTATGATTCTCGTCGAGATTTGATAGAGGGAATTGAGGATTTGGGACCTTTATTCGGTCGCACTAGGTATATTGGCACACATGCCTTGGTGTTCATGGTCAGAGGTCTTGTGGCTAAGTGGAAGCAGCCCCTTGGCTATTTTATCACAAACTCAACAGTCAAACCTCAGATTTTGCGTACTTTGATAGTGAATGCGATAAAAGCTGTGCAATCTACAGGCCTTACTCCCCAACTTTTGGTGTGTGACCAAGGTTCCAATAACCGATCCTGTCTAGAAAGACTGTTAGGGGTCACCACTCAGCATCCATTTTTCATGGCTGATGACAAAACTAGAATAGTTTGCATGTATGACCCCCCACATTTACTGAAAAATGTGAGGAATAACCTTCGTAATTCTGGTTTTCTACTAGATGGCCATGCTATATCATGGGAGCATATAAAAACATTCCATCAGTTGGACAGGGAGCTGCCGATACAGCAAGCACCAAAGCTGAAGCAGAAGCATCTTGATTTACCAGGGTTTTCCTCAATGAGAGTAAATTTGGCTGCGCAAACACTAAGCCATTCTGTGGCAAAGGGTTTGTGTCTCATGTCTGCTATGAATCGAATGCCCAAAGATGCTTTGTTCACAGCTACGTTTTGTGACACCTTCGATCAGCTGTTCAATGTTTTTAACAGTAAGTACTTGAAAAGTAGCACGAGGTACAGGCATGCCATCGCTGCAGGCTCTAATCATTGGCCCTTTCTTGAGAAAGCTGGTGAATACATAAAAAAACTCAGACCAAAAAAGACGCAAGTGCTGCCTTGCCTACAAGGTTGGTTGCTTAACATAAGTGCATTGAAAGTTCTATTTCAGCAGCTGTCACTAGATTTTCTCCTCACCAACAGGCTGAATCAAGACTGCATAGAAAATCTGTTTTGTGTCATAAGGTCAAAAGGTGCTTGTAGAGATAATCCTGATAGTCAGCAATTCAGAGCTGCCATAAGAGATGTTATGGTAGACAGACTGCTTATAGCCAATCCTAACTCAAACTGCAAACAAGATGTAGACAACTTCTTGTTTGGTTTGAAGTCCTTGAAGGACTCCCAGCAACATGCCCATATTGTAGGTAGATCCATAGATAGTAGCTCTAGCCATCCTGGAGTGAATGAAATTCACCACCATCTAACTGATCATGACTATAGCCTTATCTTTGAACAATCAGTTGATGTGCACAGATCTGTGGAACTTGATGTTCAAGAACAGAATGTGCTAGCCCATATAGGTGGCTATATTATACGTAAATTGAATGCACAGGGCGATCTGTGCTCTGAATGTTCTTCCACACTAAGTGTAAGAAATGACCCTAAAGTTGCAGCGTATCAACTAGTAGCTCTTAAAAAATACTGTGATGAGGGTAAGGGTCTACATACACCATCCAAAGGTCTATTGTCACTGCTATCTTCTGCTGAAAACAGGTATAATCGGTTGAGCAATGATCTAGCACTACATCGCCCAAAGCTTAAAAGTTCACTTTTTGCCTCACTGATCTCAGAATGTTTACCTTCTCCAGCTCTTGTTTGTAATGGCAAGTGTGGTTTGAGCATCTTGAGACTGTTCTTGAATGTTCGTTTCTTTCATAGTTTGAAAACAGTAAACAATGACCTTTCTCATCCAAATGTTAGAAAAAATCAATAGCGCCTTGACATCCTACTAGTAGGATGTCAAGGCGCTATTAGCGCTTGCGTTGCAAAAATATTTGCGTTTGGAGTTGTCATACACCTGTTTTGTACTGAGATTGTCCTATGACGATAATGCAGATTTATAATGTTCAATGAATTCCCTATCTCTACAACGTTCTGACAAAAGAGTTATCCTCTTTATGTATTTGACAGGCAAGTTTGTACACTTCTAGAGTTATTTGGAGTTGTTTCATCACATTGCTGATGCAATTGCACACATGTAGGAGGCTTCTTGCTTAGCTGTTGTTGAAATCAAATCTCAATGTTGGGCTACAAATATGGTTTGAGACTTGAGGTGGCTGAATGATTAAATGGCACTGTAGCCAGCTTGCTCTCTGTTTAAACATTATTTCAACTTCAACGCCATAAGCAGGCCAATCGATTTATTGTTCTAACTTGAAAAAAAACACATTAATCCATATTTATATTATATACGGCACAATTCGAAGTAGGTTTGTCTTCTTCCTCATCTTAGCTTTCAGTGCTCTCTTTCTTGGGGTGTCTTTTGCTGGTTGGGTAAATTCTGAATTTAGAAATGAACGCATACATGTAAATTATAACAACAATACTGTCTAAAGACTGGTAATAGCATAAACACACCTAATCTAACGGTACTACAGAGAGTGGCGGGTACTACAGAGAGTGGCTTTACTGGTATAGCCTTCAGTTGCAAACAAATACATTGTACACCAACAATTATGTTTTTCCCCAAGTGTTTAATCATCTACTATAAAGCATAATTTCCCATTGTGGGAATGGTAATGAAGCATTTTCTCCGACAAACGCAAGTGGGGAGGCTATGGGAACTGAGGCCATAAGCATGCATTTAAAACGTCATGGTGGCTTCTTCTTCGTTCGTTGCAGAGCATTGGTATAACAACAATAGTATGTCGTATTTGGAGTTATATAAGATTTGCTCTGACATCCTGATCTCTAGGTTCTACAAGTACGGCTTCTAAATGGCCGACAGCTGGAATTGCACCAGCCCTAGATTTCTAAGCATGTCCGAGCAACAAGCATGCACACGCATCCACACGTGCGCATAGACATGCATACACAGATCTTTTTCCAGTTGCATTTCCGAGGTTCTGCCACCAAACAACTCGTGCATAGCCCATTTGCCTCAACATCATATGTTTACAGAACAGCCAGCTGCAGCAGTGTCGCAATCTGTCAAGCAAAAAATGAAAAGAAATATAGCATGCAAAATGTATGTGGAAAGTAATATCACCATCACTAGCTTTGGAATTCTGCTTTGGTGTGGAACTCTGCTCTGGTGTGGAACTCTGCTTTGGTGTGGAACTAGTAGCAAACGTGTCAATAACTATCTCCTCCACATCTCCCAAACTCGCCGTTGCTGATGGCTAAAGAATATAGAACTACTTTTTTTTGCGAAATTAATAGTTTAGAGATTGGTTTACTACTAGGATCAAATTCACACAACCGATAGTTCACCCTTAGCTATCATCTTTCAGGCAGTCACATTCAATGTATCTAACATTGATTACATTGTTTGAAGATCAAGCTAAATGCTAAAACGAGAATTACTCTAAAATATTCAGTATTTTTTTGCGTAATGCCCATATTAAACAGATGATTGATTATTATAACTATCTCAGTAATTTTAAATACTCGAATATTCATATTCTTTTGCTTGGTGTCAAAAACTATAGAGACAGCTTCTACAAAGAAATATTGTCGATTGATGCCAGCAACAAGACTTCATGCAAAACGTAGCAGTTAACATGGTCTTAAACTAGAACAGCATTTACTCACGGTACCAAGTTGCTAGTAGCATAACCAAACATGGCTAAACCTGAATTAGTGGGTAAACCTAAACAGCTAATAACAGCATTGAAAATAGTTGGCAGCTAATCGAGCATAATGCTCATTATAAAACATCTCCAAATAAGATGAAAGGAAAATCTTACTTCAAAATTCTCATCTCTTACTCTTTTACCAGGTGTTAGAGAAACCGTACGAGCTTCCCTTTTAGTCGCAATTGGTCTTGGTGGATTTGGAATATTTGGAAAGAGAGTGGGAGTAGCATTCCAATTCAGACGTTTCTTCTCGTCATTGGTAAAATGACTCTCCTCAAAATGCTCCGAGCACAAAACCTAAATGTATAATTCATAATAACATATAGGTTTAGAGAAGGTCCATATGAAGACAACTAGATAAAGAAGGTAATGGAAACAACAAAGGTGAAAGAAGAAGATGCTGAAGACAGGGTGAAGTAGAGATATTTGATCGGCAATGCAGATCTCACCTCATGGGATTGAAGTTGAATAAGAGAATTGAAATATCATCATAAGGCATTTTGACCATCTTTGCTGCAAGCTTCCACAACATTTAAGAACATGTTAACAGTAGCCTACTTACATCTGTATTATACAATGTGCTCCAATCTCTACTCATCAGGTGCTGCGAGCGGCTATTTAGTATCCAGCGCTGACACCTATAGCAAAAAACAACCAACATAGGGCTATTATTTAATCAGTTTAATATGTAATATAATTGACTACATAGTTTAATTTTTCAGTCATTGCACACAAAACAGTTATATGAACATAAAATCAATAATGACTGAAAAGCTCAGAAATGATTGATGGATGAGGATTTGTGCATTGCCAGCTTTCAATAATATTAGACTATTTACCAATAGGAATATTATATTTGTATATAAATAATATAATAAGAATTTAAATACAATATTAATATACATGTACTTAGGGCGCTATTAAATTATTTTATTTTTATTTTATCAATAAAGTTATAAGCAATAAGAATATTAATTACAACATGGTGAGGTGTTTAATCGATGATTATTCATTAAATTAATTAATAATAGATAAGTACATAACATTAACAATAATCTATAATGTATGCTACTACACGTATAGAGACAGAGAAAATTTTTTTCTATGAATATCAAATCATTATCATTTAAAATAAGATACTAAACTAAAACTTACTAAGCTAAAGACCTCATCAGATTCATTTACAATTACTTAATACATGTTTTATGTTACATGCAACAACAACAAAAACAATAAAACCGCTTTTTAATACTCAAAATAATAACAGAATGGCAATAATAATATCGTTTTACCAATATAACTGAAATATTTATATTATACATGTATTTAATATTAATATTTATTAATATCAAATTTGAAATTATCATTTTACGATTACTAATTACCTTTCTTTTTCTTTAGGGAATCGAAAGAAATGGAACCCCATACTCTGGTAATTGCTGCATAGTGGGTCAGAACATATTTTGCAAGCTTTAGCTTTCTTCTTCTGGCTTGCCATTATGATATTGAAGAGCTGTAAGATTACACGTTTAGCATCTCAGACATATTTACAGGAAATGAAACCTCAGCACAAAAACGGCGGAACACAACTCCGCAATTGCAACGCGAAATTGCCTAGCCTTGACATCCTATCACTCCTACTATCCTTGTACTATCCTTGACCATAGAGTTATCTCTATGTCCTTGACCATCTCAACCCACCAGAAGTTATCCATAAGTGTAATATGTCATAGAACATATCATAACGATATACTAGAATGGTCTTTGATAGAATCGTAGGCCGTCGGTTATTTCCGAAATAATAAGTGGCTGTCCAAAAATGTTTTTCTTGTGCTTGCAGTCTTTCCGATAATAGACACAGAAAAACATCCGGAAAGACCATTTAGTTGGAAATGGCGTTTCAACTTTTTAAGCCGTTAACCATATTGACAATTGGAATCTTACTTGCTCTAAATTTTGTAAGTTTTCATTGTGCTCATTGGGAAGAGCTTGATTTTAAATCTTACCATCATTACTCTGATGTAAAAACATTGTTCCATGCTTATGAAAAAAGGTTTCCAAACTTGGCTAAGGTTGGATCTATTGGAAAATCTGTAAGAGGAAGAGAGTTACTGTATATACAGATATCTGACAATGTGTCTGTCACAGAGCCAGGAGAGCCCATGTTTAAATATGTGGGAAACATCCATGGTAATGAAGCTGTTGGCAGAGAACTTATTGTATATTTAGCACAATATCTTCTGGAAAACTATGAAAATGATGACAGAGTGAAGAAATTAGTAGATAGCACAAATATATTTCTGATGCCCAGCTGTAATCCTGATGGTTTTGAGAATGCAGAGATGGGCATTAAAAATGGCGCCTCTAGTGACAGCTGCATTGGCCTGAAAGGGAGACCAAACGCAAATAATGTCGATTTGAACAGAAATTTTCCGGACCAGTTTCGAACTCGAATGAATGATCCTCTTCAAAAAGAAACACAATTGCTCATTGATTGGATAGAGAACAACAAGTTTGTATTGTCTGCAAACTTACATGGTGGTAGTGTTGTAGCAAGTTATCCTCTAGATGATTCTGCCTCTCATGTAATGTCTGGCCACTACAGTGCTACCGCTGATGACGCAGTTTTCAGGTAATGTTTATGGTCATACATCGACTTAATAATGGTTTTTGTAAACTCAATCATCCCTAGTTACCATAGTTGCCATCATAGCTTGTCCCTTCCATTTGTTTATAGACAACTTGCTCTGGCTTATGCAAGTAATCATAAGACTATGCCAGCTGGTAATCTGTGCGAAGGAGACAACTTTAAAGGTGGTGTCACCAATGGAGCGCAATGGTACGACGTCCCTGGTAAGTATTACTTCCAATCAGTTCTAGGAGTTGTCTGTTTTATCAATGTTAGTTTTCAAATTTTATAGCAGTCTATGCTAAACCAAACATTGTGTTTGTTAAGTAGAGTCATAGTAGTAAACCAACAGTAGGCCGGTCAACTGGTGTATGTTATGTAGGGTAGTGGCTTGAATATAGAAGAGTCAGTATTAGTTAGTATATAGTATTAGAATGTGGTTCTGTAAAACATCAAGCCCTCACATAGGCCTACACTTCTATAATAATGGCTAGTTACATATTCTAATAACCCACATAGGATGATATTCTCAGTCTAAACTATTCATTTACACTATATATTATTATACCGATTCATACAAATTGTATGCTGTGTTTTTCTTCAAAGAAAACTTATATATGGGCATCCAGGGACTTGATTTTACAACTTTAAAAATTACCCATCCCTGTCTGGGGCTTGAACCCGAGACTCTATGGCACGTAATCACCTAGTACAGTGCACAGATACAGTGACAATGCCAGCTTGGCTTCCTTGCAACAGGAAACTTCTCCGGAGAGCAGTACCAGTGTACTGGGCCATGTGTACATAGGATTCTCCTCTATGGCCACCCTAGATGATTAGATCCTGTAGAGCCCTGGGTTCAAACCCCAGTCGGGGATGGGCTACTTCTACAGATGTAGAATCAAGCCTCTGGTTGCTCATAAATGAATTCCTTCAAAAGAAAAATAATATATCATATAGAAAGTATGGCCAAACTACACAACACCTGTTCATCTATGTTGGACTCGCTACTCTGGGAAATTACCATCTGTCCCAGATAAAGCCACACTACCAGTATCAGGTCCTGTCTGTATTACAACGTATAATATACTACCATAGACCTACATCCAGGCTTACTTACAAAGCTACAGTAAATACATGTACATAATGAATATGATCATTGTATAGTTAGACATACCTACAATGTATATCTACTGAGTATATAATGTTATACATGTATACGCGGTGTACATGTATAGCACAAACAAGTTATAATATTTCTATGCTTGTAGGTGGAATGCAAGACTATAATTATTTACACAGTAATTGTTTTGAGATAACTGTAGAGCTGTCATGTTGTAAGTACCCGCCAGTTGATAGGTTACCTATAGAATGGAATAACAACAAGGAATCACTTCTCTCCTACATGGAACAGGTGAATTTTACCTCTGCTTGTCTATCTACTTGTTATCTATGGTGCACTTCAGGAAATAGATTGAGGATATTGTCATAACTAAGTTTGTTACCTTGTCACTGCGTTAGAATATTAAGTTCATTGTCGTGTGAAGTAATTAGCCTTAGATCCATCAGTATGAATGTTGTAATATTATAAGTAATATTTATTATGTTCTATTTCCATCATCAATTTACATCCTCAGGCTTGACACTTCCATCATTGATTGTAATCATTATAATAGTATCATAGAATGTACATAGCAGGATGATTGTTATACTGATGTGATGTTGTTAGTGTAATGTCACATTCACAATTATATGGGATTATTATGATAAAATGCTTGATTTGTATCTATCCATTGTACAATATTGTATATGTGTACTAACCTGTAGCATATACATTCCACAATTATGTGGATATTGGTAGTTATATGTGCATTGTATATGTGCACTGTGTAGTGTACAATGAGGTACACCATGCGTTACTACTCAGTACCACACTGATCTCTACACTAGGTACACAAAGGTGTGAAGGGTTTCGTAAGGGATGAGACATCAAGTAAAGGTATTGAGAATGCCACCATCTCTGTAGCTGGTATAAACCATCCAGTAACAACAGCAGCATACGGTGACTTCTGGAGACTTCTTGTCGTTGGGAAATATAACATAACGTTCTCTGCTCCAGGGTGAGTTAGTGGTATATGACTAGTATTTGTTCCTCAGTTTTTTTATTATAGCTATTATAGGCCTATTCGTGTGTATTACCAATTCACAAATACTGAGGAATCTAGTAATTGATATATGTAGCCTATAGGTTTGTAGGTCTGTAGCCTAAGTTCGTAGGACTGTAGCCTAGATTTGTAGGTTTCCAACTGGAATCCTTTTGTCTAGCCAATGTAAACACCATTCTACAACAACCTGATAATATGACTGTTCTCTACACAGTTCAAATTAATATGACGCTTCAGTGTTATTTATAGCATGGCCTACTCTGTTATATACATGTATGTGATATGTGTAGAAAAGGTGGCATCATACGCACTGTACACTGATATATACAATGTATATAATATATACGTGTATGTACTAGTTGTGTAGGTCGGTGTATACAAGTAGGTGTGAATTTATACCCTACAGTTTATTACGTCAATTAACTATTGATTTGTCACTGTAACAGGCATAAATACAGTTATTAGACTGATAAGCGTAGGCAGGGCACACAATAAATAAACTTTTTATTTATAGAAATACATTAGACCTGCATATCCCTATGTGATACAATGTTGTAATACAATATACATGTACATGTATATTCTAATAGGTTGTTTACTATTAGCAATGCAAATAGCCTGTTTTGTACACTTACCTACATGTGTATTGATATAAACAGGTATGAAAGCAAGACGCTAAACCGGGTTGAGGTAACAGATGGCGAACCAACAGTATTGGAAGTGAGGCTAAAGAGATCTGTAACAGCCGAGTCAACTGAAACCTTGTCCTCCATGTTAGCCGTGATTGCTAATAGCACCCACCGTCAGCCTTTAGCTGGCCTCAAGGAACCAACAGGTAATATTTATACTGTGTATTATATAATAGTACACTGTGTATTATATTTACCCTTGATTCATGTCATAGCACGCCACTGTTAAATCTATCTGTAGGCCTACGTGTACACCTATGTATGTGTGTGTGTGTGTGTATGTATGTATATACAATGTACATGTACAGTATATATATATATATATTGCAGTATATATTACACCATTGATAATCAGCCGTACAATCATATACATTAATACCCGTTGTTACATCACTAGTATCTACCACGTACACCCATTGTATGTATATAACAGGATGTTGTTGTAGCTAGTTATTGATTAGAGCTCCACTCTGTTATAAATAGATAGAGCAGTTAATAGCCATGCTGGTATCTTGTACAGTATATACTCGTACATTGTACACTGTACACTGTACATGTGGTGTCGTCCTCTACACTGTAAACTGTAATGTGCATGTGATGTCTTCCTCTGCTGTAGAGTATGTACATCATGACCATGATGAGATGACAAAGTTCCTTCAAGAGATCAGTGCACAGTTTCCTCTCATAACTCAATTGAAGAGTATCGGCAAGTCTGTTCAGGGAAGAGATCTGTGGGTGCTAGAGATCTCTGATAAACCCGGTGTACATGAGGAAGGTATATGATCTACATGTATATACATGTACACTTAGTTATCCCATGTACTATAGTACAATCCATGTGCATGTAATGTTCAACTATAACAGGTTTAGTATATGAAGTAGTGAATACAGCAGCTCTTCAGCTTCACCGTGTTGATAGTTTATAGTTGAAGAGAGTGAAGTGTGTCGACTCCCTTATCTATGTTATAATGCTTACCAAATTACATTCAAACATTCATATGATAAGGCTGTTATACTGTGATCATTAAGTGTTGTGTAACTGCAATGTCATTGATATTAAGGTGAGCCGGAGTTTAAATACATAGCTAACATGCATGGAAATGAAGTGGTGGGGCGGGAGACTCTGTTACCCCTTATATACGTCTTGTGTCACAACTATGGTACTCAGCCTTTTATCACTAAACTGGTGGATGAGACAAGGATATTCATTATGCCAAGTATGAACCCTGATGGACATGAGGTATCACAGGAGGGTGAGTAGATAACTCCTGTTGTATACACTGTAAAATGAGTAGATAACTCCTGTTGTATACACTGTAAAATGAGTAGATAACTCCTGTTATATCTATTATATGAATAGATAACTCCTGTTATATCTAACATATGTACTATTTACTATGTACATAGATGACTCCTATTGTATGCGTAGTGTGCTATATCAGTGGATAACATATATTACCCAACTGATTCCTGTGATATTGCTGTATATTGTATACTGTGTGTATGTTGAGTTACTGTATACTGTGTGTGTATTGAGTTATGTGTTACAATCCATAGGTGATGCACAAGGTGTGACTGGCAGACCCAATGCTAATGGTAAAGACTTGAATAGGAACTTCCCGGACATGTATGCTGACAGAACAGCTCCTCTCCAGCCTGAGACCGAGGCAGTCATGGCATGGAGTAGAGCTCATCCCTTTGTCCTCTCTGCTAATCTACATGGAGGTACATGTGTCTATATGTAGTGACAGTATATTATTATAAGATATTAAGACACATGTACACAGTAATCTACTCATATACAGTGTCATTACATTTATTCTACCCTGTCCTACATCTAGTGAATGATACTGTTATACTGATATACTATATGAATACATTAACAGGCTCACTGGTAGCCAACTATCCATACGATGGTATACACAGAGTAAATAGGATACACAAGAGGTTCGCATACAGCAGGTCACCTGATGATATCGCCTTCAGACACCTAGCTGAGTCATTCTCCTGGGTATGTTCATTCTGTTCTCTCCATTATATTCATCAAGTGCTTTTTGTATTGTACAATGTATTGCGTGTGTATGAGGAGTTGTCACACCTTTCTTATTAATGTAGGACAACTCTCAACTTGTACTGCTAGCAAGCGTAGGTTGGTACATATACATGTATATATACAGTGTATGTAGCTGCAGGTCGGTAATGAAATTCTATTTGTATAAACAGGCCCATAACAAGATGTACAAAGGATCTCCATGTCCACACATGTCAAGGGAAAGATTCCATGATGGAATAACAAATGGAGCCCACTGGTACCCACTCAATGGTTAGTTATAGTATTACATTAGCATTAGGTTCATAGTTATGGTATTACATTAGCATTAGGTTCTTAGTTATGGTATTACATTAGCATTAGGTTCTTAGTTATAGTATTACCTTAGCATTAGGTTCTTAGTTATAGTATTACATTAGCATTAGGATTAGTCTACTTGCATACTTGAATCATCAGCTTTCGTTCACTCGCACCTTAAGAGTTGCCCTCCCCTGTTTAAAGAGCTTGATCTCTCTACTGGATATGCATGGTGATGTATGTATAGTATGTATATCACTGCAGGTGGTATGCAGGACTGGAACTACTTCTACACAAATGACCTTGAACTCACAATAGAACAAGGATGTATAAAGTATCCAGTTGCAGCTGACCTGAAGACTTACTGGGAAGATAATAAATATGCCTACCTTACGTATATATGTCAGGTAAATAAATATACACACCATACTAATATTATAGTAGTGTACATGTATATACATGTATGTAAATGTACAATCATTCTCTGGTCATGTATGTAGTAGTGTACCATGACCTGTTTAAGGTAACCGTTGGTAGTGTGTAGTTAATACATCACTGTACATTATGTGTATGTAACTAGTGTTGGTAGTGTGTAGTTAGTACATCACTGTATGTTATGTTTAGGTAACTAGTAACTGTTGGTAGTGTGTAGTTTATACATCACTGTATATTATATGTAGGTAACTGTTGGTAGTGTGTAGTTAATACATCACTGTATGTTATGTGTAGGTAACTGTTGGTAGTGTGTAGTTAATACATCACTGTATGTTATGTGCCTCAGGTTCATAAGGGAGTGCAAGGGTTTGTCGTAGACAAGGACACAGGATCTGGTATAGCTAATGCACGAATCAATGTTAGAGGTATAAACCACACGGTAACATCTGCTCAGGCTGGTGACTACTGGAGATTGCTGGCTCCTGGTTCCTATGACATCATCGTAACTGCCCAAGGGTCAGTTGGTATTCCACATGTGCTACAGTATGCACACCCCACTGAGAGA
Source organism: Bugulina stolonifera (assembly GCA_935421135.1). Lineage (NCBI taxonomy): Eukaryota > Metazoa > Bryozoa > Gymnolaemata > Cheilostomatida > Bugulidae > Bugulina > Bugulina stolonifera. The sequence goes on from OW285188.1 coordinate 26,467,566, forward strand.
GGGGACAATTCCCATCTCCTCTCTTGTGCATACTGTACTCTTAGTAATGTGCATGTACTTTGTACAAGTGTTAGACTATGAGTGGTGTGTCGAAAGTTTTTATGATATGAACTTATTATTATTGTTGTTATGTAATAGCTGAGTTAGTGAGTTGGTTTCCTACCTCCTGACCTGACTATTATGATATAATGTGAGAATAGCATTGTAATTCCTGTAGTTTTTACAGCTTGAGGTGAATGGGGAGGTGAATGGGGAGGTGAATGGGGAGGTGAATGGGGAGGTGAATGGGGAGGTGAATGGGGAGGTGAATGGGGAGGTGAATGGGGAGGTGAATGGGGAGGTGAATGGGGAGGTGAATGGGGAGGTGAATGGGGAGGTGAATGGGGAGGTGAATGGGGAGGTGAATGGGGAGTTGGGGTTGATGGCAGTAGTTTTAGTTGCCATATACAGAGTATATTGAAATATAATGCTTGTATACCAAATCAGGTTTCTGAGCTACAATTGTAGGCTATGCAAATAGTTATTCAGTTATCCATGTTTCACTAATCTGCAGAGTCCTCTAATCACACTCTACTTGGATCACAGGCTACATGTCCCCTTTGCCGTAGAAACTAATTATTTCCTTGTAATCTGTACTTGTACTAATGTGACCCTATAACCTGCCACCTATGACCACCCTGCCTGTGTGTAATCGTGTATAAAGTTATATATAAACATAATCTCCCCAAGTAAGTAACATGTGTAGATGTACTTGCTTCCATCTATTGCCTTGTGTTCATGTACATGTGCATGTCATGTGACCTACCTACATGCTACACGTATACACAGCCCAATCACCAATGTACAGTGTCTCTATTTAAAGGGTTAAATGACATTGTACACAGAGTGGTGAACCAAACATTATGCATAGTATCCCAATGATGTTATGTGCTCTCTGTCTCCTCTAGATATACACAAGTAGAGCATCACATTACCGTGACTGACGGGGAGGCTGTGAAACTGGACTTCAAACTGGAGAGCTCAGTGCTAGACACATGGTCGACTCAGAAGGACTACGGGATCGCAGCTAATATGGAGAGTATCGATATCTCAGATGATGATATTAGTCAAGTTCTAGAGAGCATTGCATCAACATGTACTACAGCCACACCATTTACAGTATGTAGTGCTATTGACAATACCAGGCAATCTAGTTATAAATAACTAATGTATATTGTACAGTCATGTATTAATAATAGTCATGTGTTGCCAGAAGTTATTTTGGTAATGTACATGTATTTGACATCTAACGTCACCAGTTAAATTTCTATGAATTCATTATTTTTTATTGAGTTTTGGGCATTTAATTGGCGACTCACAAAATCTGTAAAATGCACTAACAACTGCATGACTTGTGGTGTATTGAGTACATAGTGTGCTGCACATAGTGTAGTATTAGTGTGTATGTGTGTACACTTGTAGATAGAGGTGGAAGGTGATGCCAGTGGGATGAATGGGCTGACTTTTGGCACTGCCAACCCTCGGGACAAGCAGCACCTGCACAAACCTAGCATCCTTTTGATTGGAGGACTGAGAACCAATGAGAACATTGGTAGAAATCTCCTCATTAGGTTCGCTAGGCATCTTTCACAAGGGTAAGCTATTGGTGTTGTACTGCTGATTTTATGTAGCGTGCAGGTTGGTAATGTTTTCAACAGCATACACGTACATACATACACGTATATAGTACATAGTACATAGTACATACATACACGTACATAGTACGTACATACACGTACATACATACACGTACATAGTACGTACATACATACACGTACATACATACACGTACATAGTACATACATACACGTACATAGTACATACATACACGTACATAGTACATACATACACGTACATAGTACATACATACACGTACATAGTACATACATACACGTACATAGTACATACATACACGTACATAGTACATACATACACGTACATAGTACATACATACACGTACATAGTACATACATACACGTACATAGTACATACATACACGTACATAGTACATACATACACGTAGGCTACATAGTACATACATACACGTACATAGTACATACATACACGTACATACATACACTTACATACATACACGTAAACATACACGTACGCGTACATGTACTGCATAAGATCTGTAAGATCTGTATGTTTGGGGTAAAGCAGGTCACCACCTTTATTAATCTCCTCTCCCAACAGGTAGCTTATATGTGATATATTACCTATAATTTCACCAAATAACCCACATAATCCACCGTTGCTTGATAACTTTAACCCTGTAATTAGTTATGATTCAGCCCAACTGTATAAAAATAGCAAAAAATAGCAACATTATACATGTAGGCCATTATAACATAGTGCCCTACATGCACAATATTATTATAATGTTTCATTATATTGTCACAGTTCAAGATGGAGCCCCAGATGAACAACAATTCTATTGCATTTATGACATCTTTGCAAAGTATTAGAATGTATTATACACATTGTCCCTGTGTTACCTTTTGGAATGAATATAATATAATGGATAAAGTTTATATTTTATTTATCATAACGTCATGTAGCACATCATTACATGTATGTATCTACATGTATATCACAAGAAATTATCACTATAGACTAGTTACAGTTTTGATGATATATATATATATTATCACATAAATAATATTTAATGCAAGTAAAATGAGTAAATATAAAGATTGTCAAAAGCTGTTAAAATATTTTGCTTGGATTGTGTTGTGCCGTAATATTACACAACATTAGCAGACAATTATATAGTAGTCATATGCAGCGTTACCATGTAGGTTGTACTTGTTAGTAGAAGAGCTTTATTCCTGATGGGGAAAGGTCAAAGGTCAAAATATTAAATTGATTGCAGAATGTCAGACAGGATTCAGTGCTGTAATGTTCTTGGAAGACATGCCCTCATTTCCCAAAAACATGACATTGTAGATATAATAATGGAGATCTGAAGGCACTAATGGACAGCATGAACATACATATAGTACCACAAGTATCTGTGGCTGATGAGTACATCACCGACAAGAACTGTGATGGATACAGTAAGGCCGACCAGATGCCGCTGTCTCTCAACAGTTCCCGGATGGTGGCTCTCCAGGCTTTCCTCGACAAGAATCCTATTCAACTAGCTATGAGTATAGAGACAGGGGCAGAGCTAGTCAGGTATTCTATACTACATGTATATAGTTACACGTGTTATATTAGTTTACTATATACACACAGTCGGTATGAGTGTTGGTTGCCTTGCCGTGGTCATTCCTTGTTATCTGTTGGTATAAGCTGTAATATCCAGTTCCTTGTGTCATCTACTCAATGATTGATGAGTATGCCTTGCTATTCCGTAATAATATGAATAATACATAAATGAACTTTCCACCATTCTCTCTCTCTCCACTCTCTACTGTCTACTTGACTGCACTGGTCAATCCAATCATGCACTAATTGGGTCATGTTATTTTCTGCTGTTCCTCACTCTCTCCCTCTTTCTTGCCATGCCCTTCATCTGTCCTCAGCCCTTCTTCCATTCCCGGCGTGTCTTCCTCTTTTTGTTTCTCATCTGTCCTTTGCCCCCCATCCGCACACCCTTCATCCCTTCCCTGCCCATTTGTTTCACCCCCCTCTCTGCACTCTCCCCCAACATCTCTCTCATCGCTCTGTCCTCTTTCTTCCTTTAGTACTTGTTCCTGCACGTCGTTGTGTATCTGCACTTGCACATCTTCCCCTTCCACAACCTCAGCTTCGCGTCTCAGATAACTGTTATATGAAGGTAGGTGTGTTTCCACATTGGACACCTCCCCTACGCTATTGTTATATCCGTTACTGTTGTACGGGTGGTAGGCGTCTGCCGACACTCCAGATAGAGTAAATACAGTATCCACCTCATCGTAAAGAGGGGGTCTACGGTTGGCATTATCTTGGCTACCGTTTGGTAGTTCTATCTCCACCAACGAGCTTGTATCCTCTCTCACCATCATGGCTGCTGTAACACGTACACTTTACATATTAGTAACTAATAATAAGGCAGATGATTATTATTTATGCTTCATTAAGCTAATAAATGAGGAGTAGAGCCTGCCAAGACTACCAGAATATAAACTAGTCAAGTCATAGATATGGAATGCTACTATATGTGTATTTTTATGCAGAATTAGATGTGATATCAAATCAGTGTGGTATTAATTTGCAAAGACTATAATGGCTATTCAACTGCTAAGGGTGCACTTTGTATAAGGTCAGTAGTTCATCAGCCCAATTCTAGAGCCGACAGTGACGCCAAAATGCAGTCCAACATTATTTTGTGAACTATTACACAGTCTCTGATGAATTTTAATAATACTAATGCAGTCAGGGATCATAATATGTAATAGTTCAACTAGTGTGTAGGACTAGATTATTGAACTTCATGTGGCAATAATAGCCCAAAGAAAAATTAGATTTTCCAAATAAAAACAGCAATATGTGGTTAAAAATTGTATGATTTTCTAGACTTTAATTTTTCCCAAATCGTTTGAACTTTTAATTTTATTTCCACATTAATCTTTTTAATCATGTGATGAAAGCTACTGATTGCTAGCTCCACTACAAGTATGCATTTATATTATATTAGTAACCAAGGGACCAAGTCAAATTAGTATAGATAAGAGTCACTTGTAATTACCAGCACAGTGCAATCGCAGGAAGTGTGATAAATTCGTTGGGTTGGAGAGTGATATTCCTACACTTAGACCTCATACTCTACACTCTATAGTCTATACTCTATAGTCTATACCCTATAGTCTATACTCTATAATCTATACTCTATAGTCTATACTCCATAGTCTATACTCTACACTCTATAGTCTACACTCTATAGTTTATACTCTACAGTCTATGTAGTCCATAGCCTATATTCCATAGTCTAAACTCTATAGCAGGGATGCCCAAACTTTTTGATGGAAAGGGACAAATTCTAAAATCGGATCAGAGCAAGGGACACTTATTTTTGGCTGCTGCATTTATTGTGATTATTAAATGGACAATTTGATTATGATACAAAATGAGTTATTCCATAGTATGCCAAAATAGAATAAAGGTAGAAACAGACTAGCGGACTCTGTGCCGTTATTAATTGCTAGCCAGAATTGGCCTTGATCAAATTAAATGAAAATTGTATTTTTGAGCGTAACTTGGGCAGTGCAATTGCTTTCACTGCTCAGTCACCAAAAGGCTATTTTTGCATGCAAAATTTGAGAAGTGATGAAGGGAGACCAAAATCTAATGCAAAGGGACACTCTATCCCTTGGGGACACATTTGGGCATCTCTGCTCTATAGTCTATACTCTATAGTTGATAGTCTATACTCTATAGTTGATAGTCTATACTCTATAGTTGATAGTCTATACTCTATAGTTGATAGTCTATACTCTATAGTTGATAGTCTATACTCTATAGTTGATAGTCTATACTCTATAGTTGATAGTCTATACTCTATAGTTGATAGTCTATACTCTATAGTTGATAGTCTATACTCTATAGTTGATAGTCTATACTCTATAGTTGATAGTCTATACTCTATAGTTGATAGTCTATACTCTAAATGGTCTATACTGTGTGACATCAACTAATGAGCAAGTTGTGAAGATAAGTAACTCAATTTTATAAAAGTACATTTGCTTTTTCACTAATATATGACATATTGGCAGCTGTTTAGTTCAATATGTACATGTACTGCACAATACGCTGTAGAGTACTGTACTGTATTCTACAATGTACTGTGTTAGTTTTTCTTGTATCCATATGCATACACTGTATTTGCACATCAGTACTTACAGCAACAGAACACAGTACCTGTCCTCTCCCTCCTTTTCTTTAGTTTATGTACACTGAACACTACTAGCACCAGTACTACTACAAATACTACGACTCCAGTGGAAGGAATAGCGAAGTTCTTCCACCCTTCTACTACAGAAATACAACATAATAATGATATTTATAGTAACCATGGGCAGCAGCTCACAGACCTGTGTGTCAGGTTATGTACTACACATCATGCCATGGCTACACCAATGATGTGCAAACCAAATCTGGAGGTCGTCTTGTGTTGAAAACATCATTACATAATCATTATGCTTATAACAAACCATGAAAAGCGTATATTATGCTACTTTACCCTCTCCAGATCCAGGGTGTCCAGTGGTGTCTATTGGCTCGTAAGGTATCTCATGATGACCGGAGATGTCATGGTTTGGTGCCTTCTGAGTGGTCAGTTTTTCACTTCCATCCTCACCCATGTCTTCAGCTCTAATGTAACTCTATTCCCTCGTACCTTCTACAGCTCCACTCCACTCATCTGTTGCGATACAATTCAACCAATCATAATCTACTTTTACTTTATCATACTTATATTCACAACTAGTGACAAGCTACACACGCTATGTGTGTGTAGAATCCAATCTAACCTATTACTCCTATATTAGATAGTTTCAGAGTATAATATACGGAACTTATCAAGGAATCACACTAATATCATACACTAATCACTCAAATAGTTGAAATCAACTCGTGCATTTAATATTTGGTAATCACCTGTAGATGTAATATCAGGTAGCATTATCTACACTGGTGAGGATTCCCCACATATTCTTGCTGGAGAGATTTTGATTATGATTAAGTACCAAGATGGCCGCTGTATGTATGAACATAATCAAAGTATCCTTGCCTGTTTACCATAATATTTAGGTAAGATAGACATTATAGTAATTGTATCACCTACCTCAATATGTACTGAACATAACAGTTACTTACTGCAGGTACCCGTGGGACCGGCAGCATAAGCAGTACAGTGGAGGTCTGCGTATGATCCAGCAGTCTCCGGACTCTGAGATGACGTTTGAGATGCTATCTAAGGCATACGCCAACGCCCACCCATCCATGTCCAAGGGACACGACTCCTGTGGGCATAGCTTCACTGATGGCATTACAGCCGGCTCCAACTGGATATTCAACCCAGACTCCCTTCTAGATACTGTGTTCAGCCGCTACAGGACATTTATGGTAATACATAAAGACATTGTTATTGTATAGACCAGAGTCCTATTGTAGAAGGTCTCCTATTGGCTCCAATAGCAGAACAAAAGTGTCACGCTAATCGCAATGGCTATGACCAAACAGTAACCATCACAGCCAATCATGATTGAAAGACTGTGTCCATAATTTCTCTATTATATAACATGCATAGATACGCTCTGTACTGGAATGGAGTAACATGTATAGACACACTCATACTGGGAGAGAGTAACATAACATAATCAAACTGTAGCACGAAGGTTCACTTGGCCAGTAGCAACAGAAAATTGTAATAACTTTCCATCATTGAGGAACACTAGTCGTCATCTAGATGTACGTAGGTATGAGAGACTTGTAGATTCAAGTATTGCTCAACTTTATCTTATATGTTCACCCGTTGTATACTTTAGATCGCTGCCCATGTGACCTGCTGTACATCGATTCCAGCCTCTGAAATACCCGTCATATATAAAGATAATGCTGAGTCTATACTAGCTTTTCTACGTACTTCACAGCAAGGTACATAACTGGCATACTTCTCTCATACATGTATATAGTGTATATCATAGATGTAGTACATGACTGTGTACTATGCTCATCATATTACTTATATAATATTATTACAGTACAGTAGAAGTATAGTCACATAGTTGACACTATTTAGTTACATGATAATGTTACTGCATGTTACATGATTGGGGCTGGAGATATACATGTAGCTGTGGAATGTATAACATTTGGTTATTAATATTATTAGCCTATAAATTCTTGTTTTTAATACAGTCAATTAGTGGGGTAGGGGATTAATTAATCTTCAGATAATCCGTGGACAGATATTTCTCACTCGTATAATCCGCTAATGCTTCTAATCTAACCTGCCTTGGGGCCTCAGTGCGTGTATTAGTCAGTCCAGTAGCATCATACATTACCAATCAATCTGTTATCCCACCCATATTTACACCCCAATGTGGCCTCTAATTATATACTTTTTTGCACTAAAGCACTTTTGTGTTGGTTTGTTCAACTTGTGCGATATTTTCCCTGGGCTAGGCACCGAAGTGGAAAAGTATAGCCTTCTTTCCTTGTTAAAACTTAAACATACAGTTTATATTCTTCAGTAGCCCCAACCATTCGTACTTTATAACTCAATCTAATTGCCCCAATCGGGACAAAGATATGTGACTATTCTCAACAACAACACCTAGTAAGACATAGTAGAGTATTAAGTGTACATGTACACACACTGTATGTTGTAAGTGTACATGTACACACACTGTATGCTGTAAGTGTACATGTACACACACTGTATGCTGTAAGTGTACATGTACACACACTGTATGTTGTAAGTGTACATGTACACACACTGTATGTTGTAAGTGTACATGTACACACACTGTACGTTATAAGTGTACATGTACACACACTGTACGCTGTAAGTGTACATGTACACACACTGTATGTTGTAAGTGTACATGTACACACACTGTATGCTGTAAGTGTACACACACTGTATGCTGTAAGTGTACATGTACACACACTGTATGTTGACAGCTATCTGGGGACAGATCACCAATAAGGATGGTCAGTCAGTACCTGGCTCCACTCTCAGGTTCGGCACAGAAACGGAGAACTACAATACTACTGATGATGGCTACTTCTACAGAGTCATTGCAGACGGCACTTATACTGTCACTGCTAGTGCTTCAGGTAAGCTATACTTCCCAATATGAATTCCACAACTTGGTAACAGCACAGCGCTAATAGATTAGTGATCTATTAGTATTTCTGTAATCAAAGTAAGAACTTCTAAGTGCAGAATAATAATAGTGTGTCAAATATTTCCTTATTTACATGTGATAAAAAGTATTTAATGTCATAGATGTTTGTTTTTAATCATTTATTACCCATGAATATTATTATACGCATATGCTTGTCGCTTGTCACCTGTCATCGTTGGGGTTTGGACAATATTTATCGCAGTTGAGTGTTTATTAGCCAGCGGGAACATAACTTTCATTGTGAGGCTAAAGGAAAAATCAGTTTGATAACATAAATGTTGACAAGTTGAGAGAACTTTCCTGGTGGAGTCTCTCTTTCTTTTGCCAACTGATAGGATAGTAATATATTTTATACAATAACTGAGTATACAGCTAAGGGCAGTAAGTAGCCTTCTGGTGCCACAGTGGTTACTACTACTACTAGTTATTGTGTCCCCCTGTAAGTATGAATTATGAGCCAACAAGAGGAAGGGCAGATAACTCCATCGGGCTGTATAATGTAGATTGTACTGGATAGTATACGTGGTACTCTATTATAGTATCTATGTTCTGTAGGCTATGAAGATCTGTCACAATCGGTGAGGGTAATGCCTGGTTCCACTCAAACCCTCCACTTCCTGCTAAAAGACAATGTCAACTATATACCTTACCACAATGCAACAGACATGCAACGTCTGCTGGAGAATGTAACCTCTCAGAACACTCAAATAGCTTCTTTATACAGGTGAGTTACGTACGTACGTCTTGAGGCTACTAACTGGTAATAAACTAACATTGTCCCCCCCCCCCCCCCCCAGTTGAATATACATTGTACATTGTTGTCAGCATGTTATTTCTGCATGTGTTTGCTGGCATTAGATTCGGATAAGTTTAGTGTACATGTATGTGTGTGCTCTAACTCTTACAGCATTGGGAAGTCGGTGAAAGGAAGTGAGCTCAATGTTATTCGCATAACAGGAAGTGATGCGGTGAAAGCTACTAAACCAAGGGTGGCCATAATTGGAGGTATACATGGGAATGAGGCCGTATCTGTAGAGGTGTCCATCGCTCTGGCGACGTACCTTATTCGTAGTGTGGAACATGACATTAATATTGCACAGGTTCGTACAGCTATGACATATTATACCTATGTAATATGCCATTATATACATTTAATACTATACTTGCTCTAGTGTAGCACATCTAACCAATAGCTGACCTGATTATTACACATCCTTTTAACAGCTGGTGAGGACCACAGATATCCATATACTACCGTTACTCAATCCTGATGGAGCTGCCAAGTCAGCAACCGGCTGCAAGTCTCACATTGGTCAGTCTAATGAGAATGGAGTCGATCTAGATACCAACTTCCCAGGTATGCTATATATCCTTTACCATGTCAGTGTGAGCCAGCTACATATAATTGGTTGGTCGATTTTATCAACTCATTTGTATGGTCCTTGAGTTGCTGTATACATGTGACATGTGACATGGTGATGTTTAGGGTCTGGACCAACTAAAGAGCAACAGGTGGAAACAGGTGCTGTGATATCATGGCTAAGGGATCATGAATTCAACATGCTGTTACATTTGAGGGGAGGGAGCAATGTCGTCTCCTACCCATATGACTCTTCACCCAAAGGAGGGGCTGGTAGGCTATTCTCTACTCTATGTTCTAAGGATATAGGATATAGTAGCTCTCAGGATTGTATACAGAGATTTACATTGCTACAACTCATACCTGGTATACTAGAGATAACTACTTTAGAGTTGTCACCTCTTGTCCCCACCCACTCCACTATATGTATCAGTGTGTTGATGTACTGAGTATAGTAGTGTCATGTTCATATATTGGATTGGCTGCAGTAGTGGCCAATTATATTCCACTTGAGAGTTCCCATATCATAGGCATAGCCTTGGAGCCCATATCATAGGCATAGCCTTAGACCCTACAGCATAAGCATAGCCTTAGAGCAGGGCATTATCTTGCCACCCTAGTTTATTTGCTCATGTTGTCTAGTCAATTTATTCTGATTTAACATGCAAATACTTTTGAGGATAGATAATAATATGTTCTATAAGGTGTGTACATACATGTATCATGGCCTTATAACTGTACATATGCAGGTAGACATTACACACACCAGTCTGCTTTGTTAGAATACTTAGCAGAGAGCTATGCCCAGCAGTCTACGCTTAACAACTATTGGGATGAGGATTCGGACAGATATCACTGCTCTGCTCCCAGTAAGTCAATTCCTACATGACTGTGTGCTATGTCATGATACAGTACCGTACTCAGGTAATACCTACATGACTGTATACTACGTCATGATACAGTACTGTACTCAGGTAATACCTACATGACTGTATACTAGGTTATTGGGTTAGTAACTACACTCATTGTACTGTACTCAGATAGGATTTATAACAAAGGATTACATTGGTCAAGTTTTTCTTTCGGTTGTTTTGATTTGTATTAATCATCCCAACATGGCGCACAATGTTCCCTCAGTGACGCAACTCTCACAATCAACGGCTCTAGGAAGTATATTCGACAAGTAACTGCTTGCTAATAGAAACACTTCACGAGGTCAAACTACTTTGACCAGCGAATGAGGATGTCCTCAACTGATGTTATTAGAGTATACCATATGTCTTATTATAATTGGAGTTTGAATAGTATTGGTATTGTATGTAGAGTTATCTCCTCTCTCTTCTCCTACCACCTATCATGATATACATTACCTCTACAGATTCCAAACATGGTGTGGTAAATGGAGCTAAGATGAACAGCCATTACGGTAGCCTTGGGGACTATGCTTATGATTCAACAGGGGCACTGCCCCTAACTATATACACTGGGTGCTGCTTCAAACCAGAGGTCACACAGCTAGCACAAGTATGGAACAGTCACAGAGCCTCCCTTGTTACTATTCTTAACAAGGTAAGAACTTGGATTAGTGCATGTAACAGTAATACTTACTATACAAATTATACATGCATTGTAATTTAATAATAATATTGGAGTATTTTTAATGTCACTTAATAGAGCACATGTATATGAATGTTGCTCTTTACTCTAATACTGTATATCCATCAATGTATGTGTTAATATATACTGTGTAGGTGCACACTGGTGTTGAACTGACAGTGGTGGACGACTCCAGTAAGCCCATATCTAATGCTATCATCTCTGTCAATGGAAATCGAATGGCTCAGAAAAGCAATGAGAGGGGTGTGTTCTATACAGTAGCCATGCCTGGAACTCTAGAGGTGAAGATTGAGGCTCCTGGCTTTGACCCAGTCACCATGGTAATGGACTTATCTCTTTTATATTCTTCTAAAATAATGTTAATTTCATTGATCCATAGCAATACATACGACTTCTATCGATTAGAGTGTGAAGTTATCCTCTCCCACACGAACCAATTGGGAGAGGATAACTTCATAATTATCATAATGCCAGTGGATAGCCCATCTATAACACTGCATATTGTATATAATGTACAATTAACTGTTGACTATTGTTATATTTTAGAAAGTGGAGGTGGTAGTAGGTGCACACGTCTCACAGAGTGTTCTAATACCCAGTAACCAGATCCTTGGCATGAACAGGAAAACATTTATTGCTGGAACAGGTAACATTGTCTTTCCTAGATATGCTTAGTAAATGTTCCCACTGCTATTAAATATAACTACATATTACTACATTGTATCATAAGTTATGATGAGCAATATAATTAGTAATCAGTATTTCTATAGTGAAGTGAATACTGATATAACGGTATGTACATGTACATGTATGTATGTATGTATGTGTTTAAAATGATAATGTGGGTTAATATTTTAATTGATGAACAGAAATAGTGAACACATGTTTTTCAATGTATGATAATTTCTAACATCTCCACAGTTGTCCAACTATTATCATCATTGTCATATTGCAATGGCTAGAAGCTGTCAATGTACGTACATTATATAATAGACAACATCACATAATATTGGAAAGCATGTGTATGTACATGTACATTGTATATGTAGGAATATAGTTATTCCTGTGTGTATGCTACTATTATAGTATTGTGTCAATTATTTTCTCCCATTCAACTGATCTCTCAAGGCAAATCTCTTCAAAGTAAGGATATATTTTCATAATTTGCTTTTTGGTGTTTCAAGTTTTATGAACTTTGGTTCTCTCTCTATTTGTGTGTATTTTGGAGAGGGTTGCACAACAGACTAGCTAGTCTTATAGAGTGTCTAGTGGTTTGGGTGTAGAATAGGTACTGTAGAATATACTTGGTGGTAGTTGGCACCTACAGTGAGAATAGCTCATAGAATATAATCATACATGTATACAACACAGTAGACACAATGTGGGGTTCAGTACATGGCATTGTTTGGGAGTTGTCACTATCTGATCATTACACATTTATCACCTATGTCCAATAGCTTCCTATATTTAGTAGTGGTGATGGTGTCCCACTACTTGGCTAATTATTATATACAGTCATATTGTTTCATTATGTGCTATTTGTTATTGTATTATTTATTGTATACACCACACAAAATGTATATGTGAGCTGAAGGTATGAATTATTGCTACAACATTGTGAATATGCGTGTATAAATCCACCACAGTTAGTGTATACTAGATGTAAAAGGGGAGCTGCAGGTGTACACTATAGTTACACTGTATATTATTTATATGTTGCAGTTGCAGCTATAGTACTGCTGGTACTGTCTACTATGCTGCTGCTCTGCTGTTGCTGTTACAAAGAGAAGTCGTCCTCTCTCTTCAGAGGTAATGGATTCCACTCACTGAAGTCATATGATGATGAGGACTATTCCTTCAACAGTAAAGAAGCTCTACTTGGTAATGATTATAAAGATGAAGAAACTGATTCTGATTTTGATGTGTTTGATAGGCCCAAGTTCAATGGAAAATCTTACAGACCTAGTTAAACAGTTCAATTACATTCAATCGTGTTTTATTTTATGTTGGTGTAGTCAAAGTTTATTAATCTTTCTGTTGTCAGGTATGCTGGATAAGAAATGTTTTAAGTGAAATTATTGCCGTATATTACGGCAACTGGTTATTGCCGTATATTACGGCCAACTGGCAATTTTATATTTTAAGCACGGTTTATTGCGCACTCTGAATACATGTGCTTTGCTATGTATTTTGTATCTCATTTTATCAAGTCACATTTAGACAGAAAAAGTCGATACAATATTGTTGAAAATGGTATATATCATTCTTTAAAATTTCTACCTGGTATCACAGATCCTCTATTTTCGTACTTGAGTGATATTTTGTTATAAGTTATCTGCCAACTTAAAAGACTGAAAGCTGAAAGTAAAGTGAAATGTCTACCAAAATAATAAAGTTTGAAAATCTCGAACTATAAAATTAATATTGTATTTTGTGTAACAAAAAAGTAGTTATATTTGCCTAAATATGCATCGTGCTTGAAACATTTGTGATATTTCTACAGTACATTATGTTGTTTCTTGTTTTAATAAACCTGTTCAAAATAAATCAGTATTTTTGTAAAACACATGCCAGTGCAACAAATGAGTGACTGAACAGCGTAAGGTCCTCCAGGGGGTGTATAAGATCATTATACAACAAGTGAAGTTGATAACATCGGTTACATGGAACAAAACCAGTGACTTGGAAGTTGTCCGCTCATGTAAAAAAGCACTGGCCAATTGCAGAAGCGAATGCCCACTGCCGCGGACCTCGGGTGCATATCCGGCGTGTTCTCGTATAGGAGTTTGGATCTGCTATTTTAATTTTAAATTGGATAAAAATGTAAATAAAATACATGGATATTGTATACATTACTTGTTTATTCTGTTTATTGTCCTGAATAGCAATTGCTTGTCTCTATTGATAAATTTTTACTTTAATTTATAGTTGTTATAACGACTACAAAGAGTTTAAATTAAAGTGTCGTGTGCAACCTATTGTAATTGTTGTCTTCCACTTTGATTTTCAAAATCATGAATGATAAACAACTCCACTTCTTAAATTTTCACTCTGACTTTGTAAAATAGTGTTTAGCATATTATACATTCCTATATGATGTCATCATAGTACCCAGCTCTGTTAAAATTAGTGAAATACATCATTGCAGGGAGTGAATGCCAGACCACCCATTGTATTATTATAAACCGAAAATTTTAATTGAGATTTTATCTTTGTTGTACTAGGAATATCACAAAACGAAAAAATGGGTATGTAGAACAAATGCTAGTTAAAGGACCCCTCTCACCGTTTTTGTTTACACTTTGAGACACCCACGTGCTCGCTAGAGCAACCATCATGATTGGTTACTTGCACTGTATTATAATTGGCTAACTAAATCGCATGTGCATGTACACGTGTGGGAAAGTCCATCGGGTGATCGATGGGAATCAGTTGACTGTGGACAGAATAGAATATAGTATTTTGCTTTTGCCAAAATGAAATTATTGTTGCAAGATGAAAATGCTATCGAGAGATGATGCGATACAAGGTATATGGCAAGCATAGCAAAAATTGCAATCAAGTCATTGAAAGTAACTTTGTTTTCTTTTTGATTTTAATTTAATTTTAATGTACTATGATCTAACTATGTCACAGTGTAATTAATATTTAAAAATATCTAAACATGTGAATATAGCAATGATGATTATTGTTATTTACCCCTTGCTCACATTGATACATAAGTGATTTGTTAAAATAACATGCTAGTTACTTATGGCTAATTATATTATACATCATTCATATATCATATTACATGTACTTTACTATTTTAAACTCTACTAAAATGGATAAAATGCAAATTGGAAATAAAATATTGGGATTATAATAATAACTTTATTAACTAGGATTGTTGCTGTCTACATATATGTAGGCCTATATGCAGTACCTGATCAAAAATTTAATTTATTGAATTTCAAAATAATTGCATCATTTGATTGCAGCCGTAAGTAAAATAAACTTTTGATGACACTATATTCAACTCATTTTCTTTCTCTATTGTAATAATAATACTATGATGACTAAAATGTGTGTAATGAATGCTTCTTTTTAGTAGTTTGTCAAGACTATGGCCCAGGAATGTGAAGTCCCATCAATCGCAACCTCTTAAAGCCATACTTGAGTGACGAGTACTGTACCTTGGAAACTAAGTTGACTCGTTTTACATAGGTATACATAAGGTAAGTGCATCATACACTTTCAAGATTCAGCAAAGTTTTCACTGTAAACACTGCTGCATGTACATATTACTTTCCTGTACTGTGGTTTTTGGAATGTAGCCTAGCAAAATCAGCATCGGTTTGATTTGTATTCATCATTTTCAATCTTGTACATTGTACCTAGCAGTTATATTGTCGCTTAGTGTGGGCTGATTTTAAGTACCATCTGTTGACGTTAATATACTTTTAGGTGATCCAATAGTATGGTCACATGTTCACATAATGTTGTAGAAACATCGACCAAGCAACATGCTTGAACTGAAGTACTTACCAACAATTTGAGCAGCTAAATCAATCGTGAGGTTTGTAAAGTATTGACTGGTACCTTCAAATATTAATATTCTGACACAATTGGAATTTTTTTCATTTATATATGTATTAGTAGTTGGCCTGATACTTCATGTATGATCTTTCAGTAAATAGAATTTCTATGAGTACAGTATGTGTTGTATTTGATGTCTTTGATAGCCAATTCTAGTTTGATTTTGTCTATATTGTGCAGTTACCTTAATGATCTTTTCTATTTATTAATTTGATTGTTACTGCCACGTTTCAAGTGATCGTAATCCACAAGCTTTAATGTTAACAAGAACTAATATTATGCACTCATGGTTATTTGCAATTAGCCGAGTGGAGTTAGCTTGTTCCAAGATGTCATTATTTTGAATTCCAAGATTACTCATTTATTGTATGTTAAACATTTTTATGTGTTTGCAGTCATAGTCAATTGAAAATACACGCGGCTCAAAATTTATACTTTATAGACTATTGTATTCGATTTGACATGTATTTTGTGCTATTTTTCTTATCTTTCCCAGTCTTTAGGGAGGGTTTATTTTACTAGATGAAACCGCAATTTTCCATTTGTAAATACATGTAAGTGCTGTTGTTATAAACATTAATTTACTGATTATCTACCAATACAAACTCTAGAAATATTTTATTGCCTTCTACGTTTTATGACACTGAGCTATGATTGCAAGATTGATTTAGGCCTGTTAGTATACTTTTGACAAAGTGCTGGAGACTAAAATCAATAGCCATGGAATCACGTGTACATGTATAAATCCGCCTGACTATGATGCATGCACATTTCAACAAAAATGTTTGAAATGATTTGGTCTGTCGTACTCTCTGAAAATGTAATCGTCATTCTTACAATGTAGTTATTAAATATCAGAACATCAAATGACTATTCAACTTCAATATCTTGAAACATTTATTGTTGATTTACCTTATCTGTTTATAACAAAATACAACAATGAAAACAGCGGAAACCAGGGTAAAATACATGTGTAAAGTATTGAACATGAACAGTGTATGTATAATATACATTGTGGGCAGAATTAAGTCATAATGAGATACACAGTCCATGTAGGGCGCCAGCAGAAGTTTGTTTTCAATCGTAATCGTTCACCTTGAATGCTGAGGCACTATAACGCTTCACCTTTTATATAGTTACTTGATGAGGAAACCTCTTGGAGTACGGGTGAAATGTACATTTAGAACACTTCTTTTGCAATCCAATATGTATTATCTGCAATTCAAAATGTAGAGCATTTCATTAAGAAAAATGGTTGTGACCCTTACCAAAATTATATTCCTATTCCGAAGAAAAAACATCAATGGTTGGGTTCAACTCCCACAACAGAATTTTCCACCCTGTTGAATAGCTGATGCCGGAGTACTAGTACTGATAACCAAGTTGATGTACATAACATATTACTGCTACAACACTTACCTATGCTTTTTCCAACACTGAAGATAAAGATGATATAGTGCAAGCTGTAGAATAGTTTGAATTTCCATGCCAGTGTCTGGTAGCATGGAATTGGTCTAGCTAGGTTCCCCTTCTTTCATACAGCTTTGGAATCTCACTGTGCTAAAAAATAATGATAGCAATATAATATTTATGGCGCCAAACACAATTCTTTAACATGGCTGCCCAATAGCAGAGCTAGTCGAGGGGCCTCCACGGCTCCTAGAGCTGGATATTATTATAGTTCAATATGGTACAGAAGGAAGACCTTCTTCGGAATTCAAACCTCCTAAATCGCATAGGTTGTCGGTTTTGTTAGCTAAAGCATGTATGTGTATTTCACATTTTGCAAGAATAGACTGATGAAATCTACCTCAATGAGTTTATAAGTTTGTGCATAAATTTAATTCAAGAAGAAGGTTTTAGTGCTATATTGTAATGAGCTACATAACAAATTATAAACACCTACCAGTAGAAAGAACTGGATGTAGAAATTGAGGTTGGCATTCGATTTACAAATTCTTCATCAAAGGTGAGTGTGCGTCTTTACCCTGCTCACCAGATCATTCCTTCCTTTCAGCAAACAATCAAATGCAACTATGTCTTTATCGATGTCAGGAAAGTTACTTGCTGACTGCATTGGAACTAGTCTGTAATCAACACAGTGAGTACATCGTAAGATACAAATACAATAAAAACATAAAATTCTTTAGAAATGAAGCGTGGCTGTTTTGATCAAAAAAAAATTTTGACTATGTGGACATAAATAAAAGTACACTAGGTTAGCTCAGCTGCATTAGAGAGGTGAATTTGTGTCTAATGAAGTTAGTATCAGGTCCCACCAACTTTTTAGATTTAGCCGGGGGGGGGGGAGAGGGGGGGGTTAAAAGAGTGAATAAACTAAATACAGTAATTCAAATATCTTGAATAGACCAGATCAGTCAATTGATTATTTTAGAAATAAATTTATGATAGAATTATTGTTTGTATTTACATCCAAATTTTGCTTGGCTAAATGAATCAACTAATTATATTTTCGCAGAATATGTGTATTGTAAATTGTATTTGAATATGCATATTGTAGATGTAAAGATTTATTTTAAATTTAATTATTTAATACAACAATTACATTTTTGTAAAGTTCATTGTCAAAACTCAATTGAATATTATATTCAATATTAAAATTTAGTTTCACAGTATTGTAATATAAATATGTTAAAATCATAATCACTTAGATTATTATAATTATATCACATCATATAGCCCAACTAATGTTATAATAATATGAAATATAATAATCATATGACTTACTTTTTGTGTTAAAAGTTATCCAATTTTATTAATTATTTATTTAATATTTAATGTTTAATTTCAATCTTAGTCATTTGTTTGTTTTTTAAACAAAATAAATAAATATGAGTACATATATTAAATGCTTACCATGCTCATGCTGAGTATCGTATTGTGATGGCTGACAATCTGGCCATAAACTAAGCTCATGTTTTTCAGAAAATGAAATTTATGAAATGAAAATCCAACTTTCGAATGCCATTCTTAGCGTTTCTGTGTACTATGAATTTTCAACTCAACCCATAGACATGAACGGAGATAGATAGTACAGTATCTAATCTTGGTACTTGCAATAACTCTGTGATCAATTGTATTGTAAACAAAATACCACGTGCAGACCGCTAGCATGGTCATGTGACTTTGGCTTGTTTATAAAATTTGATATTAGTATGATAATCCATAGTTTCGAATAAACAATGGCAGCTATAAAAATAAAACTTCTTTCAAGGGTGTAATATAAATTGAAGGGTGCATGGTTGCAAGTAGTATATGCCCATGGATTATTTTTGCATATTTCAGGCTACTTTTGAAAATATTTGCAAAAAACTAAACCTCTCTCTATACAAATTATATAAAAAAAGTGCCGTTTAGGGTGTCTTCATCAAAAATTCGTCCTAGGGCAGCACTTTAGCGCATCGCGCGATGCATCATGGGAAGGAGAAATATGTTGAGAGCACAACTCTGAAACACATGACTTTGCTGCTGCCTTCATTTTGACACAAAACTAGATTTGCTGAGCAGGGTAATTAGTGAGAGGGATCCTTTAATATTCCTAGACAATAAAAAGTACAATTTGTTGCAAAAAATTATCAAATGACTTTTGAGTTCGCAATTTGATTGGTCAATATAGGTTACTTGTTTATCTCATGAATAACAAGCCAATGCACTAGACTGGTGTGTTGAACCCGTAGTATGTAGCACTCTAATTGCTAATATCTGTTTTATTGAATGAACACTGTATTTCTTCTAAAGCAGTTGTGACAACTGAATATTTTAGCTATATAGTGTGTCAGAGTTGAGATAATCAAAGAAGAAGTTTGGAGAACTGACATAAAACTAGGTGGAGATAACTCCTAAAGCTGACATCACTATGGTTAATTTAGAAATTTTTGAGTTCTTTTTTTGCAGTTTAGCATCTGTTAACTACTACTAAAACAGTTTAGATATGTTTGTATAGGTATCAAGTAATACTAACCTAGTTAATTTGGTGACAAACATTCTGAAATTTTCAGTATTGTCCCCCTTTAAAATATCGATAGGGAATATATAATTATAATTGCTAAAAACTATTTTAAAAAGTCAAATGAAAATTGAAGAAGTGGAGTTGTTAATCATGGGTAATCTGAATCGTCATCATGATGGTCATGTACATGTTGATGATGATTCAATTGATTGATTGATCATCAGATGTATTGTATGTAGTCCAACCAACCCCCTGTAAAACTAAAAGGAAGACTACCACACTACTAAAAAGTACTCAGCAAACAGCAGATTGTTGTAACCCCTGAGCCAAACAAATTGCACACTGTTAGGCAAATGAGGCACTCCTTCATACATTTATTTAGTGTTCTAGAGTGTACGATGTCTTCAAAGGAAAGGTATTCAAAGGTACAGCGCTATTTTAGTATTTTCGTAGGAGACTGCCTGGGCTTTCTTAGTTCATTAAAAAGAATTGAGGTCAGTTGAGAGTGCTCCATAGAAGGAAATATGTTGAGAGGGATTCATGTTGACCTTCGCTGGGCAATCGTAACAAAAATTAACACATTATGTTGTGTCCGGCTAGGTAACTGAGTGTAGCTGTTTTATCATGTACCAAAAAGATATACCATTGTACCAGCTCAGGTGCAATACCAGACTGCCACCATTAGGGGAACCTAGAATACTAGATGAGCCATGACTCTGCACCTGTGACTTGGTAAATACATGGACTGTCTACCGAAGAGTAGGCACTGGCATCAGCCAGCTTAATCAGTTAATGAAGGACAGTGTTCTATGCTAGTTACTTGTAGGGCACAGTAACAGATTAGACCAAAATGATGTGTGGGACAACTACCATAGAGTACATTGTAGATATCACAAGGTGTAACGGGATATGGCACTGGTTATGCGGTGGGCCCAGTACACAGTCAAAGGAACTTCGAGACTGAACTTCGAATCCAGGTTCCAGGAGAGAGAACTTGTACTTATGTGTTAACAGTAAGCAACATAAGAGGCTGTATTAAAAATCAACAAGCAACTAAAAAGCAGGAAAGTTCTTTTTATACTAATTTGGCTCCATCCCAGTACCGACGTCGGGTCTGGGCAGACTCAGACATAATCAGCCCATGCACAATAATCATTGCAAAAAGCCTCGATAAGGTATAAAAAAAAGTATACAATATGGGAACAGTAAAAGAATGCAAGAATGTCTAGCAAGATGGTACTACTACAGATATATCAATTAGGTCATGTAGGTACAATGGTTAAGCAGGTAGGCTACATCACACTAGGAATGATTTTTACATAGGCCTACATTACAGGTATGTATAGTGCAAGTAACATATTGAGTAATTATACAGTTATACATAGGACATGGCAGATATGCATGGTTATATAGGCCTACTGAAACCCACAAGGTAATAAATCTTTATAGCAATACTGTCCCTGTGCAGTAGGTTGGGTCGGACTACGGAGACCAAATTAAATATCAGAGGTAAGTTATAGTTGTATTCCATAGATACTGTTATATGACAGACAGATTTTTTGATAGTGATTTGTGGGTGGTCTATTTAGTGTGGAGTGGGTTTGATATATAACAATATGCCACCGTCTTGTGTACCATAGCAGTACTAAAGCAATGAAATTATTTCGAACGCATGTTAGAAACCAGTTTTGCTGAGGAGCAAAATCGGTTCGGCAGCTAAAATAAGCTTCTAAATTTCCAATGTTGCCAAGCTAACTTGAATTAAACATTCAACATACTTTTAACTTTATACACCTTTCTTGCAGATGCTCTGTAGATTTGCTTTAGATATAGGTAATCATGAGCAAAATGTCATGATATGATAAGTTCATGCTGAGGTTTTATGAAGTGTTGGCATGCTGAGATGATGATCATGGTTATTCAACGGATCGGATCAGCTCAATCATGTTATCATTCATTAATATCTTTTGAGATGATAATCAGATCAGCAACAAACCATGTGTATAATGACCATAACCCAGTCGTATAGCCTAAATATACAAAAGCATAAAAATCTAATATACGATATACATGTATATATTAAATATAATAGATAAACTTAATATAAAATGAAAGATAGAATTAATAGGCTGGGTAACCTTGTTATTTATTAGCTGCTGGGACTTCCCTATCCCTACAAGTGTATTGGAGATGCTAGTGATCACAATCAGAGGAACCCAAATAACAATTTGATGGCCATCATATAATACATAATGCAAACTAGTCTTGTAATTTATTTATTGTCAAAACCATCAAAGTGTTATATATATTGTACATTATAACGATTTAATGATGTTTCCAATAACACTGTTTACTCATTGAAACCCGGTGATAGGTTTTACCTTCAAACTCTTATTGTAGCTACTAGACAGCATGCCTATAATACCCATCTCAGTCAACCTCCCTGGTGATGTAATAGACACTGAACAGTTAGACATCCAAAGTAAAAGACTACTCATTGGTCCTGGCTTAGCCAAACATGATGGCGAGACAATACAAGCATGCAAAGCAGGGTGTTTAAAACTGAAATCTGAAGGTGGCTGCACAATGTGGATAGACAATCGCCAGAAACGGGTAATCCTATATTTCTGGCTGTAACATATTATATGTAGGTGTTACATTGTTAATGTTGGTGTAACATGTTATATGTAGGTGTTACATTGTTATATGTAGGTGTAACATGTTATATGTAGGTGTAACATATTATATGTAGGTGTAACATATTATATGTACATTTGTAGGTGTTACATTATTATATGTACATTTAGGTGTAATATTATTATATGTAGGTGTAACATATTATATGTAGGTGTAACATATAATTGTATGTTATGTAGGTGTGACATATATTATATGCAGAGGTAACATATTATATGTAAACTTGTAGGCCTATGCCAAATTATATTTCCAATAGGCATGGTGTGCTTCTGCCTCTTGACAGTAGTGTGAAACTGTATTTTTATCAAGCGACACAGCAGAAATTTTCATATTGAGTGTATTCACCATTTTAATAACCTATAGGAAGTACCACGACGCTCCACACTCAAAACTCGAAGCGCATTTGGTGTGGGTAAATGAGTGGCCTAGACATCTATGTAGCTCAATAAGAAAGTGATTCAACCATTTGTAATTCATTGCAGTATGTAGCCACGAAGGGTGATGCTGTAATTGGAATAGTCACTGCTAGGCAAATGGATTCATTCCGAGTAGATATTGGTGCTAGTAGTCCAGCTAGTTTATCCTATCTCTCATTTGAAGGTGCTACAAAGAAGAATAGACCTGATGTTAAGGTAATGTACAGTGCTGTGCATAATTCAGGAGTCGCATTAAAAATTTCGCAATTATTTTCATATACATGCATTTTTCTTATGAATTGATGTAAAGTGGTATGTAAACCTATACATTTTTGAAATCCTTGCTTTGTAAGCAATATGAATATGCCTGTCATTTTACTGTCTGTTTAAAAATAAAACCTTTTTTTACTATCATAGGTAGCAGAGTCAGCCACATTGAAAAATCCCATTTGTGTTAAAAGTTGCCAAGGCCCAACGAACTACATTTGTCTTGTTTCCAAAGTACTGTAAACACAATTTTTTTGAACAGCACACTCTTGTGTAACATATGGTGGCCCTGAAAGGGCCGTTGGGTTTGATGTTTGTGGTCAATACTTGGTTCGCCACCCTTTGTTTGCAATCACCATCTGGCAGCGCATTGGAAGGGACTCCACAAGTTTCTGAAGTTCTTCAGTTGATATTACTCAAAACCATGCTGCTATTACTGCTTCAGTTAGCTCTCTTTTGGCCTTTGGCTTGTTCTTGGCAGTGATGTTGCTAATTCTCTGCCACAGGTTCTCTATTGGGTTGATATCAGGCGACTGTGCTGGCCACTCCATTCGTTCAATATCCTTGTTTCTGTACCAATCTTGGACTATCTTTGTTCTGTGGCAAGGTGCATTATCGTCTTGAAAGATCCATTTGTTTGGGCCAAACAAGTCTCTTCCACTTGGTATCAGCTTCCTTTCAAGCACATCAATGTATCTTGTACCATTCATCATGCCTTGCACCACCTCCAATCGTCCAACTCCACTGGCAGCCATGCACCCCCAAACTATAATTGAGGTAGGGTGTTTAATAGTTGGAGAGATGCAGTATGGTTTGTACTCTTCTGAAAGTGATCTTCTGACATAGTTGTTGCAACCATGGTTGTTTATGGTAAATTTTGATTCATCGCTGAATATCACGGTTTTCTATTTGTCAACAGACCATTTAACATGCTGACACGCCCACCTCAGACGAGCTTTTCTCTGGCGTTATGTCAGCAAAGGTTTTTTTCTTGCCTTGCACCCTCTCAAGTTGTTCTGCAACAGTGGTCTCCGTATGGTTGATGAAGATAACACAGCACCAGTGCTCTCCTTGAGATCCCTAGCAAGTTCTACAGAGGTTAGTCTCCTGTTTGCCAAAGACAGTCTCACAAGTGTTCGGTCCTCTCTAACTGTGCTCTTACGTGTCCTGCCGGGTCGACTCTTGCATTCGGTCTTTCCTGTCTCATTCCACCTCTTTATCACTCCTTGAACACCCTTCAATGAGCAACCTGCTTTCTGAGCTATAGATCTCTGAGAATTGCCTTCTTGATGAAGAAAAAGTATCACTCCCCGAGTTCCTGCATTAATTTGTTTGCCTCCCATGGTCACCACTAAAATACTGATGAAAGTGCTCTAAACAGCCTCCAAAAAATGAAAATTGTGTTATGACATTGTGCAAAATATAATGTCTGACACTATGTGACTTCACTGTGTGAGTTTCAAGATGTGGCATAATCAGTGATAGCCATCCCAAAATGGGGCAATCTAAAATGGGACTTGCGAGATTTTGTAGAATTGTGACTCGATGAAAGTCTTTATGGGATCACATGGTCAGTTACTGTCAGATTTTATTAAAATCAGTCTTAAAGGAAAGCTGAGAGATTTATCTTTTGTTTGATATATGAAATGCAAAAGTTAAAAGCAAGCTCATACAGAATAACGAGGCTCAAACCTTAAATATCGAAAAATTTGCTGGCGACTCCTGAATTATGCACGGCACTGTAGTATCATCTACATATATATATGGTATATTGCATTCATCCATGCATATTCATATACATGCACATGTGCTTATATGCATTGTACATGTGTATCGTAATTAGTAAGTGAGTACACAGTATAGTGCAGTAAGTACGTACACAGTGTAGTACAGTAAGTAGGCTACATACACAGTATAGTGCAGTAAGTACGTACACAGTAGGCTATAGTACAGTAAGTACGTACACAGTATAGTGCAGTATGTACATGCGCGGCATAGTACAGTAAGTACATGCGCGGTATAGTACAGTAAGTACATACACACATGTAACCTATATTAATCTAACATATGCAGGTGGGAGATATCATCTATGGTAAACTACTAGTGGCAAACAAACACATGGAACCCGAGATGGTGTGTATTGATAGCACAGGTAAAGCCAATGGTATGGGAGTCATTAGAGATGGGGGGACTCTGATGCACCTCAACCTACAGTGGGTTCGCAGGTAAATATTGTATACACCTCAACCTACAGTGGGCACCCATTTGACTACTCAATGAATGCATGTCAATTAAAATTTCTCTTTGCCCATGAAAATGATTAACATCAACAAGTCAATAGATTTACTCACCCTGAAATGATTACATGTACACTACATTACATTATATGAACCGTTCTGTAATTGTTGTAGACTGCTGTCCAAGGAATGTGTGTTTGTGAGACTTCTAGGGGATTCACTACCTTATGAGATCACTATAGGGCTGAACGGTAGAGTGTGGGTCAAAGGCAGGTCCCTGGAGGAAACTGTAGTTATAATGAACTTGGTTAGGAATGCAGAGTCCATCCCAGACAGTATAATGAGTAAATATGTTACTAAAGCTTTAAATCAACTTATGAAACTGAAATAATATTAACTGTCTTATCTAATACCTGTATAAATATTGTATATGTACATAAAGCACACTGTTTATATTTTATAGTATTAGTATTTTATTAAGAAATATATAATGATTGTAGACTATAATATTAACTATTAATTCATTTCCTCCTAGCAGCATTCAGTACATAAACCTACTACTGTGTTCATTTGCCACAGTATATATACTTGGGCCTACACATGCCCAATGCTGATACCCTTGCGTGGACATATAGTGTATACCATAGACTAACCACTACATACTTACACATGTAAACAGATCAGTATTTGGTGTTTAGGTAGTTTATAGACTCTTATTGTAGCTCTCTTAGGTCTATCACCAGTATCTGGTGCATTGGAGCTGTGGCCTGCTGTGGTCTTGTTCATCTTTATACACATTATATTCATATGAGTATAGTATCAGTCCTTTTGGTTAGTGGGATGGGAAATTTTGAAGTTATCCTCTCTCATAGTATGAGAGAGGATGACTCTTGATATGATAGAATCCATAGATTTGAGTCAATGAGTGCCTAAAGCTTCTACATAAAAGTACTGGTTCTGATCAGTAGTTCTGTTGAACCTGTACTGTGATAGCTGTATAGGTGGACAGGTCATATCTGAGTGAAGTGAACCTGTACTGTGATAGCTGTATGGGTGGACAGGTCATATCTGAGTGAATTGAACCTGTACTGTCATAGCTGTATAGGTGGACAGGTCATATCTGAGTGAAGTGAACCTGTACTGTGGTAGCTGTGTAGGTGGACAAGTCATATCTGAGTGAAGTGGACCTGTACTGTGATAGCTGCATAGGTGGACAGGTCATATCTGAGTGAAGTGAACCTGTACTGTGGTAGCTGTATAGGTGGACAGGTCATATCTGAGTGAAGTGGATCCTTCAATCTAATTCACATATTATTTAATACTCATTGTGTTATTGTACTCATATACACTGTACACTACAATATGCAGTGGAGTTATGTACTTCATACAACAATGTGGGCACACCCTATATGAGTCAATTATATACATATTAACTTTTGGTAAGATTAGCCAGCAGCATACTATAACTTATATATAGCTATTCAAAGCCTACTTTAGTTTAGGTAGGGCACCAGTTAGGATAAAGGATTTTTGACATATTATTTTGCTTGTGCTGGTCTGATTGGTGTTGCTGAACAGCTTGTAAGGGGTTTGAGGAGTCGACTCTTTGGACACTTGGCATGTCTACGTTATTGAGAGACCAGACCCAAACTGGAAGTGGCAAAGTTTAACGTCAAGAGGGGCTTCTCTCAACCAACATACTAAATTAATCTGTAGTATACTACTGGTAGTATACTATACTGTAGCAGCATTATAATTAATTATTAATCATTTTGAATTAGGTTAGCTGCATATGCAATTATAATTGTCTACAGCGTTATTTATGAGTATGTCATCATGTTTTTATTATAACAGAGAGGCAAACAGTTGACTAAATGTGGGCGACTATGAACTACTTAGCTTAGATCATGACATAGATATCTACCCAAGGATAATATATTGGTTAAAACTCATTAGTCTGTATTACTGGTAAATGTGTCATTCCTTCACCTACAGGAGCCATTAAAGGGCTACTCTCTGCTCATTCCAAGGTAAAGGTAAGGATTTACTAATCCCATAGACATACATGTTATAACTAATACTATGGATGAATGTCTACAGGGGAAAATTAGTATATGGATTGACTAATATTATTGATATGGAGTTCAGCTAATTATTGTAACTTTTTGTTGTACACAAAAAGGTATTATGCAGTTATTTACACAGTAATATGTGTTGAAGCTATTTTGTACAACTAGTTAGATAGATTTTGTACACCAAGATTATTAAAGGAGTGTAGTGTGTACTGGATGCTTTACAGTGAATAAGACTAGCCGTACACGAGACATCACTTTGACATGCTGTGAACCAGGGAACAAGCCAAATGTGAGTCCACTTTCCTTCTTACATACGATACATGTATAATATGGTTAGCTGACAGTGACAAGCACAGGAGTTGGAGACTTGGGTACTTAGTCGATAGATACATGTTGAAGGATAAGATGGCTGGCTCTAGTGTGTTTTTGTTTCAACATGTAGTTCAGCCAGCCCATCATTTTGGCAGCAGTCATGAGCGGCGAGGGTCGTTGTAGGGGCAGTAGCTGTTGTCTATAGTTTGCTACTCTCTCCCTCAGGCACCATTACTGTTGACTGTTCAGTTATCTAGAGGCTACATTGCAATATGTACACAAGTCATTATACCCAATGAGACAGTTGACTGCATCTCTCCATACATACAGTCGTGCTTATCAATTATTTTCGCTGGGTTAGAAAGTATCAATGCTTCAACAAAATCAATTTAACAACTTTTGTTCATCTGATTTTGTCCCAGGTGCATTGAACATTGTAATACTAAAATTATAGATAGAATGGTTGGCTAACTGAAAGGTGAAGGAGATGTAATATATGTATATTATTATTATGTGTGCAAGCGCTACTCTTCAGTTGGATATACATCTAGGTCAGGCACTTCGGTTACTCATCAACATTTAAATCCTCGTGTGCTTTAGTAGATTCTACACAAAGAGAGAGAGATGGGTCTATCACAATATCTCTGTTGTGGAGTCAAGTCGGGTAAAGGTGGTAAAAGTAAGTGTCTGCTATAACTTACCTTGTAGTCACAGTTGACATATATAATGTCGATGAGTGTGACGCACATCTTACTGTCGAGTTCTGTATTTACACCACAAATATTGGTGCTAATTGTTTTATCTGGTTACATCAATCTCCGTGGGAGTAAAATGTCTCTGTATTATCAATTATACAATTCTCATTACATACCTCACTTGATAATTGCAACTCCTGAAATTCACAGGTCAAATTTTTATGTGTAATCCAAAACACTGTGACTTCTCCATCATATAGTCTAATTACACTCCCTACATGTACAATTTAGGCCTCTGTGCAGAAAATGGTAAATGTGGACCTTCAGGCTTGTTAGCTTGTTAGCTTGTTAAATATTCAACTTGATGTTTTATACGTCATGAAGTGCTAAGCTGTTAATGCTATCACTGGAAACTCAGTAAATATATTTTCAAATGAGATGTGGTTGAAGATTTGAATCAGTCACATAGGTCATTGGTCTAGTTGGAAGGTCTCTAGTAGTTACTGCCCTTTCCCTGCATGCTTGCCCTTTCATCTGATCTGCTAGTTTATATCATTCACCATTCCATTAACACTTGACTAGTAGGATTCTCCAGAGTTTAGGAATTTTTTACTAAGCCTCATGAATTCCAAAGTTGTTTGTATCGTATAATAATGTGTATCCCAGGCATGGTTCAACTTGACACTACCAGTATAATGTAGATATGATTTCAGATAGGTAAAACATATTTTTTATGTTTCAGTGTTTTGTATATAATTGTAACTATCACATCTCAGTCTTCATTGTTTATATGTTCTTACATAATATATACTTACATGCACAATATACATTATATATGAATATACATACAATGTGTATGTACATATGCATGTAAGTGCATACTGAGGAAGACAATTTCTGTAACTTATGGCCTATTCAACAGTTTGGGAAAAGTTAGTTTACCACTGAAGACAATATCCACTAGATCAACCCACTATTACTGCACAGGTGTTACCATGGCAACACTAAGCTGTATAATTAGAAGAGTTTAATACCAATGAAAGCAATTCTGGTTATTTCTTGTAAACAGTGATCTACAAAGCATTACTTGGTTGTGGGTTCCTGTCCTATTCCCTCTCTCCGCTATTACTCACCCCTTCCCTGCCCCCTTTCCCGCCCCCACACCCGCATGGCTGTTGATTTTCATTCTACCACCCCTTTTCCAGCACATTGCCTGGTGCTCCATAAATGGATGGCTACACAAGAGGCCTGAGCTTCCGTCATTTGTCAGTCAGGTGTAGTGCCAGTCCGTGGCATCAGTTAATATCCAGCCGATAATAAAAGTTTGTTGGAATCACGGTATTTGATATAAGCAAATTACAACGGGCTCCCTGTTACTAGACACTAAAAACCAACATATTACCCTTGGCCTAGGCAAGCAAATAGCCTCTGGTGTAGCCATAGGTTTGACCACATATACTTGATATTACACTCAGTGCTATTTGCAGCCAATGGAGAGCAGTTACTGCATCAAACCTACATGTATATGTATGTATATGTACATGTATAATAACTGGACACTTGCTATATCTATCTCTGGTTTGCTGCATGTTTTTGATGTTACTATACAAGAGATGGTTTCAATAGCATATTCACTAAAGTACAAATATATCACCATATTACCTTCTACTCATCACCACATGTAGGCTTAGTTCTGGACTTGCAGCATTGTGATCAACCTCCCTTGTCTCTATTTACCGCTGGTCTCTCTATGATGGTTGGACTGTTTCGAATCAATGCCCTGTCTGCTTATACTTTGGTCTGTTGCTTTTGCTCTACTACAACTTTCTAATGTTCCAGCCAGCAGACGCATACTCAGTAGTTGTATTTTGCTACATTATGTACAGTTCAACTTTATATATAACTGTGTGCCTGTAAAGTGTAAATACAGGTCTACATGCACATTGCACATGCGTTTATATACAGCTTCGGTTAGGAGTTGTCCACACTCTCTCTCTTTTTTGACTTGGTATTAGTGGATCTATTATGATAGGCACTGGTGAGTGTATTAGGGCAGTTATATTTTCGTGGGTGTCTTATATGAAGGACATACCCACTGGTGAGTGGTAGTCTATATGACTAGTATATTGGTTACTCAGTAGAACTGATGAATCTGAGAACGTTCACAGTTTCCCAAAGTATTCAACATATGTGATGCCATCGTGTGTCTCTCTACTAGAACAAAGAGAGGAAATAGCTCACAGACTGTATAAATTTACCAGTTTAATACAGGAGTTGCGATCCCAAATAACCTGGAGAGGATAACTTCCTTTTATGATTTCAAATAAAGTCTGTACAAAATTCTACATCAAGTCAATCACCCACTTGTGGAGTGGATGTCATCATGCCATGGGCCATGTCAGTACTGTATATAATTTATTTCAGATATAAATCACTTGCATATTTGGAGAATATGCTTGTCATATTTTAAGTAAATAGTTTATCAGCTGCTGTGTGATATATTCAAGATTGTGACAGGCTTGCCACTTGTATGGGTGTGTGACCTAGTAGACTGACTTGCTCAGGTCTGTGTTGGTAGATCTGTACCTGTATCACCAAGATATACAACCAGCACACACCATCAATGTTATGACTGTTCTACTTCCCACATACATATATTGGTGCCCCTATGGAGCAGTAATACAGCTACATGTTATGAAGTCCTGTGTGTCATTACCATAATATTATGTGCTGTAGCACCTATAATTCATTTTAGTTTGTAATTAATCCATTAATTATAATCTCCATAGTCTTAGTATGTATCTACATCTTATACTTTACAATATAACATAGTACATGTACATGTATGTAGACAAGTACATGGTTATATGCTTCATTATAATATTTGTATTACGGCTGCATAGATTTTCAATCAATAAATTTGATTGGTTAATAATTGATCAGGTTCTCCCAGGTACTCTTGCACTCAGCATAATAATGTTATATTATGTTCAATGTGCATGCACCTCTGCCAGAGCTCATTGAGTTAATGGGAGCTAGGGTGTGCTGCTGTCAGCTGTACCTGATCAATATCACTTGTAGTCTAGATCTCATTGTGTTTACATTTCATCTTATCACATTTACATCTTCAGTGGTTACTCAGTTGCTCATTGCAGAGGGCTATGGTGTTTACTATAGGATAAGTAACATAGTATCGGTAGAGTACACTCCTACAGTCACTAGATAGTGTATCATAGTAGCATGTAGGAGAGGAGTCTTTCGTTTCGTACCAAACTACAGATAGCTACTGCTCTGTTTGCTACAACTCATGCCTGCTCATGGGAAGCAAGGGGCTGTTGTGACGGCCGTGTGTCTTGCCCTTGGCAGTACAGCACTCCTTACTTGGGCTTTCTCCATCTTTTCAGAAGACAAATCTAAGAAGAGACCAGGAAATGCTCCCAACCAATCAGCACACGTTTCTGAAAGTCCGGCCAGCAATTCGGCATCAGACAGGAAGTCTATAGTCCTCGAGAATCAGTCAGCTATTCAGGCTACAAAACATGCAGGTCAGCCGTACCCCAACCCAAACAAGCTGAACTATCCCCTCTACGATGAGTTTGCTGCAAAGAATGGCGATGACAAGATCAAGGTCAGCCAAGCCGAGGACGAGGTCAACACTGACCCTTCAGCTGATAAACGGTCCAGCTTTCTGCAAAACGTTCCCAAGTTTGAGGAGAAGTACAACGTATCGCTCACAAGAACCTCTATAGCAGACACAGTGATATCTGAGCAGATTACAGCTGCCACAGAAGGTACCCCAGTACCAGTGCAACTGGAGCATCAGGTCTCACAGCTAGACAATAAAGTCACAACGTATGAGGAGAAGATTCCAGCCACACAGGAAATGGTGGTGGAGGAGAGTAGCAATGGTGTGCCGGCGAGTGTGAGCTGTAGATCTCTGGAGAAAGCCGTGCGAATGTACACACCATCTCCCACCAGAGGTCAGTAGTGTTGCATATCTATGTAACATAGATCTAACATACTGTACAATATATATACATGTAATATATATACACTCATGAAACATGACCGTACTATTACTGGTACCCACTTCAGGTGGAGTATATCAGATTATAGTATACACAGCTGATTGCTCAGTCATTATTACTGTTGAAAGTTTTTAAGTGATGGCCAGCATATCACTTGCTATATTTGCCTCCATTTACCACTCCATACCATATGAGATATACTACAGCTAGTTTGTATGGTATACTAAGTAGATATACTTGTATGTACACTTTCAAACACTACAGTAGAGATGCACTTGGAATTGTATCCTTGCAGAATAAGAGTAGCTTATGCTCAATTCTATAGCTTAGGGAAAGGTAGACTGAGTGAATATGTTGGGTAAAATCAAGTAGTCTTCTAGTTAGTTTCAATAATGGTACTCACAACTAACAATCATGTGCTATAAAGTATTTGTTCACTGCAATGCATCTCATGTTTTTGTAAACAAAGTCATTGTTCAAGTAGCATGTATCATGTATCAGCAAGTAGTCCGAAATCCACTGTTTACTCTGTATACACTGTATACATGTATACAGAGTATACAGTTTATATTGCTATGGTACACGTGGATATATGTAAATGGTAAATGCTCCATATAGTAATGTACTACATGTATATACAGTATACACTAATCTACATGTTGTGTAATACAATCACTGGTAGTTTACTGTCAGCTCTGATTATAATATTATTGATTCAACTGTAATGGTTCATATATTGGTGGTTTGGTGTTTGGTTAGCTCAAACCCAGAGTGGGGGCATTATACTATACATTCTATACATGTACATGTAGTGTATATATTATGTATTGCTTTTTATTCCTTTTGTATAGATGCAACAATGAAGTCATTTTTTGTTGCTTATCCACAGGGAATATAATTCACTCAGTGTTATTTGTATAATAACAATAATTAGCCACCTTTTCATTGCCACCATAACTATATTATATTCAAATACATGGTCCAAGTACTGTGACAGTAGATTATTTGGTCAAACAATGTAGGTCTAGCTACACATGTATGTAAAGATAAAGAGCCCTTCAGTATGTTTTATTACTTGAAAATATGTAGCCAAGTGATGGCTCTGACCCAATGCTACCTGCTAGTGATCACTAATATTATCATCTACAGTTTACACACATAGCATACATGTGCATGTAATTGGAGAGTAGTTATGTAATTAGTGATATTAGTCAGCCAGCCCCACCCACATATCGAACGCGTACTTCCTGTAGATAATCATATACTATCCATCATGTGCATGCAAGCATAGGTGTAGGTTATGCAAACCTACATGTGCGTATAATCACAGACTAGTTAGTCTAGGCAAAACATTTCATTATATATAATTTATATTCAATTCATAGGGACCCTGTATTATACGTACTATTTTAGTCATTGAACTTTGAAATTAAAATATACCTGGTACTTAGTAGGTGTCACAAATTCATATCTTATATTTTATCCTATACTATCATAGTGTATGTACTTTTGTATATGTTATACAAGTTGTTACTAGGTAGGCCTATAATTGGACTTTGTACATGTAAACAACTTACTGTTATTTTGTGTATAGGCCTAATACTACGCTAATGTTTTACTTGTCATAGTCATGTGCCTGCAGAACCTGACATTATATTAGAGGATCAGGTATATTTTTATTTATAGCCGGTTTGTGGTATTACATAATGATGTGTAATATTCTAGAATATTCTTTTTATACCATATAAGGTCATTGTAAACAAACTTTTCATAGATGATTCTAGAACGTTTTGCAGCCAGTATATAAGCACAGGCACAAGACAGTATAGTCAGTATAGCTCAAAGTATGTGACAAGAAGTAAAACCATCATAGTGAGTTCAGTAAAAATAAAGTATTCGCAATATTCAAAGACTGAGTAATAAGTTCCTGGGAATCACAATACAGTAAATTGTGACAATTGGTGCCATGACCAGGATCAGTCACTGAGGATAAGCAGAAAAATATTGGATTACTACAAGTTACTGAACAGTGGTGGTGAGAGAGCGATTTGGCTACTTCACCGTGTAAGTAACTCTAGTGTTAGGGAGTTGCAAGTGGAACAAGTGTTGTCTGAGGAGACACTTGGACAGTTTGGTGAGACAGCAGTTGGCGACTTCACCGTAGTAGTGACTCTAGTGTCAAAGTGTGTAACAGTGTCAAGTATAATCTGAGGATATACTTAAAGTCAACATGGATATTGAAAGATTGGTGGCTCTTGGTAAACAAATGGGGTACGATGGAGAAAGTCTACAACAGTTTGTAAAAGAGCAGCAGGCAGTTGAAAGAGAGCAGCAGACGGCTGAAAGAGAGGAGAGACAACGTGAAAGGGAGAATAAGATCGCATTGGCTGAGAATGAGGCTAGACTGGTAGATAATCAGCGCAGAGCAGATGCAGAGGCTGAGGAGAGAAGATTGAAGCATGAAGTTGAGATGAAAAGATTGGAGTTGGAGCAGATTAAATCGGGTGAGTCAAAGGTAAATGTCAGTGGTATGAGTACAATGGGTAAAAGTCCAAAATTGCCAGTTTTTGTCGATGGTCAAGACGAGTTAGATAGTTACTTGCAGAGGTTTGAGAGGTTTGCTAAGAATAATAGTTGGGATGTCAGTGTATGGGCCACTTATTTGTGTACATTGTTGACTGGTCGTGCGTTAGAGGTGTATTCCCGTTTGTCAGACGAGGATGCAGTTGATTATAAGTCATTGAAATTGGCTTTGTTGGAGCGGTATGACCTCACAGAGGAGGGTTACCGTAGAAAATTCAGGCGTGAGAGACCTGAAGGTGTCGAGAGCTCTAAGCAGTTCTTAGTTAGAGTTGAGAATTTTTATTCCAAGTGGGTGACTGCAGCAGGTGCTGAGTCTTTGGAGCATGTGGCTCAATTATTGGTTCGTGAACAGTTTTTCCAGACCTGTCCAAAGGATCTGGCTGTGCATTTGAAGGAGCAAAATGCTAAGAATCTAGATGAGTTGGCGGAAATGGCGGATAGATTTTTGGCCGCGCATGGTAGAAGGCTGTCTGACAGTTCTAAACAGACTGTTGAGAGGAAGAATTTTGAGCCAGCTAGTGGTCAGCAGTTTAGTGGTGTGCAATGTCATAACTGTGGTAGTTATGGGCATAAGGCTAGTGATTGTAAGGTTCCAAGGCGCAAGTGTTTGAAGTGTGAGAAGTTTGGGCACATTGCCAAGTTTTGTCCCAATGTGAGGCAAGACAGTTTAAAGGTCAAGAAACCTGTTGGTGCTTATGGGAAAGATGGTGAGCAGGTTCCTGTGTATCAGAGAGAAGAGTTAGATGACGAGAACTTGCCATTGGTTGATGGTTTTGTGGGCGATACTAAAGTGAAAGTATTGCGAGATACCGGTTGTACAGCTATTGTAGTTCATGAGAGTTTGGTGAAGCCTGAGCAGTTTTTAGGCACTCATGCAACTTTTACTATGATGAATGGAACTAAGCAGGAAGTTCAACGGGTGAAGATTGTTGTTGATACTCCTTATATTTCTGGTCAGGTCAAGGCTTATAGTATGAAGGATTGTATTTATGACTTGATTGTTGGAAATGTTGATGGCTCGCATTTCGCTGCTGTTGATGGTGTAAAGGAGATTGGTGGCGTAACAACGCGAGCTCAAGCTCAAGAAAGCAAAAGGACGCCATCTTCATTGAAGGTCAAAGAGATAACTGACCTTAATGTTGATAGGGAGGATGTGGTTAAGATGCAGCAAGGTGATCAGAGTTTGCAATCTATTTGGAAGAAGGTTGAGACGGGTGTTAAAGGTCATAAGGAATGGTTTGAGGTCAAGCGACAGATTCTGTACAGGTTCTTTGCTAGTGAGAATGGTGAACATTGTAAGCAGCTGGTGGTGCCAGCAGAGCTGAGAAAAAGAGTAATGGAACAAGCTCATTGTTCTATTCTCGGAGGTCATCTTGGGGTTGCCAAAACAAAGAGTCGTATTTTGGCATGTTTTTATTGGCCGGGGTTGCATGATGATGTAAGTCGGTTTTGTCAGTCGTGTGACATTGTCAGAAAACAATTAGTAAAGGGAGTGTGCAGAAGGCTCCTCTTCAGAAGATGCCATTAATGGATGTACCATTCAAGCGTGTGGCAGTAGATCTGATTGGACCTATAGCCCCACCAAGTGAACAGGGTCACCGTTTCATTCTTACGTTGGTTGATTATGCTACGAGGTACCCTGAAGCAGTGCCTTTGAAGGACATCAGTACCGAGACCGTGGCAGAGGCCCTAGTTGATTTCTTTAGCAGGTTAGGTGTTCCTGAGGAGATTTTGAGTGATATGGGTACACAGTTTGTGTCTCAGTGCATGAAGGAGGTTGGACGCCTTCTTAGTATAAAGCAGTTGGTTACGACTCCATACCATCCAATGTGCAATGGGTTGGTAGAAAAGTTTAACGGTACACTGAAGCAAATGTTGAAAAGGTTATGTAGTGAGCAGCCAAAGCAGTGGCACAGGTATATCAATGCTCTCTTGTTTGCTTATCGTGAGGTGCCGCAGGAGTCTAGTGGATTTTCCCCTTTTGAGTTACTCTATGGTCGTACAGTCCGTGGTCCCATGCATATTTTGAGGAAGCTGTGGACTACAGAGGAGAATGACGCAGAGGTCATTAATACATATCAGTATGTGTTTGAGCTTCGTGAAAAGTTGGAAGATACTTTGCAGTTGGCCAGGGATAATCTTGAGAAGTCCCAGAAGAGGTACAAGTTTTACTATGACCGAAAGGCCAAGAGGAAACCTTTGAACTCTGGTGATGAGGTATTGGTCTTGTTGCCCACTGACAACAATAAGTTATTGATGCAGTGGAAGGGTCCTTTCAAGATAGTTGAGGTAGTTGGTCTAAATGATTATGCAGTGATGGTAAATGGTCGTCGACGCATTTATCATTCAAATCTGTTGAAGAAGTACTACACGGGAGGTGAAAGTAAGCAAAGTGGAGTTTTAGACAAGGTCGGGTGTGCAGTTTTAGAGTCGGTGGAGGAAGAGATGGAAGATGACGACATTCCAGAGATTGGCTGTTTTGTTCCGAAGGAATCGTCTAAAGATGTCCATTTTGGGGCGAACCTTTGTCCTGATCAGTCGTCAGAATTAAAGTCGGTGGTAGAACAGTATGCCGATGTGTTTACTGACAAGCCAGGTAATACTGATTTGATTGAGCATAGAATCAATCTGACTAGCTCTACTCCAATTCGATCCCACCCCTATGTTGTGCCATTTGCTATTAGAGAGTCCTTAAGCAAAGACATTGAGGAAATGTTGCAAATGGGCGTGATCAGACGCTCAACGTCAAGCTATGCTAGTCCTGTTGTGGTGGTAAAGAAGCCAGATGGATCAGACCGTGTTTGCGTTGATTATAGGAAGTTGAACAAGATCACATTGTTCGATCCTGAGCCGATGGTCTCGATTTCGGAGTTGTTCCATAAACTTTCTGGTGCCAAGTATTTTACCAAAATAGATTTGAGTAAAGGTTATTGGCAAATTCCTGTTGCTTCAGAAGATGTAGAGAAGACAGCTTTTGTTACTCCAGATGGCTCATACGAGTTTTTGAAGATGCCCTTTGGAATGATGAACTCTGGCGCTACTTTAGTCAGGGCCATGAGGAAGTTGATTAGTGGAATGAAGGGAGTTGAGAGTTATGTAGATGACATTTTGGTTTACACTTCTACTTGGGAAGAACATGTTGAGGTGCTATGTGAACTCTTGAGTCGCATGAGCAAGGCGAGGTTAACAGCTCGGCCTTCTAAGTGTTTGTTAGGGTCGCCCCAGGTAGAGTTTGTTGGTCATGTGTTAGGGAGAGGCTCAATGAGTCCAATGGACTCCAACATTGAGAAGGTGAAGAATGCACCTAGACCAAATACAAAGAAAGAAGTGAGATCTTTTTTGGGTTTGACAGGCTTTTACAGGGAGTACATTCCTGACTATGCCGCTATCGCTGTGCCCTTAACTGATTTGACAAGGAAGGGACAGCCAAATAAAGTTGATTGGTCAGACGCTGCAGAGAACGCGTATCGAGTATTGAAGGAAAAGATTGTTTCCAAACCCATTTTGCAGTTACCTGATCAGACCAAGCCTTTTGTTTTAAGAACTGATGCTTCAGATCTTGGCGTTGGTGCAGTTTTATTGCAAGAAACAGACGGAAAGTTGTTTCCCGTTAGTTTTGCTAGTAGGAAATTGAATGGTGCTGAGCAGAACTATAGTACCATTGAAAAGGAATGTTTGGCATTGGTTTGGGCAATCAAGAAGTACCAACCATATTTATATGGAACCCGATTTGTACTCCAAACTGATCATGAGCCTCTGACTTACTTAAGACAGGCCCGTTATATTAATAATCGTGTAATGAGATGGGCCATGTTTTTACAAGAACATTCATTTAAGATTGAGTCAATCAAAGGAAGTGATAACATTGGTGCTGACTTTTTGAGTAGAGTCATTAGTGAATAGAATTTGTGTTGTGTAAGAAAATTCAGTTGAATTTCCTCTTAAGAAGGGGGTGATGTCACAAATTCATATCTTATATTTTATCCTATACTATCATAGTGTATGTACTTTTGTATATGTTATACAAGTTGTTACTAGGTAGGCCTATAATTGGACTTTGTACATGTAAACAACTTACTGTTATTTTGTGTATAGGCCTAATACTACGCTAATGTTTTACTTGTCATAGTCATGTGCCTGCAGAACCTGACATTATATTAGAGGATCAGGTATATTTTTATTTATAGCCGGTTTGTGGTATTACATAATGATGTGTAATATTCTAGAATATTCTTTTTATACCATATAAGGTCATTGTAAACAAACTTTTCATAGATGATTCTAGAACGTTTTGCAGCCAGTATATAAGCACAGGCACAAGACAGTATAGTCAGTATAGCTCAAAGTATGTGACAAGAAGTAAAACCATCATAGTGAGTTCAGTAAAAATAAAGTATTCGCAATATTCAAAGACTGAGTAATAAGTTCCTGGGAATCACAATACAGTAAATTGTGACAGTAGGGATAGACTAACAAAGCCTTATGGGTATTTGGCTACAACATTACATGGTACACGATGTAGTATTATTCATCCTAATACTACAATGTAGCTTCTCCAAGGTACATAACCCCCCTCTCCACTTGTATCCTACAGTGTCACCTACAGGAGTAGATAACTGTATAAAGGAGTTGGATATGAAAGTCAGTGAGACTATAGAGATGAGTTCCACAGTCCCAAACCTGTACACAGCTCCAAACTCTGCAACTATTTCCAGGGACAGAGATTCCAAAACTTATGAATACAATGGAGGGCCTAAGAGAGATAGACCTTTAGCAGGTAGATACTACTATAGTGTGCATATACACGCATGTGCTTATAGTATGTGATGTGATAATCTACCTTATAGACATGTATGCCCATTGTAACACTCACTCACACACTCTCTAATACTACTACTGTGTAGGTATAGCTAGCCTGATAACCCCTTACACATGGTTTCACTCATTCACTGTGTGAAGTCACTATATTATAGTATCATATGCATGGCTGCCTTCTCCCTGTAACCATTAATTAAATTAAAGTACAGTCAATGGAGAACATTCCTAAGGAGTTATCCTCCCCTTGTCTGCTCTTAGCTAGATCATTACAAATATGTGGCTTCTTTTTTGCAAAATGATTAGTTCAAATAGTACAAAACTACACTTAGTGCAAAATATGAATCAAAGACTGTATCTTTTGTTGATAGTATTTGCTTAACCTGAACTTCTAATTAGCTTGTTATGTATAATCTTACACACATGTGTATAATGTACAGGTGGTCAGAGTGGGGTAGACAACTCCATATCTACAATAGATGCAGCTCCAGTACCTACTCATAATATAGAGTTGGCTGATGAGACTCGGCAAACAGCATCACTCCAGTCCTCTTATTACACTGCACCTCCCAGACCCAAACTACAGTGCCAGGAGGGATCCACAATCTCTCCAGAGATCTCCAACTCTGGACAACAAGAACCAGGTAAGTGAACTCTATAAACCCTTATTCCCTTATTTATAATAAACAACATTTACTGGATGTTACTAAGCATAATAATTATGATTAATCATACGAGGAGTTGCTTTCTAATGAAAGCAACTCAGATGGCAGACAACTCCAATATGTGCATTGAAGTATTTATCATACAATACAATGTACATGTACATTGTACATGTACATGTACATTGTATGTGTTTTAGAAACAGTATAAGAGAGTTTTAATAACAAGTGTAATATTTTTTACAGTAGCTCTACAGAAACCATGTGACGAAATGATAATAATCTCTCCACTTAACTCGGCTAATGGTGAATTGCCTACGGATGGGGAAGGATCAGTTGACAAACAGTTAGCTAAGCGAGAAGTGGACGAGCACATGGACAATCTAACAGTAGATGTTAATTATAACCTACAACAGCAACCAGCTGAACGAGCAGAGACCTCTATTACCAGTGGAGTACAAGGATATACATCTCCTGGTACACATTCTGCAGAGGTCTTTGCTATCATAAACAACGAGAATGCAAAGAATCAGATATCTAAATATTACTCTCCTGTACAGCTAGACCGGGAGTTATCTCCCGACAGTTTAGACTCGTTCTCTCTGGAACGTAATGAAATGAGATTCCTTCTCGGAGTAGACAAGAGGCTGGATAGCTCTGTGAGTGTTTCTGGACCTAATACCCCCAGCGTAGAGTGCGAGTCACCTGGGACACGCAGGTCTCATCTGTTTGTAAACGTAGTCACTGAGCCAAAACTTGATTCAAAATTAGAAAAGGCAGAATATTTCTCGCCTCCTAAGCTAGAGAGGGAGCTGACTCCGAGTAACTCTCTCTCTGGATCCATAGAATCCTCTCCACACAGGCTTGTTAACTCAACCAGTCTAGAACGTTCTGAGCTACATCTACGTGTAAAGGGAGCCAATGTAGAATCTGAGGAACCCGAGCTAAGCGTAAGTAGAGTAGAATTAGAGCTTAGCACAAACAGTCCTAGTAATACTAATAGTTACACTGCGGCAGCCCACCATCCTCAGATTCAGACGGATAACGGAGAGGATGCTGTGGAAGAATCTCTTACTGCGAAATTAGTTATACCTACTCACGGTGAGTTTAGTGAAGCTCACATTTCGATTGGCTGTCCTGACACTGATGTTACTGACAACGCTATGCTGGAGTTGCCTTCCCATTCTGGTGTGGATGAAACTTCTAGCGTATCAAGTGAAAGTGTGGAACATTCTAGAACACAGATGACGGAAACGGAAGAGATGATTGAAACTTCAGTAAGTTCATAGCATCCATATTATCGTTGTTGGAGAGTTGTCTTCTCTCTTTGCATAAAAAGATAACTCCAAATTATTAGCTTGTATTTGGATATGCAAACACAACTTATCTACATGTACTTCATATTATCATATATGAACTTGTTTATACAGGTTGAGGAAACAGTTACTATGGTGATAACTGGAGTAGTTGTAAACCCTGGCAGTGAGGAGGAAATAATTCTGTCTATGCATGACGCTGTAGATAAAGGGCTGTTGGATCTGGAGAAGGGAATTTATCATAACTCCACCACTGGGGAGCACATGTCTTTCGTAGATGCTATGAACTCGGGGTATATAAAGGTAATTGATAATGTGAGCTAACTCCCATACTTTTGAAATGTTGCATGTAACAATAGATGTTACATGTTAAATTTTACATGATTGTATATGTATGTAATAATGGAGGAATCTTGCCCTTGGTTGCTGTGTTTTGGTTTTTATTTATTTCTCGTTGATTTCTTTGACAGCGTGAGGTGTCTCCCTAAGCACCTGACTGGTGACAATTATAAACTGTAGCATGGAGTAACATTATACTTTTGCTAGCTGTCAGTACATGTTGTCCTTCTGTGCTTGTACCCCTCTAGCTGTTTTGGTTGTTATAACAGGGCTTTACCCGCTGGTCTGTGCTCTTACAACAAGCTATGCTACATGCCAATACATATACACCTATCTAATATACCTATATTCCTGTATCATAATTCATAATACAAACAAGGATTGTTGTACCGTTAGATTTTATTGTTGTATTCTTGGCATGTTTCAATATTCAACCAACCCAACCCTCTGGTATACATTCTGGTATACCCTCTGAATGTTTGTTCAACAAGGGTATGCAAATACTAAACATGGATTTCTGAATTATGTTGCATGTCATCTTTCCTGGTAGCAATGCCAGTCCTCTTCACACCTAAAGTTTGGTGACACATGACATTAACCTACCAGGTGCCCAAGGTGCTAGTGGTGTAGTACTTTGATAAGTTATTCACAGCTTAAGCCATCTCAGTCCTTTATGCTTGGGGTGTGTCAATATACATGCACTTGTCATCCATAACATAGCAGTAGAATAAATCTGTGGGTAAACACAGTTTATGTGTGGAGATGACTTCCTCTAGAATTCACTTTAAAACATTTGGGTGGGCTAATTGGTAAATCAAGTCTATGCTATTAAGTGTAGAACCAATATTTGTTGTAGCCCACAATATCTTTTTCTTCGAACAATTCTTCTGTTAGACTAACAGGGTGTTTATTTAAAAGAGGTAAGAACTTTATTCTGTTGTATAGTTATTACTCTGTAACAGTGTATTAGTGGTATGGATAGACTATTTATGTTCTCATGTAGGCTAGTACACTGTAACACTTCTGGTGGTGTTTTCTCCGTCACAGACAGCATATATTGTACATCCATCCTTCTATGCCCCCCTTCATATTATACACATTTATATACAACATACATGTATATCATAATAATTGTGTATTGTTTCTTCAGATGGGACCCAAAAAAGTAGAAAAAAGTGAGGAAAAGGTGAAATCAGTTGGAATTATAAAAATCACAACAACAAGAGAGACGATTCCCTATAAAATCAAAGGTATGAATTAAACACCAATAGATAGCTAATAGCTAGATAATGCTGTATAATGCTGTATTCACAGCTTAAGCCATCTCAGTCATCTATGAATGTGTAAAAGTACGAAATAATAGTATTTATAAAGAGGAAAGCTGGAATGGAAGTGGAATGAGATATCATTATATAAGCGTCAGGAATAAGCTAATGGTAAATAGTACATGTACATGTATGTA
This sequence comes from Bugulina stolonifera, assembly GCA_935421135.1. Classification (NCBI taxonomy): domain Eukaryota; kingdom Metazoa; phylum Bryozoa; class Gymnolaemata; order Cheilostomatida; family Bugulidae; genus Bugulina; species Bugulina stolonifera. The sequence goes on from OW285188.1 coordinate 26,511,874, forward strand.
TATCCTTCCTACAGGTGCTACAGACACCAGAGATGGAAAGATGTACCACGTATTCCAGGCAACCAGACGAAAGATACTAGATGTTGATAAGGGTACATTTGTGGATCTAAAGACTGGTGAGAAGATGCTGATTGGTGATGCAGTTGACCTTCACCTTGTAGAAGTCGAGTATGATATGGCTGCTTCAGGTGAATCTTAAAGTTCTGCCGTTAACTATTTAACAGTCTTTGTATGCACGGCACAGCAATAGCATGAATCTAAACAGTGTTGAAGAAATTCAAATATACATTTATTTAGTGTAATTAACAATATTTATTTTATTTATTAGTAGTGTTATGCAAGAAGGGTAAGTACTTCACATGATTTCTGCATAGGAGTATATTCTACACAAGGGTGTTAGCGCAGTACAATAATTTGATTATTTCTGCACAATTTGTGTTATCAGGCATAGAGAAGAATTTTGATAATGTGTTAATTAGTTGTCAACATTTTATCAAGTTATATGATAAGATGGTAGAATAAGTGTGAGCACAGTTGCACTACAGCATATATACAGGTTCTGTACTGATTGGGCCAATGCTAATGACAAAGTGATAATTTGTATGATTAGCTCACTTCCTGTGCATAGCATTGACAGCATTCAATGTTCTCTATCACTTGACTGGGGTCGCTGTATGAATTATTTCATGGTGTTACTATAGCCAACCAACTAGGCTATTAATCGTCACACCTGAGCTAATTTCATTTTAAAAGTTTCAAATTAGCAGTGAATTTTGACTTGCCACTTGTTGTATATGAGAAAGTTGCCACACACACACATATATATGCGTGTGTATAGAACAGCAAGGTATGACCCACCTGGCAGCCAAATGAACTGTCTACACTCACAGACTCACAGCTGACTTCAGCAGCTGTGGGTCTACTTCAGTATATAAGCTATAGCAGAACTGTACTCACTTTATACATTAGACAGTATAATACGAACTACTGGTTGAAATTATTCAAAGTTAATGATTTCTACGCATTAGTTACATGATTAAAGCTGGGGGACATGGGACACACAATTTTGGCAAATTTCTGGCTATATTGTCGACATTGCGGGATAATTTGGGTCTCATTACTGACGTAATGGTAGAAGTACAAACATACACCCTCACTAATATGAGAAGGCCTTGTGGTCATGTGACCTGGCTTTCACACTATTGTTGTCCCCCATCCCCCCTCCAACTGCCCTGATGGGAAGTCACTGCTATTTTTGCAGTTGGCTGCTCATGATTAAATTTCTTGTCATCAAAATGTTCTATAAAAAGAGCGGCTAACTCCCATTTCAACTATAGCTATGTAAGTTTGCTTTTGTTCCTTAGATTTGGTGCAGGAGGAGATCACTACTACCTACTCGGTGCACGCAGTTGTAGACCAGAAGGCTAAAACTAAGATAGAGTTTCATGAGGCAGTGTCTAGAGGGCTGATAGACCAGGACACTGGAGAGTATATAAATAACCTAACTAGAGAACATGTACCAGTCCAGGAAGCTATAACCAAAGGTAAATCTCCTATGCCACATGTATGGCCCTGTGTAGGCCTAACAGTAAAATACTGTTCACTGAATCTTACGATAATTAATACTTGAATTAATATATCAGTGTTTTGTGTTTGCAATTATGTGCATCTTGTATTGAAGAAAATACTAGTATTTCTACGTTGGTACAGGTTTTATCAAAGCCACACTTGCCAAAGACGCCAACGAAATCTCCATTGATAACATGGGAAGTAAAGTAACTGAAAGGGGAATCAATGCTATTAAGAAAAAGGTACTCAATCCACTGAAGGTGCTGAAAGAAATAAAACCCTCACATTCTGACCACTGACCATCACCCAATGACCTGCGGGCATTTAACTGTAGCCTACATACATTCATATCATATATACCGTTTACACAGAGTTATTGAGGATACTTTATTACTGTAAAGTAATATATGAGCTCAGTCTCGCTGTGACCTTGGATGACCTTAGCCTCGGGGTCATCATTCGCCACTCCCAGTCTCAGTTGCTGAACTTTGTATGTGGGAGGATAGTGTTGTCTCTGTACAGTAAATGTATAATATATTCTGCAATGTGTTATACTTTATGTACATTTATTACATTCATGTTAAAATGTTTATTTTAATAACAAATCATAAACCAAAGCACGCCATAAAACCTTTCATAAATATAGATATTATTATGTAACTTATTACAGTGTAGGGATAAGATGCGTCACTTATCAAGTACAAGTACAATCTATTCCACTGCAAAGTTCTTCTTGTAGTTCTGGGAGCATATTCAGTCTGGCAGGCACCCACTAATTGTAGGAATGTAAACATTGGTACCATGGTTTATTACCTAAGTGGTATATTATTATATCATATACTTCTAGAGATCAACTGGGTAGATGAAGGTAGATACAAGTTTAATTAGTACATTGGGTATCATACTGCTACAGTATACTTTCATACTTTGGTTAAGGTTTCTATCTGGCTTGGCATCACCAGGTGGTATGGTATAACATATATGTGTGATAATCCTGATTACAATGGACTCCAACAATGGGCGCCATTACTATATTACATCACTGGATGCGGATCAAAGCTCTTTATTATTAGTTACCATTATCACTTTCTCCCTGATAACCTTGTATGGAGTTTATCTACCTTAATCTACACAATGGTCTATAACAAAGTCAGTATATAGGTTGGTTCTAACAAAGACAGTATATAGGTTGGTTCTAACAAAGACAGTATATAGGTTGGTTCTAACAAAGACAGTATATAGGGCTGAAGGGGGCTATTCCTCAACATCAGACCCCTGTTTGCACTACCAGGAAACCTCTCCTGGTATTGTCTCATATGGAAAGTCCTGTTTAAAGTACAGTCCACAACACTGTCTCCTGACAACTACATATCTATATAATAATATTATGGCTACAATGTATGTTTTATATATTCTGCTAATAACACTAATGCAATCATGACTGTAAAGTGGGCAACAAGAGCTCAAACTCAAGATTTTTTGGAGTTACAAAACTGTCTCATTCCAGTCTAAGAAGCTAATTTGAGACTACGCAGTACAATCATGTAGTATGTAGTGTTGTCCTGTAATACATAGAGACCACAGTCATGTAGTATGTAGTGTTGTACTGTAATACATAGAGACCACAGTCATGTAGTATGTAGTGTTGTACTGTAATACATAGAGACCACAATCATGTAGTATGTAGTGTTGTCCTGTAATACATAGAGACCACAGTCATGTAGTATGTAGTGTTGTCCTGTAATACATAGAGACCACAGTCATGTAGTATGTAGTGTTGTACTGTAATACATAGAGACTACAGTCATGTAGTATGTAGTGTTGTACTGTAATACATAGAGACTACAGTCATGTAGTATGTAGTGTTGTACTGTAATACATAGAGACCACAGTCATGTAGTATGTAGTGTTGTACTGTAATACATAGAGACTACAGTCATGTAGTATGTAGTGTTGTACTGTAATACATAGAGACCACAGTCATGTAGTATGTAGTGTTGTACTGTAATACATAGAGACCACAGTCATGTAGTATGTAGTGTTGTACTGTAATACATAGAGACCACAGTCATGTAGTATGTAGTGTTGTACTGTAATACATAGAGACTACAGTCATGTAGTATGTAGTGTTGTACTGTAATACATAGAGACCACAGTCATGTAGTATGTAGTGTTGTACTGTAATACATAGAGACCACAGTCATGTAGTATGTAGTGTTGTACTGTAATACATAGAGACCACAGTCATGTAGTATGTAGTGTTGTACTGTAATACATAGAGACCACAGTCATGTAGTATGTAGTGTTGTACTGTAATACATAGAGACCACAGTCATGTAGTATGTAGTGTTGTACTGTAATACATAGAGACCACAGTCATGTAGTATGTAGTGTTGTACTGTAATACATAGAGACCACAGTCATGTAGTATGTAGTGTTGTACTGTAATACATAGAGACCACAGTCATGTAGTATGTAGTGGAAGACCACTCTTTAGGGTGCCCAAGGAATCCTGAACCCCACCCTGTGTCGGTTGCCCTTCTCCCCTCCCCAGCAAAAATACCAGTGAATACCATGCATTGTGTAGGTGTACACTGCTTAAGGGGATAAAGAGCTTGACCGAATAATGGCATAGTTCACTCCACTTTATTTAAAGCTATAGGGTTGGGTGTACCATACATGTAGCATCAGCTCATAGTAAATGTACCGTACTCTCCGCACCCTGATTCGATTGGTTCTTTCACTGGTATAAAAGGCTGAACCAAAGCTAAACTTCTATTTAGTCAGTGGCTTTAGGGCAGCAGTGTTCATACCAAGCAGGAGCAAGCATGTTGCCACATTATATATATAATCCCAGTCAAATGTTGTACCAACAACATTATTGGCCTGGTCTTTTCTCATCAGTTCCAAGAGTACCAGGTAAGTGCTGTCATATACAGATATTACATCCATAGTGTTAGTCTACCAACTAATTAGTGTGACTATCACATAAACATAATAGTGTTTAGTTGTATTACAGTAGCCCTGCATAAAAAGTGTGACATCATTGTGTAAAACATGTATATAACAAAAATATTTTATTTTGCAGAGAAGTGTTTAAAACCATCTAGATAAAAATAACGATATTTAATTAACATAATATCAGTTATAATTAAACTGTTGTTTAAAATTGAGCATTCTTTAAAATGAATATTTGAATGATATTTGCTGAACATTAGTGGCTATGTAGGCCTGATATTTATACTAATACAATATTATTGATATTGATACTAAAAGTCTGAACTGTATCAATTTTATGCACATAACAATGTTGATGTTACAGTCTAAGGTCTGTCTACCTTCAGTTTTCATATAATCTGCTGTGAAGTATTGCAAATGCTCTGTTTAAGAAGACAGAGAGTAGTTAGGTCAAGCTATTGTGTACATTTGTTACACCATCACCCATTATGAGAGAATATCCTACTAACTGGTGCTATAAAATTGAGTAAAAACATGTTTAGATTTTCCAGAGATATAATATAATAACATGTTTCTTCTCCACACACATGTACATACTGTGTGTGATACATGTGTGTGAATACACATACATGTGCATACTGTTGATGTACATGTGTGTGAATACACATACATGTGCATACTGTTGATGTACATGTGTGTGAATACACATACATGTGCATACTGTTGATGTACATGTGTGTGGATATTGTTTATTCTAGAAGTAGCCAACTTGATTAGCTCTACTCTCTCCGCTGACTGCAATAAAGAGAGGAGTGGGAATATTGTAGTCACTTTGGATGATCAGCAACTCTGGCACAAGTTCCATCAGATTGGAACAGAAATGATTGTCACTAGATCTGGCAGGTGTGATATGATGAAATAATACAATTATAGCAGCAATAGATAGCAGTAGTGTTGTTGGACAGACTGCAATACTTATACATGTACATGTATATACATGTGTATATACATGATTGTATAGGCCTATATACATGTGCATGTATATACATATTATACATGTATATACATGTTATACATGTATATACATATTATACATGTATATACATGTTATACATGTACATGTAAATTTACAATGTACAGGGATGCATTTTTAAGCAAGGAATTTGTTTTTAGAGCAGTCAGAGATTTGTTTTAAATCCATGAATATATTATTGACTGTTACCACAACATAAATAATCTGCCAATATCTTAATTCTGCTTACATGGAAGGTTCCAGTTTAACGAAGTTTGTGAAGATTTTGTGCATCGGTGCCCTTCCACTGTGTCTTGTCTTCAGATGATTTCTTCTATCATCTCCTCTCATTGGTATAAGAAGTTTTCCCCTCACCAAAATTTTAGCCTGCAGTCCTGGCATGTAATTTAGTTTGTTATAAAATATTTTAAATAGCAAGTAGAACTTGCATTTCCTAGGATGAAAAATATATTCCCATTTTATATTTGGTTGTAAAGGATTTTATGGCAAAAATTTTAGCAAAGTTCCAGTATGACAATTTCTGTAGCTACTTTCTTCTTATTTTAAACTGGAATCAGTCAGCAAAGCTGTTAATAGTTTATTGCTGCAGTGCTTTTACATGTACTACTAATGTCAGGACAGACTAGTGCAACATATTGTTGTCTGGTGATTGGTAAATGTACTCATTACCAGGTAACAATGTTATTGTAACAGCAGTACATTTTATCCATGAACATATTTTACATGTATATCATAATCAAACCCATTTCTATAAAGTAACAAAAAATAAATTAGAAAAAATAAAATCCCCTGTTGTAGCATGGGCCAATACATCCACATGTATTTTATCTATATTTTCCTTACAGACGTATGTTTCCAATCCTTAAGGTGCGTGTAGAGGGTTTAGAGGAGCACAAACAGTATTATATCACTCTTGATATCGTACCAGTAGATGAGCATAGATACAAGTTCACCAGCAGCCAGTGGGTACACTCTGGACGTGCAGAGTCACATTACTACCAGCGATGTCAGTTTGTTCACCCAGATTCTCCTATGTCTGGAGCAAAGTGGCTGAAGGAGGGGGCTATCTCTTTCCACAGAGTAAAATTAACCAACAACACCAAAGAGATATCTGAGAATGTAAGTACATGTAAGTAACTATGTGTGAGTAAGTACATGTAGGTAACTGCATGCATGTGTAAGACACTGAGCAAAAATATTATACAAACACACAGTATCCTAGCAACAACACAGTCATGTACAGTATATACATGTAATATTACTTGCTCACAAAAATCAAGAGCCCTTTGCGCTACTCTTATATGTAAATATATTATAAGATATAAGATAATGTTAGAATTCCTTGTGAGACCTGTTGAAATGTAGAGTGTCATACGCCAGTAAGAGTAATAGAAACCATTTTACACTAAACTGTAAGCATATACATTTAATTAATCTTATCAAAATTTGTATAAACTATACAAACATAAGTATACTATGAGTACCTTGTTTTTTGTTTTGCTTAATGCAGCTGCCGGGCATGGTAATTGACTTAAATTTTAATTTACCAAACAAGTGTTGAGTCACACAACAACAAATACATTATTTGATTGTATAGGCAGTATAAGTGAGACAATTATCACCAAGTTGATTTGTTCAAGCCATTTGAGAGGTAACACTCTGTTAATGATAAAATATTCCACAGGCAAGGACCTTGCATTTGCCAACTGAAAGTATACTGTCTATGTTGAAGTGTTAGTTTAACTTGGTTAATGGCATATTGTCAAAGTCAATATGCGCTTTCTGATTATACACTGAGGTGCTAAATGGTTTGGCAAATTGTTACAGATGGTGTTTTAAGATAAAACTTTTGACACCCCACTGTTTGAAGAAGGTGCCCTTTATCCGGCAGTCATACATGTGTATATGTATAATAATGAATATTTCAGCTGGAATATCAAAGTAACAAAATTAATGAAACAAAATTTATACTGTATACAATAATAACCATTGTATACCTATGCTGCACTAAATGGGAACGCCATAAGATCAGGCTAGTAACACAAAGTATATTGGATGAATTTAACTAAAATTAAGTAATAGAATTGAAGACAAACAAACAATGAATTCGACTACATTTTAAATTATACATATTATAAGAAAACTACAAAAATATAAGTAAATGTGGTTTTGTATTATATAAAATTAGCTACAAGCTACTGTACATAAATTCAGTTGTATAATTATATTTATTATTTTATATGTCATGTAGTTATATGCAATATTATATTTTTATCTTCACAGATGTTGCTGAATTCTATGCACAGATATCAGCCAATAATACGGATACTGGAAGAGGGTAACAATGCAGTTCCTGGTAAGGAACATTTCTTCTATTTTAAGGAAACCAGATTTTATGCTGTCACTGCATATCAGAATGAAAAAGTAAGTAATGTAAATACTAAATAGCATTACCCTCACCACTCTGGCATTGTTATTATACATATACACAATGTTGGAACTTTATTATACTGTTGCAGGAGGTATCTGTATCTTACTACAAGCTGTATATTGTTTTGTTTTTTAATTTTAACAGATAACAAAACTAAAGATAGACAACAACCCCTTTGCCAAAGGCTTTAGGGATAGAGAAAAGTCACATAATATGCAGAAGAGGTCATTGCCGTTTATGGATCAGCTAAGACAGAGCGACAAAAAACTGAAAGAGGACAGAAATGACCATGAAGAAGAGACAAGCCCTCAACCGCCAGCAAGCTGTCACCAAATGTCCTCTCTGTTATCTCAAAACCACCATCAGATGTTCAGAAATGCCAGACGAGAGTTGGAGAGGTTTCACCCTGAAACTCTAGTGATGAGAATGCGAGCAGCCGTAGCAGAGTCTTCTCTTTTAGGAAATGCAGGCTATCTGCCTTTACAACTGAATGGGGTGCCATTAATTAACCTTGCGCTTCCTTTCCAAAACAAAACAGTGCAGGGGAACTAAGGCTTTATGTTGTTGAAAAAGCATAATGTCACCAAGTAGGTTTTGTGAGCTGCTGTTGTTTGCTATACTTCGGGTCCAATGGGTTTGGGAGTAGCAGAATTGTTAGCGAGTTGATAGTGTGAACCAGAACAGCACCAGTGTTTCACTCACACTTTCAATGAGTGTGGTCAGAGTGAACTCTATGGTGGATGGTCATTCATTTCACCTAAATATTGAGTAGAGATCATTGTAGTGTGATGGAACCAGGTGACAGCACGTCATCTACTAAAATTCTCAAATTCCAAGTCTCATCAATTGCTGAGCATTAAATTATAGACACTTTTCAACCTCAAGTACTCCTTTTGAAATATTGGAACCTTGTCAATTATATATATATATACCTGTATACCATAGAGTGAGAGTGACTTGATAAAAAAAAATCACATTTTGAATTATGTACAACTTTTTAGCTCTAAACAAGGTAAATCTGCATTGTGTATGCTAAAGTCCATTTCACAGGAAAAGGCACGGCAATAGCAAGTTCGTTCCTAAAAATCGGCCTCAATGATTTTATATACTTTTCTCAGGACCAGATTGCCTGAAAAACAGTCCCTAGAAGATTAAAAAAACCCGTGGCATTTCTTTACTATTAATGGAACTTTCCAGTTGAAAGCAACCATGAGTTTTTTTCAAGAATGTTTCACTGCTCATGTTCAAAGCAGCAGCAGTAATAGCTGAAATGTACTCAAATTTATCAATGTTTAATGTGAGGGTTAATTATACGTGTTATATTTATTCCACTTTGCTATACAGTAACTGTCCATCCATTATACTCGTATGTATATTATTGTTTAGGAAATTATGTTGTGCTCATTTATTTTGCGGAAATTTCTGTTTTCTAACCAACTAGTCCACAGACAACCACATACTTGAAAGTATTTAAAGGTTTCTATTTTTTTTATAATTATTTATTATTTTCTAAAATACACAATAATAGTCGTGGCTTTAAAGACTGAATGAAATAATAATCTTTAGGAAATCAAGGATAGCTACCAAATAATGTACATAATTATTATGTAATACAACAGAGTAATTTAAGATTGACTTGCTAACAATATGTAGGATAACATGAATAAGCTGAGATAGGATTGTGGTATATACAATGTATATACATACATACAAGTTCTGTTAATGCATACATGGTTGTGATGATACAATATATAACATGACTGTCTTCTCTCTTTACTGGAATAGATTTACTACAATATTACCCTGCGGCCACCTGAGCTCACTCTGCTAAACTAGCTGCTATACTCTCTAGTAGCTCTACTAACTGCTCGTAAGTGGTGAACCTGGACTCTGGCCCCTAAAACCACACACCACAATATATATAACATATACAGTGTATATGTATAGAATTTGTACATGTACATGTATATAATAAATATGTACAAATAATTTCACAACTAAAAAGAGAGAATTTAAACCTGAAAAGTGCTTCCACTAAAGTAATAGCATCACATGTATATAAACTAAAGGAATAGCATCACAGGTATATAAACTAAAGTAATAGCATAACATGTACATGTATATAAACTAAAGGAATAGCATCACACGTATATAAACTAAAGGAATAGCATCACAGGTATATAAACTAAAGTAATAGCATAACATGTACATGTATATAAACTAAAGGAATAGCATCACACGTATATAAACTAAAGGAATAGCATCACAGGTATATAAACTAAAGTAATAGCATAACATGTACATGTATATAAACTAAAGGAATAGCATCACAGGTATATAAACTAAAGTAATAGCATAACATGTACATGTATATAAACTAAAGGAATAGCATCACAGGTATATAAACTAAAGTAATAGCATAACATGTACATGTATATAAACTAAAGGAATAGCATCACATGTATATAAACTAAAGGAATAGCATCACATGTATATAAACTAAAGTAATAGCATCACGTGTATATAAACTAAAGTAATAGCATCACATGTGTATAAACCACATAGTAGGTAACTTACAGCTCCGATGCATACTGTGAGAACTTGAGAAAATAGTTCTCGGATTCTCTCGAATCTCTCCTCCTCCCTGACAGCAAATGCCTCTTTTTGAGCTTTGTTCTCTTTCTTCAGAGATTCCACCTCAGCTTTGAGACGACTGTTCTCTGCCTTGAGTTGTTCTGTTTCTTTCTTGGCCTCCAGTTGTATGGCTCCTACAGATTCCTGAGCACAGGCACAGTAATATATGATAATAACATCACCATACCACATGAATCTAGTTATATTCACCAAATATTTGGTTTGACTGATGACAATAAAAGCAGCTAGCAGATGGACTCACCTTCTTCAGTTTACCAGCGTATTTGTTAAGTAGAGCCAAGACATCCAGGTCAGCTAGGTTAGACATGCTGAGAGAGTCTACATCTAGAGTTCTGTCAATGTGCTTCAGTAAGTCTCTGTATGCCATAAATACAGTACATCGTCAATTATATGCATGACACTAGTGTGCACTGTGAGTATGATTATATATACATTGTACACATATTAGCAATATGGTGGGAAACTTCTAACAGACAATAGTAGTACAAAGCAATGTGAAGACAGACGCTGTACATGACATACATACATACATATACAGTAAATATGTACATATTTATAACACATATACATGTATATATACGTGTAGATATCAAATCTCTAATCTACTGATTATTTTATGGAGTTTGGAGTAGTTCCACCTGAATGCAAGGCATCATAAGGGATACATACACCAGTTTCTTATGATGAGCAGCAGTATAGCCTGTGGTCAGTGTGTTTTCTGTCTCATCTATAGTGGTAGAGGATGGCTGGGATGTCTCTCCACCCTCATCATCATCTTCAACCTATACCAAAGACAACAGGCACATGTAAATTTTTAACATATCACTCTAAAATGGAATCTCAGAAATCAACAGCATTTTATCCTAGTATTGGTAATTAGCATAATTTTAATTATTGTTTCACCTCAATACGAATTTCCCCTTCAACGTTCTTTTCTGGGTTTTTTACTTTCATGCTACAAAAAAGGAAACGTGTGATAGATAAGAATCCTTCCTACAAAGAGACCATTTTAATTATAATTTGGTGATGACTAGTGATTATACATGCCTCTGTAGCATCTTATACCTATTATTGACATCAAATTATGCTGTAGTTAGCTCCAATTTTGTTTTTTACAAAAGGTCTGAATTACTACAGTGTGGGGTTAGGTGCTAAAGTGACATATGCCCAAGCTATGTGTATGAGTATACAATACAAGTAACATACAACATTGTATGGTGATGCAGTATCAAGTAGTATTATATTGGTAGAGTATACTGTATTATAGAGTGTGTATATGAATGGATATGAGTGGATTATTAGGTATACCAACTAATAATTATCTAACATAGTGGAGTAGTTGATGAAGGAGAAGGAGAGAAAGGTGTCAGTGTATTATAATAGGAATTTATCACTTTATTAACATGATTGTACCTGATTGTACCTACATAGCATGTAATACACATAATCCCTACTCAACCAGTTCATAGATCAAATTATTCCAGGTATAGGCTACACATATTGTGCATAGCCTATGGCACATATTTTGTGTAAGTTACTTTTGAAATGATTGAACACATTAAACTGAGCTATTTATTTTTAAGATTTTCACATAAAATGTTAAATTTCAACGCAGTAAGTAGAAAGTGCAAAGAGAATGAAAACAATACTACAATACCAAAATTTTATATCAGGTTAGTGAACACAATAAAAATTGTTTAGCCAGTAGCTTCTCTCCAGAGTTGAGAAGAAGAAACACAACATGCAGGTTACGTGTGTTTACCCACTCAATATTTGACACTCAATGGGTTGAATTATATTCCAATATTTTCTTGTCAAATTTCAAAGTATATTTGGGAGATTCATTCTAATGGAATAAAACTCGAAAATGACAAGACAGTTATTAGGCTGTGGGAATAAGATACAGTCAACAAAGCAGCCGCACTGCCCTCTATTCGATATCTAACCCCGCCTTTCATAATTGGAACATGAATTCACTTAAAACTACACCCTCACCCTCTAGTTCGCTTAGCTTGGAACCCAGGCTACCAGCCATTCTGACGGTGGTATAAATTGCGGTATAAATTGCGATATTAGTATACATTTGCATACTGGTGTCAACTCGGAGTAAAGTTTATAAGTTCTATTAGTTAAAAGACACGTCTAAGTGGAAATGCAGACGAGGAACGCCAATAGGGTTTAAAACATAATTATTGAGTATTTATGGCATATTTTAGCTCACAGCAGAAGCTGTGCTGACATTGACAAATTACTATTTATATATCTGGCAGCACTTGTCAATACACTATAGTCATATAATACCAAAGGCAGTACAAATGTGTAACCCTTATTAATTACTAGAAGATAGGAGTATAAAATTTTATAATTTTCAACTAATTGGGCTGCTATTATGATGCATAACGCAGAGTACAAATATCACAATAAAAATCCTGAATTCTGACATGCTGTCTTTATGTGAATTTAGTAGAGAGAACAGCCATCTACAATATACGTGTCAGAGAGCAATTGTTACATAATGAACGATGTATGTGGCAGGTATGGTGCTAAGCTTTGACACGCATTGCTAATGCTACAATGAACTGACACATGCTTTTAACTTTGAAGAGAGATTTTCAGTTCATTTTGTTAGAAGTTTGTGTTTAGAGTTTGGCAATCATACATGCATTGGCATGATGGAGTAGGTCTAGTATACTCAAGTGCTTTATATTATTGGTGTATTAGGAAATATTGACGCCTCTCTTCTGTATATATAATCCTCAGATTATAATATTCATATACTTATAAAAACATTCAAATACACACACAATAACACTGCACATGAATAAGAACTACTCCAGTTTTAGTTGGAGATATTTATCCAAGTGTGAGATTCTCTCTGAAAGTATATATTTAATATACTACAACTATAAGTATATACATTGTACTATATTATATTATATACAGTGTATATAGTGAAATATGTCACTAACAGGGCAAAGACGGTGTGCTATATCTAATGGGTAGACATAAGAGCAAACCTACTTACGCTAAGCTAATCTTGGTTTTATATTTAACCAATACATTGTCTGGACGAATTTCTAGCACCTCGGCATCTTGCCTACAGATAAAATAACATGCCTAGAATTGCTAACTTCTTTTTGAATTAGATCTCAAAATGCACATAATTTGCACGTTTATACACACATGTACATGTATTTACGGAATTTATAATGGAATTACTGTAATAATAATAAATAGGTATGAATAACTAAACAAACCATTTGTTCTGATATCTGCCTTGTACGACCGCACCCACTTCTATCTCTCCTTCTGTAATATCTTTCAGAGTCAACATCCGATACTTCTTTGGCTGAATAATCCAATCGATTCATATTATTACTTCCCACACAGCATTTCATATACAGATAGTTATATGTGACCAAATTATCTGATATGTACTTTCTGTATAATCAAACACATGTGACTCTCTCACCTTGTCTGCTATCATATCTCTACTAAGAGACTTGTTAGGTTTAGGAGTTGTTGTCTCTACTTTGACCGCTGAGGTGGACTAAAAGTCATCAATCACAACCATGTGATAAACATGTGATAAACATGTACAATGTAGACAGTAGAATGGTATATTCAACATACAGTATATGAACACAACATAGCCTACATGTGAGTAGAGTATTGGGGAGTATGATGACTCTAGCTCAGTACACATACCAAGGGATCACTAGCTGAGGTGTATGAGCGGCACAGCATGAACCTAGCGAAATATCTCATAAGTATTGTATTAAAATAGTGTCTGTCTGTCTGTCTGTTGGTTGCCAAGCAAATGAGGAAGTGATGGTTACAATGGGGTGGAACTCACCGGTTTATGGGAGGAGGAGGAAGTACTAGAGGTGGAGGCAGCCGCAGCAACACGTGTTTCTGTATCAGATTGAGCGCTCATTGACTCGTCATCAGTACTGTGTGACGGGGTTACCTTGTTATGTATACAATGTCTATGTATATAGTATGTCATGTATAACATGTATATAATATACAATATACATGTATGCCTATGTATATGTACATAATATGTCTATGTATATAATACATAGACACATTCTATACATAAACATAGCATATACGCATATGATAATGGATGTCTATGGTATCACGAATTACAAAGTACAGTTGTACTCATCGGAGAGAAGAACCAAAGCCACAGTTAGCATCAACTAAACACGCATAAAACATTGCACACAAGACAGTGTACACTCTTGTTAATCTGGACAATATATTGATTATAACAAACATGTGCATGTAGGTTTAGTAGACATAAGGACCAGTAGGCTTCCCTACGGTTGGTACTGGCTGGTTAAAGCACTTACAATTCTGGACCGTCTGCTAGAGGCAGCTGGAGATGGTGTGACTGGCTCCTCTTTCTTGATAGTGCGTGAGGGACTCGGTCGTCTCATCTGCCTTAGTGGAGGGACATCAGGGGAGACGTCCCTTTCCTTCCTCTTAGTGGTGCTGGAGGGTGCTGAGGCCATCCGACTACCAGATGTGGAGGCCTGAGGCTTTCGGCTGGCAGGTGAAGGTCTACACGGATTCAGACAGCGTTAATAATTGCTACATTATGTTGTATAGTGAGTGTTTGACCAATGAATACACAACAACAACACAGTACAATTATAAATGTATACATGTATATACTACATTGTATATGCTACATGTATTTAATATAGTATATCATGTGTGTGATAAATACCTTGCAGCTGGAGATGGCATGGATTTGGTGGGTGACGAGGTAAATGTGGAAGACTTAGATTTGGTAGGGGGTGTATCCTTGACCTGGGGTTTACTTCTCTTCATTATTGCCCTGTTTAGCAAGTCAGCTTGAGAAGCCTTACGCTTCCTCTGTTATAGTTAGAATATATAATTGTACAAATACCTGTACATCTACGCATACCTGTACATCTACGCATACCTGTACATCTACGCATACATGTACATCTACACATACATGTACATCTACACATACATGTACATCTACAAATACAAATACATGCACATCTACACATACCTGCAAACCAACCATCACTACATGAACATTATCATATTACTTCTTCAAGAGAACATAATTACATAGCGGAGCACACATACTTCTTCCATTCGCAGCTGTTCCTGGTGAGCGGCTGACATTTTTTTGGATACCGGAATCTTCTTGGTTATCGGTGTAGTAGATTCAGGTGGCTTGAGCAGAGATTTGTGTTTTAGGTGCGAACTGTCTATCTTTGGCAATACCTCCGGTTTATTACAGCTACTAGATGAAGGGTCCAAAGAGTTGGAGCATTGCCAGCTGTCCGGGAAATCTTTGTAAAGATAATTTTTGTGGTATGGAATGACTCTCCACTTGAGGCATTTGTCTGTGAACAAAGATACAAACGAGTGACAAAGGATGAGGAGTTGTGTTACCTAGTGAGGTAATAACTACACAATGCTACAATACAGGAAATTCATGTGAATATGTGTAGTATGACCGACACAATAATCACGGTAAGTAGATATGAACATGTACACCATAGACATGCGTGTAAGTGCTGTCCAGGTGTGCTATGTTCAATACAACCACACTGACCACACTGTTGGAGATGCTTTACTATCCTTGCTCGCTTTATTTTATATTTTTCTTCTTCACTGGGAGGTTTTCTCCAGTCTTGTGTATATCCTAGTTCTCCCCACCCATTCACCAGGCTGTTCTTCCACTCATCTGAAAGTACCATCATGCTACTCTGCTTAGCCAATTAAATAAACTACTAACTGTTACCCATAACTGTTACTACTAACTGTAACTATTGCTAACTGTAACTACTACCGCTACTGTTACTACCGCTCCTACCACCACTGCTACTACTACATGTACTACTACTGCTACTAGCTACTACTACTAGCTACCACTACTACTACAACTACCGCTACTACCACTACTACTACTATTATTGCTACCACTACTACTACTACCACTGTAGATACCGTCACTACAACTATTACTGTGACTACCATGACTAACCCATGACTACATCATCCCAGTACTGCTGCATAGCCTGGTCCATGCATTTCTTAAGTTTTTTGTACTCTGCACTATCATTAAAGTCTTGTTTGTTGTGAGTTGGAAGCAGACTGCTCTTTGGTACACTCACTACTGCGATGATACCTCGATAAGTGCTACAATGGAGTATAATTCCATATAAGCATGCAGTTCTAGTGTAGCAGGTAAACTACAATACATAACAGTACAGTGCATGTATACACTACAGTACAGTGCATGTACACACTACAGTACAGTGCATGTACACACTACAGCACAGTGTGTATATACACTACAGTACAGTGTGTGTATACACTACAGTACAGTGCATGTATACGCTGCAGTACAGTGTAAGTATACGCTGCAGTACAGTGCATGTATACGCTACAATACAGTGCATGTATACACTACAGTACAGTGTGTATACACTACAGTACAGTGCATGTATACACGACAGTACAGTGCATGTATATACTACAGTACAGTGCATGTATACACTACAGTACAGCGCATGTATACGCCACAGTACAGTGTGTATATACTACAGTACAGTGTATGTATATACTACAGTACAGTGTATGTATACGCTACAGTACAGTGTATGTATACACTACAGTACAGTGTAAATATACGCTACAATACAGTGTATGTATACACTACAGTACAGTGTATGTATACGCCACAGTACAGTGTATGTATACACTACAGTACAGTGTATGTATACACTACAGTACAATGTATGTATACGCTACAGTACAGTGTGTATATACACTACAGTACAGTGTGTGAATATACTACAGCACAGTGTATGTATACGCCACAGTACAGTGTATGTATACGCTACAGTACAATGTAAGTATACACTACAGTACAGTGTATGTATACACTACAGTACAGTGTAAGTATACACTACAGTACAATGTATGTATACACTACAGTACAGTGTATGTATACACTACAGTACAGTGTATGTATACGCCACAGTACAGTGTATGTATACACTACAGTACAGTGTATGTATACACTACAGTACAGTGTATGTATACACTACAGTACAGTGTATGTATACGCTCCAGTACAATGTATGTATACACTACAGTACAGTGTATGTATACACTACAGTACAATGTATGTATACACTACAGTACAGTGTAAGTATACACTACAGTACAGTGTATGTATACGCTACAGTACAATGTATGTATACACTACAGTACAGTGTATGTATACACTACAGTACAATGTATGTATACACTACAATACAGTGTAAGTATACGCCACAGTACAGTGTGTGTATACACTACAGCACAGTGTATGTATACACTTCAGTACAGTGTACGTATACACTACAGTACAATGTATGTATACACTACAGTACAGTGTAAGTATACACTACAGTACAGTGTGTATACGCTACAGTACAATGTATGTATACACTACAGTACAATGTATGTATATACTACAGTACAGTGTAAGTATACACTACAGTACAGTGTAAATATACGCTACAATACAGTGTATGTATACGCCACAGTACAGTGTATGTATACGCTACAGTACAATGTAAGTATACACTACAGTACAGTGTATGTATACACTACAGTACAATGTATGTATACGCTACAGTACAGTGTGTATATACACTACAGTACAGTGTGTGAATATACTACAGCACAGTGTATGTATACGCCACAGTACAGTGTATGTATACGCTACAGTACAATGTAAGTATACACTACAGTACAGTGTGTATACGCTACAGTACAGTGTATGTATACACTACAGTACAATGTATGTATATACTACAGTACAGTGTAAGTATACACTACAGTACAGTGTAAATATACGCTACAATACAGTGTATGTATACACTACAGTACAGTGTATGTATACGCCACAGTACAGTGTATGTATACACTACAGTACAGTGTATGTATACACTACAGTACAATGTATGTATACGCTACAGTACAGTGTGTATATACACTACAGTACAGTGTGTGAATATACTACAGCACAGTGTATGTATACGCCACAGTACAGTGTATGTATACGCTACAGTACAATGTAAGTATACACTACAGTACAGTGTGTATACGCTACAGTACAGTGTATGTATACACTACAGTACAATGTATGTATACACTACAGTACAGTGTAAGTATACGCTACAGAATACGTCTACTTACATCTCATCTTTAGACTGCAAAGTTCCCTCTTTAACATACATCTTGATAAGTCGATCCGCATTGTAGAAGAACATACCATCATGAGTTCTTTCATTGGCATTCAGACCAAAATAAAACTCTAGTTGTTCACTTTTCTTAGATTGCCTGGTAAACACACACACACAATGAAAGTTATACATGATACTGTATATACACAGGTAGTTTGCTCTTTCAGATGTATAGTTGCCCTATCTTGTTTATACAACATACAGAGAGAAGGTAAATCCTATTCATATGGCACCATTGTAACACATTAGCACATGCCACCAATAGAGTTGTGCTAACGAGCAAATCTCAGTAACTCCCGGAGATCTACACAACCAAACCAATTATTTGCGTTTTCAAAAAAAGCCCAAAGCTTGACAATTCATGAAATATGTTCAGCAGCTTTGGTTGAAGCATAGCTAAGATAGTTTCGTGTCAGTTAGACTGAGGCACAAACAGAACAGACTCACTTCTTGCGTAGTTCCATGATTCCCTTCTTCTCAGCCAACTGTTGACTCAACTCTGTCTCCATAGCTTGTAGCTTTCTCACTTGCATCATCTGACTTTTGTTAGTAACTCCAGTGTTTTTATTCAGTCCACTGCAACATATACATGTACATGTAATGTATGATTTCATTTTACTTGATGAGTACTTACAAGTACGAAACTATATAGTAGTAAAATGAATTAAATAAACAAACATCATCAATTTCATCTATTCTTATAATAGTTTATACTAGCTCTAGGACTATACCACATCCTATAGAGCACTTTACCCGACGATACAAAATTCAATATTTATACATGTACATGTATATACGCGTGTACACAGTAGAGTCATACACAGTAGAGTCATAGTCAGTAGAGTCATAGTCATACACAGTAGAGTCATACACAGAGTTATACATAGCAGTATTTCGAGTATACAAACTGACCTAATTTGTGCTTGGACTTCCATTAGCTTCCTCCTGGCCACATCTATCTGTTTTTTAGATTCATTCACCTGTTTCTCACTTTGGTTCTTAAAGCTCTTGTAGTTCACTATGATACGTTTGGGGAGGTAGAGAGAGTATGCCAGATGCCTCGTTCTCACTCTCTTCTTCTGCAGGATTATCTTCATACGCGGAGATTTGTAGAGGATGGAAGCGTACGCTCTAAATGACCGTCTCTCTATTACATCATCGACTTCCTGATCGCTACAAAACCAATCGCTAGGGTAGTAGTAGCTGATAATTGTGACACTAATGTGATGTAAACAGAATACATACAACTGTACCTACCAGTGGTGCATGTTTCTATTGAGATGGACAGAATACATACAACCGTACCTACCAGTGGTGTATGTTACTATTGAGATGTACAGAATACACACAACTGTACCTACCAGTGGTGTACTATGATGAACCTTACCTTTCATGATCAGTATGTAGAGAAGTTCTAATATCTACAGGATCAGAGATGAAGTCAAGCTCCAGGTCTCCATTTGGTGCAGTGCTCAAGTTGTAGACTATAACAATGGTGCCTGAGTCACCCTTTATCTGATTAAACTGTGCTATTAGTGACTGCTCAGTCTTAAATGGCGAGTACTTGGTTATCAGATTTACTTCAATTGAGTGCTACAACATAGAAGAGCAGTTAACTGGTTCATACATGTATAAGCAGAACTTTGATTATTAGAGAGAGTGGCTGTCCAATGGTTTGGTGGTAGAGAGGTTGAGACTCGTATGTTTACCAGATGTTTGCAGTTTGAAACGTCTCGTTTCCTTATAATCAGTAATGACAGCAACAACAACGCAATGTAGGCCTATGCAGGTGCCCGGCAACACCTTTCACATTTTCCCATGCTGAGTGACTTTTAGTTATTGTTTAATGATCCCTGAATTTTCTATTTGTAGAGCTAATCAAGGCTCTACTGCAAGCTGAAGGTGTGTGGAAGGATGTACTATAACAACAGGAACACAGTAAGGTAACATAGGCAGTGACATCTGTATCATATCAGAGACTCACTTTCCTCTTATCGGCTCCAACCATAGTCCTATTGCTTGCATAGAATGACGGCACTGGTACCTTTATCTACAGTTAAATAAAGATATTGCTGTCACCTCCCGAGTCGTTTATGGCTACAGTGGTGATTTACTGTACATACTGAGTAATATGTACGTTTGTTTGCTTACTGATCTATGGGTCAATGGGCTGCTATTACATCACACATTGTACTGCTGACAAGTAATACTATCTACAGTAGGTAACACTGGCAGAGAGTGAATAGCAAGCCATGTGACCACATACCAAGTACAAACATACCTGTGTTACATTTTCAGCCTCAAAGAAACTTCTGCTAATCATGAGGCAGGTAAGGATGCCGTCCTTTTTAGTAAATAATATCATATCCTTGCCTAGCCTCATTGAGCCAGATTTCAAACCATTACCGTACATGCCTATTGGCTCCTCCTGATCTGTCTTGTGACTTGAACCAAACACAATTACATTCTCAGCCTCATCTGGAGAGTAACATAAGCCTTGTTTAGTTTATAAATGTCTACATAGTTGGCCCTCTGGCAATATACCAATGAAGTTTAATAAAACTTCCGATATTTTCGTTTATATTATAACATCTTCCACATGCATATTATATATTCAGGGAGTTAACAGATTTTAGTGACGCTGGAACAGTATTTGACTTGAATGAATGAAGAGTCGATCAAATAAACTGGCATCCAAATATTGCACTGCTATGTACACCATAGATGAGAATGTGCATATGATCTACCTTTAGACATGCCACATCCATCATCCTTGAAACAGAGTAGTGGAGCGTAAGAACCGTCATCTCCATCCTCTACAGAACAACATAAACTTCCTGTAGAACAGTTTGTACTCATCAACAACATCTATTTCCCCTGTAAATCATTGCATGCACAGAACTGTGCCTGTGATTACAAATTGGCTCATGTGAAAGTTCTAAGCTAACCCTCCATTGTGGGCTAAGTGTGGGTTAGCACCAACACAAAAATAACTGATAGAAATGTAAAAAGTGGGCAGAACTACAAACCTGTATATATTTCTAATGTTTTTGAGCCAGCATCTCGTGCATTATCAACGAGCTCAGCCATCGCTCCAAATATGAAGCTGTGTGTGGTCCTGCAATAGTAAAAAACATGTAAACCATGAAATGTGACCTTCAGATGAATCAGAATTATTATAACTATCGAGTAGTAGGAAATAAAAGTCCTCGCAAACAAAAACATTACGTATAAAAAGTATGACCAACACCTTAATACCCTTTGCTAGCAACGTGACCATAGAAGAGGGTCTTGTGTGCTGTTGGTTCAGTACACAGGTACTGCTCAACGGATGCCGAGCTGGTGTAGTGGTAATGTGCTCTATCCACTGTACTAGGTGATTAGGTGCTGCTGAGCCCCGGGTTCAAACCCCAGTCAGGGGTGGGTTATTATCACAGATGTGGAGCAGAGTCCCTGGCTGTTTAAAAAGAGATTCCCCGCACATAGAAATATGACATAGCTGCCTATGAATTAAAATGTGAATAATAGCACAACTTACGCATTTGTTAACAAGTACTCTGTGCCTAAAGTGGCGGTGTTGAGGTTTCCGTATTCATCCATTGTGAACAGTTAGGGAGTCGCCTTCACCATGCGCCCAGTTGATACGTAATGAGAGCTTACCACAACGTAGGCATCAGGGACACTCAGAAAAAACTAGAAAACAGAAACAAGACGATATTTTAGCAGACTCAAAACTGAGTAGGTGCCTACTATTAATTTGACATTTTCTGAAGTCTCTGATATTGAATTCTGTTCATTGGACTGGACACACATGCACACATCACGTAATCAGAAATTTCCCTCATTAGTTTTCCAAATAGCTCTGAATAAACTACACAGAAACCGTTCTATAAAATGTAGCCCTATTAGGCACTTCATGGAATGACGCGACGTCAAACTGAAAGAATTTGCATAGGGAATGTGGCCTTAAAATATGAAATTCTGAACAGTTTGTTTCCATGAGCTGTTCAACTAGACTACCAATTCACACATCTATTCAAAGCCAACAGAACAACCCACCCGGCCTGAGTTGAGTGTTAGATTCACCGACACACTGAACCGGGGGGTGTGAAGAGTGGGAGTGGTGCATGATTTGGCAGTGCAGGTTGTTATGACCTGCCACTTGGAGCAATTATGATTTGTATCATAGTTGTCCAATTTTCAAATCTTGAATAGTTGGAGGCAGAAGACTTGTGGCATAGGTTGCTGTTTGCTGTTAAAGATTACAGTGGTGTCTTTTATTTTGAGATTTGGTTTGCATCTGGCCTGAGCTGTTGTGTTGCCCAATGAGCTCATATCATAAAATGAATTCAAGGCAGGGTGAGAGCTTTTATTCAAAATGATAGCCATCAGGAGATCTACTCTGCACTCTCCCCGCCAAGCTTGTGCGTAACTTCGTCAAGTCGCTTGCTTCCCTTGATGTTAGCGATGAATCTAGTTGCGCTGTCCTGCACAGTTTCAATCTCTCCAATGTCTTCCTTTGCACCTAGGTGACATGCTGCAGAAGCATAATCTAGATGAAGGAGACATAAGGACTTATATGTTGTCAGCTTTGCCTTTTCAGGGGGTCCGAAAGAGTGCGCTTTTGACCATTCTCAGCCGCCTTCTTTCTCTTTTGGTTTGGTATGTGTGTGCTCATCAATCATTAGGTTACCTTGCTGGATGACTCCAAAATACCTGGTGCTGAAGACATGTTCTAGCATAATGCCATCTATTGCATACTGCGGGACTTCGCTGTTGAATGCTATGACTTTGTTCTTACTAATGCTGAAAGACATAACCCTAGTGTTTAGCCCATGTTTCAAGAAAGTTCAGATTGGTCTGGAATCTCGTGGTGTCCCAATGACTCTGATTAGTTTGGTAGGCCTATATAAGCGTGTCATCAGCAAACAACCCTACTGAACAGTCTATAGACTGTGGTAGGTCATTGATAAATACCAACCAGAGTACTGGTCTAAGAACGGACCTCTGAGAAACTCTAGAGATGACATCCAGATATCATGAGCACTGCCCACTCAGAACAACACGCTAGTGTAGTTCAGTGAGGAAATCATGGATCCAACATATAACGTAACCATCCATGTCGGCAACATTTCTCTTCTGATTTTTTCCATAAGCATGGATTGAGGCACCCAATCAAAGGCTTTGGTAAAGACGAGCACCGCTGCATGCATGGCCATATGATTCTTAGTTGCTTTGAGAATATCATGTAATGTAGCACACAGTTGATCGTCCTCACTTGAATTAATCAAAAGGAAAATGTTATATTCATATTGAAATGTAGGTGTAAATTAGGATATTTTCTGAGTTTCAAACTGAACGAAAGGTATAAACAAGATTGTATGCATGAAATAATACTGATCATTTTTGGCAACTATTGTAATTATTTATTGTACTGAACTGTTGCAAAACTAAAAAAGATTTAGATTATATAATATATTTTATAGAAAACAAAATTTGAAAATAAAATTTAAATTAAAAACTCAACTGCAAGGTTGAAGTGTCACTGGGAAAGTATCCCGTGCCCTCGAAGTGCCTGTAAGAATAGAAATCTCACAGTAGCGTCTGGAGATTTTACCACAAAAAATAATCTAAAACTGAGTAATTTTTTGTTTATTATTATTATGATGATGATCATGTTATTTTTCTTCAACGTCCTGCCATTTTGTCGCCCTTGACATTTTTTGCAAATAAAAGAATCGGAAGTGCTCTCAAAGACCACTTTAGCTAACAACTAAATAATATCACTTTCTGAACTTTTATTGAGCACTAAAAAAAATTAGAACAAAATATTTTTACGGTTTAAGAAGGGTATTTAGGCTTTTAGTAACTTTATTATTTCGTACTTTGATTTTGTCGAAAATATAAATAATATCGAGTAGACAACTCCGGTTCTTTTCATTCAGAATTTGCATACTAGCAGTGAGCAAACAGTGAGCTACACATAATGGAATAAATAAAAACCCTGCTTTTGAAAATATTCACATTATATTACTCCTCCATTCTTTTACACCCACCCTCTTACCTCACTCCTATATACTTTTCTGTCTCACCACCAAACAAGTCTGCCAGGTTCCACTGATGCAAATCAGGGAGATTCAGCACTTGGGTGGGGGAGGGGTGTCCATTTTGGGTGGAGTGCCAAATTATGAGTTGAAAATCAGAGAGTATCTTGTGGAATCTGAGAGACTTGGTAAGCCTCAGCCTGCTACCAAACACCAACATTTTTTAACCTACTGTTCTGATACATGTAAACATGTGTAGTAATATAACAGAAACTATATGTTTTTGGTGCAAGAGAATAAATTAGAAGTTTGAAGTTTGACCATTGATCTGCGCCACACAATACATAAACTGTATTTTCAGTGTTCAAACGCAGACATAGTATCATGTCAAATTTTCTATTGAATAATTCCTATATTCACATTGAAATATCTGCATTGAGATGGGGCCAGATATTACACCCACAGCCACATCATTTTGTATGGTCCAAACTGCTGCTTATAAGTAAGAATGCTTAACATCTAATGTGATTCTTGTATCACAATAAGATCTGCAATTACACATAATGTAGAATTGACCACCGAGATTTTTTATTTACCAGTGGCAAATTACAATGTGGCAATACTTTGATTGTCTACTGGAAGTGAAATCCGATCTCAAAATTGGGAAATAACTATGAAGCTAACAGATCCACTTTTTCAATTTCACAGTATGCCGCTGTATTAAAAGTAGGAGCGTTTTCTTTGTGTTCTTCCACAGCTGCCGTCTTTCGTATGTTGTCAATAATCTTAGTCATATCCATTATATAAGTGCATATCTACAAGAATGAGCATAATATGCAGGTAAAACACAGCCAGCATATTTTACTTGAATATAATGGAGGCTTATTGATAGTGGAGGGTAACCATGGTGTTCATTAGCTAGACTAACTTAGTACAAATATACAGCACAACAAGTAAAGTATAATGCACATGCTATAATATCACTGTCACTAAAAAGTAGACAACTCCTCACAAATCCATTAATATTGTAGAATAACCTCCCCACCTTATCCATCTGCTCTATTGGGTCTGTGATGTCACCACTAGTATGCACAGACATTCTAGAGCTCTGCTTCAGCACCAGATGAAACATGGCATGAGTGGCCCTATAAATAATTACAAGAGATTATACATGTATGTGTACATTACCTAAGAATACAACATATACATTACCTAGGACTACAGCGTGCACATTACCTACGGCTAAAACGTTCACATTACCTAGGGCTACAACGTGCACATTACCTAGCGCTACAACGTATACATTACCTAGGAGTACAACGTATATATTACCTAGGAATACAACAGGATGTATTTCAGATGTTCAGTTCTTCCAAACACATGTATGCACCTACACGCACGCACCTACACGCACGCACCAACACGCACGCACCAACACACACACACCAAACACGCACGCACCTACACGCACGCACAGACACACTTACATTCTGATTTTTCCAAGTTCCAGAGTTCTGCTTGCAGCTGTAGCCTCTATATGAGTCATTTGACTATCTAACTGCTCAGCCTTGGTTAGCAAACGATCATATGTCAGCTGCATTTCGGAGAGTCTGTTGTTGAGGGAAAGAAGGATAGCATTCTTACTGGTGATGTATTTACTAAGTGCCTGTTTATCTGCCTCTATTGCTGTATGAGAGCCTTCTTCTTTGTCATGTAATTCCTGTTTGGTTACCATGGTTACAGTTAAATGATGCGATACATTGGAAGATATACTGTAACTTGTAGAGCTGCTGCCTGGGCTCTAGGCAGTGATACATAAATGTATATACATATATTATGTCTAGCTAGACTGCATCTTGTGCAACTTCTACATGCATGTAGCATGAGCGAACCTACAGTACAAGAAACTTTGAGCAACTTCTTAGATCTAATTAATTTTCCCAGCCTGTCGTGTATACTACTTACATACTACTTACCGTGTAACTCAAAATACTTACCTTGCGCTGTATGTAATACTTACCTTTTAGCATATACAATACTTATCTTGCAGTGTATAAAATCTTAGATTGTAGTGTATAACAATATCTACCTTGTATGTCTGTGTGAGAGTTTCAAATCGTGACATCACGTCTCTGATCTCATGGAACTCCTCACAGTTCCTCATGACCTGCTCTAAATAGCGGGCATAAGGTAAATGTTTGTCCAACTTCTCTTTCAGCTTGTCTCTTTTAGCAACAAATGCAGCAGCACTAGCTGCTGTGCTATAAGTTGAGAAAATAAGTGTGACATTGTCATTACACACAAACAACAACATACTTCTTATCACTACAAACTAGTTACAATGCAATGCAATAACAAATATATTTTAAATCGGACTATCACCTACCAGTTATACTTACGATGTTAGCTCTTTATCTTTAGCAGCACACATCAGCCGCTCCGCCTGCGCTTTTTTAGTAGCTCTCAAACTTTTCATATCATTCTCCTGAGAAAGAACAATAATGCTAAAAAATCTGAAAGATTGGAGCAGCATATTTTATATTAATTCAATAAGGTATTTTTAGTTAGAACACTAAATATAACTGTCTTGCGGTATTGCATAAAAGTGTGTAGTAAAAGTTATAAAGTTACAATAAAATTCATGGATGTATGTATAGTTAACAAGATAATTAAAGTATAATTACATGGATATAGTAGTCAAACTTTGCCAAGTGACTTTGGAGTTGCTGCTCCTTAGCTTTAAATGCCAGGCGTCTACTTTCTACACCTGTCATCTTGATCTTAAACTCCTAGGGTGAAAACAATTCACTTAGAATTACAGTTTTGAACACATGCATGCTACCTAACAGCAGGCTGATAGAATCACAAATTATTACAATGAATGCATAATAAAATTACAGTAACATTGTCTATATTATTATTATATAAATTGTAGTTTGCTGAACCACACATACATACATTTTATATGAAATTGCCTACTACAATGTACCTCTTTCTTTGTTTGCAGCGCTGTGTCAAGTTCAATCAGTTGTTGTTTGATACTCAGCAATCTGGTAGCAGCAGACAGCTTATCATGCTGACTAGCTTCAGGGATGTGAATGTAATGTTTTGTTTTAAATCTGTCGGCAAACATGTCTGCTAAGGCACGGCGGGCGTCATTACCGGACATTTTCTAAAGTAATACAGTCATTTTCTATTAGACAAAAAATAAAAATATCAACAACCTACTAAAACATTGAGTCTCTATTATTAATTGAATTAAAATGACTCAAAATACATAATACCATGTGCTGCTCACTCTGGAGACAAGCAATATATACAGTAGATAGAATGGGACAGTTCTGTGAGTGACAATAACCACGTATAAATGTATAATAACACATCAAACACTAAGACATCTAAATTGTTGCATGCATACAATTATAGACAATCACTATGAATTCTTGCACATGATTTATTATATAACTACATAACAGCATAGATAATAAACTTCTTCTATTGGATGTGGATTGTCTTCCCCTAGCACCTAGGACTAGGCTGGTTTTAGTACCATATAGTGTCTTCGCGACCTCTTGGATGGACCCGGGTCGCAAATAAAAATCACCAGATGGCCGCTCGGCCTAGGCCAAAGGGCTGTTGGCCTGGGATTTTGCTTGGCTGGATGAAACCATCTATAGTTCATCAGCACACCCGACTTCTTCGCATGAAAATGAAGATTTTGCTTTTGACCCAGGCCGGTGTTCGCGACTCTACGAAGGATGCATGCAAGAAAATTTTTTAGCGAGTTGGTCTGTGCCTAAAATTTAGGTCACAAAGACACTAATAGCAGTGGCTGCCTGGCTGGCACAGCACTTGAACTGGTGCTATTTTCTCTGGTACATGTTGCATGTTGCTGTTCCCATAGCAATATATTGTAGTTGGTAAATAAACTAGTTCATCTCATACAGGCAGTTTGCGAGGTGGGTCTTGCACACCCATTGATTGGCTCTAGTCTTAGTATATTATATGACTGTAGTGCTAGCTACACTCAACTACCAGTCAGACATAACAACATCATATGCAAATCACAAATATCAAGGAGAGCTGACACAATACAATTACAATGCTTATACTTGAGTTTAATAAGTAAAAGAACTTTGATGCCTGATGAGTCCCCCATTAACCACACTTTTTACCTAGCTGAGCAAACAATATGAATACAGTTGAAGATTTATATTTTATGGAAAGAAAACTGAATCTTTTTTTATTCAGCAATAGTTTCTAAAGATAACAAATTAAAATTTAGATTACATTTCACAAGACAAAAAAAAAAAGATTATTTATAATAATAATTATACCTGTGAATAAAATGGTGCTCATTAATATTGCTATGCAGTGTACTGCAAAGTGTTATGCCTGTGGTGCACCCACGTTCCAGTATATTAAGTAAAGCACAACAGTTTTAAAGAATTTGCATGAAACTAGAAACTCATTTTTCAGCACACTTTAATTTTTGGCGCTTAACGTAGCTCATTGCGTCATTGTATCATTTGGGCGTTCTATCAAACCAGACGTATTCTTGTATGAAAAGGTACCAAGGCTAGGCAACCAGCGATCCACCGTGTGGTGTATTTTCTCAAAATTCGTTTCTATAATAATTAATGAAAATTAATTCAATATTTTACCGCAAATAGTAGGAACTCGAGCTATTCTATGATATCTTTGCAAGTTCTACACCTATATCTTATGATTTTTCATAGGTTTACAGTCAGACATTTGGATTTCGGTATAAATTTGTTATTGTTTTTGGGTTGTTTACCTCTGATTTTATTCGATGACAAAGCTTTCTGAACAAGAATGGCTGCAGCAGTTTTGAGGACATATTATCTGTATGCATGTGCCCCTATTCGCCATAAGGGTTTGACGCCTTCGCCTTTATCTAAAACAAGTGCTTCTATATCAGGAATTGTACAGACTAAGAGCAACAGGTAAGGGCGTCTAATTAATTATTTATTAATAAAATTTACATTTTGATTTTATATTGTAATATATTCATATTCATATTGTTATAATAATTATTCAACTCAAATGACAAGGAAATAATGAATTTCAATTTTCATATTTTTATTGTAAATTAATTTAAATGATGATACATCTTAAATTATAAATATTATAATATATGTAATTAAACTATTAAGAATTAAAATAAATTTTAAAAGTCTCTGATTTGATGTGACCTGAGCTGAGACACCTCCTCCATAAACATTTACATTTATACTTACTATTGCATACCTAATGTGCTACTTATATACTGATAATATCATACATTGCATATGTTTAACATAACATTATAATGTATTCTATTGATGCCTGTCTGCAATAGTTGTGCATTTACTACATTTTTCTTGGTAGTCTGTTTGTAAGTGCATTAATACCCCTGTGCAGCATTGCACTCATTCATGTATTTTACAAACCGTATTTTATGCTTTGAGGCCGTTTTTTTATATAATTGTCACTGGGATCCTCTTTTTAGTTTGGGTCAAATATTGAGTATTGTTAACCTTTTGACCTGGAAGTATTTTTCATACCTATATAAGTAGCTTAGTGTTTTTTTACACTATTGCCCCAGTTACTTGTGGGCTGCTACTAGAAAGACATCAGCTCTTATATAGTGACCTTTTACTGCTTAGGCTAACAGCTTGTTCAATACTTGGATTATCGCTATCATATTTGTAGCATTAGAGAGCTACAATTTTTTTCGATAATACTAAAATAGTTCCATACATAAAGTCGTACTAATTAAAGTTAAAGGAAACCAAAATAATTCTATTCAAAGCCAATAAGCTGACCACGGAGAGTACAGCACATGGCAGGTTTTCAGGCTGGAGGTGTAAAATATCATAAAATGTTGTATATTTCCTAAATAATCAGATTTTGGTAGGCCTATACATGTTTACACAAAACCACTGTTTAAGTTTATCTGTTCCCTTGATATAGTGCAGCATGTGGCACCCAGTCCATCAAATATTTGATTCGCTCGGTTAGAACTGAGGTTGATGTTTGCTCTTACTGCTGACTTGGATCCGGCACTTTGAATGGCTTTGCTATTGCGCATGGGAACTCTCATTGCCAAAAATTTTCTTCTTTATATTTTTTTTTGTTATTAACTATCAAATGAAAACAAATAAATAAAAAATGAGATGTTCAGTTCTCAGTAAACATACCCTCATTCCTCTAGCATCCCCTCATTCCTCTAGCATCCCCTCATTCCTCTAGCATCCCCTCATTCCTCTAGCATCCCCTCTGAAATTCATAGAGACTTAAGCTTCATGAATAGCAGAGACATTCTTCGATTTCTTTTGCTACAATATGTTAGCTCTACTTTTCTGGTGTGCTTAATATATAGTGGGAATAAATTAAGGCGCAGTAGGATTTTTTATCTCGTTATATAGATGATGTGATTATGTGGGTTTAAGGTTAAATAATATTATAAGACTTGTTGAGATGTTATGTTCCTTTGCATTTAAGAATGATCCTGTCTTCGTCCTCTAATGTGTGAATATTTCAGGAATTTGAGTGGCTCCCCATTTCTCAGAACAGATAAATGGTACCAGAAGATACTTAAATCTCGTGAACCAATGGATACACCAAGTAAAACACAGTCCAAGCTACTCTCTGATCTGGATAGTGTCTATGAACTTCAAAGTAGGTACTTATTGGAATTGTAACTTAGCATAATATGTACATGCTATGGTCGTAATTATACAGTCTGTTATCTACTGCTCCACTGAAATGATATGCTGGAATTGGTAAAATTTATGATTTGCACAATTATCTGCAATCAGAGGTGCAGGTGTTATTGAATTGTCTATCTTACACTATCAGATTTTACTCGTAGGCCTACATGATACTTGTATCTACAATGTAAGATGATGTAGATGAAGGCATGTAAATATATGATTAGTCATAGATGAGTTGCTGCAAGGTTTGGTATAGTAGCATGTTTTAGTAAGCTGTCTCATCATATAGTATCTGATACTAAATGATGAGACAGCTGGAGAAGGTCTATCAGTATTTGTTTTGTTTGATGCTTAGTCTGGATCTAGCACAGTTGCTGTGTCTGTGAATAATTTACATAGTTCAAGTCTTTATGTATCTGTTGTAGTTCATAAGGTGAAACCGGAGAATATGACAACTTACCTTACACAATTGTAAGTTAACCTACCTTTACCTTGGCCTACCGAATTTTGCATAAATTTTGTTTGTGTGTTTGAGTAAAGTATTGACTGATCTATTTTACTCTCTTCTTATGTTCACCTACAATGATATTCAATTACTTGCAGTGGGAAGTTTGCTAATTTGATGGAGGAAAAACAGACAGGCGCTCAGCTTGTTGCCAGCTTCACAGTATTGATTGGAGATCAGGATGAGGCAAGTGAGTTCACTTGGTTAATTAGTTCTCTTATTTAAGAGTTATTTCCCCTTGTAAAGAGATTTGTAAGTGTAGACAACTATATTGTAGTAAATTGTTATTGTAAAACAATCAAGTGAGCATTCAACTGATGTTTTGTGTGGAAAGGACATGCAAACATAATATATGCCAACAGTCATTGTGCTTGAATTGGCAGCAATATCTATTCACAAAATTGAACAGCAGTTGATGGGCACTATGTGCTTTGCAGACTATACTACTTGTAGATTTGTAATATTCAAATTGTGCTTATTCTGGGATCAATCATATAAAGGAAAATATTGCCACTGAGAAAATGATGTAAACAAACAGATTGTACGTATGTGCTTTGCATCTGTGTTTCTAGTTCATCTATGGAAGTATAAAGGTGGATATCCAGCCTATAGTAAAGCTCTCATGGAATATAGAACAGATAAGGTTTGAGTCCAACCAAATTTTATGAGTTCATAATCAAAATAATCTTTTGATTGTTACTACATCCCTGTTTGCTGTGGCCATATGAACATATGCTGTAGGCTATAGAGAATCTCAATTCATGCATGTTCCACCCAGTGTTACTGTAGAACTAATGTAGTGTAATGCTGCCTGCTGACTACTGCAATCTGAATAGCAGCATTAGCTGGGAGCATTGTCATAGTAGCAGTGCTTTATAAAGTTATAACATCTACATTACCTTATAGGAAATCATGGAGTATCGATTAGAGAGAAATGCCATGCTTCGAGCTCGGCATAATCAAATTCTTCTCCGATTTGGATTCTGGGAGTTTAAGAGTGAAAGAGAGCCAGGAAACATGTACGAGCTGAGAAGTTATGAACTGAAGGTACAGAATACAATATGCAGTCACATACATTACAAAGTGTAATATGGCTTGTACTATCTTTTATTGGTGAAACTAGGCTAATAAAATAGTTTCGATTTACTTGATTTATGAAGTGTATTTACTGGTAACTTCTGCTATTTAGTAGGTGTTTTAGCCTGACTATCTGATAAATTGTGTCATATATACATAGGTATTACTTAACTCTGTTTTATTGAATCTGAGGAGTATCGGTATCTACATGTGCATTATTATTATTATACTAGCATATTATATGATAATATGTTTATTCAGTCAGGTTCTATGATTGAGTGGGGAAACCACTGGGCGAGGGGACTAAAGAATCGGCAGCAGAATAATGAGGCAGTGTGTGGATATTTCTCCCATATTGGTGAGCTAAATGTCTGCCACCACCTCTGGTCTTACAAAGATCTTCAGACAAGGAAAGAGACAAGAGACTTGGCTTGGCAGCGTCCTGGTTGGGATGAGAATGTGCGATATACTGGTACGTAGTGGTTAACTTACTGGTACGTAGTGGTTTACATGCATTGCAGCAACTGAGTATGTAGTAATATGTATACTTGTAATGGTGTTCCATTCAAATAATGTTTGTTAGGATTACTGGTTATTTGGTAAATTAACTTTCACAGTGTGCTGTACCCTAAAACACACATCTACCATAGGCCTGAGCACCAAGCCTACATGTACTAGTCTAAACCGATCAATAAGTAGAGTGGCTGTAAGGACTAAACTGAGCTGTACTTACTGGTTGGTTTAGACAAAGAAAGAGATAGTGGAAGGAAAGGATGGTTCACTCAATTATCATAACCTGTCCTGACGTTGCGTGATGTACTTTACCGTTACTGCTGAATTACGGATAGTCGTTAGAGTTGCATATACAGTACATGTAGTTGTTTGAACCATACATTGTAATGTGAATAATTTATCTGAGCAACTCTGATTGGCTTGCGTTATCCCAATAGAAATAGTGCATTGTAGCATAAGGTAGCATAACTCCTTTCACTATCTTTGTAGTGGTTCTGATACCCAGACCAGACATTCTGTAGTATGTACATAGTAATAATAGTACACCATGTAGTAAGAATTACTATTTGTTGTAGTTCCTCTCATTAGAACCATGCAGTCTAGAATACTTATTCCAACACCTTACTCACCTCTACAGTGAACACCTTGACCCACCTCTGCAGTGAACAACACACAGTTGGTATCCACTTGGCACCTCTGACAGTATGTGCCACCAGTTGGGAGTTGCCTTCACTTCATCACAGTATTTTAAACACAATCATAGTGTACAAAATGTAGTTGTTGTTCTTGTGTGTCACTGCTATAGTTGGCATGTGTCTTCTTGTTTTTAAAAGATTTTACATGGAAGTGAAGCCAAAATGATCCAAAAAATGAGTTTTCATTGTGTTGTGTCATAAATTCTGGAGGAATAAATCTCTATGAAATTTTTATTATTAGGCTGTTTATGAACCTGTGTCTGCCAATTTTATGCCAATTTTTTTGATTTTTGTATGCAAAACTACATGTGTATCAAATATATTTGTGCACTTTTTACACATTTGTGTTTTTAGAATAAAATATTTTTTTAATTATACTAAAGCTTGTTGAAATGTCGGATTACTGTGTACCTCCTAGTATGGTGGTTGCTGATTTGACCAAAATTTTTGCAACATTGCATCTCATAGAAGGCTCAATGCAACCCTGGCCTGTGCCATCTAAAGCTTTCGTACTTCTAGTGTTGCAATTTTAGTTACTTGTGCAGCAGGTTTGCAAAACAAACTGCATAAGTATTGGCTCGATGTTATGGTACTAAATAGTAGTAGATAGATAGGTACACACGAACTGGGGTTGTCATACTAGCCCATAATTATCACAATGTACAACATTGTTACAACTTGTACATGTATTCATTGTACCACTCTGCATCATGATAGCGATCAACTTTTATTATTGCGGAGTTGTCTTTGCAACATCAAAGCAGACGACGAAGTTGCAATAATAGTCCTGGCTACAAGGTCCTTTTATTTGTGTGCTTCACTCATACGTGTAATATATTCGTGTGGTGTTGGCCACTTTCACGGCTTTTTAAACAAAGTACAGTACAGTTTTTGCAATGATCGTTATTTGATAGTGTTATTAATAGTACAAGCATAGTGTTACCTCTATGAGTACAAGTATTTATATTTTATTTGTCTTAGAGTTTTTCTGAATTTTATGTATTATTATAATCATTATACTCACATGAGTTTATAAAGTTTAACATACATGTTCAACAAACCGCTATCGTGAGAAACAGATTGATACACGTTTGTGTGAGTATATAATTTTATGTTAAACAATATAAATATTTATTATATATATATATATTATTAATTTCAATTTATTTGAGCCAGAGTCAGAGTGACGAACAGTAACTGTAAGTTAGGGACAGTAGAGGTAGCTGTTATTAATGGTCATGGTCATGGTGTAGTAGCAAGTAGAGAAGTGGATACCATACTTGTCAAGGAGTAAGTAAGGGAAAATATCAGAGCAGATCTGCTCATGTCTGCTCAAAATCCCAGGACATGTTTTGGATGTATATAAGAAATAATCTCTAATCTCTAAAAAGAAAGTACCAGCGTATCCATTTTAGTGCTATTTAGGTTGTATCTTATGTTTTACGAGGTTTGGTAGCATTTTGATTTTCACCATAGATAGAAAATCAAGACGGCTAGAAAATTAGTCGGGGACAGACACAAAGACCAGGGGCTGTTCTGAAAAAAATTATGGACACTTGGCAAGTGAGAATGTCAGTGTAAGCGTAAGCATGTCACTCACTAGTCTCAAGTGACAATTCAAAAGTGTATAGAATAATATAATAATATTATCATAACAGCCATAATAATGATAATGATAATAATCATGAACTTGACTACACTAACATGTACTGTAGTGGACTGGATTAGTTGATCAAAATTGAGGGCTAACCATGCAGCAGTAAACAGATCTCAGTTCTAGTTTCTAACCTAGTAGTAGATATTTGTTGATGCTTTGTATTGTTCATTGGTGTTATGATATTTCTTCACTATGTTTCCTATAGCCTAACTACATGTAGGCCTATGCTATGACCATACCATTATAAAATTCAAATTTGAGATTGTTGAACATATCATATTAACATAAAATTTATATAGTTTGTATTAATTTAAAATATTTGTAATTTATTATTGTAATAACACATTTTCAGTGGCCAGGTTTTCCACCCTTCTGGTAAGCATTGCTCAAGTGACCTTATATATTTGTGTGCCCAAAGCATTAGCTGTTCGCCCGATTGACTCCCTGTGGATTGTATCAGCTATAGGCTATTTAGTAGACACTTATAAGTAATTTTAGAATTTTAAAGTAGGTATGGGTAGGCTAACTGGCAAGCTACTTAAATTACCGACTACTGACTGACTGTTAGGGAAATGTGATTGGTGAATGATTAGAGTGAGTGTACGACATAAAATTATGTGAATACAAACAGTCAGCAGGGTATACTATATCTTAGCTTGTTTTTAATGTTAGAACAGCATTCATAATCATGGCCTGAACTTCAAGAGAGAACCAAGTTTATATGTTCTCACATGAAATTGGACGTTCTGACTTGAATCAAATCTGCTGTCTGCACATGTTTATTATCATGAGGAGCTGTGATGAACAAGGTAGTAGTTATTGAAGTTGGCTTATGGTAAGCCTACCAGTGTAATAGCCAATACTATGCTCAATTTACAAATTTCACACTGACGGTGAGCAAATTTGGAATGTTTAATTGTGTTCAACCATCAATAATATTGTTTGCCCTTGCCGATCCAGTATAATTTAATGAATGAAATATTTTATGATGCATAATGTGCTGATGGATTTCTGGATTTTTATGGCAAACAAAGCTACATAATTATATTCTTTGCAAAAATTTGTCATGAATACTTTCCTAGAGTAGTTAGTATTACAACCCCATATATTTGTAACTTTACAACTACATTCAATGCTAGTATCACTAAAAGTCCCAAGTCAAGTTTGGTATGATTGCTAGTGGTTCATAGTGGTTCAGCATAGCAAACTAAATGCCAACCCTGATGGATATTATCACAATGGTTATCGTTCCAATACACCAATATGGTGAATTGAAATGAGTGCACAGATTTTATGGACAGTGTTATTTATTTGGTTGGTAATTACAAGCAGGTGACTGGGAGCACAGTTGTCAGGAATATATAGTACAAGTCTATGTGATGTGGTAGACATACCCTATAATGTCCCATAATACAAATCATATAATGTTCATTAGCCAACTCTTCAAGCTAAACTCTAAACTTATGACTTTATGTACTGCTACGTAGTAACTAATAACATATTCAAAACTATGCCTGTGCCAACAGTGCATGGATGTAGAATCTACATTATATATTATGAAGAAGCCATTTGTAAATTATGGTGAAGATTAATGTTTGCAAAGTAGTGAAGCCTTAATTCTGCAATTACCTGTGGCCTATAATAGGCTTGTATATCTATGTTTGTATTCTACACCCCTACACCTCCCAGACTAGTTAGTCATTCAACTTGCCCTGCACTACTACCCACTTATTCTGAGCACTGTTGTTCAATAATTGACTATCTACATCACCCTAATATACACAGCAAGCATACCTGTATGATTACATTACATAGGCCTACTACTGCTCTTCACTATCGTTTAGGGACACTGTTGATTTGAAATGCTTTGTTTTGAGCAGGCTGCTAGTAGACATCAGCTATTTATACAACACAGTACTAGCTATTATCTAGTAAAATGTAAATTTAGGCAAGGATGTGGTTTGCAGGCAACTTTATAGACCTGCCATCTTGTGGGTATTCTATACCCAGTACTCCTACAAGCTGTACTACAGTCATGGTGAACAATGTTTGTTGTTTATATTCCCTAATTCCCCCTCCACATCCATATGGCATATTATACCATCTGCTGTAACATTAATGCCTCTAACTGGAGAATCAATCCCTAATCTCATGGTGACAAATTATATATTATTTCAGTTGAGGAAAACACAACAGGTAGTATATATTAGCAGGTAGCTTATACTTATACAACATGCACATCTATTATACTAACAAGAGTGTCTATTGATTAGCTTCCTTTCTTTGATTTGTTTCGTCAAGTTGTTCAGCAGTCCACACCATAGAGTAGTAGACATACAAACATGTCTACGGATATGATCTTGGGTACATGTATAATATGTACAATGTACAATGTATATACCACCTATAGAATAATATCAACTTCTCTGGTGCCTCTTGATCTCTACATAGTAAATTCCTTAGTTAGTTACTGTGGCCTACTTGACATGATAAATGCTCTCTACACCTCATACATGTAGTACTATTACACCTCATAGATGGAGTACTGTAGTAATTTCTCTAAACGGTATATTTACACAGATGTGCTCATGTTTCGGAAAAATATATGCAACTAATGCAGGTTATGTAGTAGCTCTATGAGAGTAAGTAGTTATTGTAGTATAAATACTATCATAATGTTGGCTAACGGGCTTATAGTACAAAAAATTGCATGGAAACTGAAAATCTTATATAAACAAACCCATATGCTAAGGTTATACTATTCACAAACTTAGTAGGCCTATAGGCTATTATTTTGTGCTGCCCGGAGGTAATAGCAATGTGAGATGATTCCAGTGCACAGTTGTACACTGCTGTGTTGAATAGTTTTAGACTTGTGGAATGGTGGACTGGCTGTGAAACTAGGGTTGATTATGTAATACTGCAAGGTTGATATGTATAATAATGGTCTTTTCACTCATTTTAGCTTTTTGAAATACAAATGATGTCTTTGTTCTACGTTGAGGCTATCTATATCTATCCCATGTTCCCACTGTGCACCAAAGTCTGTGTTTTAGTGAACCACTCTGTGGCATTACTGTTTCTTAGAATGAAGAAGGCATGGAAGGCCTTTGGTAGTTCATGCATATGGCCATGAATTCAACATGTTGAAATAGTTTTGCAGCTACTAGCTGATTATTGATGTAACTTGTCTCATACTTGAATGATTATTCAACTGTAGTCACGCTAGTTGTAGAATTATTAGCCAATCCATTTCAATAGAATACACAAAGACAGCGCACTATATCATAATAACAACATTCTGTTCTACTGATATGCATGTATGTGGCCATACACGATACAAGTTGACTGCAGTGGCTGTAGGACTATTATAATGCAGGCATAAATTACTTTTGATGTTGATGATGAATAGTTGAGCTTGTATATAACACGGCTCATTCACCAGCCTGCACTGGGAGTATACACTACGCATACAGTTATCATACAGCTTTCTTCCTTGTATTTGTAGTACTTAGTATACTAATAATATTCAATTGGATCTCTCCTTCCACCACAACATCTACCTACATACAGTGTGTCTACCTACCTACAGTAAATGTATCAAACATGACTGCGTAAAGGAGATTAATATACCAAGTAAGTCAGCATGGAAAACACTGGGAGTAGAACTGCTGATGATGAGAGAAATGACTCCACAGTCAACTCCTCCGACATGAGCAGCTTACGAGCTGAGAGTAAGTTATATCCAACTATTTACATCTACTATCAATGTTCTATTACGTTGTGTTATATGTTATAAATATTCATTGCATAATGATAATCAATTATTGCTCATTTTATCTTCATTTTCTATTTTATTTTGTTTTAAAGTGCATCTCAACACTTTACATGTAGTAAACTGTCCTATTGGCCTATCCTACATTACTTTTTATAAAAATATCTATTTTTCCAGTATAAAATATAATTAGGCCTAAAGTCTATGGATTGTGTCTCTCAAAGCATTTTAGCAGGAATTTGGAACTTCCCAAAAATTGTCTCTTGGGGAAGACTGTTTTAAACCAGAACTGAACCACTAAATCTGTTGAGAAACATAGTCATCTGTAAACTGACATTTGCTGAAACAGAATGACCCCCAACTGCTTCCAACTACCATTTGTTACATGTATAGAGCAAATACCTTAGATATGAGTGTGACACCTCATTTTGTAGTGGAAGTTTGTATTTCTGTTGCTTGTTTTATCGTAATAAACAAACAAGAAGGAAGTACATAATATATTATACATCTTATGTCTGTTTGTATACATTGGTCTGTTCAGTACTCAACTTGTAACAATGATGATTATCTAATGGAGGTTTTAGTATTAGGTAGGCCTGCCTACTTGTAGCTAGGTCTGCTCTATACACATGTACATATAGGTAGCTATAATATACATGTAATATTTGACATGCTAATGGATGTACATTAGACAGTCATGTAGCAGCTACAAGGCAGCAGGTGTATGAGTGGTTATATTCAGTAGTTTTATGCTACTATGTATATGTACTATGTAAAATACTGATTGCTAAATAC
Source organism: Bugulina stolonifera (assembly GCA_935421135.1). Taxonomy (NCBI): domain Eukaryota; kingdom Metazoa; phylum Bryozoa; class Gymnolaemata; order Cheilostomatida; family Bugulidae; genus Bugulina; species Bugulina stolonifera. Next base: position 26,552,597 of record OW285188.1, read on the forward strand.
TTCCATTCCATTGTACATTTTTAATTGTGACTCTACCTACTTGCAGGTAGTATAATATAGCAACATGGCCAACAAATAATGTGATCTCCAATGTACTGTTCTGTATAGTAGCCATGGTTTTATGATGGTTGTAATACAGTACAGTAGTTTTGGGCTGTTAATGTTAAGTCAGGAGTGGTGAAACTGAGAACATACTGTCTGGGATTATAGCGTTTGTTGTGAGACATGCTATACCTATACAATACAAGTAATACTGTTATACACTCTAATCTGCTGATAACACACCAAGCAATGTGCTAGAATGGCAGTGTATCTCTTTAACTGTTGAATAATTATCTAAGCATGCTATTAGCCCTCACTCCACTTCTCTCACCAGCTTGTCAAAGCAGACTTGGTTAGAATGTGTTGTTGTTCATAATTACATACCATCACTTTCAGACCCAACTTGATATTATCACTGCAAATGTAACTGGTGAAGCGTATTACTACCACCTAATAACCAGTACTGTATCTATTAAACTTTCTAGTTCTCCCATATCAACGGAATTAATTAGTCAAATGCATGATGTATGCTGAGGCACCAATCCATCACACCCAAAGATTTTGTGTTGACCAGTTTTGTAAAGGCTGATGATTCTACCAGGCTTTGTTTGCTAGCTGCTAGCTACAGTGTACTACTACTGGCTGTGTTGACTTTAGTTAGTTCAAGTATCCAGTGAATCTTCTGTTTTTGCACTACAATGGTTTAAATGAGGCTGTGTACCAAGATACACTACTGATACAGTGATACACTACTGGTAGTGAGGTGCCACAAGTAATACATGTATTTAATACTACCCCTGGCTTTGTCTCTAGCCTAGTACATACATGGAAGTAATACAGTGCAAACTAAATACTGTGCTGTCACCCCAGCCTGAGTAATTTCAATAATCAATGTATGGGCTGTTATCATTGGCTTAGCTGTAGCAGGTATCATACATATTAGGTATACAGTCATGTACAACTTACGGTAGTATATGCAGTCAAGTCGCCTATGTGTAGTTAGAAACAAAGATACAGGTGTATTTTATAGGTATCATGTCTCCCTTATTAGTTGGATAACTATACTTAATATTTGACCAGGGAATTAGTGTTATTATGAAATTAAGAATTGGAAAAAATCATCCAGATACAAGTGAACAGCCTATGGATTACCTCAGAGGCTACCTTTGTAGAATCTGGGATTGTTGGAAAATGATGGTTAGAAACCAGATGTTTAGTAGCAATGTAACCTAAAAGTTGATTTGGTCAACGCAATTCACAGATGAGAAAATGAGACTCCTTTCTCAGCATACAGTTGAAAACGCTTCCTCTGTCATTTTGAAATTTCCCATAATTATGATATTCTATGTTCAAGTGCGGTATACGATTAAAATTGAATGTTTTGCAACTATTCAACTGTTGCATTGCAAACAAAACAATTTGGACTGTGTATAATAATTATGGGAGTATGCCTAGGTGTGTGTGTGGTGGTCTTGATGCCCCCTTGTTCAAATTGGTATTACTGTCTGTTATTACTACTAAAGTACTGGATGAGGGATTGATTTATTCAATTGAGCAGTGCACTGATTCATGTATAAACAATAATAATGGGACTGACTGCCAGTTGGTAGTTGAATCACGCTATCATAGAATTATAGTAACCATACTCAAGTGCTTAGCATAGACAATGTTGGCAAATGCATATAATGTACATCTCATGCTATGAACTGAACCCACTTACATGTATATATTAGTGAAGTTATTCCACCACCCATTTTTATTAACGCATGTTGTTCACATAGCTTAGGCCATCCATAATGAATGTATAATGTACTGCAATGTCATGTTTTAGCTATGAGACGGTATGAGGCACAACTAGGTCTTCTATCATCCATGAGCCAGGCTTCTGCTGCAGCTGCCAATATGTTCTCCTATAACCCATATATGATGTCATCGTTGGCTGGACTCACAGGGTATGGTGCACTACCAGGTACTGCCGGTCTGGCAGGGCTCTCAGCAGCTGCTGCCGGAGGTGCTGATTACCAGGCAGCACTAGCAGCAGCAATGGCTTCCAGTTATCCTACTGCAGGTTAGTGTTGTATTATCAACATGGTCTAGCATGAATGTTCTAATTATGTAAATAGAAGGGTTAGTCCTCTATAAGTTGTATTATGTTCTATAGAGGTGACTAGCTAGGTGTTGGTTGATACCTGCCGAGTACAGGTTGTATGATCTACCATTTTATTAGCTGTGAGTTCTTCACTTGATAAGGAGGTCAAAGATGATAATATTGTTGTTATTTGATGGCAAAGTTGTCATCTAGTCATCACCAAAGGGAGCTGATAATGTTTATAAAGTTGTACATTACTAGCTGCTACATTAGTTAGTAGGCTGCTATATCACAGGGAGGTGCCAATATCATCAAGACTGGGCCTTGTCTAAGCAACTCAGCTCCCTGGCATTTATTCAGTTCTACATTGTATGTTATCAACAGTTCTATCCATCCATATTAGTGTTACACAGCCCAGCTTGCAACATTATACATACAGCTTGTTTGTATATGATTTATTACATTGCCTTCTTTACTAGAGTAAAAGGAAAGTGCAGTGGTTTTAATTGTTACTAATGTGTACACTAAATGAAGCAGATATTGGAATAATGGCTGAAGTACTTGCCTGTCAATGATTGTTGATATGAATGTATTTGTGCAGTTTGCAGATTGAGAATAATATATTATATTATATTCATTATTCTGGTAAGTTGACAAAGGAGAGTCATTTGTATAAATTACTACTGGGGAGTGTTTACTAGCATTCCACTAACAACCTATGAAACACAAGGCCTACATTTAATATTTCACTACAGGATATACATGTACAAGGGCATAGCATATACTGTATAATAATAGACGTTCATTGTACATGCTGTACTAGTCTTCTTATGTTGTAACAAAGGTACTGGAGGCTGTAATATGGTATATTGGTAGTTGTAGCTAGTATTCCACCTTCTGTTTCAGCCTTGTATCCAGCTGCTTTGGGGTATCCCAGTATGCCGTTCACACCAGCAGACTACGTCAGTGCTCTGTCTGCCTTTTCAACTTCCATGCTACCTACCGTTGGTTCCACTGCCGGCTCCCCAGCAGCACCCTCAGCTCTGGATGGTCTTACCTCTTCTGCCTCTACAGAACTTACTAGAAACAGTCCTGCCCTCTCTCACTCAAGCCGCTCTAGCACTGCTACTGCCACAGCACACTCCAGCAACCATCGGAGAGGTACCCCACATAAATCTACTCCAAACCACATGACTGACGGGAGAAGATCAAGGTCTTCCTCTTCACCTCGATATCCCAAGAAGGCCAGGCCCACCCCTAGTAGCTCTGGCAAGGACAAGGAGAGAGAGAAGATCAACAGCTCTAGTAAGCAAGGGGATGCTGCATCGTTCTTCAAGGTAACCTGTGAATTACATGTATAATAATAAAGTACTATGATATACACATAAACTATGGATAGTAGCAACCTCCTTCACTAGTGGTTAGTAGTGAAATATTCCTCTTAGCAATCTACAATAATGTCTTTTGGTTGCCTGGTGATAACTGGCCTACTTTGTTACAAGGTAGAATCGGGAAATATTCAAATTAACTGGTTTGTTGTCTGAATGTCTTTGGTATGGTATGTGTATGAAATGTTACAGAGACTTTTCTGCACTGCAGTGTACAGTACATACCCCTTACATACATGTACACGTAAATGTACATACACTGGTTGTGACTGTTGATTATCCCTGCTCTATGTTGTCTTATTTTCTCAGGGTTTAACTGCTGAGGAATTAGATGTAAATACTCACTTCAAGAACTCCTTGGGTAATTTGTATAATAACGGGTTAGAGCACAAGTTCCCCTCTCCTTCCCCACTATCACAGGATAACTGTGAAAAGGTAGGATCCAGCATTGATAATCCTTTGTTGTAGCAGTTGACTGTATCATAGAAATACAAATACTAACTGTATGGCAGTCTGCATAGGCCTGCCTACTTATCCCATGGAGGGTAATGTCCATGTGTGCTACTATCTACATGTAGAGTGTATTATTGATCATGTGTGCTACTATCTACATGTAGAGTGTATTATTGTCCATGTGTGCTACTATCTACATGTAGAGTGTATTATTGTCCATGTGTGCTACTATCTACATGTAGAGTGTATTATTGTCCTATTGTCCATGTGTGCTACTATCTACATGTAGAGTGTATTATTGTCCATGTGTGCTACTATCTACATGTAGAGTGTATTATTGATAGTTATTGAGGAGTAATCACCATGTTCCCTTCTACCATCAGACTAAATAAACTGTTCAGCGTTCACCATTGCAGGCCACCAACGCGTCATCTATTACCCCAGCTGCTACCCCAGCATCTGTCCAATCTACACAGGATATGTGTCTAGATTTATCTATTAAGCCTCCTCACTTGGATGCTCCAGCAAGGGACCAGACCAGCTCCTCTCCAGCTCTCAGTTCTGCTGGAAGTGCTGCCTCCAACGCTACCTCATCAGCCAACCATTCTAGGAAATCTGTTATTCAAACCACAACCTCTGTGGGCAGGTCCTCAGCTCACACTAATGCAGTAGGTTGCTTCTAGTTCACTTGATCACCTGTAATACTGTTTGTATTGTAAGATATCTCTCAGTTATGCATTATAATATCTACTAGATCCACTGAACCTATGAATTATTGCTACCACCCCTCTACCGCCCCCTACCACCCCTATTAATACTGCCCCTCTACTACCCCTCTACTACCCCTCTACTGCCCCTCTACTACCCCTCTACTACCCCTCTACTATCCCTCTACTACCCCTCTACTGCCCCTCTACTACCCCTCTACTATCCCTCTACTACCCCTCTACTACCCCTCTACTACCCCTCTGCTACCCCTCTAATATCCAGTCCATTTACACTGCCTCCCGAAGTCTACATGTCACCATTGTGTAGATGGAGAGTGTGATGCATTGGTATTATACACAGATAGGTGTCTAGCTGCACCACATAAACTGTCAACTTGTATACACACTACCAATTATGTTACCATTTACTACATGTACTTCCCCTATTGTATCAGCAAACACTTGATTAGTAGCAGCACAGGTTATGTATTGTACATGTATATACATGTAGTAGGCCTACTACTGCAAATAAATCATTATAAAAAAATGATATTGTAGTTGTTAGCAAGCTAGAACGAGACTTTACATTCAACACCACCAGCTACATCTACTCTGTATTTCTCAAACTTGTGACATGGACCATGGTTATGGGTGCAATTCCCCAGTGGACTAGAGTTATGCTAATTCTACCCACTCACAGGGAGCAATTAATTATTCCCAAATTTTGTTTTCAACCAAAATAAGTCATTGATGAGCTGAGAGTTAATTAATCAGTACAAACCTCAACTACACTTGTATGTACATTAGCTTACATGTGGACAGGAACAGCTACGTATCTGAGTAATACGTATAGTATACTAGTCTACTTACTGTATGTAGACATACTGTCTACTATATGGTATACAAATGTTACCACACTTAGCTAACATCTTGCTGAAGGATACATTTCCTGGAAGAATATAACCAGCATATAAGACACATTACATCTAACACTGGAACCACTGAATGGTATATGTATATAGCCTACAACGTATAAACATTATGCTTGTAGAACATGTCCTCAGCCCATGGTAGAGAAGACTGCCACTCAGTACATTCCAGCATCACACCGTCACTCTCTCAGTCACCGTGTCCAGCAAGCACATCAACCGGTCAACCAACCAGTGACCTAACCAGTGGCCCTACAGCGCATGCAGTGGTACCCTCCAACCATGACCCTCCCCAACACAAACCATCGTCTTACGAAGCTCTTCCCAATCTGAAGCGTCTCTCCGACCAGCTCGTGGCGGGGAAGGGTGACTTGACTCAACACTCCACATCAAGGTATATGATAACAATGTAGTGGTATGTCAGCGTGTAAGCCTACTATCTGTCAGTGTGTAGTAATACTCATCATATGTGAACAAGAGGTTTGAGAATCTTGGGGCTAAATAAAATTGTGTGATTGTGTAAATAGGAGGTGACTACAGTGTGGTGACTTCTTATTGTAAAGCAGGTCTGGTTAGAGCATGGTCTCACTCTGATCTACATGATCTAACACTCTAGTGGAATCGCATGCTATTCATTGATTACTATTATCCTATTAGGGACTGCATTCCTGTTACACTGACTGGAATGCATCTACAATTATACTATCCATAATAATCTCATGTTCTTTCAATCATAGTAGAGTTTCTGTTATAACTCATAGTATTAGGTTCTATTATGACACTTTGATACGTTATGTATTGTAGGCTACCTAAATACCTAAACATGAAAGTCGACTGGTATTATCCAGTTGAAAGTGTCATAAATACTGTACTTAGTATGTTATAGTACAGTGTTGTGTGTATGTGAGGAGATACAATGCAAACATGAAGTTAGCTTTATAATGTATATTAATGCATGTATAATAGCCTACACTTTGTACAATACAGTGTACACATTACTAATACATTCTGTACGTATTATCATCTAAGTCTCCTGGGTAACTATAATTTAACCAGCTAATTGTAAATTAAAACCAGAAATGATAGTTTTTTGAATGAAATACTGAGTCATCCTCCAGTGTAAGCATGTGTTGCAACTCCAAATATGCTAATTTGTAGCTCAAAAGCTGGCAAACAGTTTGTGTCCTTACTCAAGCATGACAACTCCTCACTAGAAGAGAACAAAGGCAAGAGAAAGGTCAGGAGAGGAAAAGCACATGTGGATGAGAGTTCAACTAAAAAACAGGTTAGCTTATATTTGTACAACATAATTATTAATACACATACATCTAAGATGTACATTGTACATGTATATCATATTATGTAGCATAATAGCATCAATACATGTATGTAAATATGTGTATAGCATAGCCAATAGTTGACTTGTACCTGTGTGTTGTGTAATAAGAGTACATGAGTATATACTGGTGGCTGTAGTGTTCATAGATCATGGTTTGGGAATAATTAGATATTTAATAGTATAGACTACAATTAGAGAATATACTAGATAATACCCCATCATAATATTATAGTATGTTATTACAAACTGTGCGCATGTGTTGTTAACAGTACACCAAATACCCTGTAGGCTTACTACATACATACATGTACATACCATACTGTAATGTATAATAGTCATACTGATGGTTATAGCGTATGCTAGAGGAGGATAGAGCAGAGATAAGGATGAAACTGGAGCGTGAAATGAAACAACAACAAGTTAATGCCAAGTTACATAAGAGGGCCAGTAAGAAGTACCGTCAGGTAAACTCTAGCAATTGTCGTTGTGTTTTGTCTCCTCTACTCTGCAGTCACTAATAATGATATGACTACTGCAAGGTACAATCCCCAATATCACCACTATACTATATCCTGGCAGAACCTTTAGTCATGCGCTATGAACAGCTAGTCGGTCTGTTAAAAATATATGTATAATGAAGTTATGCCACTCCACTGTATCTTCAAAATACTTATATTAATACTTATAGTAAGTATTACTCTGCTCGACTCTCTCTTGTCATGTCATGTGTTACTCACTGTGTGCTACATACAGGCCCAGGCAGCTGCTGGAGATTCCACTAATAAACCACAAACTGCCACCTCTAATCCATCCAAACCCAGGAACCGTCGAAAATCTAACCAGAAACCAAGAACTAGTGGTGAAGCGGACATTGTTTTCCCCAACCCTACTCTAACAGCTGCGGGTGAGAACCCAAGTCTCGTCGGACTACCACTAAGTTACTACATGATGCACCTATGTGGTCTTTTCACTACAATGTCAGTTCTAATCTTATTCGTTATTTCAAATTCTTGTTGTCCCATGTTCATTAGTTAATACATCATCATAATAATTACATGTGTATTGCTCTCAGATCCACCAAAACCAAAGCGGATATACATCAGGACCAAGTTAGCCAAAGAGAAGTCAGTGGACATGGTCAAACTAGCCGTTCCGTTTGAGTATGGGTGGAGGAGGGAGACTAGGATCAGGGGTATTAGCAAGAATGGTAGGATAGTAGGCGAGGTCTTCTACTTCTCACCAAATGATAAACGTATGAGAAGTTTCAATGATGTACTCAAGTACCTGAACCAACTACGCGCTAGCCAGGAACACGAGCAGACTGCCGCTAGTCAGGAACACGAGCAGACTGCCGCTAGTCAGGGGAACGACACGTCTGGTGATGCTGCTGTTACGACTGTAGTCAGTGTGAGCGAGATGGGCCCACCTACTACTTTATCTACTACTCTACCTGTTTCTCCATCTGCACCACTAACGGAACAACAAAACTGTAAGTCATCTATTATCCATTGCTGGGCCACTGATTTCATATAAGTAATAACATGGCTAATGTGCATAACTCTTTCACATTTGTTATTCAGTATCTCTATTGTACTTTCAATTCATCTTGTCGCTTTTTGTTGATTAAATCTAAGTAACTTATTCAAGTGTTGGGATTGTACTAATAGCTGATGGGATTAGTTAATATTATCAACCATAAACAATGGTTGATTAATGGACAATATTTTGTTAATGAAACATTCCTAGTGTTGAGAGTCAATTACGAGAAGACAATTCTCACTCAGTTGTATCACTACTTGTTGATATCTACATATTCAGATTAATGTTGATAACGGTTATAGAGGTGAAGTTCAAGCAACTTTTTGGGTTATTGAAATATTATTATACCATTATTATACATCTTCCCATGGAAAGTGTTTATCGCGAATAACGCAACATGTACATGTACATGTAGTATGCTAATAATAAGTTAGAAGAGTGAATTGAGTGTTATTATTCCTATGTTACAGCTGATCACAGTATTAATAAGATAGTGTCGACAGAGACGCACATGGATACCGAGACGCACATGTATACAGAGATGGCCGATACTGACACTAAGGTGTCCACACCTGCATCAGACCCCACAGATGCTCGTAGTGAGAAAGAGGCTGAACAGTCCACCACACCAGCGGTACCCAACAGTGGTGTAGCTAGCGGTAAATCCCTACCAAACAGTAGCACAGCCAGTGGTAAACCCCCACAGTGGCTTGTACTCACTAAAGAACACTTCTCTTTCAGTACAAAAGTAAAACTTGGAGATTTCATGGAGCAAAAACCAGGAGAGAAGGTAAATTTAAACTACAATGTATGTGTGGTATTACTTTATGATAATATAATATACTCTTATCCAACAGTATGTACATGTATTACTGTATGATAATATAATATACTCTTATCCAACAGTATGTACATGTATTACTGTATGATAATATAATATACTCTTATTCAACAGTATGTACATGTATTACCGTATGATAATGTACTGTTATCCAACAGTAGGTATTACCGTACGATAATATAATGTACTCCTACCCAACAGTACGTTTTACTGAACGATACCGAGAGAGATAAGCGAATCCAACTGGCCAATGATAAGAGAATGAAGCAGATGGAAAAGCTGAACAAGGTGAAGGCCAAGAAACTGGTACTGAAGGAGAACGCTCGGCGTATTGAACAAGCTAAAGTAGATAAGGAGGTACGTGTAAGAGAGAGTATACTGTGACAATATCTATGATTCTATAACATTTGTCACACCTCATGTTACAAAGTATTCTAGTCCTTGTATCCACTATTCAAACTCTACCTACCGTGTATATGTATAACTGTTAGTGGTAATACCTTGAATATGTCATTTTTGCAGCGTAAACAACTAGAGATGGTGAGTAAATCTGTGGAGCAGAAGCTAAGGAAACAGCTTGAGAAGGAGAAGACTAAGGCAGAGATCGATGTTGCTAAGAGACAGCGGGCAGTGGCCACGTTACTTAAAAAGAGGCAGCTGCAGGAGGAGAAGGATAGAGACAGACTAGAGAAACAGGAGAGAGCGAGATATTTGTTGGAGGTGAATATCTCTCTAAATACATGTGTATACTGTGTATACAACATACATGTATAGTGTGTGGTGAATGACCAGTATGTGATAGCCACTTACTAGTGTATGTGATGACCACTGACTACTGACTAGTATGTATGTGGTGACCACTGACTAGTATATATGTGATGACCACTGACTAGTATGTGTGTGATGACCACTGACTAGTTTATGTGGTGACCACTGACTAGTTTATGTGATGACCACTTACTAGTGTATGTGATGACCACTTACTAGTGTATGTGATGACCACTGACTAGTGTATGTGATGACCACTTACTAGTGTATGTGATGACCACTGAAGACTGATGACACAATTATGTGAAATCTCACACTGTGATTTCCATGTGGGGATGACTTCTCTTGAACCCAGCTATGTTCTGTGTTAAACAGTGACCTATAAATAAGCCTATATTCTGATTACACAATTACATAGAACGCTGTGGTCATGTTTTAATTAGGAACGTGAAAGAAAGTTGAGGGAATTACGAGAGCAAAAGGCTCGGCAGCGTCTTGAGAAGTCAATGGTAACTTGCTGATTAGCTGCAGTATCATTATACAATCATGTAGATCTATATGCACTTGACTCAAACACTATGTAGTGTCTAGTCTGTACTCTTTCTACCCACTTGCACATATCTATGTGTCTACACTGTACAATGTACATATGTCTATAATATACTGTGCAAAGGTTACAATAAATCTCATTTAGTAGGATATCGAAATAAAATAATATTAAATTATTAATTCTCATCACTGCTAAACAATCATATTCATGAGTGTTCTATACCTAGCACACTACAACACTTTGCTATTATTTCTGTCTCTGTTGTTACACCAATACTTTACACTCTATAGTCTACTATGTCTGTTCCCTTGTTTTTAATACTGCCTACATTGGTTTTATAATACCTAATACATGTAGTGGATATATCTTCACTATATTGGCTTCATATAATTATTGTACAATTTAGTACAACAATGCTGATATTACTGTGGTGCTGTTGTAGTGCTAGTCTAGCCCCCACTGTTACTGTTCTAGTACCATAATGTCTGGGCGACTGGTGACACAATATGTACATGTATATATCATTGTAGAATGTAGTCTTACGCCATCATAGCCTAGTCTTGTGTTCCTCCAGTTCACTAGAAGTGCTAAGACTATAATATTACTGTTACTGTATTACTGTGTCACTGTATTACTGTGTTACAGATGAAGGAGAGGCAGAGACAGAGTTTGATCAACAGTAAGATTATGGAGACAAAGCGTAGAGAGGAGGTGTGTCTATTCTACTCTCTTCCGTCTTCCCTTGCTGTTATATACTGCCATGATAATATACATTTCACTTTGTATAATTATTGTATAATATTGATAGGTACTTGGCAGTTGTCTCCTCTCTTCTGTCGATTACATCAATGATACGATGTGACATCAATGATACCATGTGACATCAATGATATCATGTGAATTGAAGCATAAGCAGGTTGACACTTTGTAGTCTTTAAAATGATGACATGGTTTTTAGAATACTAACCACTTCTTGATCTTTTGTTCAGGAGAAACGAAGACATCAAATAGAAAAAATAGTACAGAAAGAAAGACGACAGGAAATCAAAAAGCGTCAGTTGGAATTAACAAGAGAGTTAAAGCAACCTGTTGAAGACTTGAGGCTACCAAATCTTAAGGTACCGTTATGATGTGGCCATTGAGTTCTTGCACTTTCCTACTGTACCTTGTTAATATTATTAGTGACGTTCACTAATCTAATGTAATGTAAAATAGATATTACATAAGATGGAAGATGATTTCTGTTGTAATAAAATGTAGTAGTTAGTTTACACTTTGTTTATAGTAATAATATGTTATACGCTTTATACAGAACCTGCCAACACTGAATAGAATTCCAGGTATGAAGCTGTCAGGCAATGTATTTGCTAACATACTACAGTGCCACCAGTTTATCACCAACTTCCATGAGTGTTTAGAACTGAAGCAGTCCGTTCCCTCCCTCAACACATTCCAGCACGCTCTGCTTGGTGACAGTAAACAGAGTAAACACTCCATAAACAAGGTGCTCTGCCACCTGCTCAGCTTTGCCATCCAAGACCCTGGAGTACGTAGTCCTGCTAAGGTGTGTATTACATCATACATACAATAAATACAGTCTAGTCCAGTCTTGTTTACCTACAAGTCTAATTTCACGCAGGCATAGACACTACGCCGTCTGGGTAAGTCAAGAGCAGTAGATGAGTTGAATCTGTGCTTGTACTGCCTATACTCCAGCGAGTTTGAGGGAAAGCTCAGCTGTCATTTATTTAGTAGGCAATGTATAGCAAGTTTTATATATAATGTGTATGAATCAGTGTGTGTCGTCTCTTTCAGTTCTCCAATGAGATTGGACAGAAACTGAGTAACCTTATAATAGACGAGTGGAGCTTCTCTGAGATACTCAGAGTTTATATGTTGGAGAGAGACTCAACACCTGTTCAGGTAATACACCTACATGTATATCCTTAGGTTCAGGTAATACACCTGCAGTGTACATGTACTGTATATCCTTGGCTATTTCCACTCTTTCTTCTCTAAGAGGGAAAGTACTATCTTCATGGAGGATATTTCTAATATCACTATATAACTAAATATCACTGAATATCTGGTAGATAACACGTGAGCTAGAGCAGAAGCCCTTTGACTCTCTGTGCACTGAGTTGAAATCTGAGGCTATGGCGTGGCTGTGTGATGAGCTGAACACAAGCCAGGCAGTGACTGAGGAGATAGATAATAACATGGAGAGTGTTCTTAACTTACGCAGGGATAAGTGGGAGCTGGAGGGAAAGATACGGGAGTAAGTGCCACTATCTACCTACCTACTGTACATGTACTGTTGTATATATACAGTATATGTAGTTACTTATGTTGTATATATACAGTACATATTATAGCTACTATACTGCTATAGTTGTATATATACAGTACATGTAGTTACTTATGTTACTTATATTTTGGTGTAGACTCAAGTCCAACTCGATGGATGTGAATAGATCTGCTGGTAGAACTAAAGATCCTGACAATAGTGATCAGAGTGAGAATGAAGAAGAGGCTACGGCTGATCAAGTTTCTAGTACAGAAGGAAATAAAACACAAACACAGGTGTGTGGGGTCTTGTCTTACAGTGATATACACATGTACATGTATTAGTCCAACAACGAAGAGTATAAAAATAAATTATATATGATAACTAACTGTCATAGCTTTGTAGCTGCTCTTGTAGCAGTCTCCCTCTATTCTCTGTAGGTATCAGAGAAGAAAATGGACTCAGCTGATGAGAAGAAGTTAGAGAAGCTGAATAAACAGTATACTAAGTGCTGTAAGGACGTGGTGACCAAGTGTGGGACGGTGCGTACCTTTCCCTACGGTATGGACAGGTACAGGAGGTACTACTGGTCGTTACCTCATTTCAAAGGAGTGCTGGTGGAGTCACTGGAGAGTTCAGTGCACAGCACAGCTAGTGCCCCTACAGACTCCAGCCTCAGCATGGAGGAACCAACTCCTGATTCCCAACAGACTCTCCCTAGCACTGACGGTGGAAAGGAAATGGTTAAGGAGGAGAAGACAGAACCCGGTGCTAGTAAAGTGGAACCACTAGATGGGGCTACTGCCAACATTAAATTGGACCAAATAAAGTGTGAAGAGAATGGGAATGCTTCTACATCGGGTGTCTCAGAAACAAACCCCAGTTCAACAGATACAGTGGTAGATAGCATTGTATCTCAGATACAACCTACCTCAAACATAGTCACTCAAAGAATAAATGGAGTTGTGCACCCGTCTCATAGTATAGTCAACACTACGCATAATATAGTCAGCCCTTTACATAGCCATGTCAGCACATCTCCCAGTACAGTTACCCCGTCTCCCAGTATAGTCAATGCTTCTCGTAATAATATCGTCAACTCGTCATCACGAAGTATAGCCTCGTGGTTGAACTCCACTATAGATAATATATTCACCAAGGAAGTGGCCAATCAAGTCAATGGATCTCCTAGTTATGGCTCTTTGACCTCTAATCAGACTAGCAGTCAGTTTAACTCCGCTACTAGCTTGACCTCCACACCTCCTCTGTCCACCTCGAGACTGGCTCAAAATCTACCACCTCAGCTCTACAATCAGCAAGACACCATCGACACCTGGTTTGAGTTAGGCAGGTAAGGTTAAAGTAAGCAATCCCTACTGGTTGTTAGTGAACCACCCATATACAATACAATGCAGTACATTACAATGCAATACAATACATTTCATTTAAATTTCACAGTGATGTACATCTAAAACTGGTGTTTAGTATGCCAACAGTAATACAAGCCACACTGCTTGTGCAAACTATCATATATTATGTACCTGTGTATGTACAGTATGTGTAAACACAGTAGAGTATACTAGCTAGCTACTAATATTCCCTCACATTGCCTACGTTCTGATCACTAGGAAGCTACCATGTGATAACCTGGATAAGTTTAGCCCGCAGCTGGTGGCCAACTCTCTGGCATTCATGAACTGTGTGACAGGAAGTGAGGAACAGAAAGAACTGGAAGCACTGGAAAGACTGACTGCTAAGGCAGAGCTGCTAGACTCTGATAAGACGGTACCAACAGGTATGTACTCTACTCTACTCTACTCTACTCTACTCTACTCTACTCTGTCTGTCTGTCTGTCTGTCTGTCTGTCTGTCTGTCTGTCTGTCTGTCTGTCTGTCTGTAGCTGCACAAGCAGATGGAACCCTAGAGAAGAGTATACGAGTAATATACAGTATATAGTGGTCAACTACTCACATGTATATGTAGATATATTTGTTGTTCATACAGACGTCCAGAGAGGCTGGTGGATCATAACAGACCATGAGCAGGTGAAGTCACTCTCTTCCTCTCTGCACCCCAGAGCCATCAGGGAGAAACAACTCAACAGGTTACTGACTAAGAATCGGGAAAAGATTGAACACCTCTGTTCAGATCAGACCGTTTCTACAGGTACTGAATAGTTGTATATATCCATTTCTACAGATACTGAATAGTTGTATATATCCATTTCTACAGGTACTGAATAGTTGTATATATCCATTTCTACAGGTGCTGAATAGTTGTATATATCCATGATTGACTGTAATTTCTATAAGTGTACACCGTGTAGTTGTTGTAACTACAGCGTATGATAGCTGGTAGCAGTCGGAATGTACAATGTTTTGTAGATGTAGAGTTAGACTGTGATGTCCGTGACAGCGAGATAGCAAAAAGTGTGTATCACGCCCCGACCTCTGATAGGGACACACCATGGGTTGAGGAGCAATGTAGAACAACAGAGCTGTCAATCCTCGACAAAATGGAGGACCTTGAAGAGCGGGTATTCCAAGCTAGTATATACACCAAGGTACTCTATATGTTACTATTATATCACATAATGTATACTGTAGTACATGTATATAGATGTACACCATACTATGTTGTATACTGTAGTACATGTATATACATGTACACCATAGTATGTTGTATAATATTGTGTGTTGTTGCAGAACTGGGCTGAGAAGAACAAGCAGGATACAACAGATCTGGTGTTGGTAGTTACGCCGTCACAGGAAGTAAAGGATGGAGAGAGGAGAATAATAGACTTGGTGAAGGAAAAGCTGTTGATGTTGGAGTCTGGTATTGAGAGACGGTACCTTAAACCCCCATTCATTAAAAGGTAGGTCTTCTGTATAACACAGTGTCACACTGTGTGAGCTGTGGGTGGAGGCTGTCAGCCTTATAGCATGTACATACACAATGTGTACTACACTCACATACTTGTAAATGTATACATTGTATGTACTGTATGTCTTAATAGCAATGCACTACAGCTGGCTGACATTGTACTTACTGATGACAAACTATGTGAGAATGGAGTGGGGACGGGAGAGGATAGCGATACATCAGAAGGTTCTAAGGATAGCGATGAGAACTGTAGTAAAGGTCTACTCCAATGGAAACAGTGAGTGCAGTTATTACACTTATTCCCCTTTATTCCTCTTTATATGCGCATTGATGGCTGTTAGTTTGATAACATAATATTGTAGATCGACTACTTGCATATATATTGAATATGAGCAAAGGATGGAATTGGTAGCTGTAATTCCCGATGCCGTACAGAATATGGTAATATATTAATACTGTGTGTCTGTGTGTATGTGTAGGGCCGTAAGGGCTGCAGTAAATCTATCACAGCTGTACATCAGTTTGGAGCAGCTAGAGAAGTGTATAGCCTGGGAGAAGTCTGTGATGCGGGTGCTGTGTCAGGTGTGCCGCTCTGATGACAATGAGGATCAGCTGCTACTCTGCGACAACTGTGATAAGGGATATCATACGTACTGTTTCAAGGTAAGTATCCTATTGCTGTGACAAGACCGAGTGTTGTTTGCAGTTTGGAATACCAATAGACCCAACTAGTACTGCTGAAAGAACTAATTTGTTGCAAGTAAGGTTTGAGTGCATTTAGTAGTTGTTCTCCCCTTCACACCTGCTATCATTTTCATTGCGTAACCAGTAGCTGTTTAGTACACTACTAGTACATGCGCAACACTTCATTACAATATATAGTTGTAGTATATTATATAACAATCATGTCTACACTGTATGTGTATCACTACAGCCCAAGATGACTACCATACCCAGTGGCAAATGGTACTGTTGGGAATGCAAGTCTAAGGCTACAGGTGTAGCACACTGTATCAGGTGTGGTAAGTCCACTGGTAGGATGGCTCAGTGTCACAAGTGCCCACAGGCTATTCACCTTGACTGCAGTTCACCTCCCTTCTCTAGGTAACTAACTACACAGTATACTTAGACTGTTTACTAACAGCTAGCTAGTTTATACATTGGTATTATTCTACTGATAAGATGGGATGAATCATAATAATATTATTATTATCAGCTGTAGGAATGGCCTTCATTGGTTGCCATATGTACATGTAGTTATAGCCTGCCTTCAAGGTCAAAGTGAGGGTATTGAAGGAACTGTAACTAGGCTATTATTGTTTGTGATTCCTGTATTGTTGGAGTTGGTAACCTGATAGATAATGTGATAGGATGAGCTGTTTGGTATTGTATATAAATGTATGTATATGTGTATGTATGTACCAGTATAATATACATGTATACCGTATGTAGTAAACATAGAGATAATACATCATGTACATAGTATACTGCATACTATTGTAATGTGCATTTATTATGTCCATGTGGCTCACAGAGTCCCAAGGAAGCATACATGTGGTCACTGTATGGAGATATCCAATCAGAAAGGACGTAAACAGAAGAGGTTGTCTAAGCAGAAGACCCATGAGAGTAGTGATGAAGAAGAGCTGACCGATGATGGCGGTGCGTCAGAATCTGCTGCCGGAGAGGATCCAGATGAGGAAGAAGACCAGGCGGAGAGAGACATCTCTGTGTGCCGGTATGTAATGCAGTGTATTCTATTCCATGTCTTACTACTGTCTGCAGTGTATACTATTCCATATTATTCAAGTGTTGATGCTCTGTTTATGCGTACTGTGTTGTGTACTAGTGTTATGCGTACTGTGTTGTGTACTAGTGTTATGCTTACTAGTGTTATGCATACTAGTGTTGATATTGCAGAGAGCTTATGAAGGAGATAGAGAAACATCGAGACGCTGAACCATTCCTGGAACCAGTCGACACCAAGGCTTTCCCCCAATACAAGAAATACATCAAACAGCCGATGGACCTGAGCAAGATCTCCTCCAAACTAGCCAATGGACAGTAAGTTAACCTTTATCCACATTGACCCCCCCCCCCCTCCCCCTGCAGTGTATTGGAAGCATTGAAAATCTCTAGCCATTCAAGTTTTTTAGGCCTCCACTGCTAATGACTATTTCCATAGTGTTTTGAGGTGAGCTATAGCATAACTACATGTACCCATGCTTATGTAACAAATGTGTTGTAGATATGAAACTAGGACAGAGTTCTATGATGATATGATTCTCATATTTGACAATTGTCTTCTCTTTAATGAAGACAACTCCGATGTCGGTAAATCTGGCAAGAGTTTAAGACGCCATTTTATGAAACAGTGGAAACAACTCAGTGCAATATGAACAATGTTTAGTAAATAATGCAATGTATACATGTACGTGTAAATTGTCTAATATTTAAAATATTATGAGTAGCTGAAAAAAATTCCCTAACTTTTTACTAAGCAATAATATATTATTGTTGTATCTTGTTTATAGCACATGTTTCTAATAGAAGTATTCTGTACATTTTTAAATTCTTGTATATACAATGTCATAGGAAGAGAATTTTTATATTATCAACAATGAATATTGTATTTGATAAACAACTGTTTATAGTTAGATATTATATACAGTGTATATATAAAGTAATTTAACATGTTTTTACAACAGCTCAATTTCTGTACACAAAAATAAATTATAAATAGTCGTAGAAAATATAAATAAATGACTAAGAGAGCCAATACATGATTCAATGACTGAGATTTTATAGAACCACATAGTGGTCTATTTTACCTACTAGGAACGGGTACGGGCACTAATAATATTGCTCAGCTCTTGCCACTTGGGTACTTTAGTGCTATTTCCTGTGTGCCGTTTAAGATGTTTAGCCAGGTGATCAGATCTCATGAACTTCCTGTCACAAGCTGTACACGGGAACCTTTTCTCCCCGGTGTGAGTGTGTTTATGTCTGGATAGTTCATCTGATCTTGCAAACTTCTTGTCACATCTGGGCCAGGTGCACATAAATGGTTTCTCTCCTAAAAATTGTTCAAATCATTATTGTGTGTTCTGACCAATTTCAACCAATTCTGTAGGCTACTGGCCAAAAAACATAGGGCTGCTCTTCTGGAAGAGAACTTAAGAGAGGGCAATTTCTTATTATGATAGATTATAAGTTATGTTCAAACTAGAAATCTTGGTTCAGCAGACCATTCTTATGTTACCAAAACAACACGCTCCCACACTAACCTGTATGCGTTCGGTTATGAGCCTTCAGGTGTGAGCTCTTCAGATATGTCTTCTTACAGCCATTAAAAGAGCAAGCATAAGATCGAACTCTTTCTGACAGCACTGGGAATATACTCTTTGTGCCTTCCTCACAAGTGTCCATCAAAGGGGCTGGGGCTATTTTACAGACTGATGGAAGGCAGCTACTGAAAGGCTTGATAGGAGAAAACTCTTGTTTGGGAGTTGCCTGTATAACAATCAGTTGTATTATGGGTTTCACACTTTCTCTAGCCGGTTCTGGCGAGTTTGTACTGAGATCTATTGGTGCAGGTGGTATACTATCCTGTGTACTATCCTGGGAAGCATTGGTCATAGTTTTCTTTGGTAAGCTGTAATCAATTGGTTTTGGCTGGGTACTACCTGGCTGACAGGCGAATTGTTGGTTGTGTGAAGAAATTGAAACTGGTGATGGTGGGGACATAGCGACTGTAGGTAAGCTGTTTCCTGGGTAAGACATGATTGTAGATAAACCTGCAGAACTGCTAGTAGTCTGTACAGGGCTACAGCTGCTCACCTACAACATGGACACCATTGTTGATAGCTCTAGCTAAGATATTAAATTGGAAGTATCATCGATGGACTTGTGTGATAATGGGTTAGTAACAGCTCAAAAAGACTTACCGAGACTGTCATAGACGTTGTGGTTGTAGAGATGGTCAATTCTTTACTACAATGCATTTCCTTAGATGACTTAGACAGGTGCATAGATCTCATTATCTGTCTATGACCCAATTTTTTCATTATACCCCCAGAAGCTGGTACTTCAATACTGTCTTCCCCCGAAGATGACATTCCACTATCTCCATAAAAACTGTTACTGTCTGATGAAAATATGCTGGAAGTAGATGGTGTAGGGGAGCAGATATTCCTTAACTGACTGAATGATAGTAGTGTACTGATAGCATCCTGTTCCTTTTTATCTGCATACCTTCCATAAATATCTTTGCACTAAAAATATAAGCGAATGCAGGGCAACATGATTACAGAGTGAACTTGGGCGTTACTTATACTTATACAACAGCAATGGAAGTCAAGAAAGGAATAGGCCTACATATCACTGATGCAATAGATTCCCGATTCTCAGACTGATTCTGTTTTTAGTGACTATATCTATTCTTGAGAATATTTAACAGTATTTATTGGGTGCTGTGTTCTATGTTGGTGTACATGTATTACATAAAAATAGCACAATCACCCATTACATAATAAATGGTGTCTAATAATTAGCTCATAGTTCATAGTAATAATTTGCTTTGCTCTTTGAACTATCCCAAAAGGTATAGTCTCTAGTGAACACGCATCTTTTGCATGCTATGTTGGAAATTCCAGGGATATCCCCCAACGTTATTGGTTTCAATATGAAACGTTTATTGACAACCAGCCAATGGAAACTTTCGCACAGCCAAGTTAACCAATCAAATGAGATCACGCAGTGTGAGCGTGACTGCTACGGTTGGTCGGAGTTTCCTACTCCGCCTACCTATTGAATAGTAGTTAGCAGCAAGGAGCAATCTGTATTAACTATTTAATTATTGAGACGATCCATCCCAAGTATTCAATTAAAGGACATTAGTTATTCAATTGCTCCTTATTGTAATACAAATATACTGCAATAACATAATATCATATAATAATTATTACCATATTATAATAATTATCTTTATCTTGTTAAATTTAGAGGAAAATAAAAACTTCAATTGGGAATGTCAATGTTTATGTTCCATGTGATGTTCTGTTGATGTTGTGTAGATTCACTTACTTAGTCAGTGTAGTTAGTTAAACCAAAGATTGAAGTATCACTTAAACCTAACTACACAGAGGAGAATATCTCTGAAGTTTCAAATTAAATTAATAGTAATAGCTATCGGCTACGTATAGTACAGTAATAGTAATAGTTGTAGTAGCAGTTGTAGGAGTTTATAACATACATTACATGATAATATAATAATAATTATTATAATAATTGATAATGTTGATACAATTTAACTACAATATTATAGCATGCATGTATAATATAAATATTACATTTATAAATAACAATTGTAATTATATTATTAATTATTTTATATTAATATTTTATAAGTATTATCTTATGACTTATGAATATTTATATTTAGAATAGGACTAATTTATTTTAATAGAATGCTCCTATTTATAGAATAAATATAATATAAATAATATCATTATGACAATTGTTATAAATAATAATATTTATTCTATTGAATCAGAATGAGAAGCAGAATTAAATAGAGAAATTAGTATTTACCTCCGAAAAGCTAAACCCATTGCTCGGTGGGCTAGGTGGTGGCGACAATGGTAAATTTGAGCAGCCATCGAACTCCATAGCGATGACAAATCTTTATATTCCAATAGCAGGTTATTTCAACAAGTGATGTGTAATGGAACGTATTCGCCAACATCGACTTGAGCGAGCATTGCCTAGGAAAATAGAAAAGGGTGTGGGATGATTAACCAATCATTCGAAGGGGGTGTACACCAATTAGCCAATCATCTTATGAGATAAATGTTTTTGAGCCAATGAGTAGCAATCTGGTGCACACAAACAGTGAGTGATCAATAACACTCAGTGAATGCGTGTTAAATGCCGAGGATACTCTTGACGTATAGCCATTGCTATTGGCTGTCCCAGTTTCCACTGTGTTGATTTGTTTCACGAGCTGGAACACGTGCGATGAAAAGTTACGCTACCTACAACTGGCATATCCATCATCTATGCTATGGTGTTACCCAACATGTACATAGTAGCCTTCTATAGGTTTTACTGGGAGACTCCTTGGCACTTTAAAACCTCCAGATTTTACAAAATAGAAACAAGAAAGTAACAACAGTAGTCCAATAAAAATCAAAAGTATCACCCACACCCAACATAGTCTACATAACATAGACTAAGCTAGATATTGAAGTAATCTTAAATATATAATTATCCCTTCAATAATACAACTGCATTTAGTTGCAATCCAAAAGTTACTGTTAATCAGGAAAACTGGTGTTTTGATTAAATTATAATTATTTTGTCATTTTGAGGATTTCACCTGGAGAATCCTTGAAAAAACTTATTTCTGTAGTTCATACCTTTAGCACATGTTGGTACATATTGGCTTACTATGCTTACATACATAAGTATAATTAATACAGCTGAACTTAGTACAGTTTCTACACTTTATTTTAAGCATATGAAATAATATGCTAATCATACCCATACAAGTCTTTTTGGTGTAAAAAGTAAAAGATGTTTCACACATGCATTTATAAAGACAATAAATTGAAGTTATTTCAGAAAAAAATGATCAAATACAATAATGCTAAGTAAATGTATATAGGCTATTTAGATATATGGAACAAATATTTTGCTATAAAGAGAGGACGGACTAAAATGAGTATTTGTAAACTCCATGAACACTACTATATCAGCTAAAAAAATAAATTACTGATTAATAGGTTTCACTAGTAGTATAGGAACTGAATTGCATATTATAGTATTACTGGGCAGACAGTCAGCCTTGGATAGGCCTACCAGAGGCTATTCTATACTTTCATATATAGAGCCCACATTGGCTACCTTATAAAGTCATCAATATTGTTACAGTTGTGTTCTTTACAAACATCTATGGCTGGTTGATGGCCTTCACCTATTAGATCTTATCCAGCTGTCATCTGTTAAAGTCTGTCCAGATGGTGGTCTAAAATGATGCAGTAGAAAGAGAATGTATGTGTGTGTAAAATATCACAGGAGACAAACCAGCTGCTAATGACCAAACTGACAGAAGTGAGTGATCATTGACCACATACCATAGACTAACCATCTACAACTAGTTGTAACAAGTTCATCTGGATATTAGAATGTACCGGAGTATATGTATCAGAGCTGGGTCCAAGTCATAGATTTGACTTGACTTGCCAAGTCAAGTCAAGTCACAAGTCGACTTGACTTGGACTTGCCAACCTGCTGACTTGACTTGACTTTGACTTGCGCATCAATGTGACTTGACTTGACTTGACTTGGACACATGAATGACTTGTGATTTCGACTTGACTTTGACTTGCACATCAATGTGACTTGACTTGACTTGACTTGGACACATGAATGACTTGTGATTTTGACTTGGGTTCTGCCAAGTCAATCTGGCAAATAAAAATTTTGTACAGTGTTTAGCTAACATGGAAAAAAGGTCTCAATTGTCTACCTATTTATCATTTGTACTAGGTCGGTGCTACTAGCAGCACTCAGAGTATATCAAGGTTAGCTATGAGGATACACAATTCAGGCAATATCTAGGCTGTGTGTACGTGAGACTACACAACGACAATGCATAGTCACTAGTACACACAGTGCAAGTAGTGTAAGTGTAGTATAGATGTGGTGTAAGTAGTGAATACAATGCACAGTGCAATAATTACTAGAGTTAAATGGCAGGATTATACCATGTGCTGTTTACATTCTATGTAACACTTCATCACCATTACACTATACAGTATATAATACTATATGACCAGTCTCGACCGTAGTGCCAATAATACTACTTATATAGACTAGTTCTTTACCATGATTGCATAACATACATGTACATGCCCTGCTACACCTTGGCATAGGTTTTTCATGGATTGGAATGCCTACTAAACGTAAAAAATGATGCTTTGGAAAATGTAAAATTTTTTGAAGTTGTCTTCTACTTGACTTGCATTTCGACTTGACTTGACTTTGACTTGACTTGACTTGTGACTTGCATGACAGCTGACTTGACTTGACTTGACTTGAGGCATCACTGACTTGACTTCGACTTGACTTGCTTTCAAAATTTTCGAAGTTACTTGACTTGACTTGACTTGAGGCAGCACTGACTTGACTTCGACTTGACTTGCCTCCAAAATTTTAGAAATGACTTGACTTGTTGACTTGCAAGTCGACTTGGACCCAACTCTGATATGTATCAACCATAACAACCGTTGTACATTAGATCACAGTAGAGCATGCGCTTGAGGACTGATATACTACAAACATGTTATGTCTATTAGGTAGCATGAAATATCGTAGATAAGATTACTCTGTAGTAAACAGCGACCTTGTCACTATGTCAGGGCAGCGAGGAGGAAAAAGCACGCAGTCAGATCATGATACAACTTGAGTAAATTGTTTAGTTTAGTACAGGACAGGCACATTGCCAAGTTCTCAACATTACAGCATGACTTCCCCATACTAGTATAAAAAGTAGGGCATTTGATTGGGCAAAACTGTGGGCATGGTTAAAAGGCGTGACAACCAAAGTCCAGCAAATGTCGCTGAATCATAACAATATTAATGGATTATGCCCACATAAATCCACATCAGATATACTATATGTTATGGCTAGTTTATAAAATAACGTATACCACGCATAAAGAGAGAAAAGTTCTTTCCACCTATTCAAATGTTATACTTACTCCGTCTCCTTTATGACTGTGAGTGTGTGACTGACTGTGCCCCCCATGACTGTCACTACAGTCTCAGTTAACTGACCATTATTATTATTGTTATCCTCACCTGTTGTGATTCTGTTTGGTCATAAAGCGATCAATAATGTCATCAGGATCGTCTAATGATATATCATCACCAGCAATCGCTTTCAACTTCTTCAATCTATCTTGGTTCTTCCTCGTTATTCTGTCTGGGTCAATACTGTGAACAGATTCTGTGTCTTTGTTCTACATGTAGAAGACAAAACAGTATAACACAACCATCTTTGGTATGATGTTGCTATGTATTACAGAACTGACCCAATATTATACACTACAACACTGTGACACTACATGCAAACTCTTCACAAATAGCAGTTGGTAACTGTAAGTTTAACAACAAGTTAATAGCTCCGAAACATCTACATGTATGAAGGTAGCACATTTTATAACCAAACAGTTAGATTTACAACTTTTACAGAGTAAAATGAGTAACCTTTTTACAGAGGTTCAACTCAACCCTTGTTTGTTAATAATACTATATTCTCAATCTGGTGAACACACTGTGGTGTTAAATGAAAGTATCTTTTTCATAGATATTTAGATAAAAATTTAATGTATTGATAAGAAGGTCAAAGCAAATTTTAAACTTGCTGCAGTAAAAACAATCTAGCTAATGAGATCTGGGCCAGTGGGTAAATGAGGCCTGCATATACTGTACATTCACTTCATATCCATTCCCTATTATACATGTATTAGGGGAGTGGGGGATCTCCATTAGCATTGGGGTAACAAACTGTGTTAAGTCCCACACTGAAACATTTACCATTAGAACACAAATAGAAATTTAGCCATACATTTATATGTAAAACTTAGAAATGTGAAATATATAGACTCATTGAAAGCAATAACTGGGGTTAACACTGGCAGCAGTTATAATGAAAGAGGAGCAGCAATAGTAACCTGAAGTTGGTAACCAGTTGGCTCTGCCTCATCTTCAAACATGACCTAACAGAACAACCAACAATGCTTCATAGAATTAGTGTAGTAAGTACCCTAGCAGTACAATGGACATTTTGAAAAAGACAGTTCTAATCCGGACAGCTCGAAACTGTGTAGATTACATCTAGAAGAACACAACTCACAGGGAATTATTTTTAATTAACTAAATAAAAAAATAATATCAAAAATAAAAATTAGTTGAAATCTGGTATTTCGAACTGTCCGGTGTTGAACTGTCCTGTTTCGAACTGTCTTTTTCGAACAGTCGCAAACTCTAGTACAATGCATGTTGTGTACAGTATATTAAATTGTAATATAATATTATATTATTTCCCATACATACATGAATGCAAATCAAGTGGAAAGACAATTAGTGCATACCTCCTAAGTCAGTACATTATACAATTACACAATATCTATCACACTATATAACATGTTGTATGTACATGTCATATTATACTAGCCCACACATAACCACAATAGCATATGGCTTCTTCATGCTGATTTTTTATCTAGATTGCTTGCTTTATCAGTGGAAAAGAGAATAACAAAATGTTATGTTTATCATGTAAAGAAGCCAGTAGTATGTAGACCTGCATAACATTTGATATTACAGCTTGTGATGAGCTATTAGCTGCCCTCTGGTATTATTGTTATTCACCACACGTGAGCTTGTCAGGCTGGTGCTCTCACAAACGAACATTTTCCCAGCTGTGATCCAATCTACATTCCACAAACCCCACACTAGGCAGAGGAGGCAGCAAGAACTCAACATAGATGTCTACAGACAGGAACTATGAAGGACACTGTTAGGTGCAAGAGTGCAGATATTTGTTTACCTTAGCTCCTTGCTTGTGGTGGGAGTTTTGGGCTAGGGTGGTCAACCAAATATTATGGCTATCTCAAATTTCTCTGCTTTTACACGTAATTGAAGAACTGCATTCCAAACGGCACTTTATCTCAATCTGGTGCTAGATCTACTGTATATCCCCTTCAGATCTACTGTATAACCTCTACAGTACTCTACAGCATACAGGACACTGTAGAGTACTGGAGAGTCCCTGTAAACCCAACACAAGCCAACCCAA
Organism: Bugulina stolonifera; assembly: GCA_935421135.1. Taxonomy (NCBI): domain Eukaryota; kingdom Metazoa; phylum Bryozoa; class Gymnolaemata; order Cheilostomatida; family Bugulidae; genus Bugulina; species Bugulina stolonifera. Next base: position 26,579,280 of record OW285188.1, read on the forward strand.
AGCAAATGCAACAGACCTATTAGTTATTAGCAGTAAATTCAACCGGAGGTTAAGAAGTGAAACAGCCACTCCACTCAATCCAACCTTTCGTGGTTCTTTCACTTTATTTTGCTGTTGATAATGTTTTAACATTCCATCTGGAGATTCAGGTGTTCCAATATATCCTCGCATCAAACGCATGAAATCAGCATCAGCGTCCTGTGCACATTTAATATGTCATGTAGAACATGTCTATCTACATGTATTTCTAGTTTGTAAGCTTATATGGAGGTGAAGTGATGCGCCAGTCAGTGTGAAATTTTACACATCAGTCTATTACGTCCATCTTAGCCAGCAGTCAGTATAACTTTTGATGACTTTACTACTTTACTAACTGAGAAGGTGTTGTAATAGTTGGATAACTTACAGTTCCATGTAGATGGGGCATTGGTTTCACTATTACTCGTGTGCAACTATCAGTCAACCCAACAGTACTGATATATTTCTATGAACATTCTAGTTCAAAACTAGCAGTTTAGATATTCACAACTCTTCCTTTGGAGTCACCTGTAGAACTGATGGGACTGAAACACCGACTACTGATACCTAATAGACTATCAGTAGTAGGTGTGTAAAATAACTATTATTTACCTCTGTGGGTTTCATCCTCTCCCGTCGTCGTCTTCTAGCATCCTGATTGGTCGCGAGTGTATCAAAGTCATCGGGAAAGGCTGCTCTCATTCCTCTATCATCTATCAAACAGAGAGACACATGTACCCCCTCAAACACAACTACACATTCTACATTATATGTAATCTTAGATTATACATTCAGTAGGTTATTATTATAATAGGATACCATTGAGCAATTTATCTGTGTTTTTGTACATTTTCCAACTGATACATACATACATATAACATACATATAATGCAGGCACAACAATCATATCATTGCTAAGGATATGACTAAGTCACATGCTTATCATAGCATATGCTTGATAAGTGGGTATGAAACATGTACGTGATCAACATCACATCAAAGTAAAAAATCTCTAATTCATTCCAATTTCAATGCTGTGGAGACTCCTTATATTTTAAATAGGAATATACCAAGAAATAATATGATTAATGACATTATCGTAGGATTGTATCTCAGCAAAGACACTACTTATAGCACAACATACAAATGTAGAGAGGTAGGCCCAGAGCCATTCAATGGCTCTGGGTAGGCCTAACTAACTAACAAGTCAAAGGGCTCTAGTATAGGGGATATGATAATAATCTATCTTCTCTCCTTCTACAAAAGTTTGTAGAAGGAGAGAAGATAACTCTTCTTAGAAATAATGATGATCTCATCTGGCAAGTTTAGCCAAGATATGACCTTATTTATAACTAATATGTATATGTATTACACATGTATATAACACATCTACACATATGGACTAATATATAACACACAATTATACTGTAATCTATTACGAACCAATGAAAGCAGAGTCGGACTGCAGAAGAGAAGCAGCTGTAGTGGGTTTATCTACAAAATATGAGTAATAAGATGACACAGTATGTGTACTACCAATACAATCAGCATACTGTACTGTTACTACTACTATACAGACTATATAGTCCAAGGGTATATTAGCTAGGAGGATGGGGTTAGCTACATATTATAGTACCTAACACCTAGCCTGAGGAGTGTCCAGCGGGTACCACTACATATACTACATATAGCATTAACATTGCACAATGTCATCTAAACTGAACCAGCAGTGACCAGTCTATACAGTAAATTGTGTACATGACGCAGGTCACCCCTACATTGTACTGTATGCCTCACTATGTCCAGTCAATGCATGTAGTATATACATGTAGTACTATGTAGTATATAGTATAACCATTATACTGTCGTGTATATAAATGACCTACACCTCCCAAATGACCAACAGTGATACACCTGCACCCACCACCCAGCTACTCCAGCATCACATAAGTATACATGTACATGTACATGTATGTACAGATATTGTATTATGATATGTAATACAATCAACAAAGAATTATATTATAGTGCACAGTAGACTGTGGTGTATACTCACTTAGAGGTTGTTGGGGTGGGGGCTCATCACTCTCCCCCTTATTCCTCCTACTTGCCGAAACTGGTTTCTTAGTCCTGGCTATTTCAAACACATCTATATCACTTGAGCTGTAGCATACAGAATTATGGTTCAGTATTAGTAACTGTATATTATAATACATGTACATGACACACTATCTATCCACTCATAAGTCATAATACATGTACATGTAGGCTTATATCTATAACATTATATAACTAATGCATACATGTAACATTATATAACTAATGCATATATAGAACACTATATTATAACTATGCTAGGGGGCTTAGCCATTTTTTATATAATGATGTATTTTTAGCAAGGAAATTATTTTTGAGCAGTCGGAGATTTGTTTCAAATCTATGAAAATACCAGTCCCTGTCTGGGGTTTGAACCCGGGGCCTCTACGGCACCTAATTGCCTAGCACAGTGAACAGAACATGCTAACACTACACCAGCTCAGCAACCTTATAAAATAGGAAGCTTCACCGGCATACTTGCCAAGTGTCCCGGGTTTCTCGGGACACCCCCGGGATTTGAAAATTGTCCCTACACTGTCTCAATGTCCTGATTTATACCCCGGGAATTAGGAAATTGCTGCTCGAAAAAATTTTATTTATTATTTCCTTTGGATTTTCCAAAACATTGACTGAAAAGGGGTTGAGCGTCGCAAATCCTAGGGAATTTTGCTAAATATAATATGCTACACACCGTTTATTTTTAAAGCAGTTCGATGTCTACTGACTGTCGTGTCTATGCCAATTGCCACTAGTGATAGCCCAAACTCTGACTAATTCCTGAGCTATATTGGCAGTGTACTAAAGCCTCCTCAACAGTGGAAAGCTATTTTATATAAACGCTCTAATGTCAATGACAACCACCGCGCAAATGAAAATTCCCTCATTGATACTATAATTATTATTATTTGCTTGTACAAATAATGTTTCCATTATTAGTCTATTGGATGTTAATTTAGCTGTTAAGCCAAACAATTCTCACAGTACAGACAAGCAAAAGACTCGGCAATTTTAAAATTTAAAATCAATGGGTCAAATTTATTTATTTTATTTCTAAAAGTAAATTAGGTTTTTAATATCAACATTATAATTATGCCTTCTGCACCTTCTAGTGTTACTGATGGCGGTACCAATGGCATAGCCAGGCACACGCTGACCCAGAAGCATATCAAAGCTGTTGTCCAAAAGCTGTCAAGTCATCTAAAAGCTTAGAAGATTTGTTTATTCTCAATGATTCTGAAGTTCAAAAGACAGGCTTACATTATGATTATAATTTTTAATATAATAATTATAAACTTAACTTATGAAAATACTGAATTATTATTATTATTATTATTATTATTATTATAATTCAGTGTTTTTATAAATAAAGTTATTTATATGTTTATAATTTAATAAAATCAAATGAAACAAAAATTTGGTTTCTAATAAATTTTGATGTTGTAGCAAGTTTTATAGGTCTTCTTTAGATAATCCAACCTAAAGCACTCTTTGCAATTTCATTCTTATTCTAATTCTTCCCACCATTTTAAAACCATTCCAATATGCATGTAATATGGACATATTTTTGACCACTAGAGCAGCATACAAATACAAGTGAAATTGCCCTAACTACTGTCACTTTAGTGGCTCACAAAAAATATTTTGAATGCGGGAGGGTGCTCCTCTGCCCCTCCCGCACCCTTTCTGACAGCCCTCTGGTCCGCGCATGTGTCCAGATTTTTTACCCAGGTTACTTGGCAAGTATGTTCACCGGTGAGCAGTAGACATGCTCTGAGCGAACTGCTAGAGCATACATAGAAAATTATATAACTAATGTATTATTTATTTTATCACCTACAATGTACCAAAAAGTAGCTTCAGTAAAAATGTTCCAACTAGTCGTCAGAGTAACCATATTGTTCTTATAAAACAAAGTATACACTGTATATACATGTACAAGTATGTTCATTTTTTTATTGGTCTCGCAAATAAAACCAGTTTGGTCTTGATATACTGAGTGAACATATAGCCCTAGCCAGATAGAATGCAGGTAGAATATATGTCTATGTCTGCAGGTAATACTTACTCGTCACCAGTAATTCTTGTTCGGGGATCATATACATCAACATCAAGCTAGAATATATACCAGTATAACATCAGTATGTACATGTATTACGTGTATGTTACAGCTAGTACTAGAACAACATAAATTCTGTAGGGCAGCACCACAAAATAGTTATGAGCTGCATAGTGTTATGTGTATACATATGACATACATATGACATACATATGACATACACATGACCTACATATGACATACATATGACCTACATATGACATACAGGTGAAATATTATATTTATTTAAAATATAAATGGTTACATGTGTATAAAAAGACATCAAGAATAATGACTTTACCATACACTACATTATCTATGATTAGATGGTGGTTGTTTAAAATTATAGTAGATGTTGTAGTTAGGGAGTGTCTACATGTGGTACGTCTGATGGTCAAATCCGATTCAGAAAAGAAAGTTTGGAAAGTTTGAAAATGGACGGATGGACCGATTTTTAGCTGCCTTTATTAAATGTCTGAAAAGCTGGCCAATCACCTTATAAAGAGTATATAATCCTTGTGTAATTTTCTGAGAGTAATACTGGTCACTAATTGGACAATAACATACAACACCAAGCAGTGCAGGTGTATGACTCATGACAAACTGCATTTTCTGCACTTGAGTACTAAAGGAAACTTGCAACTGCCATTACTTGGAAGAACATTACCGGCTACATGCTAAAGATACAATGACTTTAGTATAGCTACATGCTAAAGATGCTAGGACTAGTATAGCTAAAGATAGTGGAGGGGAAGTTAAGGGACTCTGGCTACCACCAAAACCAATCCATCACAGCTCTACCCACTGCCAAGGTGAGATAAAATGGACCTGTCCAGCTCTTAGTGGGAAAAGGCAGGAAAGTCGGGTGAATGATGCTATTACAGTAATGGGATGGAGAGGGGACAACTACAATCTTCACCTTGAGAGTGGGTGGAGTTAGATGGGCGCCTGTTATCATTGAGTGACCTATATTGAATATTCCTGCCTCTATCTTTATGTGCATTTTTACTACACAAAAGCACATGTACAATGTATATTTGTAATCACAAGTGCTGGAATATACAATTTATATTATAATGTATACATGTATTGTACAATACAATATACACATTATATAATCTAGCAGACATATACATGTGTAATGTAATGGAGTGCTACATGTATTATAACAAGTAACACAATTATTACTACACACATGGCACAACATAACACTATGTCACCACTAAGTTACCTTTCTACCAAGTCTTCTGGGATTGGCAGTAGACTGGGAAGTATAGAAGTGGTATGTTTAACGTGTATGTATATAATACAGTATATTATAGTTATTGGGATAGTGGGGTCTCAGTCACATGTCACTATTAATAGACCGAGTGCATATAACCCAAGGAGAAAGAGTGGATGGGGTTGTCACAGCTCACCTTCTCCTTGTTGAGGGCATTCTCCACTCTCTGTCTTTCCTGTTGCAGCTGCTGCCTCATATGCGCTAACTGGTTCAACACTTCAGCACCTAAAGCATATAATGTATTGTATAGGGTAAATGATATACAGTACTAGTCGTACATGTGTGTGCTGTAGGTAGAGATAGAGCTATAATAGGTATACTATATATACATTATAGAGGTATACTATATACATTATAGAGGTATACTATATACATTATAGAGCTATACTATATACATTATAGAGGTATACTATATACATTATAGAGGTATACTATATACATTATAGAGGTATACTATATGCAATATAGAGGTATACTATATACAGTATAGAGGTATACTATATACATTATAGAGGTATACTATATATACAATATAGAGGTATACTATATACAATATAGAGGTATACTATATACAGTATAGAGGTATACTATATACATTATAGAGGTATACTATATACATTATAGAGGTATACTATATACATTATAGAGGTATACTATATGCAATATAGAGGTATACTATATACATTATAGAGGTATACTATATGCAATATAGAGGTATACTATATACATTATAAAGGTATACTATATACATTATAGAGGTATACTATATACATTATAGAGGTGTACTATATACAATATAGGGGTATACTATATACATTATAGAGGTATACTATATACAGTATAGAGGTATACTATATACATTATAGAGGTATACTATATACATTATAGAGGTGTACTATATACAATATAGGGGTATACTATATACATTATAGAGGTATACTATATACAGTATAGAGGTATACTATATACATTATGGAGGTATACTATATACATTATAGAGTTATACTATATACATTATAGAGGTATACTATATACATTATAGAGGTATACTATATACAGTATAGAGGTATATTATAGACATTATAGAAGTATACTATAGACACTATTACAGAAGTATACTATAAAAATTATAGAGGTATACTATAGACATTATAGAGGTATACTATTATAGACATTATAGAGGTATACCATAGATAGTATAGAGGTACACTATTATAGACATTCTAGAGGTATACCACAGCAATTATAGAAGTACTGTATTATATTTATAGACACGTATACTCACTCTGTGCTCTGCTCTCTGCCCGTCTTTGAGGGTGAGGGCTGGGTGTCGGCTGCACATGACGAGGCGGATTGGCCGCTGGTTTCTCTGGTTCCCTGAGCAGAGGTTTTGAGTTCTGTAAGTGAAGAGAAGCAAAGAGTGGGTTGAGATCAGCCAAGTACATGAGTAGTTGTATAGTCCTAGGTGATGCTACTGCAGGTACATGAGTAGTTGTAAATAGTCCTAGGATATGCTACTGCAGGTACATGAGTAGTTGTATAGTTCAAGGTGATACTAATGCAGAGGAGCCTCTACTTGGTCCAAAGTTACAATCTCGTAGGTAGTTATATAACTCAATATAATTATAGTCTGCGCAGGTAAAACTGAGTCCAATTCAATAGCGAGTACACCTCAAACTAATAAAATAGAAGAGGTAATTCCACTAATAAATATTCCAGCCTAATCTAATCTAGTAGAGTAAGTGTAGTGCATTGCCATGTTAGCGACATGATATCTAGTAGATTTATAAGTGTAGTGCATTACCATGTTAGTAACATGATCTACAAACAAACCAATTAGAGTATACAAAAGCAAACACTGACTATGAAATGTCAGTCAAATAGAATAAAGAGTCAACCAGTATAATTATGTAAAACTTACAATACATACATGTACAACGAAATGTAAATACCTACAATATGTAGGTGTACACTAGTTATACTGTACTGTAGGTGTACACTAGTTATACTGTACTATTATCAGGTGTACACTAGTTATACTGTACTATAGATGTACACTAGTTATACTGTACTATAGGTGTACACTAGTTATACTGTACTATAGGTGTACACTAGTTATACTGTACTGTAGGTGTACACTAGTTATACTGTACTATTATCAGGTGTACACTAGTTATACTGTACTGTGTGTAGGTGTACACTAGTTATACTACACAATACAAGGCTTACATTGAGAGAGTCAACATCATGCTGTGTTTTAGACCTCTGGGTGGGGATGGGTGGAGACGGCTCCCTGAAATCCTAAACAAAAAGTAATAGAATACATACAACAGTACTAAGAATAGCAGGAAAATAAATTTATATAAATAGTTTGGTACGGACACGTATAAATGTTTTATATGGTATTATGTATAGTATATTATATACTGTGTACATAGGTGACTATATTATTATTATGTGTAGTAGATACACTGTGTAAGTGAATATCATAACTACGTACACGTGCATACATCTCATAACTACGTACACGTGCATACATCTCATAACTACGTACACGTGCATACATCTCATAACTACGTACACGTGCATACATCTCATAACTACGTACACGTGCATACATCTCATAACTACGCACACGTGCATACATCTCATAACTACGTACACGTGCATACATCTCATAACTACGTACACGTGCATACATCTCATAACTACGTACACGTGCATACATCTCATAACTACGTACACGTGCATACATCTCATAACTACGTACACGTGCATACATCTCATAACTACGTACACGTGCATACATCTCATAACTACGCACACGTGCATACATCTCATAACTACGTACACGTGCATACATCTCATAACTACGTACACGTGCATACATCTCATAACTACGCACACGTGCATACATCTCATAACTACGTACACGTGCATACATCTCATAACTACGTACACGTGCATACATCTCATAACTACGTACACGTGCATACATCTCATAACTACGTACACGTGCATACATCTCATAACTACGCACACGTGCATACATCTCATAACTACGTACACGTGCATACATCTCATAACTACGCACACGTGCATACATCTCATAACTACGTACACGTGCATACATCTCATAACTACGTACACGTGCATACATCTCATAACTACGTACACGTGCATACATCTCATAACTACGTACACGTGCATACATCTCATAACTACGTACACGTGCATACATCTCATAACTACGCACACGTGCATACATCTCATAACTACGTACACGTGCATACATCTCATAACTACGTACATGCACTGCATACATCTCATGTAAATAAACATACCAGTGATCCGGGAGGCTGAGTTTTAGACCTTAACGTGGGTATAGGAGGAGACTCAGCCCGATTTTCTACCTAGAAATATCACACAGAGTGATGGTTTAGCTGAGATAATTATAGTAACAGAACTGTGTGATGTCATAACATCAGTACTGTGTGATGTCATAACATCAGTACTGTGTGATGTCATAACATCAGTACTGTGTGATGTCATAACATCAGTACTGTGTGATGTCATAATAGCAAGTGCTGTATGACGTCATAATAGCCAGTACTGTGTAATGTCATAATATCCAGTACTGTGTGATATCACAATACCAGTGCTGTGTGATGTCATAGCACGCATGCTGTGTTATGCCACAGTTACCTTGATTGGAACTTCTTTCTGTCGCTGCTGTTCCTCCTCTCTTTCCTTCTGCTTTCTCTCTTGTTCTTTCTGTCGACGTTTCTCATCGGCCTGTTTCTGCTCCTGCTCTGCCTGCCTCCTCTTTTCCTCTGCAGCCTGTTTCAACTCCTCATTCTTCCGTCTTGTCTAAAGAGTGCATTATATTAATGTGCATGTACTATACAAGGGGTAACAGGTGTCCTCTTGTAGTACACTATAGTAATGTGCATGTACTATCCAAGAGGTAACAGGTGCTTTCCTGGATTAACTGACATCTAGGTTGCTACTTTCATTTGCAAGACGACTGTCTGACACAAACTGAAATGGCTAATGGTCAGTGTATTAGCCAAGTCGAGCTTCGCTATTTCCATTCCAGTGGCAAACCATGTTCCTACTTTGGGAAATGGTGGCAATGACAGACCTTAGTTGGTGTTCACAATGACTGCTCCAGAAGGATCACAAAGATTCCACACACCACTGATTTGAGAATCATTGTCACGTAAATTCTCACCTCATCTTCTTTGGCCTTCAACATAGCTTGTTCAGCCTCATATTCCTTCTGAATTTTCAGTCTGTCTTCTTCAAGTCTCTTCATTTCTCTTTCTTCTTCAGCTTTTAGTTTCTGTTTCTCCAATTCGGCAACTCGTTTTTTCTCCTCTATCTAAAAACATATCCAGGTTTTTACACACGGCACACACATCATGATCTCAGCAAAACTTTTTCAGCCTCGAGTTGTTAGCTGCAGAATACAGAGCCAGTTCCGTTACTATATAGTCGGTGTAATAGAATAAGAGCTTAACCTCTCTCTCACCTGTAGCTTTAGTTCCTCTTTATATCTGTCTGCAGCAGTTTTCTGAACCTCGGTCTAAGTATATAGCAATACGCTTTAGTAACTATTGTGTTATTATTACAAATATGCTACACTGCATAATTTTATTTCTTAATTAAAGAAATTTAATTTGAATTTTCATTAATCACAAGACATAAAAAGGAGGAGTTTAACTATAATATATACCTTCGGGTCACCAAATATGCCGTTACCTCCCCTTGCATGCCCATCAGCCGCGGCTGCATTGGGTAGACTAATACTGATATCAGGGTAGGTGGAGTTAGCTCTGGGAGTGGTGCCAACAGCGGGCTGAGATGGAGCCTTCTGTACCTCCAGCCTTGGCGTCTGTCCAGTATTAGACAAGTTCATTGTTCGCAAGTCAGCTGAAATTTGTAGAGAGAAGAATCAAACCGGGTACATTACCTGATGTACATGTACATACTGTACTTACCTACTACCTTACCTGATGTACATGTACATACTGTACTTACCTACTACCTTACTTGATGTACATGTACATACTGTACTTACCTACTACCTTACTTGATGTACATGTACATACTGTACTTACCTACTACCTTACCTGATGTACATGTACATACTGTACTTACCTACTACCTTACCTGATGTACATGTACATACTGTACTTATCTACTACCTTACCTGATGTACATGTATATACTGTACTTACCTACTACCTTACCTGATGTACATGTACATACTGTACTTACCTACTACTTTACCTGATGTACATGTACATACTGTACTTACCTACTACCTTACCTGATGTACATGTATATACTGTACTTACCTACTACTTTACCTGATGTACATGTACATACTGTACTTACCTACTACCTTACCTGATGTACATGTATATACTGTACTTACCTACTACCTTACCTGATGTACATGTACATACTGTACTTACCTACTACCTTACCTGATGTACATGTACATACTGTACTTACCTACTACGTTACCCGACGTACATGTATATACTGTACTTACCTACAACATTTCCTGACGTATCTTTAACAGGAGCACCAGCTCCTCCTCTACCAAATGGATTGTAGTTAGCAATCTCTTCATTCAACTTCCTGTCATAGGCATCTTGCTCCGCTTTCTTTGCAGCTGCAATCCTCTGTTTCTCCTCCATCTATAGGAGAAACAGAGAGTCAGCAGTTGTTTACACTCCTTCACCAGTACTACAGCAGTTGTTTACACTCCTTCACCAGTACTACAGCAGTATATCAAACTGTAGCACATCACTTACCTGTTTCTTTAGCTCATTCTGATAGGACTGCTGACTGTCTTTCTTCAGCCTATCCTTGTCTGTCCTCTCCGAAGGGAACGCTCCGACAGCCACAGCCGCCGTCTTGAATGAGTTGTGCTTAGGCTGAGGTGCCTGCTGCTGCTGCCGCTGCTGGCCAATATTAGGATGCTGAGGAGGTCCCAGGGGTGGAGCGGTAAAGCTAGCCAGGGGTTCATGACTCCCATAGAAATTGTAGGCTGGATCAGCTGGGGTCTGGTAGAGTTGAGGAGCTGGAGTGTAGGACGGAGGAATGTACCTTGATACAGAAAAATAAGTAATAACTTTATTCACTGTGGTGTGTTTTTATTAGCTATTATATTGTATGTTGAACATGTGCAATGATAGTTCAAGTCCAGCATAATAACCAAATTATTATGAATTTACATGTAAACATCCAATATATTAATAATAATACGTCATATTCAGCCGCAGTACCACACTGCACACACCATTGGATCTGAGGTGGTGGTTGCACATACCCTTGGTTCTGGGGTGGAGGTGGTTGTCTGGCTTGACTGAGAACAGACGGCTCATATAGTCCAGTAAATCCCCTTTCCAGCAGACCAGGACCTAACCCTGACCTGATAGCGTTGCCTCTTGGGGACGTGTCAACGAGGTCCCGTCTCTCATTGAGAATAGAGGCTAATGGTCTTCTATCATCCAGTATGGAGGCCGATTGATCACTAACAATTCAAGTAAAGCTGGGTAATGATTCCACCACAATGTAACAATGCAATGCATACCTTCGAGCAGAGAAAAGGCTCAGATTACAGAATATGAACACATGTAGTCAAACATACCTGAATGTAGGTTTAGGGAGTTGAAAGTTGTCTTGGTATGGTAAGGACGAGAAGTTGTTCTCCCTTGGATAACCACCAGGGTCACTTGAAAATAGCACAAAGTAACCTTATTGCATACGGCATACTATCTATGTACATTTCTCATAATATACGTACTAGGAATGTGAATGACCTGGGTCAGTAGCAGAGTCCAGGTACTATTACAATCTGATGTGCTATTAATGGACTAGTAATCAGTTATATGTATGCTATGTGATAGATGATCTGTATAGAGAGTTCACTACTTGACTAGAGAGTAATAGCAGTAATAGCAAAAGAGATGGATGTACCTGTGTCTACCCCTACTGGTGCCCGTCATCTGCTGCTGTAGCTCCTGTCTATACTGTTCCTTGCGTCTCCTGGCTGCACTAGCCGTCTCATTGTTACCAATAGCTAGTCCTGTCTGTTCCTCCTTGGGTGGCACAGACCTTGACCTCTCGTAAGGGTCATAAGGTTTGGGTTGTGGATCCTGATAGAACGACCTACTTCTACCTTGTTTGCTGTGTTCCTGATAGTATAGCAGTCAATAATTTAATAATTGAAATAATTTGTAGAATTACAGGCTGTTACTGGAGAGATCAATAGTAGTATGTTTAGTACTGGTACAGAAGAGTACAACACCAAACGATAGTACATACGTGATTAGTTGACAATAGTTAGAGGAAAGGAAATATTTTAGCATACACAATTTAAATGTATAAACTATAAACACATAATAATATAATATATGAGTATAATGTTACATGTCATTCTACTGGTACAATGGTGTATCAGTGAACCATTGTCAGCTAACATAATCTCAACCCATGCATAAAATTAAATAATAGTTAAACAGCAGTGTGAACAGAATAGGTGTACTACATATAAACTATATAATGTAACATATACCACACACTTACTACATATAAACTATATAATGTAACATATACCACACACTTACTACATATAAACTAGATAATGTAACATATACCACACACTTACTACATATAAACTATATAATGTAACATATACCACACACTTACTACATATAAACTATATAATGTAACATACACCACACACTTACTACATATAAACTATATAATGTACCTGTATCTGTACCTGTATCGGTGTGGGTAAATCACCAACACCAAACTTCTGCTTAATTTGTTTAAGCTTTAAACAATGAGAAAATATTAGATGAGATTTTACCAAATAGAAAACCAAAGAGGAAACCATGGGGGTTTAAGATGTGATCATGATTACCACTGAAGGTGAGTCCTGGTAATGGTTAGTGAAATCGCAGTGATAGGTGCTAGACAGATGGGGTGATAGGTGCCCACCCGCATGAACAGGACAGGCAGGGTTTAGGATCATAGGTCTAATGTGACATCCACAATGAGAACATTTATCTAGTGTAGAGCTCGAGGAGGGTGTGGAGGTACTAGAAATACAGAACATGACAATGTTAAGTAATAGATAAGATGAGAGGTGGTAGAAGACAGTGGAAACTGGTACCTAACAAAATGAATGATGTATGAAGATAATATATCTACACTATAATGTACATGTATCTACACACCAATGTACAAGTCATGTATCTACACACAAATGTACATGTATCTACACACCTACGCACGTGCATGTACATGTATCTACACACCTACGCATGTGCATGTACATGTATCTACACACCTACGCATGTACATGTCTCTACACACCTGCGCATGTACATGTCTCTACACACCTACGCATGTACATGTCTCTACACACCTACGCATGTACATATATGTAGACTGTAATGTCTTACCCAATCATAAACATCCCCACTACCACCGTCTTCACCAATACTTCGCTCATTTGCAAACTTAACCTTCCTGGAACAACCAAATCATGAACTGATAAGGAACAGTGAACACTAACAACACACAAGAGTAATGCACTATGCACATAATACATGACAGGCTATAAATGTAACCATACCTTTGCTCATACTGTCTGTCCAAGTCCTCAAAACGTCTGTCATTCTATAAAATACAAAAAATATGGAACCAAGGGAGCAATACAGAATATAATACAAGAAACATACATACACAAGATGTGGTGGTATGCTGCAATAGATATACACTAGATAGTAAAGATACAGAAAGACTCACACTTTGAAGAGCTCTGGGCTGTGGGTAAGTTCTACGAGTATCATTAGGTAAAGCTTCAGGGTCATTCCTCCTCCTACAGTACAGAATGTAGAATATGCAATGTACATGTACATACATATGCAATGTACATGTACATACATATGCAATGTACATGTACATACATATGCAATGTACATGTACATACATATGCAATGTACATGTACATACAAATGCAATGTACATGTACATACATATGCAATGTACATGTAAGCATGCACACACACACACACACACACACACACACGCACCAATATACATATAAATATAATACACACAGATGAGGAAACTAACCTGTATGATTGTTCTTGTCGTCGCTTTTCATCAAGTAGCTCATCATAACTCGGGCCTCCGCCTCGTCTGGGAGATGCTTGTGTCTGGGAGGTTGGATTGAGTGGCTGCTGGTTTCTAGACGGATGCTGTTAATATTTATTATGCATACATTATGAACTGCACTCACAGTGGAGACAACTCTACACGCCTATCCTTTATAGGGGAGTGATTGATTAACAGGGAACATCATTCAACACAGACAATACGATGACGATTTCTATTATGATAATTATGTTCTATATTTCACCTGTCACTGAAGATTATATTTACAACAACAAATCATAGATGGTATTGTGGAGTAGGAGTGAAACACAGCTTTGGATCGGAGGAGAATATTACAAATACCTATGCAACTAGTAGAATGTCAAATATACATCTGCGTAGTTTACTTGTACATGTATATGCAATAGGTATGACATATACAATGGGCATATAACTGCTGTAACACAACGAGTGTAGCCCTCTCCCCCCATCATGCAGCACACAGGAGTTCGTATTATTATGGAGATAGAGAAGGTAGTTAAATGATCACATACATGCTTTAGTACACTACTAGCGTGTCCTACTTATACACACTGGACAGTTAGAGTTTTAGCCTCAGGAGGTTTATGTCCTGTGTATTCCAGTGGAAGGTTTCTGCAACACGTTGCACCACCTTGTATGGACCAATGGAACCACAGCTACACATAGATAGATTGCATGATAACAGAAGGTGTTTACTCAGACTTCTAACCTACGTTCCGATGATTAGACAACCAGAAATACCAAAACATTGAAAGAAGTTGAATTTCGGCTAAAAGTTTTGAACTTTCATATCGATAATATATGATCCTGTGTTCCTTGGAAAATGATGTTCATTTGTGACCATGCACTCAGACACCCATACGGTGAGATGAGAGGAGGTAAGAGTAGCTGAACTAAGGCTAAGAGGGTTAGTGAGGTAACATAGTAACTCTATATTATGTAAACTTCATTATTACCAGTCTAAGAGTTGTATCATACTCAGACCTTCCCTGCACAGAAACCACAGGCTATGATGAGATGTTGTGAGATAATGAGAGACATGTTAAAAGCAGAGTATCGGCGAGTTATAACTTTATGGTTTTTCAAGTTATACTCTGTTTGATATACAAATCATTGTAAAGACAACTCCAAGCTAATTTGCATTAGGATGTCACCGTGAATAGTTTTTATCACATGTCCCTCCTAGTAGACGAAGGTTGTGAAATTAAAGAATGAAAATAATTTCTGCTTTTAATACATACTGTGATAGTGAGAGATAAAGGCAAGTGCAGACAAACCTGAGCAAAAACCGCTTTGAGTAGAACGTATTTTAAATAAAAAGAAAACAGAAAATACAAATCCCATTGCACCGTTGTTAGTGGGAAACGATCAAATGAACTCGTGTCTTGTTACCTGAGGGAAAGACTCAACTGGAAGACCTTTCTTGTCAGCAAACCTGTTGTTTCTCTTCTGCTCCAGCTGCTGAAGAAACTGGTTGTACTCGGCATTCCTCTGCTTAACTTTAACCTGATTGGCTGATGGGTGGTCTCTTAGTCCTGGAAGTCCACTCTCTGCGAAAGTAGGCTGTCTGCCTGTCCATCGAGCTTCAGCCTACAATATATACAGATATAGTATGGGCTTACTCAAAGTCTATTCAGTTTAGAGCATGTGTTAAAGCACCTGCTAGCTTCTGCAAAGTGGTTAGCAATAGTTAACAAGTAACACTAGATAGAAGACTGTGATAAGACATAATAGGTAGGCAGTGATGAGCCATTAATCAACGTGTCCATCTATATAATGTATATACATGAGCTTATACATGTATATATATATGCACATATCTTGGAATGCATCTCTCCATCATAAGTAATATATAATACTAACACCCTAGCAGTCGTATTATTGCACAGTACGGGAATGCTCATTGATTATTAGACCATGGTTAGAGTATATCCATTGGCATACACACAGTAACATAATTATGACATGGAAGAGACAGAGCTTGAAACCACCAGTACAAACCTCTGTTAACTTCCTATTGTACTCATTGTTTCGTTCCACGTCCAGTACCTTTCGCTTAGCCTCATACTGGCCTAATTTGGAGAACATGCCACCTTCATCACCAGCATCAGCCTGTTGATTGTTCTATAATTAGTGAATAGCATATACTATTCTATTGCATATTTTGAACAATTTTATTAGTAAAATAATATGATTGTGGAACACACACTGTTAGTAACAGCTACACAAATCTTTACATGTTTGACTGGACGATTTTGATTCCTCAAATTATATTCTCTTTTTCTCTCATCGTTTAACTGTTTTCTCTTTTGATCATAATCTCCAAATGGTAA
Source organism: Bugulina stolonifera (assembly GCA_935421135.1). Classification (NCBI taxonomy): domain Eukaryota; kingdom Metazoa; phylum Bryozoa; class Gymnolaemata; order Cheilostomatida; family Bugulidae; genus Bugulina; species Bugulina stolonifera. The sequence continues at coordinate 26,596,336 of OW285188.1, forward strand.
TGGATTGGAAGAATGCTGTTGATTGCCATTTACGTCTGTCTTAGTTGACGAAACTTGTGGTTTCCTTTCTGTAGCACCATTTATTTGCGAATCAAATATCTAAAAAGGGTGAGGCAGATAATTCTATTATTATATTCTGTCAAAATTGTATTACAAGACTACATGAGCAGACAGCTCAACATGTCACAGATATTGTAGCCTTTATGTATAACAAATATGTTCAGTAGGTACTATAATAGAATAGCGGGAGAGTAATAGCACTTTTATGAAGATCATCTTTATTACTCAAGTTCCAGATTCCATGTCATGAGGGTAGGGCTTACTCTCAATAACACGACTAATAATCGTCATACAAAAAATGAATGAAGCTTTGCTGTTTATATGAATCATGCTGGACCTGCTGACAAGAAAAATATTTGGTACTGACAGTTATAGTCAGGCTGTCAACATTCAGCTCAAACGACTCATACTGCATGTAATAAATTAACATATATTCGTTCACTGATACTCCCGTTTAATTTCAAATAAATATCATTAGTACAAGAAATGATGTGTCATTCCAATATTTGAAACATAGTACCAATATGTATTTAAAGAACTTTGAATGAATGGTTCAGAACCTTTTGCTGTCTGTTCTCTTGGTCGAAGTTCGACTGATGAAGACCTTCCCTCTCTTGGGCCAATTTTTGCTTCTGTAGCTGAATGAAACTTTCGATATCGTTTTCAGTTCCCATTATTATTGATAATACAAATCAATCCCTAAAACAATCAATAATGATAGATATATGCGGCTGAACCACGGACAAGGACTAGTCATAGGCGTCATACCTAAAGAGGTGGTTTGATACCCCTGGTTTGGTTTCATATACCACACTCTACAATGTACTCAATAAATGCTAAAAGTCACTATTTGTCACCATTACTTCAGTTTGCACTTTTGAAAAACAATTTGATGATTTGATGAATTTTTTCATGTAAATTGTTTTAATAAACCCCTGAGCCTTTCAATCTTTACATTCATCACTAACATTGCATAATCAATCTATAGGTTGCATTCACCATCATAGCAACTTCGCCCATCTTATTCAAACTGCAGGAGTATACTGCTAGAGTTGTAGACTGGTGTAGTCACCAGGCAACAGATGAGACTGATGTAAACTGAGACCTAATCCGAGGCCTGACAACAAACGTAGCCTAAAGATATCTGCTGAACTGCTTGGACTCACTTGCAGTATCAGTATGAAGTGACTGTCACTATTCGTTACCTTTTAGCAAAAGGTAACGAATGAGTCATTGGTTGTAAAAGGCTTTTACAACCAATGACTCATTGCTTATAAGCTAATGTTTATTCTAACATTTTCAATTTTCTATTCCAATGAGGATATTTACTACACGCTACATGTCTGTGTTTGACATATAAATTAATTAATAATACCGATATAAAGAAATTAATAATTAATATCTCAATTTTCATTGTAACAACCATGTTTATATTAATCATATCATATTTATATTACTCCTGTTATTTCAAATTTCATTTTCAATAGAATTATTGATTAACATACATTTTATATTTAATATTAATTATATATAGGCTAATATCGTATTAATTATCATTATGTATTATAAAATAAGTTTAGCCATATGATTATTGTGGTGGAAACATGTTTTGGGAATTCCAGCTGGTATTAGAAGGCTATTTTGTACAGCTTTTTGTGTAATACCAGAAGAAGCTATATTAATAAGGCAAGGCTTCCAGAGCAATAGCTACCAGCTGACAGTTACTCTCTGCTGTGAGACACTTGAGCAGTGCTAAGAGAGGGTTCAGAAAAGAGAGACTGGTTTTCGTTGTATCTATTTCGTAACTATATTTATCTTTGAGTTTATTAGAGGTCTCTGTACCGGTATCAAAATATAACCTGGTGACTGTATCATAATTTATTCCTAACTATTGTTTACTAACCTTATTATTACTACATTGTTATTGTCTTTGTCCTATTTTATTACATAAATACAGAACTAAATCTGGAAATTAGTTGTTCCCTTGTCACTCCTTGGTGTGTCATTATCCCCAGAGTTGGTTAATTATCTCCGCCTCAATACATCTGGCAGAGTCCTAGGTTAGATTTCCAAGCGTTCAGGAGGATCCAAAAGTAATAGAGTTGTGTGTCTCTGCCTTGCTGGCAGCACACAACGGGCAACGTCTATTACATTATTACAACTATTATTATAAATAATAATAATAATAATAAAGATGATTATAAAATTAGAAAATAATAATATAAATAAATATAATAATTATATTATAATAATAATTGTTGCATTTCAAATGTTTACTCGACTTACTCAAATATTTCCTATAGTGGTGGCAAAAACATTACCCAAAAAGAAAATTAGTATTTTTCTGCGCTCTCCCAAAAATTTGTCAATATTTTATTACACACCCATTCTACTTCTTTTTTAAAGATTTCCATTCCAATAAATCATTTGAATTTTGAGTTTCCCATTTGTTTATAGTTGGTATGCGCAACGCACATACTCCGGATACAGACTTGACACTTTCAAGCAAAACAAACAGATTTATAATTATTGTGCCACAAGACTTCATTGTATGCGACTTCTTATTCAACCAATCATATGGTAGATCAAAGGCCTTCTTTGTTCTCCAAAAGTGGACAACTCCACTACTGTAGAATAAAATAATGAACCACTGGCATGATGGTGTATGATAGAAGATAACTCTAACCCTATGGGTTGTACATACTTCACTAGTCATCACAAATAACTCAGCTTCTCAGCATATACCACATCTATAATTATAATTGTCAGAGTTGATTTAGTTTCTGCACTGTGATTCCACTAGCTCCAAGTGTTTTAATTTTGTTACAGACAAGTTCAGTTCCAGATGTTTTGTGTTATTCTATTTATAAACTATAATATCATAGAAGCCAATCATTGTATTCTTCCATTTTTCCTGTACAGTACAATGCTCATGGCAAGCAAAAACTAAAATGTTACGTTTTACATCATGTTATGTATCATTTTGACCAAAAACCGTTACAAGGTGGAACCATAGAGGGGAAGATAACTCTATTGGGTAGACCATCGTGTTCACAACTATGGTAGCTGGTAGTGGATGCTGCATACAATGCACAATGTAGGTAGTCCAAATGGCATTCTGTAGTATCAATGGTGATAATATATCAACCAAAACTGACCATGTGCTCATGGCATCAGATGATGTAGTGATTTCAACTAGAGGTTTATTGAGTCCATAATCATAGTAGACTCATACACATATTATATATATATACAAATTTATATCAAAATATAGTTATTGTGGAGCTCATCATGGGCACATGTGACTCCTTGAACACTGCATACAGTATATGCACATGATTGGGTATGTACATATACTGAACATTTATACATAATGCACATGTACAATTGTACATATACTTGTACATTCAGTTTAGGTTTCTAAAATACATTATTTCCAAGCAAGTAAAATATCACAGTAAATCGGCATATTATAGGTGGCCATAGGAATAAAGTGAGTAAGAGGCAAGAGCTATATGGAATCATCAACATTCTATATGGAAGTATATATACAATGTCCTATTATTATAGATTGTGCCGAAAAGTAAAACATTAATTTAATAACATTAATGAAATACTCACAATCATATTATAATCCCAATAAATGTTAATATAACATTATAATAATACACTGGCACCTGGTTATTATACACATATAATGTTCCTCTGTTACAGTAATATACATATAATACCCCTGTTCTGTACACATCTAATATTTTATTGTGTAGCTGAAAGGAGGGACAATTCTTCACCTGATGCTGTAGTTAGTTAGTCAAGTAATACAGGAGAGACTTGGAGCACTGCTCTGCCATTAATACATGCATCTGAGAGCCCTTGGAACACCTCAGCTGCCTGGTCTAGTTTAAATGTGTTGAACTGAGGAGCAGACACCTACAAGTATAAGGATGACATCACACTGCTGTCGCTACTCGTTGCTCTTTATAAAATAGAAAACATTTATAGGAAACTATGTTCAAAGCAAGACAATTGGATGCATCAGATTATATGTTGATATAAAACGCTGTCTCATCTTAAAATGACACACAACTGGCAACAGGTTTCCACATAATATATGAATGATATACAACGTAATAAAATGAGACCGTATCTATATAATATTATATATGATAGCCCTGCATGAGACCGCATCTATATAATATTATATATGATAGCCTTGCATGAGACCGTATCTATATAATATTATATATGATAGCCCTGCATGAGACCGTATCTATATAATATTATATATGATAGCCGTAGTAGTAGTGGTAGTGGTAGTGGTAGTAGTAGTAGTAGTGTAGGTTACTACTGTATAGATAGACACAGTGCACCTGTACCCAAGTAGTAGTGTAGGTTACTACTGTATAGATAGACACAGTGCACCAGTACCCAAGTAGTAGTGTAGGTTACTACTGTATAGATGGACACAGTGCACATGTACCCAAGTAGTAGTGTAGGTTACTACTGTATAGATAGACACAGTGCACCAGTACCCAAGTAGTAGTGTAGGTTACTACTGTATAGATAGACACAGTGCACATGTACCCAAGTAGTAGTGTAGGTTACTACTGTATAGATGGACACAGTGCACCTGTACCCAAGTAGTAGTGTAGGTTACTACTGTATAGATAGACACAGTGCACCTGTACCCAAGTAGTAGTGTAGGTTACTACTGTATAGATAGACACAGTGTACATGTACCCAAGTAGTAGTGTAGGTTACTACTGTATAGATGGACACAGTGCACCAGTACCCAAGTAGTAGTGTAGGTTACTGCTGTATAGATAGACACAGTACACCTGTACCCAAGTAGTAGTATACTCACCATGCCAGAAGAGACTAGCTGTACAAGGTCTACTAACTCCTTGCGTGTCCCTTTCCTTACTCCAATGACTACCTGTTCTTTCTTAGCTAGGTCAGCTAGGTTAATCTCCACAGTGTGTTGGGAATGGCCCCCTACCACCAGTACTCCTCTCTATAAAGTAATGGTAAGGTGTCTCAGTCTACATATGCTTAATAATACATCAATATGTATCAATATATACATGTATATACACACAGTACCATAGTGTAGCTGCTGTGTACTCTATATTGTTGTACAATCCTTGTAAATCACAGTAGATAAAGGTAACCAAGTCGTCCAGCTATTATATACTACATACTGATACCTGGGGTGAATATTACACTGTTTGATTTTATGACTATTCAACCTTCAGCATGGGATTGAATGTCTTTGTCAGGCTAAAGAAGATGGAAAAAGTAGAATAACTATAACTTAGGAGTTGTCTGCACACTCACAATGGTGTACCTGTAACCTAATAATACATGTACATGATAATATAGGCATAGCCATAGCGTTACCTCGTTCAAGAACTTGAGGGCTCTAGATATGGTCCTGGGAGAACTGACAAAGTCTATAATAACATCAATACCATCGGGGCAGGCATTCTTGGTCCTCTCCAGCACTTGCTCTTCATAGCAATTCCTCGGCCAATGAACAACTCCGTAACATCCATGTTTCTTTGCCACTGTCAGCTTTTCACTCTAAGAAAAACGATAAACAAATAACTATTGTGAGATAGCAAACTATCATCACATTATACAAAATGATAAACATCAAAGCCATTTACACAATTGAATGCCATGAATATGAATTCCTAGGCTCTAGTCAGCCCATTCATAGAGTGGTAGTGGAAGTTGTGTGATAAGGAGGTGATAGTGACTCGGCTAGTGAAGGTGTTATGAGATAGGAGTAACAGCAGGATTGGGTATAATATACATGTACATGAATACACAAGCAGAGTAGCTTTCTAGATTCTCACATTTGTGTCTGCCACAATGACCTTGACATTCCTATCACAAGTTCCCTCAGGTCCAGTGAGGTGGGAGGCCAACAATGTAGCCCATAAGCCGAGTCCACCAGCTCCAATAACAAGCAGGTTACATTTACCTGAAACAGATCACACTCTGCAGTAGAACTATGAGTAGTAGCATAAACAGAACACACTGGTTACACTATGATTTACTATACTATGCATGGTATGTACAACCACAGACTTCATCTAGGTGCATAATTTTATAAATTGAAATATTTCAGGGTAATTATGTGGTTACTGGTTTACAACCAACCATTACTCTGGGTAAACAATTTTATGAGGGTTTTCTTATTCTATTTTAACCTTATATTCAGGTCGAACTCAACTGTTACCTAACTGCATCATAGTTAATACTCATATTATACTGTATTTATATGAAATAAAGAAAAGATACAGTAATTATTGTAAAATAAAGAAACATTTTCTATTGAGTTAAGTTTTGAAAGGCATACTATTAAATCATAGTACAATGAAGATCATTTCATCCATTGATTTCAATCAAATGCCAAGTGGCAGTCTACGGGCTTTTAAAATTAGAACCAACATTGGTAAAGGTAGTTTCATTCTAACTCTTCAAACCAAAGTATTAAATAAGCAGAAGCCTATTCTATCTACATGTAGTTGTACTATATTTTACAATAAAAGATCAATAAAACAACAAAAAGGAATCACTAATTCATTGTCTGTAGTTTGTAGTATTATTTCTGACTCAAGAAAAGAGAGTGGAAGCTGTTACCCATGATTCTAATTTATTATAGATATAGTTGAGTAAATAGAGTAGATATAGATATACATGTAGATATAGATATACATGTACGGGTATATTGACCTCCAGTGAGATAGTATAGACTAATATATTGATAAGGTTAATAAGTCTACCTTTACGCATCTCACAGTCCTGGATATATGACCTTGCCCTCAGGCACGCTGTGTACGCTGTCAGTCCACCGTTTGGCAGCAGCGCTCCTACCTCCATACTCAGCTCTTCCGGCATCTTTATGATGTTATCCACATTCTTTATGATCACATACTCCGTGTACCTGGACATGAAAAGCATGTTAGTGGATCACAGCAATAGGCTAGTGACATCATTCGGTAATGGTGCTATTGGAAAAGGTTCATTCGGAACATCTGTGAATATTTTGAGCTTGCAGACCTGGGAGTGGTTTGCAGTTTTAAAAGATACATTCCCAAATGTTCAGTTTCCAACAGACATTTCCAAAGAAAAAAATGCGTAAATCAGGGTGGGCCTAGTGCTAGCAGACATGAAGACAGACTGTATATAGACTGAGTAGAAACACAGTATCTCTCACTAGTAGTACTAGTCACTGGACTGTACACAGTACACATCTACAGGCGGACTGGGATTTAGATAAGACGGGAATGAGTACTAACCCTTTATCAAAGCCAATATCTTCCTCTTGGTAGAGCAGCACCTTGTCACCACTCACCAGGGTGGTGTTCACATCTGGTCCAACCTCATCAACTATACCTGATATCTCGTAACCTTTAACACCATACACATAGACATCTATATATACACATAGACATTGATATATACATATATATATATGCATAGACTACACCGTGTAACACAGCATGTCTGTGCTGTGATATGCTCTATGTTAATTGCATACTAATAAATGATGCATGTATTTTTTGAAGCTGTTAACACAGTATATTGAGCACACTATTTCTCAATCATACATTGATATATGATTCCTAAACATATAACATCCTACAGAGCTAACTATACAATGACAACTACTGACAAGATGATAGCTATTAGTTAATATCTACTGACAACTACTGACAGCTACTCAAAGGCAGTCTCTAGCTCTCAGTTCACACAATTTACACTTTCCAACTTCCACAAATACAGAAATATGTGTTGCTATTCATGCGGAACTATGTATTGTGTAATGATGTGAATCATCACAGGCGGCAGTCTCATTTTAGCGAATTCAAATTGTGCTGATTTTACTCAAATCCTAAATCGCAGAAATTAAATAAAGTGTCATAGGCCACCAGTTGATTGATAATTATATAACTAGACTGGAATTCATATAGAATTCATATAATATAGAGCATAGACTACAATTGTATAACATTTTTCTGTGTGATAATGACTACATATGTTTGTGCGTTCATTCCTTACTCATACATAGATTAGTATAATGTTATAGACTAACATGTATATGGTATTATAGTACGCCTATGTATGTCGAGATACCTGGAAAGAGCGAAGTGTCCATTAAACCTTTATTCCTGATTGTTGTTCTGCTTCTCTGTGTGTCAGGTGAGCAAACTCCAGCATAGCAAACCTGTGAATTGATATAGCACATATAACATGATGCCTTGATGTATTTTTAGCAAGGAAATTATTTTTGAGCAGTCGGAGACTTTTCCTTGTTAAAAATACATCATTAAATAAAAAATGGCCAAACCCCCTAACAACATTATGCCTGTATATACATACATACATAGCACACCTGTGAATTAATATAGCACATACAACATATGCCTGTATATACATACATGTACATAGCACAAGTGTAGCACCCATAACATTTTATATGTACATGCATGTCTGTACATTACACCATTAATAGTCTTCCCACTATTATATGCTCTTTGTTTTCACTACAAACAGAGCACTCCCTACCTACAAGGCTATCTAGAGTGGGACCCTTGGCGGTTGGCCACTAATTGTAGAATAGGGTCACTGACTAGTAACACATTGAATCACTCCTACCCTCTCATATTAAGTACTAGGTAGGCCTAGTATGTAAGCTAGTACATGTATGTATGCTAGTATGTAAGCTAGTACATGTATGTATGCTAGTATACCTTGGGACTAATGAAAACCAGCGTCCTACACAGCATGACTGATAAGCTACACTAGTTTGTGAGTTAACACATTATTCATCAGCATATTCCTAGACATTTATCAGGACTGATAATTGGACTGTCCACTGCACCTCAATGTTCCCGCTTCGAAAATGTATCCAACTGCAGTTGGTACTTACCCTGAGTGACTGTATGTACCTGTAGTTGGTACTTACCCTGAGTCGGACAGCTGTGGACGGAAGCTCTGGAAGGGGCTCATTTTTGGACACTGCAAACTTGGTAGAGCAAACCATGTTCTTGTCAATGCTAGTCATCCTAACCATTTTTCTCTGCGGATGTGAAGGCATCTTGGATTGTACAGATTTTTGATCTTTTGACTGGTAACAATATAACAACAAAGGTGGGGGATGAGCTAGTCATACTGCAGATTGGGCAGACTAGTAGTTTAGTGCAGTGATCTTCACCACAACACTAGACTGTACGTACTTACTGTTACTGATAGGTATAGACTAGTAGGCCTGATGCCCATAGTTAGGTGCAGAAGTGAAGAAAGTCGAGTTAGTGTACCTTTTGTTCTTTCCCGAAATTGAAGTAGCAGCAGTTTTCGTCCCTATATATTATATTATTGGTGGACCTCTCTACCTCCAAGCCCCAACCACAAAAAATCTACACCTAAAAATATCCACTACTGCACAATGGTCTACTAAAATAAATACTTTATTAGGCATGCAGATACATGACTACATATTAGGTAGGCTACAGTGTAGGCCTTACATTGCATGTGTACATTATCCACACTGCAGCATAATACTCTACAATGTACTTTATTAAATTACTGAATACCCACCCACCTGGTTTGCTGTGAGGACTACACGGAAATTTTTAATACTGAAGAGTTAATTTGCAAAATGAAAATTTGAGGACTGCAGCCTGCACAAGGGTAATGCTATTATGTAAATGATAAGGGATGACCTGCGATAGTAAGTTTGCACGCCTCAATGACTGCACACAAAACAGTTTTGGCAATGTTCCACGTTACTAAATGGAACCATTTATATTCTACATGTACATTCTACAATGTGGCAACCATCTACATTCTACAATGTACTTGCACTGCAGGTATGTAAACCTTTTACACATTGTATTGTGTTTGTATACCCATAGAGCTATCTTCCCCTGTCTCATAGAGTTGCCTACACCACACCGTACATGTACAATGTATATGTAAGGGACTAGCAGTTCAAACCATAGAGTTACAAGATAACTCTATGCTTCAGACTATTAATACTACATCATTTAGAAGTTACAGCTCGTTGGATATACTTATACAATGTATACAAGTACACGCCCAAGACCACCGCTGTGCTTAGTCAACTTGCTGCTTGCATAGTATGGTAGAGTACTGTAAAATATCCTGTTATAAATAAACCAAAGTGAAGTGCCTTTACCTTCCAGTAAGGTCTATACTTCTATAATCTACAGTATACAAATTTATGACTGTTCGAAAATTTCAGTTAGAAACAGGACGTTCCAAAAACGTTCATTTGGAAACCCCAAACCCCAGCCTTCAACCAATTTTTTTTGTTTTTACTACTACTAACCTGTAGAACACTGAAAATCAATCATTATCTGCTGCGAGTTGTGTTCTCCTAAATGTAACCTACACAGTTTCATAATGGGTACTTTCTAAACAAATGTTTTCGGAACGTCCTATTTCTAACTGAAATTTTCTAAATATCCCTTCACCACAGCACACTCACATACCATATCCTTAGACAATAGAAATGGGTGTAAACTAAACTTTTATACTAATCGCTAGCTCGAACTCTATTTGTATTTGTACCTGATTAGATAGGTAAGTGAACTATGTCTACATCAGGTAGGGCAGGGACAGGGGCCTACCAAGTAACACTAATTGATAGTTTCACAGACTATCGACATTAGTGTGCATAGTGGCAATGAGATAACTCCATTTTCATAGTATGAGAAAAGCGGTGATAGTAAAGTAAAGGGTGGTAACTGAAAATCTAATCCCAGTAGATTGGAGGAGGGCAGGCATACAGGACGCAGGTACCTGTAGAGTGGTATATATAAGCCACTAGCATCTTACCTATGGGCATGTGGTGGGCACTGATCAACACCTTAGCTCTAGTGAATGATGAAATGGATTAGGGCCTAAGAAAACTCTAGTGTTGGCAGCAAAAAGAAGTAGGGCTGTTCTGAAACTAGCCTTAGGCTATTTGGATCGTTTAAAACTGGTGCAATCCAAGGATACACCCATACACATTTTATTTTGTTGTAAGCTAACAGAAATGTTTGGTAAAAGTACATACACTACTAGAAAACCTAACAGGTACAGGTTGCATCAGATATCACCTACATTCACTCAGTCATATATAATGCAGTTTATGTAGATAAGATATTATAATCTTAATGCAAGTATTGTGAAGTTCCCTACAGATTAACCAAAAGCATTGCTTTCACTAACCTCTTCAACAGGCACATATGAAGCGATAGTCATCCTCTTGTATTTATGGCTGATATCAGAAGAACAGCAACTTCTCAACCTTTAGATACTGGTATATGGTTTATAACTGGTGTCAGGTGTGTTCATCTGCTACAAATGAACAGCAAACTCACGGTTGGTATATAAGTACAGGATATAATAATATGCCTGACTACTATTGGCACAGACCACACATCATTCTAACCCTGCGTGATAGAATATCATGTTGTGCAAGGATGATATCGTTATGTACAGTAGTAAAAACCCGATGAATGATTGGGGAATTTCCCAATCAAGCACACAGTTGATGCATTGGAAATAAGCCATAAATATTCAGCACTTAGATTGGATTATCAACTACACAGGAATTAGTTAGAAACTAGAATTGTGGCTTACTGTAACAGTGCCACTACACTTTGGGGTGACCAAAGTTGACCAAGATGTCATACCGCCTACAAGTACAAACCTACCCGCTCCAAACAGTTGGGTTTCAGCTACATAGAACATAGCCCATGCTTGGTTCTGAGTACAACTTGTAGATTTTAGAGGGCACTTTTACTTCTGCTATTACTGTTTTATATTGACCACAACCCACAAGGCAGATAGCCTGTGGATGTACGTATCTTATAATTGTAATGTAACCTGGAATAGATAAGTTACAATACAACTACAGTACTACATCATTAGTGTTATGTTCACAAGATGCAATTATGGATGCTTGGCAATGTTACACTGTTTCTACATGTATTACAGGATATTAATATTGTAGAATAACTACATGCTACATTGTACTAGGTTATGGTACATTTTATCCTTTGTAATGTAGAGCAATATTCTAAACCGTAAGAAGCCACTCCAGTATAATACTATTGCTGTGATTTACAAGTTTCACACTATTATATTTACATGCATGATAATTTCTACAGTAATTGTTACAATAATTGAGAACACGCAGTCAAACAAATGTGTACAATCTTGTATTGCAGAGATAGAAAGTCCACTCAATAACAAATTCATGCAGTATATCTATGATACAACATTTGACCTTGCATTAAATCTGCCATCCTTAAAATTAATGCTATGTACAAAATTTGACATGAGGACTAGCTAAAATATACAGCCATGATAGTTACACATAGCTTGAGTAAATAGTCAGCAAGGGTGTAAAGTAAGTACACTGTCGGGTACAAAATTAAAAAATTCTTTTTATTTCTGATTCCACACTACAGCATGCATATCTTACATATTGTACATGTAAGATATTATAGCAACAGTGAGATTAATCAACACAGTGATGCATACTGTAGTAATATATTGTATTAATGGTAGTAAAGGTGTATACTCATAATAACATGTATGTATATATACACTGACTGTTACTCTAGTATCAAGGGTTAGTTGTACTTAGGAGCTAGTCTATAAGGCCTCTGGCTCAGCATATAACTCTGTGGTTGGGGTGGACCAGCAGTCGTGGGCGGAGTCATGACTGGGTAGAGAAGAGGGGCTCCAGCTGGGGACACTTGACTCCTCCCACCAGATTGCATGTGCATAGGTTGAACAGGCAGCTGAATAAATAGAGATACATGTCATGTGTATTATAATTCTTGGACTATGGGTTTGATTTGTGTATTTCAACTATGACGTCACCTGGATCAACTAGTACTACATCATGTATGTACCAGGTATGTACCAGGTATGTACCATGTATGTACCAGGTATGTACCAGGTATGTACCAGGTATGTACCAATCTGTACAAAGCAGCAATTACAACTCCAGGATACTCTGGACATCAATCAAATCACATGAAGTGACTTGGTCAACATTTCTGCATCAATAACTGCATATGGGAGAGAACTTCAATTTCAGCCTAGTTACATCAGTATACTTTTAGTAGATGGCCAGGAATCAAACCTTCTGCAGTCAATGTTGCTGAATGAGTCGAGAGACTACATGTATATTGCTGACTGTTAGTCAGTGGTTAGCTTGCCCCCCAGTCTCATGTACCAAGGTGTGTTACCATGTGTGGGTGGGCCAGCTGTAGAGTAACTACAGAGCACAATGCATAGCTTCCGTGTTTCTTTGAAGGTGATATAGCAAATGTTGAGGTCAAAAGTGCAAAGCAGATTTACACAAGACAAGCCCCATAGCCTTGGTGTGTATAAATTGGATAGATCAGCTGGAAATATGGACTAGTCACTGTGTAACATATCTCTGTGATATAGTGGATGGCTTAGAGGCAGTTATAATACTCGTAGTATAGGAGGTACACACTCATTAACACCTATGATGACCAACACTACCATGAACAATATAACTGACTAACGGACAGACTGGGCTCTGGGCAAGCAATAGCCCATAGTCGTGTTTGTACAGAAAGAAAGAGAAGATGACTGGACTGAGAAAGGTATTATCTGTAGATATTAAATAAGATGAAAGACATTACTTTGACTGTATCAGCTGTAAGACAGTATATGTGTAGTGTAGTGCAAGGGAAGATGATACTTACCACCCACTATACATTATAATTTATACACAATAGTGTTCTGTGAATTATAAACCAGCAAGGTTGAAAAACACATACATTCACATACCACTAGATTAACATTATTTGTGATATACAGCATAGTGGATAGAAATTTAGTTAGGTTTATAGATACAATCATGTATATATTTACCTGAGCTTGGTATACATGACTAGTATTGGCTGCGACCGCTGCAGCAGGCATGTACTGAACCTGCCCCTGCATTATCTGATACTGTGGTGCTGAGGCTATGTCATTACTTGACGATGAGGGAGCAGACATGTATGGGGGTGGGGCAGCGCTAGCATGAGAACCTTGTGCCTGCCCTCTCTACAAACCACACAAATAGTCATCATATACATTGAATTATATTATTATTAGATAAACGGACTAGCCCAATATATAAAATATTCACTCTCCTCTAACTGTTAAATGAGAGGCACATTATCCCTGTTTATACGTCACAAAGTACTATTTACTATAGAGCATAGACTATACATAGATACACACCTCATTGCCGCTGGTAGTGCTAGGAGCTGGACTCTGTCTCTGCTGCTGTTTCTTATCTCCAGCATCATCCTTTGAGATCTGAGCACATGTCTTAAGATGGCTGGGCCAATGCTTCTGTTGACACGGATAATCACAGTAACTTGTGTTCCAGCAACAGTAGAATATAGCCTCTTTGCCACACATGGCGCACTATACATACACATATAAAAATAAACGTATTATGATAATAGCAGAGAATGACTTGTATATAATCCTGAAAGTAAAATGTTTGTCATACCACCTGACACAGTATCTTTGGTAATATTATCCTGTATAGCAATAACTGTTTACCAGAAGGACAGACCTACCATATTTCACTTTTAATAGTTGCTCTCAGGTAGTTACGTGCAGGCAGTTACGTGCAGGCAGTTGCGTGCAGGCAGTTGCGTGCAGGCAGTTGCGTGCAGGCAGTTACGTGCAGGTAGTTGTGTGCAGGCAGTTGCGTGCAGGCAGTTGCGTGCAGGCAGTTGCGTGCAGGCAGTTGTGTGCAGGCAGTTGCGTGCAGGCAGTTACGTGCAGGTAGTTGTGTGCAGGCAGTTGCGTGCAGGCAGTTGCGTGCAGGCAGTTGCGTGCAGGCAGGTACATGCAGATAGTTACATGCAGGTTGCAAAGGCAACAGTACACTAGTACTAAGTGATTTGGAGTTGTTCTCTAAGCAAATGAGAAAATTTGATTGAAAGGGAAGACAATTCCAAAAGTTTGAATTGGCAATGCTTTGTGAGAACAAAACTTCTAAGAACTGCAAGTAAGAACTTGCAGTCTCCTTCTGTTTCTAGGGTATGTTACAAACTGGGTATATATAAGGTGAAGCTACTCTGCAGTCACCAGGTATACCCACATGACACCTGTTTACTATGAATGATTCACTTACCCACTGTTTTTTCTTTGTTTCCTCAATAATTTTCTTAAATTTGTGTTCCAGTTGTTTACGCAGTCTCCACAATGCCCGCTCCTTCTCCAGTTCTATTGATTTTCTCGACTCCATCGCTGCTAGTTCTAGATTGAGAGCAAATCTTTGCATTAGGCAACAGGTATGAATATGAACAAGGTGCATCAAACAACACGACTACTACATAACTGAGTATAACCATAACTAAGCTTGTCATACCACACCAACCTGCATTGTGTTTGATGGCATCAATCTCACACTTGTGTTTCCATGTAAGTTTCTCAACCAGTTCACTGCTGACTGGTTCACTGTTTATAGGTTGGGTATTAGTTAGGGTGGGTTCACTGAGGGTAGAGGTTGAAACATCAGTTGGGGGCTCTGTCTTAGCCACCCCATCCTCTGACTTGACTGGGTATGTGGTGAGAGTAGGCTTCACACCTTCACTGATTGCTGAGCTACCAGAAGCTGCAGGCTCATCTGTAGCTGGTGTATTCTGTGTGGGTGCAGGAGTAGTGGTATTGTCAGTGGTAATAGTAGTAGTGGTGGTGTCAGTGCTGCTGGGTGCTGGCTTGGTATCTGCTGGTACAGAAGGTTTACCTTGTAGAAATGACTGCCTTACAATACTTTTGATAGTTGATTCCAGACCATCCTTCATCAAGTCCAACAACTAAAACATAATGTTATATGCTGTTTAGGACAGTCTGTGATAGGACAGTGTATGTCTATGTTACTCTAGTAACCAGTGTAGTGCTTTATTATAGCATGCATGCAGTACACCATATACTATCTACTCATAGGTTGACTGCTGCATTGACATCCAGGTGTGCTACTATGTAATGGAGTTTGTACTGAGAACACTACCATCACTACTAGTACTGACCTCTGTATGCTACATTAGACTAATAACACCAGTGAACACATTGAGATAGTGTAAGCACAAGTACTTGTAGAATATTTTGAGGTGAAATACCTGATCAGTGACTGCTCTTTCCTTGTCTGACATGATATCTCTAACATCAACCCTGAATAATAAATAGGGGTACTAATACAACACCATACCCATGTGAACACGAACAAATGAGCTCATACATGACCATAAGACAAGTGTGAGTGGGAGAGGATATACAGTGCATACTATAGCGCACAGTAACTACGTCATACAGGCGCCACCAGCAAGTAATATAGAAGTACAGTAAGTAGTGTCGAGTCCCTTAGGTAATAGATACACATTCACACATAACCAACCTTTGTGTGGGTCGTATGTAACCGTAATATCGTCTTCTCCGTCCCTTGTGATTCTCAACTTCCTCCTCTGAGTTGGAGTCTGACTCAGATTCGGAGTCACCAGACTCTTCTTTCACCTGCTACATAGACATGTAGTAAACAGTTGCACACGTCAACTACCAATCCCATACACAGACTAATGAAAGAGTATAAAATACGATGTAAGTATTTCGCACAGCATAATACTAGTAGTACAAAACATTTTACTTGCGCTACAAACACAAAGTCTAAACTGCTGTACACTTGCCTGAGATTCATCTATTCCAAGTTTACTCCTACATGAGTCGATTGTCTTGCCCAACTTAGCCGTATATTCCTCGTCTGTAGGAGGTATAAGAGTCTTACCGCTGCTATCATCTTTAGATGTAACATCCATTGACTCATGATTTGGTGGAGTGGATGGATCCTTAGTCAGTGAGTTTGTTTTTGATTGGTCAGAATTGACTAGTTGTGAAGTAGGTTGAGGTTGATTGGACGTATTTGATGAGGTTGTGTCTGGAGTTTGGACAGGAGTGGACAGGGTGGATGGTTGACTAGTTAGAATTCCGTTTAGCTGAATGGAGCCACCATTCTCTTCAACAACAGACTTGTCATTGCCCCCACTTTCTCCATTCACCGTACTAAAAGAGGACAGACTATACCTGCATGCTATCATCATGTACATACAAGCAGTATTAGTGGGCAGGAATCCAATGACCCTCAAATATTTACTTCACAAGTCATTATCTTCGTCTCATCAAAACGTATAAATAAAATTGGTGCATATACAAATAGTAAACTATCAACTAACAGGTTGCAGCTGACTTTATAAGGCACTGACCAAGTGGTCAAGGCATACAGCATATCACCTATATTACGCAGGGACATAGATACTAGGGTGTGATGTGTGTGGGAGACATACGCACTCCCTTGACTTGAAAAATTGTATTACTGACATCTACGGAAATCAGATAAATGTTGATTGTATATACCCCCTTGAGGTTTTCTTAACTATGTTCCTGTAATGCACCACGTAGACAAAATAAACCAGATTAATACATGTAATAGTATATCTGCTACATACGTCTCAGACTTGTGAGTGGGGGCAGAGACGAGTGTTTGTTCGTGTTCAATAGCAGACCTGAGTTTCTCCTCTATCTTGTTGGCAACAGAGTTGACAGGGTTAGGGGATATGACCTCATCCTTCAGCCCTGAGAGATCCATATTAGTAGCACCAGCCAGCATTTCATCGCTGATTGTGAAGACACCTGCAGGTCATGCCAAGCATGCAATTAAATTATGTAGGCCTACGCTCTGCATCTTGTAGACTAATAGGATGAAGGTTAGCATGTGCATGTAGATCATTGTATTATAACACAGTTTTACATGGTCAAGTACTGTATTACAATACAACAATATTTTCAGCAAACCACGGGGATAATGCCATGTACACGTATATAGCAGTTACAGAGTGGATCTACATGTATGTGACACCTTTCCCATTCACACTTATACACACAGATAGTAACAATATTGTTGTCTATCATAACGTTGGAAAGTGTACACTGAACCAATAACGTTACCTGGTCTGTTTGGTTCAACTTTGACAGTAGGTGCATCCTTCTCCACAACACTTTCTGCAATGACAAGCGACACCAATCTGTCACGTCACAAGGATCGAGATACTTAATGTACAAAAGTGGTTTCCATGTGATAAACCAAACCAAACAGATGGTATATATTTATGTACACTATGAATTACTATACATTGTTCAATGTGAGATAACTGAGGAGTAAAATCACCTTCCGCCAGTTTTTTGTTGGGAGGAGGCTCGGCCTCATTGTCTGAAAGTGGAGGTCTCTTCCTAGGATTGAGTGTTGATGGCTGACCATAGTCTGGCCTGTATGGCTCTCTCACAGTACAGTAGGTAAATGAACCATACCTCGCTCTACACAAACAATACAACATACATTATCACTCACTAACATTATCTGGCATCATCTGACCATTACAAAACCACTGTCTGTCTGTTATACATGTGCATTTAATATAACTCAAGTAACGTACTTGAACTTTGCAATGTATTTTTCTAGCTCATTCATAGCTTCTTCAAACCCTGAGCCCTTCTTATTCTTCACTGGAACTGGAGGTTCACTGGACAACATGAACACCTGATGTGATGGAACCCAAGCTCTGTAATGCAGATAGCATGGGAGAGATGACTAGACATAACATACAATACGTGGTTAGTACCCTATATACAGTCGTATGCAGTTATACAGCAGTACATTCGCTTATCAGGTTATCATGTATTTGAAATTACACGTACTACTATTCCTAAAGTATACAACAAAGAGTTACTGTAGCTGTCACACAGTTTAGAAGAATTGCATTACTCTACAGTATTATCCATGTACACAGTACCAGTTACTAGAATCTACTGCATATATTATAACAATGTGGTAGAGAGACTCACTTGTCATGAGCACCAAAGAACCTGCAGTCTACCTGACCATCCACTTCTCTCAAGGCTTTAGCAGGCCAGAAAGGATATCCCTTGAGTTTAGCCCATACCAGTGGGTGACTGTACCTCTATAACAACGGACAGGAACAGATTGTAGTAGTAGGTATCTACGAGTGTTTCAATAATCTACACACATAGAATGTATGCCCTATATCACACATAGCAAGATCATGCAATACAGTCGTATTATATACTTACACATGGTTTACAAAACCAGTTGCTCTCTTGGGTGCATGAAGCGAGAAAACAGTCGGGGCAAGTCTCAATTTCAGACATCTGATTTCGACATGCTTTCAATATAGCTTTCGCAGTCATGGTGTATTTATTGTGCACTGTAAGACATCAAAATGACATTTCTATTATATATCACTAACCAGTATTTTACTGACGTGTCCATGTATAGCGATATGAACCAACATATACTGTACATGTACCTAATCATTACCCACAGTCTACCAATCTTACATATTACTACTAGTCATGTGGCCAGTTACCATGTGAGCTACATGTCACGATCAGTACAACTTACTCCCATTGTATATGATACTGTTGTGCAGGATCCATTTGGCATCAGCTAGGAAAGCCTCAGTACTGCCGTATACCTTTTTAGTAATGTTCTTATCCAGTGTAGACATGTCCATTGGGTGGGCTACTATGTTGTGGTACTCTGGTTCCATTGCAGGATCTACTGGTACTTGAAACACCTCACTCTAAAGAGACACCAGAATAGTATTGGTTGTACGCGTATGTGATATGATTACATTGTTCCCCTGATTTCAGTCCCTCTACAAAATTCAAACTCTTTTATTTTCGTTGACATTCCCAGCAATGTTTAAATGAACAGCACTGATATCAGTGTGTTAATTAGAAATAAATAATATGAATGTATACATTACTTACATTTGGTACTTTCATTCGTTCCAAAGCAAACTGTAGACAGGTTATAAGCTGATCTATACTTAGACTACTCAGTGCTTTAGGCCTGGTATCCTCACACTCCGACCTCATCACCTTCTATAACGACGTATTAATTCACATGTATACAAAGTATCTACACATAGACTTACGCTGTCACCTCACTGAAAGTCAACTATATAACGCAGAGTAGAAAGTAAATAGGCATAGTGTCATAAATAACGATGAACAATTATAATAGGCCTACTGTTTGACCTATCTGGAGAAAGTCGTACATAATTAATTATACTACTAACATACCTCACACTCCACACAGATCCAGTCATCTTTAGGTGTTGAACTTAGCCCCAAACACTTTAGATGATAGACCCGTGGACACAGTTGACAAGGGACAACAATTCCATCTTTTCGACAAATCCAACAGTATTTATCGGATTCCTGTTAACATAGAACAAATGCTGCTACAGATACAAGTGTCGCCTACCACCATATTTTACTCGCTACGCCTACTGCATTATATATGTACCTAGAACAGTGTTATAGTTGGTAATGGTGACCTTTACAACGGCATATACATTATTATCAGTCACATTGAGGCTTGAGTTATTGACAATAACATTTACTCAACAATGAAACCAATGCAATAGAAGGTCAACGTACCTCATCTATGTTGAGTTTGTTAGATCTAAGACTTCGACGACTACCCTGAACTGGACTAGTAGTAGTCATGCCCATCTTCCGCTTGACTAGAGATGGTGGGTTGATGGAAGGAGGAGCGACAGTGTCCAAGTTAGTCTGGTCTGTGCTGCCGGCATTACTCGTAACTACAGCGCTGGTTTCCTGTGTAGGGGTACTGGTACGACTTCTCTGACTAGACTTGGTAGTGGCTGGAGATACCGAACGTTCTACAATATAACAAATAATACACCTCATTGAGTCATCGGCTGCAGTACTGAGTAAACTGGTTAAAGAAGCAGCCGTAACCAGAACTCACCAGGAATGGCAGCGTCATCAGCTTTTACAAGATCAGGCGTAGGAGTTACTTGCCCTGGAATAAAACGGTTTTTATTAATGACCAATTGCTAACCAAGTAGGCATATAATATAGTAACACAATGACATCAAAGGCCTACTTGTATTAGTTAGCTATGGTGTCACTTACCAATAGAAGACCTGGTAATCCTTTGCTTCTGCTCAGTGGCTGAACCCGATGTGATTTCACCACTCATGACCCTTATAGACTCTCTCTTCTAAAGTTGATTGCTTCTAGACAATAATTAACATAAAATAATTGGCAAACTTCAGATGTACAGTATGTATAACCAATATTCTCAAATATAGGCCAACATGCCGGCCTACTACATAATAAAACACAAATACATAACTCAATATAGTGATGTAACGGGCATGAACATTAGACAAATAACAAATAATACTATAATAATGCAGAGCTGTATAAAAGTGCTCAGTACCAAGGCCTAAATATTATTAGCTATTATACATGTGTCATGTAAAATATGATTCATCAAAACAAGGGAGGAGAGGATGCTCGTCATTAAAAACCTGTATATATATCACTATGGGATCGAGTTAGGATTATATGAGCCTTTCAATAGTATTAAAATTCCCTCAAAACTCCCGAAATAGATATTTTTATGAGAACAAAAAACAAACACACTATCTGTTGATCAGATGACTATACATTGCCTAAGTCTCCTCAACTAAAGATATAATGATATAAATTCACAGCTTTGGCTGAAAACATATACTCTAAACCAGGGATGCCCAAATGTGTCCCTAAGGGACACAGTGTCCGTTTGCATGGATTTTGGTGTCCCTTTGTCACTTTTGAATTTTTACATGCAAACATGTCTTTTTGTGTCTGAGCAGTGAAAGCGATTGTACTGCTCAAGTTACACTCAAAAATACAATGTACATGTACATTATAATGTTGAAAAATTCCCACATTCAGAAATCTCAAAATATTTATAGCTGATACAGATGTAAATTTCTGTCAACGATTTAAAACCTACAAAAAATTGATAGCCTGAGTGACCTGATCACAGTGCCAAGAGCTGAAGGCAGAGTAAGATGGAAAGCACAGCCACCCCAACTTATCCAGAATCACTGTCAAACTGATGACACTTTTTGGTAGCATGTTCCTGTGTGAGAGTTTGTTCAGTCACCTTAGCTATATTAAAAGCAAAAATCGGACAAAGCCGGCAGACAAACATACAAGGCTGCTACTGAAAGAGACACAGACTTTGAGGATGATCCAAGAGAAAGGACAATTCCACGTCACCCACTATAATTGTATTCACAAGTGAATCATGTAGCATACATAGAATATGCATTACAGTTTTCATATAATTTGCTTAAAGCCAAATCAGACTAGCGAATATTTTTGCTGCGTTCCACTATGTGACGTCTTTTTTCTTATTGAACAACACACACTAGCGATGTTTCCTCCACAAACATAATTTCTAGTCTGAGCATGTGTGCTAAGGCAGGCGATTATTTCTACATATACATGTATGTCTCCTACGTGCACATCACATTCAAACAGTGATTCCATTTGAAATTGTTGTTTACAGGCGAAATTGAGCAATGGAGCTGGTAAAAACTCGGCTGGCCAATCAGAAGTCAGTGTTATTGAGAGCTAAACGTAAAACAATATTAAACGTGCTTGATATTTGGTGAACGGGGTGTTTTGCACTCAATTTTGTGATGCTCTGCCTCTCTACCGTCATTTTACAGCTAATAACGATGCAAAATTTGCTAGTCTGTTTCAACCTTTATTCTGCTTTCGAGAACGTCAAAAGTAGATGAATATTGCTTTGGTTATATATACTTTGGAATATGTACTTTGGTTAAAACACAATCAATAAATGCACATGTTTGAACACTATAAAATAACTGTTTGTATAACATTAAAATTGCCCATTTAATAATCGCAATATAATATATGCAGCAACAAAAGCAAAGTGTCCCTTGCTCTGATGCGCTTTTAGAATTTGTCCCTTTCCACCAAAAAGTTTGGGCATCCCTGCTCTAAACACATGCCAACGCTATAACTAAAAATAAGAGCTCAACTATTTCATAACAAATAAACTACAATAATGCTCAAACTTCGTTGAAAACACTGGAAATCTTTGCGACACAGTTTTCTTTCTATGGAACTTTTTTAGCCAACATCTAATGCCTATGTTATGGCAAGGATTCTACTGAAGTTAGTGGGTTGGTAAGTGACCTACTAAAAGATGAAAATAAACTTATAAAACCTGGGTTACTTCAATATGAGTTTGTAGTAGCAAGCAACTGCTGGTATTCTGATTGGCTACTATTTCCATGACATTTTTGGTGCCGAAGTTTACTGTCATAATAATGTATAGTAGCATTCACCCTAATATCATTATATAGAAGTTGTCTACACAACGGACATTCAGCTGCTCAACTAAACATATGTGGAAACCGAAGCAAACATTGCACACAGATTTATCAAAGACGAGCCTCCTTCCCTCCCTTTTATTCCTTGCTGTGGTTGGACTCTGCGGACTATAAAAATATTGTATAGCTTCCAAAGTGCCAGTACTCTCACACTTAGAAGCCAATTTGCATACATGTAGGCTTAGACGATAGCTATAATTGTATCATAGTAATGTCACTACAATTATTATCTTATGTCGGAAATTTAATTAATTACCCAACTATAGATAATCATTATCATAATGTAATATTACATACAATAATTAAAAGGCAAAAGATAAGAAAGTTTTACCTCTAAAAGGAGTACTACAACTACAGGGGACCATGTATTGTGTATCAGATGCCAAATGAAAAATTACTGTATGCCTATATAGCCAGGATGGGTAGCAATAGGTAGTGTAATAAAGGCAGGGATATAGCCTATTATATACAAACAATAAATAATAACAATATGAATATCAATATAATACTCAATTTTACTTGAGAATGGATTGGTTGACTCCTTGGGCTGAAATAGGACATTCCCTTGGCAGACATTACATTTTTATGTCAACTTCATTTAAAATGTTGCTTTATTCTATGATAATGATTATTGATATGATTATAAATAAAAAATACAATATGAATATACAAGAAACATTGTAATAAATATTAAAATAATGTTAATTTTTAAAATACAAATAACATTACATGAGATTGGAGTAAATCATAATATAAACCTTTTTATAATATGATATATGAATTTATTTTTTTCAGACAAAAATGAAAATTCAATATGGAGGATCCGGCTGTGAACTAACCATGGATTTCGTAGAACATCTGTGGGAGGAGCCTCACTTCTCTGGAATTCACTCTGCATTCTGATTGGCTGGTAGAAAAAAATCCGTATGCAAATTAGGTTCTTTGGAAACCTTGTCATGGTTAAAACCATGTGTTTGATAATAATAGAGATAGTGACCCATATAGTTGTGAATGTACGTCCGGATTAGCATCAATCGACGTACAAATACATTTACCATGGGTTTACGTCCAATTAATATATAAATTATGGACTAAGATATGTTATTAAAATTTATTAAACTATCAATTAATCAAAATACCGTCATTATAAGAAAATTATTATACATCATTCACATGTATTTCCCGCATTAATTTGTGGAGCTTATACACTGTAACCATGGCTGACAGCGCGAGTGAGATGGAGTCTGACACCAGCTCAGCCGATGGAGCTTCAGCTCTTGTGGCTCCCCGCACAAACCAAGAAAGCCATATTAAACGTATTGAGAGTTTGTCACAAGAGAACCGAGTTCTCCGTATGGAGATAGATACGTTGAAACTGAAAAATAAGACACTGCTAGCTGAAAATAAAGAGCTTCGACAAAACAGCGTAAACATAGTGAGTTTATATCGTAATTATTATATTGATATTCTATTGCTACGTGATAGTTGAATAAATTGATATGGTTATAGTTATGATTGATAAAAGATTTGCTTGATCCAAGCCGCAATTCAATTTATGCCCTTACCCTCCAAAGAGGGAAACATTGGAACCTGAAACTAAGTCTAAATGTAAAACTAAATGTTAATTAATATTAATTGTGGTGGATTTTAGAAGTGTTTTTGCAAGCTGGTGTTGTAAGGCTAGGGAAGCTGTTGCTTTTTTACGTATATAATATGAGTTAGCTACATATAGCTCTAGCTGCACATAGCTATTTTAGATACATATATATAAGGGATTTTGATATACAAAGAAGGAGAAGTAGAGTAAGTAGAGAGAAAGTGGAAGAGAAGTTGAAGTGTTAATAAAGTTAGATATACAAGTGTCTAGACAAACCCTGGAAAAGGTTAATGGAGTGAAGAGAAATCCATAACAATATTAATGTACATAAGATAATAATCATAATAGTGTAAATGGAATGTTGAAATTAAATTAAAAAATTAATATATCTTATCTAATTTAGTTATATTTTATTATAAATAAAATTTAAAAAATGCCTGTTTGGTTACTCTAGTCTACTACTAGTGACGGTATGAGTGTGTGGATGACACAGAAACTAGTTGGGTGTGAGTTTAGTTTTAGTTTGTCAGGTGTATATCTTGTCTTGTCTTGTCTTGGTTAAGCTCCTAGACCCCCAGGGTAGGGGAAAAGAGGAACTATCAGAGTTGTAGGTCTTTTTTTATTAGTCCGCTATGATCTCACCAGTGCGGAGCTCCCAAGCAGTTCTGATCAGAAAGCTGTGCAGAAATTTGTTAGTGTGACAGGCCTAAATTTAAATAATAGCCTACATAGCTCTAATATTAATATAGGCCTACATATAGTATTATAATTATGTTATAATTTTGTTTTAAGTTTACCTTTTTATAAGGCTTTAACTGTACAGATGTACATAAGTTGGAGCTTCAATGGCTAAAGTTGAAAGTGAAGTGCACTGTGAAATTACAAGAGGACTATGGATAGATCTACCAATTATTTATCTATAGAAGATAGAATGCCATCTGGCTACTTGTAGTTAGATTTACTGATTATCCAACCTCGAAGCCTTCAAATGATCGAATGATAAAAATGTCTATTCTGAAACAAATAGTTCATAATGCCAAAGGCTAAATCAGTACTCTGCTCATATAAAATTTGACTACAAACCAATACCATTTGGGGGATCCAAGTGTTCACTTTTGCTTACTTGCTGTGGATACATGTTGTATAGGCCTATGACATAACCAAAACCTGGTCAACATCTTGGGACACTTACAGTGTGCATATCACGGTTTTATACTAAGCTCAAAGCATTAAGGAAATCACGTTTTGATGTTGATATTCAAAACCTACAGGTATTGAGCTTCCATTTGAGTATTTGTTTGACCTTCTAGACCCAGGGGTTCAAGAAATATGAGTTGTCAAACTGGACCATCTCCAAAAACGCTTGCAGTTGTAGGCTATCGAAGTATCTGTTAACCAGTAGCCTTACACACAGTTGTTATGTTTTGCATGTAAAACAACCATCAGTATGTGCACCAGGATAATTGAGTGAAGTGCAGACGGATTTCTGTGGTGTGCACGGTTTGATGCACTGGTAGAGCTGGCATACTTACATTACAGTAATGTATCTTATGGGTTTTATAGCAAGCCAGGGCGGAACAGGAGGAAGAATATATTAGCAACACTCTATTGAAAAAGATAAACTCGCTGAAGAAAGAAAAGGAGATGTTGGCGGTTAATTATGAACATGAGGAGGAATTTTTGACCAATGATCTTACTCGCAAGCTAAATCAGGTGAGAAATTGGGTTTGTGCTTTGATCTGTAATATACAACATAGATGTAGTTGCAGCTAAAACTGCAGGTACTCAGTCCTATGCTTAGTAGTGTACTGTAACATGACTTACTGCCTGCAGCAAGCCTCTTCTCACTGACCATTCGTCGGATGAAAGTTTGTGTAGATGAAGTTATAGCCTGTACACCACATATCCCAATTTCTTTTACTTGACCAGGGGTACACACTATAGATGAATGTGTTCCTCATTGAACATTTGTGGTAATATTGATTTACAGTTACGGAGTGAGAAAGTGACTCTGGAACAGACATTAGAGCAGGAACAAGAGGCTCAGGTGAACAAACTGCTGAAGAGAATAGACAAGCTGGAGAACGAAGTGGTGAGTAAACAGAGTACACTGGAGCAACTTAGGAGGGAGAAGGTGGAGCTTGAAAACTCTTTAGAACAAGAACAGGAGGCTCTGGTGAACCGACTATGGAAACGTATGGACAAGTTGGAGGTGGAGAAAAGGTACTGTACCAGAATTGTCTTACCTTGAATCACCTCTCTTGAAGTAACTTTGTGTAATTATACCAACCCTGTACACAATGGGGCTGTATGATATATGTGTGCTGTTCAAGCTGTGATTTCATGGTTGTTGTTCAGCTGTGATGTCATGGTTGTTGTTAGGATGCTGCAAGAGAGATTGGACCAACCAATCTCTGCCCCTCCCTCTCCCAGAGCTGGTAACCGCAGTGTCTCTCAGCTTACACAGAACATTATGAACTTACGACAGGAAGTGGCTAGGTACAGGCGCACGCTGACTGCCACTAAGGAGGAGAGTAAGTGCTATTACATAATGCAAAGTATCATTACTTGACAGGAAGCAGAAGAATCTTGTTGCCCTTCACACTCCTTTTTTTCTCCTCAGAGATGCATGTAGTTATGATTTATTCTGATGCTGTGCAGTATGAAAACGTATGCACAATGCAAAACATAAAAATCTGACAGATTAGATATCCTGGTTTAGATTTGAAGAAGATGAATGCATTGCAAGAAGAGGAGAGGCAAATAAAGGAGGAGAATCTGAGGTTACACAGGAAACTGCAGATGGAAACAGAAAGGAGGGAGGCTTTGTGCAGACATTTATCTGAGAGTGAGTCAAGTCTAGAGATGGATGATGAACGGTGAGTATGTATGTATACATGTACACCGTATGTATACATGTACACCGTATGTATGTTATTGATATAAGTGTATACATGTAATGATACTCTTACTTCATACTCTCCTCTGTTATAGGCACTTCAATGAGTTTGCTAAATCACAAGATGGAAAAGATGGACCCCGGACTAGAACAGTGTCCAGTCCCATACCTTATCATGGCAATGTAACACCAACTAAACCTATAGGTACATTACTTCTCATTTACAACTGGGCCAGTGCTGTGTCAGCAGTTACTGGAGCACATTTCATAACTATACAGTATTTATACATTTGGGGTGGTTTAAAATTCACATTAAATTAACTCCCTTTCATACATTGTTCAACTGCGCTAACTGGCATTATGAAATAAATAACACTGAGATTATCATCCTTCATCTGTTACTAAGGT
The DNA here is from genome assembly GCA_935421135.1 of Bugulina stolonifera. Lineage (NCBI taxonomy): Eukaryota > Metazoa > Bryozoa > Gymnolaemata > Cheilostomatida > Bugulidae > Bugulina > Bugulina stolonifera. The sequence goes on from OW285188.1 coordinate 26,624,681, forward strand.
TTTAATTTTCATGTTATTCCTACTAGCTGTTGATTCTACTCTCACCTCATTTTATTAGATGATGTAAACTTACTGAATATACATGTATATGGATATTGTAGCAATGGTAGTCACACCAAGTCCTCCTACTCCTATACGCTGCAGCTCCTGTGGACACATATACACACCAGGTGGAGCTCCAGTCAATATGTCCACCTCTCTACCCAGTATGTCTCCACCTCACACACAGCACTTCCACAACACACCTTCCACCAGCAGTAGTAGTAGTAGTCAACCCTCTCATGCTCACAGCTCAGTGTCTGCCAGTCAATCTGCCCAGGTTAGTGTACATACTGTATTATACATACATATCCATGTACATGTATGTAACGGTACATACTGTATTATACATACATATCCATGTACATGTATGTAATGGTACATACTGTATTATACATATCCATGTACATGTATAAAATACAGCTTATTCCTCTCAACTGTCAGTCAATGTGCTACCCTATTGTATGTTGAGTTAGAATTTAGATTAGTTTTGTTCTGTCTTTTAATATGAAACTCAATGTATTTTAGAGACAGAATGAAAGGTTTGCTAAGCCGCCATTACCAGGTAACAAATAATGAGGAGAGTACACACAGGCTATCTCTGAAATAATGTTATCCTCTATTGACTACTGCTTACTGTTGTTTGCTCATCCCAATCTATTTTATGACTGCTGTTGGACGTGTCCACCTGTCTGCTGACCAATACACCAGTCACCAAAAGCTAATAATATTAACCAGCCATGTCATCTAGTCATACCCATATTATACTATTTCATCTACCCTATTTCTACTGTTGTGAGATATTTATAATTTTTGGCACAACAATTTTTTTGTAAAAAAAGATTGTTTATATTAGTGTTATTATTTTGTTAAATTTATTCAATACCATTTGCTGAAATCACTGCAGTTTTGTGAGTCAGTTTGCGTCTTTAGTAGCATAGCCAGGGCACATTTACTGATTATCGTGGTTGTGTTAGCTCAGAAACACAATCATATCTTTCTGAACTACAGTACTTTGTTTACCCCCTAAATGTGTAATTTGTTTTGTTCCAAATTATTCTTTGTAATCTGTCTTGCTAAACGTTTGCCAGTGACTGTTATATTACATGTAGTAGTGCCCTTCAATCAATTCCAAGACGATGTTATTACATGGTCCTTCAGTCAGAGAATTACACCCTTCTAGTTAACCAAAACATAATGTATTTGAGTGTATAATTATGTTTTATTCACATTACCTTATTACATTATTTGTGTTACATAAATTTAATGGTGTCTAATGATAATTATGCCATTGTCATATTTTTCAATCAAATAAATTTAAAAATTCAAATGTTCCCATCATTTTTGAACTGTTATTATAGATTGTGTATTGCATATGATTGTGTATTTTCCAATTTATAACACCATCTGCACAGTTTCTGCTTGCATCCTCTGGAATAATATCCTCTATCTGGTCATAACTCTGATGAATGATCATGCCCTACAAACATACACATGATAATTGACCTACATACATGAGAGATCCAAATATTGAAGGTGTCCTCAGGAGGAAGCGGTTATTCACAAAATTAATCAAGAATAAAACACTGCTGCTCTCAAGCTGAAATATCTGTTGAGCAATAATACACCACATACCATGAATAATACATTATTAGTGATATAATGTTGATGAACATGAAGTAGTAGTATTAGCAACATACAAAGATTTGATAAGTGTACAGCATATACTACATACAGTGTACACAATGCAGTTGGTAATGTACATGTACATGAAAAATATTCTGCTGCTTTATTATTATACATATACATTACCAATTGTATGTAGTATGTGCTGTATATACATGTACATGTAAATAAACCAAAGCCTAACCAGACAAGTAATAACCACACTCACGAGAGTTAGCAGAAGTCAAGGTGCTAAGTTATACTATTATACTGTGCCAATGTGAGAGGGAGATGATAATGAGAAACCATATTACCTACATGACTGTATTGCAGCAATGTTAGGACAGAATATAGAGTATTGTAGCAGCAAGGGTTAAACACACAGACAACTGGTTGTTAGAGGCAGGAGAGGGTGTCGGACCTGAAGTAGTTGGTGATGGTGGCGGAACCAAGGCTATTTTTACATTTTTCCATGGATAGGTAGAGGTCTGCTTATAGAAGACAGGGGGCTGGCCAATAGGCGCTTCAACTGTCACTTCCACCTACAAATATACCGGCATATTATAATTAGAGATAAAACCTTGGATTCACACAGGAACTGAGCGGGTGATTTGATTTTTGTTTAAGTTTTACACAACTATTGACAACGCGCTGAAGTGAAAATCTGAATGCAAGATCAACATGATCAAGAACTCACAACTTGATACTAGAATGACTAACACAAGAGAAATATCTACTGTACTTACTGGTCCAATGACCAATACAAGAGAGATATCTACTGTACTTACTGGTCCAATGTAATTTTCACTAGTCCACAGGTGAGTCCATTGTCCAGGTGGAAGGTATGCCTTCCAATTCGTCACATTTGGCTAAAATACAATACAAGGTAGGTGTAAATAATAGAGCATACATCATATTAAACTCATAGAAATACTAGAATTTATATTTATTTGGAAACCTGCCATTACACAGACAAGTATTATGTTTGGCATTCATCACAGTGCTGATTGTTCCTGTTGCATAGATGATTATCCATCATTAGCATCAAACATTGCACTGCAATAACTGGTGATGCAGATTTGTGCTGATATCGAGGGAAATAATAGATCTAGGTTTTTAACAAAACTGCTGGAATTGCTGCAATATTCAACACCTGGTTATGACTGTTTTTATTACAGAAAAGATTCTCAGTGCACACAAAGTCTAGGCTGGGGAACATGTATACAATACTATATAACCGGCAACAATTATTTTACCAAAACCAGATTTCCTCCGCATACTACTATCACACTATTTCGAGCAGTAGCAGCCACATTCATCCTACAACTGAGACACCAACCTGCTGGGTATAACTTACTAAGCAAACATCCAGTAATCTAACTAGGTGAACATACTGGCTACTGTGGGTACAGGTAGAGGACAATATGTACATGTATATACCTGGAGCACTGGAGCCACTAGCAGATCATCTCCATACATGTACTGGTGTTCTACCTGCCAGCTTCCTGCGTCCTGGGGATACTCTGAAGACAGCGCCCTCTGTAATGGTTTACCAGTGAGTTTATACGTGTCATAGGCAGCTTTCACATAGTCACCCATTGCTATGTACATCTGAACTAGTCTAGCAAACTGTTTCATTGTGTCTACATCGGAGTATAGCTGCCAGTTCTCTGAGGGTCTATTCCCTACAATGCGTTCATGAATACAGCCCAGTACATAATTTAAAATAAAAATGTAAAAAGTTGCATTTTGAAACAATTAGACAACGTTGGAAACAAAACAGTAAGAAGAGAAAAATCAGAGAGTGCTAGCAGTATGACAGAACAAAAAAGACAAGTAGAAGGGAATTACCAGACTGTCTGTAGGCTATCTGGAAAGAACATACAGTAGTGCATGTAGTAAAGATTCCATCGTTATATCAGTTAGTGTTAAGGTTATGGGTAACTGACAACACAACATAAGTGATTATATCAGGTAACCATATATGTATATGCGTAGCTGTGTGCTAATACTACATACAGTATGCACCGTACAAGGATATAACACAGTGTAGTGAGGAGGTAGATAGATAGGGTGCCATTACCTTCATGTGTTCTCATTGTTGGTGTAAAGACGGCCAACTCGGCAGATCTGAGGAAGAGTTCCTTATCCCTCGTCATACCATAGAGACTTGTGTACAAACCTATGTCAAAGTGTGTCATTCCAATACCCTGTGCAACACAATCATACATTACCGTACAGTACGTTATGATACATCTTATTTATTGAACTATTACGAACTATATTCGGGTTTGCAGGAATAAAGAAATCCATAGGTAGGGAACACAGCATAGACTACCATGTAATTCATGTGGGCAGGTATTTCCTGTGTTATACATTGTATATTCAATTACCTGTAGTCCAACAGAAAGTGCAGCAGGTATGGTTGAAGGTAAGCCATCTGAGTTACTGTAGTCTACATTCTGATCTCCAGCCCAAAACAGTGTAGTGTAGTTAGACAGGCCTACATGTACATGTATGTACACATTCTAATAACATATTGATAGCAATTTACAAAGTATGTCTCACCTGATGATTTTTAGTTACTAACATTGATTACTCTACCTTGACTAGAGAAACATTGTACATGTACATTCTAATCCCATTTCTCATATCAATTATTTGATCCTAATAGCAGTGGAGCATTAGGAAGGGGACTCTAATAGGGCCATAGAATGCAATACTATTGGTATATAACTGCAAGTAATAACCTGTATTTAGATCCCAAATGGTTAAACCAAGAGAGGACAACTTCTATAGCTACAGTATAAACTATGATGCTTTTTTATCTAGACATGAACAGTGAACGTATAAGTTAGCACTAGCATCACCGTAAGTATTCACATGTACATATTATGCAACCTGCAATATACATGTACATGTATTAGTATATGCAAAATCAAATTTTAATGCATACAGAGGAGGGAGAAAAGTTAAACATACCAGCATAGCCTGCTCTCATCCAGAACACAGCTTCACCCACTTTGTTTGCCTCTTCAATAGCCTCCCTATTCAGTTTACCCCAGAGCAAGGGCCACTGGTTATGCAGCTCCAGTGCTGATTGTCCACTGTGGAACTTGGCATTGTCTACCATCAGGTACTCACTAAAGTCTGCCATCCATCCTGATATACCGAGGTCCAGGGCTCTCTTTATTATCCTGGCTGAAGTAACATACATATTGTATATTGTACAACAGCTGCATTACCAAGTCTATTGACTCCTGCACTAAAATAGAGTGTCTATCAGCTTTGTTTAATTTGTATATTTACCAGTGACTGACCATGTAAGATATGGTATAGTCATATTGTACACTTCATCAACATGAAGATCACACTTATTTTCCAGGATTGATAAAAAATATGAAAGACAGACTATGAAGGCAAACTTACTCTTGTACCACTCGACGGCAGCAGGGTTAGTCATGTCAAGAGTACCACAGTAGAATTCACCAAAGTCAGCAATGTATGTCTGATCAGTCTCATTCTTAACAAAGTAGCCAAATTGATTGGCTTCCTTAAACAGAGGACCTTCTATGTTCAAATACGGGTTGATATAAGTGAGCACCCTCACACCTCTAGCCTTTAGTTTAGGGATCTCCGTGTCCAAACCTGAATACGATATCATGTGTGGTATGCATATGGCTGTATATTATAGTTATCCACATTATGTACAGCTACATTCAGGGACAAGTGATGCTATACAGATGTTTTACAATGTTCTACTAGTCAAGTGATACTACAGAAGTCCAAGGGGTGAGTATAAGGTTATATACGATAATATACAGCATAGTAGATACAGTAACAAGAAACAGATGTTACCTGGGTAGTGCTCAGCATTCCACTCCCAGTTCCAGAACACTCGCCTACCAAATGATGTTTTGATTCTTCCAGCCCAATCCTGGATCCAGACGGCTGATACCTTTACACCATTACTCTCTACCTTGTCTAGTAGTTCATTCATCTGCATATACACATACATACAGTCATATACATACACTATACTGTTAATATTGTCAAGACGTTATATTGTTTTAGATATAGGCTAAGATGGAAGAGGAAACACGTTAGGTATAATAGATATTTACAATATATATACATAGAAACTCGAATTTTGTGAAAAGATTCCAGATCCATTAAATGTTTACTACAAAAATATTTCAGTGCTTGCCCAAGTAGAGCCCGCACATTAATATGGATATGTAGGTTATACTCAATCCATGCCCAATGGAATGTAATAGATTATAATAAACAGGTACGTACTCTGTCTGTACCACCCTGCAGGCCGACAATGGCACCACTAGACGTCCATTCTGGTAGCTGAGGCATCAGACCATTAGCTTTAGCGTATCCTTGTGAGAGCTCACTGATATTCATATCATTGCCACCCGCCATGTTTATAGACCTACATGTAGTTACATACAAGTGGGGATCATAGAGTTTAGATAGGGCTATAAATGCCATTGGATCATCATCATCACCCCCATGACAGCTGAGGACAAGGTAATTTACTTCACAGGATGCAGATTTAGCCACAGGGGAGATAACCTTTTGCTTCAAAGCTGATATATTAGGAGTTGTCTTCTATTAACTTTCGCATCATAGAACTAAGGATATTGAAAAGCCAGAAACTGCTGTAGCCATTAATTTATTGTTTATAATTTACATTTTGGCAACTTTTAAATATTAAATTGAGTTTGTGTAATTAAAATCCATGCAGTCAGAAAGGGGTAAAAGTCAATGCATAAGCATGGAGTAATTGGTATACATTTCTATCTACATCAGGTAACGCCCCCGGAAGCAAACTTTCTCTGTCTGCAAAAGATAAAAGTGGGGCCATTGTGGCCTCAAGCAGGATCAGTCACCCAAAGCTCTCGTCTAATCCCACGGTAAAAATAAATGGACAAGTGTTCAGGAAGTAGACAAATAAGATTTGTGTAATGACGTTGCAAATCAGCTTAGGTAGCAGTGATGAGGGGGAATATGGACTCCACAGTCAATATAAAGATAACAAGCACTCACCCTATGGGTCCGTGTACTTCTATTTCATGGTAGGTAGAAGCAGTGAAGTCTAGGATAGTATAGTACGTAGAGGTAGAGTGTAGCATATAACCTCTGCTAGAGAAGTATGTCGGCTCTCCGTAGTAAGTGGTGTAGTAATCTCCCCCTGCACCCCCTGATAGAGTGTCAGCGTAGAATGTTGAGAGAGAGGACTTGTTCCTTCCAACACCTTAGAGTGGAAAACATTATAGCCACTGAGTAAAGCGTACAGCTTGATTAATGATGACGTGTTACTTTATACACAGCTAGATGGCATTGACATCACGTCCCCCAACTAAGCATTGCACATATATTAGGCCTACCTTGTTCTCTGGTCCAGATAGGATACTTTCTTCCCCTCATATTAACAGAAGTGAATTGTTCGCCCCCTCCGTACACATATTCTTCTTCCTGGGCTACAAATCTCACCCAAACTCTGTCATAGCCAGCAGGTAGACTGCTGAATTCTAGCCTCCCAAATGGCTCACCATCTACTAATGTCAAGGTCACCTGTAAGATTACAGAACTGCTGTGATACTATATGAGTGGAACTAGCTAGCACGTGGACCAGAGTTACTGGAGCTGTCTATAGTTACAGTTGAAGAGCTATACTATACTATGTATACGGCACATAGTAGACGAGTGTAAACCCAAGACTAGCACTAGATAAGATGAGATTAGTTTACTTTATGATAGCAACCCATCAGTTTATTCAGGTAGTAAGTAGGTCAATAAGCAGATAGTAAGTAGGTCAATAAGCAGGTAGTAAGTAGGTCAATCAGCAGGTAGTCTCTGACACTCAACAACGGCCAACCATGATGAGTTGAAGGGAAACAAGAGTCATAACTGCGATTTCAAGAAGCCAGTTTTTGGAAGCATCAGCTGTACATGTACCACTAATACATTGATGTCATTGATACATTGATGCATTCCATCATAGCAAGATATTTAGACTCAAGGATGAGGACCCCCTCCCCCCCCCCCCCCCCTAAGGTCTATACCAGTCTTATCTACCTACACTAAAGTTGATAGAGAACAGAACAGAAAACAATTGATGGGTGATAGCTGTGGATTAGAAAAGCAACTCATTTTAGAATAACCTGATTGAGAGGTTCAAGTGCAAGTTGTTAATATCTATGAGTATTACGTTACGTGCTTTCACCCAGCGTTAAAAGTGGAGTAAATGAGGTGGGTACACAGCACTTGCAATTTCAGGATAATGCCTCTTTCAGTGCACCATCACTTCACCTGCATAATGCTGTGAAATAATTATCCCAATGGATAAATGTATGAAGGCGACATGATTCAGTAAATAGCTGTTTTTCAAATAGCAGTTTGAAGCAGAATTTTCTGTAATAGATATTGCAAGTGGTGCATACACATCAAGTTGTGTTTTCCAACTGCTGTTTTTGAACAGTCACACATCCCAATGATCCCAAAGTAAATCTTATCACTGCTACTTCTCCAAACCATATCATTGCTAGTGTCTATACCTACAATAGTGTTGCCCATATTAGCCCAATAGAACCCAAACAGAATCAGATGAGGTCAACAGTATGGCTATGACGTGTTGCACCGAGTGGATGTTAGACCCTATGTGCTTCAGAAAGAATAATAAATCGTAAATAATTGTACACATGCCGGGTATACAACAATACACATGGTTGCATTGCATGTAGGCTATACAATAGAATAAAAATGTATGGCATGCCTATTAAACATTACCGATATTGATGTATCACTGTGGGATGTGAACGTGTACTGTCTCTGGGGTGATGAAGCAGTTAGACGAGTGAGCGGGATTCTACGATCTACCTTGTCAACTATATCAAAGTTACCATGATGCTCATTGAATACCGTATTACCCGATCCAACATACAAACATGGCTGCTCCTCAGTGTGCCTTATGATCTACAACAAAATGACAACATGAATATTATTATCCAGAACTGTTGCTATAAACAATGCATATGTATATATACATGTACTACTATTCATATTGACTTAAAAACTTTCTTGAATGTAAGGCCAGCACCTTTGAATATGGGAGTGAGTCTGTGATCTACTACATCTATAAGATATTCCCGTATAATAATAATATAGGTAATTAATTACACATTTGTTATCTGGCTATATTTACATGCATAAACAATGTACATGTATATTATTTTATAATTATTACTAAATTAAATTTCTGCAGATGTGGAAGTGCAACCAAGTTCCAGGCTGCTTATAAATAAATTTCCTTGCAAGGAAAAATAAATAGGCCTACAACATCATAAAATATATCACGTGGAATTATTATTATAATCCATCATACACTACAAACACATTGTTAATTTATTATTTTAATTTTATGACATAAAAATTAAAAAACTTGAGCAAATCAACTTTTACTTACATGTACATGTACTCTTAGCCTACCTTCACAGAGTTGATGTTAAAAATCGTTTGCCCTGTGCTATCAGTATCCACAGTCCACGTGTAAGAGCTAGCACATGCAATTCCTACACAGACAAGTAGTGAAAACAGCCAAGAGCAACTGGCTCTAACTTCTGCCATGCTTAGCTTGCTGCAAAGTCCGAGTATTGCACTTGTACTAATCACCACCTGCACCTGGAGTCATTGCCACTCCATGCGGCTACCTTTTGTAGCCCAAGCAGAGGCAGTAAATTTTAAGAATTGATCAAAATCACTTAAGATTATTCGAGTGGGAAATCAATAACAAGGACCACAGGCTATCATTGAACTTTGGTAATCATAGAGTTATCTCCCGATACCTCTATGTTGGTAACCTCGATGGGGTGAATAAACAAGTAGAAGTGCTATTGATTACAATGAAAAGTTGTCCCCTCCCTTTCCTTCTTTTACACCAGAGAAAACAACTTCACATTATTCCTTAGTATGAGAGAATTTTGCCACTACATGACTGTACAATAACTCTGTTGTATTTATTGCATATACATGTACATGATGTAATATACATGTACATGTAGATGTACATGTACATGTAGATGTACATCCTGACTATTGTCATATTAAATGCAGTGAAGACGGCATGTAGATCAGTAGTTTGATAATAAGAGAGAGCTGAGGCTGTAAAAAGTTTAGAGTCCACTCGTTTGTACTTACATGTAGTTATGTGGCTTGTATTCATCTACTACTTCATGCAAATACTCAGTAAGTATATACTTCATGCAAATAATGTGTAAGTATGTGCGTTATGTTTTAAATTCTCATAAATAAATAAAATGGCACTTTAAATGTAACTTTGGATGTAGATCATTTTATATCTAGCTGAAAGTTTGATTTAATAATTTTGGAGATTATGTAAGTTAATATTTAATTATTGCTACATATTGCATACTGAGCAGTCTCGCAAAGAGGTACTTTAATTGAAATACATTTACATGTAAAATGTACATGTAAATGTAGATGTACATGTAAATGTACATGTGTTTTAATGCATTGGATTGTAGGAAATATTCACAGCGTGGATCGTGTTGGAATTCTCGATGATCCTGGCTGCTGGAACAGCTCTAGTTGCCTCATTGTGGCTGCTTGTGAAGAACAGCATGGCTCTCTGCTTCTGCTGCCAGAAATACTGTACGTCAGCAAATGAAAAAGTGGACGTAGGTTGATTGAATTTGTCTAACTTAGTCAGCCGATCATTGACCAGTTGATTACTTGTTTGATCATTTGGTTAGTAAGTTAATTACTTGGTTAGCCATTGGTCAGTCGGTTATCTGTCATTTGTTCGACCAGTTAGGTATTTGGCAGATTATTGGCTGTTATTTTACTTCTTATAAGGTCACTATTTTACAAGCGCTTCTCTTTGATTGGTCATTTTAAATTTGAAAAGTGAAACCTATGATTCTGCATTTGATAAACTATCTGCAGACGTCTTATCTAACCTATTAATTGTTTCAGCCGGATGAGGAAGTACTAGTAGACAACTGATGTCAAACTGGAAGTGGTTAACTTGTGCAGAATAAATATATATTTTTGATATTACAACATTTTAAAATCTTTCCAACTTTTCCCCCTTATTATTGGATATACTTGTGGTAAAATAATGTCTGATTCGGCTTTTTGTACTTCAATTTTTTTATTCTTGATAATGGTGATATATCTTTGCATATCGTGATGATGATCGATTATTTGACTAGTTTATTATTGCATAATATGAGGTTGTACCTGCTTTAAATTTATTGTTTGTGATCATAATATCACAATCTTATAGTGATGAATTAATTATAATGTCATAAGTGAACAGCCATCTATTGGATGGCATCATAGTACATGTACAATGTACATAATGTGGTGCATATGTGGTACATACATATGTGGTACATACATATGTGGTACATACATTATGTGGTACATACATTATGTTATGTGGTACATGCATAGTATGTGGTACATACATATGTGGTACATAATGTACATATGTGATACATATACTTTCATCTGGTACATGTATATGCATATACTCTAGAATAGGTTTAATATGGCTAGCGAAATGGTACCTCACTGCAATCATAAATTTTCAAAAAAATAAATTTTGCATCCCAGCTTGTGTATCTGATCTTCCAACTTGCTACTAACTTAGCAATCAATTGTTGAGCAGTCTTTATCTTAGAGAGGTTTTGATAATATTTTGGAACTCAATTTAGTTGCTGTGGGGTGAGCAGTGTTAGACTTGGAAGTGAGAGTACACAGAGATGCATGGATTGCAAATAGTGTATGAAATGTGGTATATTTTTGCTGTGACAGACTGAGTATTTGATAATAGTGAAAAGGCTTAATAGTACACCCATATGTAATGTTTATACCAGTTTCTAAGCTGAGCTCATAAAAACCAGTGGGCACAATGCTGTTCACACTAATAATAATAACTGTGATTCACATTCATTTCATTGTCATGCTGTTTCTTTTTGTACAATGAGAACTGAGAGCATGACAAGGCATTTAGAATGTACACACTGTAACGTTATATTATATCCCCTGATATTCATAGAAGAGGTATAGACCAATCATAACGAGAAATAATGACCAATGGTGCAGCATATCAGAAGTCAACTTTTGTGCTGTGTGATGTTGAATATATTATCCATCCATCTTTCGCATTTTTATTACTCTACATGCTTAGAACAATGCTCACATCTTGGGAAATGGACGCTTATGGTTCTGCAAGAAAAGGAATTGATGACTATATTTGATGGGAACATGGAGCACCCCACATGTCAACACTAGGCCTATCCATGGTTAGACTAACTAGTTACTGTAACATGCATAGATCGATCTAGATCATCTAAAATGTAAGAATATTGAGCTAATACAAAACAATCACAGTTTTTATTAGTAAACCAATATTGGTATTATTAAATTAACTAGGAAAATTTAATAGTTTAGCAATGTGTATTGCCATAATATATAAAAGACTACCTTTATTATAAATCAGTTGAAAACATGAATAATTAACGGACACATGATTAATACAACCAACTATTAAACCCTCAGCTCTCTCTTTACTAATGCTTAAAATAGAATGCGATGGAATTGGTGTGAAATGTTCATGCATACAGCAGTAACCAGGGTTCTGTACCATAGCCTGAGTTCTAGTAACTAGGGCTTAGTGCTTTAGGTCCTGACCAATTTTGTAACCAAGGATTTTGTTCCAGTCCAGCTTACTCTTAGTAACTGGGAGTTGCCTCCTCAGAGCCTTGAAAGTTGTGTCTGACATGGTCACATAGTTCTCAGTGATGCCCAACTAAAAGAGAAGGATGACCCAGTGTTATTGTGGCACCATGGTATAAGCAGCATATGTTACATGTAGTATATAGTATAAGCAGCATATGTTATATGTAGTATATAGTATATGCAGCATATGTTACATGTAGTTTATAGTATATGCAGCATATGTTACATGTAGTATATACTATACGCAGCATATGTTACATGTAGTATATAGTATAAGCAGCATATGTTACATGTAGTATATACTATACGCAGCATATGTTACATGTAGTATATAGTATAAGCAGCATATGTTACATGTAGTATATAGTATACGCAGCATATGTTATATGTAGTATATAGTATATGCAGCATATGTTACACGTAGTATATAGTATACGCAGCATATGTTACATGTAGTATATAGTATACGCAGCATATGTTACATGTAGTAAATAGTATAACGTATTAATCATCACTAGAAGTAGTAGTCCATCAGCCAAGCAGCAAAATTATGACTTTTCGCTCCTGACCTCTCCAATCTACACAATTTTTTGTGTACAGATAGATTAAAACATGGGCAATTCAAATCCACTTACTAACCCCTCGAAATCACTTGACAAAGGAGTGAAAATTTAATTTTTTCGAAATTTTTAAAATCAGAGTTGTCTGCTCCTCACTTGCTGTTAGAAAATATTAGAATCCCCCTACGCCAACTTTCATTGGTCAGTTGCATGCACTTCCTGTCATTTTGATAAATTATCTAAGAAAGTGAGTAGCAGGAAACCTACTGGATACTAGATTTGGCAACTTTTGTAGCAAATGTGTAATGATAAATTCATTCAGTTCTCCATATTGGTTATCTTGAGAGTTAAATGGAGCATCCAAAGACCGACAAACTGTTCTCTAAATAAATATTGACATAGATATTCATTGAATTATGGAAACAGACAGCTAGACATTAGACAAGGAGTTAGTTTGTTTGAGCTGACTCTGACTCTGACTCTAGGGTTCACAACACATAATAGAGGTCTATCATGAGAATCACGAGTAACCAAAGGCTAAATATGACATCAGTTTCTCTGGAAAAGGTATGTGACTGACTAGGAGAAATATTATATTCAATAGTTATAGTAATAGTTAGTAGCTAGTTGGTTGAAAAATTTGAACTTCATTTTGTGACATGGATAAGAATTTAAGTTTACCTAATTTAATTATTTATGGCAATTACTTTTTAGTGGAAACATGTATTTATCCATAATTATAATTAATAATAATTATCATTTTATAAAATTCTTATTGCTTATTCCATTGCCATGTGAATTATACTCATACCTCGTCACAAATCTGTTATAATTACTCAATATAATATTTTTATAATAATATAATTAAATGTGATGAAGTTGATCGCAATCAGCAAAATTTTTTGCATGATCTTGATCCACAAGAAATTTATAAAATAGGCTAAATGTAGTTTTAAATACACATGTATAATTATATGTTATGGTTATAGACATGTATACAAAATTATACTAAATGTAGTCTTGTATTGTGTTATTCTGTTATTATCATTATGTTATAGTGTAGCAAGACTGCTATAGTAGGCCTATGTTTTACTTAGCAATGCAATATGGATTTCAATTTCATTTTGATTTTAATGTATATAATTAAGGGTAATGTTCAAGTAGTCTAATCTAGGTTGTAGTTATGTTCCATGTTTACTAGATATTTTCTGGAGGATACTAGCATTAAAACTGTGGCATTAATTTCACGGCGAAGGCTGCAGTTATGTTTGCCCTTCTGTTATTTCACAAGCACACAGCCCTTCCACTCCTATTATTGTTCTACAAATATTTTTCCATCTACACCCTAGAATAATTCTTTGTTTCTGGACCAGCACATTTATATTTTATTACCTACAGTTGTAAAACCCTTGCTGTTTTAGGTGCAAGTTGCATTGCTGAAAAGAAGCCTTGAAGATGTGATTGGTGGGTGATAAGGCATGCGTATCCATACCAACGTTACAAGATATACACAGCAAGCATGCGGACAGACCTTGCCTTAGTAGGTATGTTCTTACTGCCGATGCAAGGGGCTATATTTTTGATGGATGATATATACATGTAAGAATTCCTTGAAGCAGAACTCTTCACTTTTCTCCCTTATGTTCAAACATGCATAAATTTAAATTATGAGCTCGCGCACATACGTTTACATTATGAAGGGTAAAAAAAGATCTAATTTGTTGTTTAGCAAATCATACTCTTGAGAACATCTTTTAAAAAAATTAGATGAGTTTGTGTATTTTTGTCTTTTGCTAGGGCGGACTGGCTAGAAACAATGTTGCAGTGTTACTACCTCAACTAAATTACGATCAACCTCAGCAGCATACAGTACCATCGACGGTGATGATGACAGCTATGATGGTGATTCTTGAAGGACGCAGAGCTATCATTGAAGTAGGCTAGCATAGGTATTTCAAATGCTATCAACCAAACGAAATCAAGTACCACATGGCCACTGAACACCCGAAGACTAGACTATTAATAGTACTGAACAAAACGGTACCACAATTGCTGTATAACCTTGTATTCCTAGTGTGCAGTATGACACTCCATATACCTAGTGAAACAAAGTTTCAAATTATTAATCGTTATTTGTATTCGAAGAAGTTACCCTAATCATCTACCTGAGCACAGAAAATCTGTCAATGCACTTGGATTTACACGTTTCATAACTAGTGGTGGGACAAGTCACCTTTCCCTACCACGTAAGTGGTTACTGAAGATTCGTGCTACCCATGCCAATTATGTTGCTGCAATTTGTACAAGAGTCTATAAACTGAGGATGGAAGTACCTCGCCCTGTTAACTAAGGATGAGAGGTATTAGATCTCACCTACAAAGTTATTCAGTGGTGAAACTATTTAAACTGACATGTTACATTCTGTCTGTTGCTCCTGTAAGAAGACCAAATATGCAAGTACACAGTACCAGATGATATATAGATACTTGTATGCCTGTATATTAATTGTAAGTTTAGCCTAAATTCTAATTTGTAAATTTATATGCATGTCATATTTTGTGCCTGTGTTAGGTTGTCTGTATCTTACTGAATCAAATTATAATTAATTTTTTAGTTTCATGGTACAGCACATGTTCCTTCGAACTCACTCTATTAGCTCTAGTTCTTATTGTCCCTGCAAGTGGGTAATATACGTAGAGGTCATGTCATGTTATGGGTTTTTGCATATATTTTATGCTTTGTCACTAAATATAATATACTACCTAACCTGTATCTTTAATTGTAATAAAGTACATCAATATTATCTTACAATCGCTGGGCTGATGCTGAAACTACATTACAAGATACACTAATGGCTCATAAGTTCTCAAATAGATACAGTAGAACAGCACTAGAGTATACTTGGAAGGTCAGCAAATAACAATAAATGTTTATAAAATTCTAAAATTTTTGTGAGTGATTATTTTACCTGTTATTTCCACTGTAACAAAAGAGACGTTGCTCTCCGTAGAAAGTCTGCGCAGGTTATCATGTTATTATGCACAGATTATTGCACTGAATGTAGTAACAGCATCCTTAAATACGAAGAAGGTCATTGTCAAACTATTCTAGAATCATAAAATTGGGGCCTTGTTTACGATAACACCAAAAATCTTTGCAGTTTGTGGAAATTTCAATGATTTGCTGTTTTTTAGGAGTTATCCCCCTCTGTAACGAAGGAATTTATATATTAATCACAAAGCTTTTGGGCTGACACTCATGAAATTTGGTATGGAGAACCAGACTGCTTGTGGTAGCATCATTTTTAAATATGAAGAGCCTGTGCATTATGGATTTGGTGCCAGAGGGTTTTCTATTACAAGGAATTATCCCCTCTGTAACGAAGCAATTTTTCTCTTCATTATAAAAATTTTGAACTGACACTCATAAAATTTGACACAAAGCATTGGACTGTTTGTGGTAACATTATGTTTAAATATGAAAAGCCCATGCATTGTGGATTTATTGCCAGAAGGTTTGTAAACCACAAAAAATGGCAAATAATGGCAATTTTCGCTGAGGAGGTGAACTTTGACCTAAAATTTGAGATCTTCGTCAACATATTTCAGAGGGTTAGTTTCCAGAATCATAAAATTCAGGTCTTGTTTACTTTGGAGCCAAAAATTTGTGTAGATTGGAGAGGTCAGGAGCGAACTTCAAAAACTAAGCCACTTTTTGATGGTTGGCTGATGGACTATAGTAGATGACCATATGCACAATAGAGGGTTAATGTCCAGTAAATAACACTTTAGTATACCTGGTATTCATTCTCAGACCTTTTAATTACAGACAAGAATTCTTTACAAAGCTGCTGTTCATTCTACAACCATAAATATATTCATATCCACATGATATAATATATAACCAATCCAAAAAGATAAAACAAATACAAGTATTAACCCAGTAATATATGTGTACATAACCCAGTCATATATGTGTACATAACCCAGTCATATATGTGTACATAACCCAGTCATATATGTGTACATAACCCAGTCATATATGTGTACATAACCCAGTAATATATGTGTATATAACCCAGTCATATATGTGTACATAACCCAGTCATATATGTGTATATAACCCAGTCATATATGTGTACATAACCCAGTAATATATGTGTACATAACCCAGTAATATATGTGTACATAACCCAGTAATATATGTGTACATAACCCAGTAATATGTGTACATAACCCAGTCATATATGTGTACATAACCCAGTCATATATGTGTACATAACCCAGTCATATATGTGTATATAACCCAGTCATATATGTGTACATAACCCAGTAATATATGTGTATATAACCCAGTAATATATGTGTATATAACCCAGTCACATAATGTGTATATAAACCAAGACAACATGCTAGAACAGCAGAAGTGTGCACAGTTAAAATTAGATAAGCAATACTAAAACTACTAGAATTAAGCATTGTCAACATATGATTACTTGCAAGTAAAAGCAGGTAAATGAAGCACATAGTAAGATATGACACACCCCTACCTTTTACATACAAGTGTTACTTACACATACACACTACAGCGACATGTAGTACAGACTGTATAACATCATAGAGCAGGATTTAGTAACTCACATTGAATGAGACGGTATCCTTGATCTCCTTGGAACTAACCAGCTGCACATTTCCATCCTCATAATAATGAACTTGGACCTTGAGTATACCAGTGACCTCTACATTACCTCCAGACTCTGGGAAGGTCAGCGACCATTGAGATCTCCATTTCCCATTCCTGGATTAACAACATAATTGTACACATGCAGGACCAAAGCATGTAAAGCTCTGGGTGCAGAAATGTACTTGACAGTATGAGAGAATAGAATAGATAGCTGATAATGACAGGTACAGGTAAATAAGAGAGGCAATGCGCAGCAAATTAATACATACATGTACATTGTATAGTCAAATATGTCTAGACAGGTGAATATGAGCACAGTGTTCTGCAGATACACACACGTAGAGCAAAGCTTGCACCCACCAGAAGTTATGTGGCTGGTATTGATGACTCTCTATACACACAATAAGAGTGACATTGCCGTTAGCACTGTTCCCATAGACTGTGCTTACACCGAACTTGTAGTGGTTTTCTATATATGAGTTGATAGTTGACTCCATAGCAGCTCGCCATGGTTCAGATGTAGCATCAGGTTGGGCAGGCTGGATATCAGAGGCCTCTTTCCGCAAATGATCAAACCTGCGTGAAAACAATCATAGCTACTCATACAGCGCACATAGCTACTCATACAGTACACATAGCTACTCGTACAGTACACATAGCTACTCATACAGCGCACGTAGCTACTCGTACAGCACACATAGCTACTCATACAGTACACATAGCTACTCATACAGTACACATAGCTACTCATACAGTACACATGGCTACTCATACAGTACACATAGCTACTCGTACAGTACACATAGCTACTCGTACAGTACACATAGCTACTCGTACAGCGCACATAGCTACTCGTACAGTACACATAGCTACTCGTACAGTACACATAGCTACTCGTACAGTACACATAGCTACTCATACAGTACACATAGCTACTCGTACAGTACACATAGCTACTCGTACAGTACACATAGCTACTCGTACAGTACACATAGCTACTCGTACAGTACACATAGCTACTCGTACAGTACACATAGCTACTCGTACAGTACACATAGCTACTCGTACAGTACACATAGCTATGTGTACTGCTCATACAGTACACATAGCTACTCGTACAGTACACATAGCTACTCATACAGTATACAGCTACTCATACAGTATACAGCTAGTCATACAGTAGTGCCATTAGCTCTTATAACAACTTCATCAGGACACTTTGACTAGACTGGACAAAATGTATACACTACCTGAAGGAAGTTTTAGATTTTGGGTCAAAGAATCGCCCTTCACCAAGATTGCCATGCTCAGTAATAAGACACTGGTCCTGGTGACCCTCTAGTCGGCAAGGTGTGAATTGATCCTTATTATATTGAGCAAATGCTCTGCAAGTCAACATTAACATAGTTTCATCACAGCATAAATACAAACAATTACTTGTTAACTGCTGACATCAGCAACAAGAGAGAATGCATATTGAAACATACATACATATACATTATGTTGCGGTGAATTTTTTGAACAAAAAATTACATAACATGTGTATTACTGTGCTACATTAAAAAAAAATCAGTGTATGTATAGGCCTACCAGCAAAATATAATACAACTTTTGTATTTGCAATCCATAGCATCACAGAAAAGAGATCACGATCTGAATTTGGTACCCATCATATATAGTGTAGCGCAAAGACAATCACTATATTATAATATAAAATAATGTGAGATAAAGTACACAGTAAAAATGCCGATTTACCTCACAGTACAATAATAATGCTACTTACCCTCTAGCGCCATCCCTAAGTAGACTATCATTGTTTAATAACACTCTAGTATCTAAAAGCAGAGTTAGATAAGAAAATTTGATCACGACATGGTGAATAAACAAGCTCTGATTTTCTTCTGATAGAAATTTGAGTCCAAACTATTTCCGGTTGTACTATATACAATGTAGATCTATTCAATTACAAAGTCAGTAGTTGGCATATAATTTTACATGTAAATACAAGATCATACAACACTTATAAGATGATCTAGACTGGTCTTACCATTAAATACCTCATTGAACTCTCCAGGAGGTGCATGGAGAATGAAGTCAGATGCTATTCGCACCTAAAGTAAGAATAAAATATATTGTATCAGATAATATTCACAAAGTTGGGGTTAGAAAACATTAGAAACACTGATTAATACTATATAGTCCAAAACAGTGGCAAGGCAGGTAAATCAACAGCCATTATACTCAAGAGTATACCAATGATACCCAAACAAGCATTCATCAAATACTCTCACGGAATGACAGAAAAAAAGCTACTGCTAAGAAAAGGCACTGTTACACACTGCCAATAACAGAGTTTTGTACCACAAGTAATGAGATGATGGCTGTGGCTCTCTACTAAAAGTTAAGCGGGATACTTTATCTTCTTTATGCAGGGTAGGGTAAATTCACATCATTAATATCTTATTGACGTTACGAGAAACCCAGAAAATTTTTGATACCCGTCCTTGATAAAGAAACCACTATACTCATACTCTACTGGATTCTGTTAGCCAGAAATACCTTTGATGATATCGAGTACTCTTGAGTAATAAATGTAAGGGGAGTGCCTCTTTCGAATAACAGTGTGCATTATAATTTATTATAATGATCGCACCAGCAGCCTTCAGAAACGCTGAGTTGGTGTTTCAAGTCTGATTTATCCATGTATCAGTGCATATATTGGACAATTCTGGGTAGAGATTAGCTGTGGTATACACGAGAAAAGATGATGCGTACCCTGATGTACGTACTCCTCTAAAGACTGGTAGTTATAGTTACATTTCTGTGTTTGCATGATCTTGTCACACATCCCCGTTCAAGGGTTGTGGCACTCATTTGATAAAAATATCCTCATGACTATGTCGCAAGATCTAAGACCAAGTTAATAAATCTGAGTGCATGATTCTGCACCACTTCAATCAAGTTAATTCATTTAATGAGCAGGAGATTCCATACCGTATGTACATACTGATAATCTAGTAAATGGCCACAACGACTGATATAAGCAAGCAAGCGTACACTTCCTCACGTTTGGTGTTCAAAAATGCACTGTATTTTCAAAAGTATTCAACATTAAGAATAACCCAAATCATAACGATTATAATTATGGTTTAGCTAATGTATAATAATACATTGAATAACTATTATGCTTAGTAAAATCAGTTGATGAATGAAACACTACCCATGTCATAGTTATGACTCCAAAAAGCATTCGACAAAGTACCACACCTACTGTAGCTACGATAACTGCAAAACATATCAGGGATAGAGGATACCTTTTGAACTGGAGACATGAAATTCTTTCAGACAAACAGCAATTTGTTGTTCCGAGGGGACGAGCTCCCAAAAGTGCACAATACTCTCAGGAGTGCCATATGGATTCGCCCTAGGACCAACGTTATTCCTATGCTATATCAATGACCTCACAGACTGGTCGTCATGCAAAGTGAGCCTCTATGCTGACAACACTCCACTTTACCAAAGATTAAACACCGCTGAGGGCGCAAAAGTGTACCAAAATTACATAAATGCTGTATACGAATGGCCTAACAAATTGAAAATGCCTGTCAACATAAAGGAATGCCTAGCAATGAACTGTGGAAAAGCAAACCCCATTTCCCAATGTAAACTTAGTGTCACATGCCCTACCTGGACACAAAACATGAAGCACCTTGGATCAACAATACAGTCAGATCTATGATTTGATCAGCGCATAATTGGGAAGTGCACTAAATCTCAGAAAATACGCGGGGAGGGTGATCAAAAACTTGATGTACCACGCGCCAAAAGAAGCATACACCAGTCTATGCAGACTTGCACTTGAATATGCAGTGGCTGTCTGTGACCCTAGAACTAAGAACAAGGTCAATGATCTAAAACTAGTCCAGTACACTGCCATACGGTTTACAGCCAACATGAAAGGATGCACTGACAGTATAACTGATGCCAGAAATCAGTTACAGATCTGGTCCTCAGAAAATAGAAGGGAAAGCTGTCGTCTGTGTCTATTGACCAGGATTCTCCAGAATAAAGAACGAAACCATACTCTAACACTACATTGTAGGGGGACGGAGAATTAGAAAGAGTGACAACTAGAGCAGCAATCAGCGAGGAATCCACCTCAAAATCAACCAAAAGGAGCATATACCACACTAGTTTCCATCCACAAACCATTCATGTTTTTCTCCCTATCTTAAACATACGAGACCCTCTATTTTTGTAGCATTATGGTGGAGTTGGAGCGCCTTAAATTCATTGAGGTAAGAGGGAACCACCATGACCATCAATCTTACACAGTAATACGCTGTACCTTATTGTACACCCTAACCCAATAACGTTAAAAACTCGAGGCTTTCCTATTGGTTCAACTGTTCTACCTCAACTGATGCAAGAACACTAAGGTAAAATATTCAGTAAAATCTAAATTATAATTAGATGTGTAATGTAAATGTAAAAACAAATAAATAAAGTGTGAAAAGAAAAAATAAAACCAAACCAATGCAACTTCGTAGAGTCTTAGATAATGCTGTTCCACTTTGAACTGAAGGCTAAAATAGGCACAGCTACCAACAATACAATATGACCAATATACCAGCTGTTGGGAAGGACTGTATCTCATAAAAGTGAAATTTCCTGGTTTACCTTGTCAGAGTCGGCAATTTCTTCAAATTCGGCCATTGTACTTCCTGTTTGATAGACTTCTCGGCAAACTCCGATAGTTTCGTTACCTTCCGTGCCGTCATTCAGCGTAAAATGCAAAGATGTCTTTTCATGTTTGTGGGAATCAAAGCATGAGTATTCCAATATCAGATAGTTGACATCATATTTTCGCCTGCTGCGAAACAAAATGAAACCTTACCCTTTGGTTTTCACATTGACATTCGTCCATATATTCAGTAACGCTATGTTCACCCATAAAATTCATTGATAATAAAGAGTCTAAAATTAAAATTATGAGGTAACTTTCCGTCATTTTTACATTGTACATTGAGTGATGAATCCGCCATCAACATGTTCGTGTTGAAGGCTAGGTTCTTTTTGAAGTAACTGTAAAACAGTCAATTACTCAATAGTCATAAAGATAAGATTTAGATTTAAGATTAAATATCTCTAGGTGAGTATCAGTACCTTAGGCTCAGGGGCATGTTACTCAGGGTAACATACTCACACTAATACTCGGATAGATAGTAGATACACAGTAGAGTAACTTACACTACTGTGTATTTGTGAACTGTCTTTCTTTCTGTTACCAATAAATATTGAAAAGATTAATTAAATTAATGTTGAATTGATTTTTTGAAATTTGGCCAAGGGGAGCAGGTCCAACCAAACAGTGTAAATACGTGACGCAGACTGGCCAGAATAGACAGACTCTGCGGAAGTGCCGTTGAGGTATTGGAGTCAGCACAAGGCCTAGAGGTGTGGGTGCTACTCCTATAGATAAGATGAGGATAGCAGGAGCGGGACCTACACTGTGGCACTGGCACTAGTCATGAGACTATGCCTGGAAAGACCTAAGGCCAGGGTGGAGTGTCTGATGTCCTACTGCTATCAGTAAACAATAGAGACTGTATCAGTTCAGTTTAGTAAGCTAACTTCATTGAACAACAGCCTATAGACAACTGAAGTAAGAATGCAAAATTGTGCTTCTTGTATGCGAAATCTGGTTCTGGACTGAGGTCAAAAAGTAAGATGTTCTTCAAGTCGCTCTCAGATCTAAAAGGGTCCAAGTTACAATGGTCTTGGATTACAAGCATAATAAAAATTATACTTCTACAATCAAAGGAACACACAACAACAAATGTAATGGCATGTCAAGAATGTCCATGTAATTATGCGTGTCCTCTTGGGAGTGTCGGTAAATCCAGGAGAGCCCGCCTCTTGTGCAAGTGTAACCTTCCAAGTCGGAAGTCCGGGTCGGCTTCAGGAGTGGCATACTAGTATCGGGGCGAGTGGAGTTCATACCGTAGGTCACAATTGCAATTGCCATGCAGTCACAATTGCAATTGCCATGCAGCCTCTTGCAGTTAGAGTGTTGGTCGCAAACCACTTTGTGGTTTTATATATTGACTATATATAGTAGGCAAGCAGCAGGTGAGCAAGTTCACCATTCAGAACTTATCAAACTAGGCCTGCACGGTGTTTCGGTTTCAAACGATGTAAACGGTGTGTGAACCCTCGGTGTTACACATCGGCAAATTTTTTATGCACCGAATCGCACCGGCACCGTGCCCAAACGATATATCGATGGTTCGGTGTAGTTCGATGTTATCGAACCGGACCGCTATGCCAGTAGTCATTCAATATTCATGCGGTCTAATATCACGTGTTCTTGTTTACCTCACTTCAAACTAGGTTGCATACCTTCGCTAATCCGTTTCAACATTAACTGCCATCGTGGCTGTGATTGATTATCAATGTTGTGGAGGTAATAATTATTATTAAATTATACTAAATTGATTCATAATTACGTAACTTAGCAGGTTCTGGTATATTATATTCTATCGTTTGCATATGATTGCTTTGTTCATGAATAGTGTGCTGAAATAGAACAGTAGTATACGATCGAATATAATGGATTATATAATATTATTGAATATATAATTAAATTTAAACATACCATTGGATTAATTATTTCTATTATAATTAATCTACTACTAATGTTTAAGTTTGGTTATATTCGCTTGTAACTAAGAATAGCTACAATGCTTATAATAGTTAATCATTATTAATTATGGCTTTTTAATTTAAAATCGTTGTGTAGTTATGCTTTTGGTAAGCACCAGCTCTTTATTTATTTAAAATAAGCTAATACTAAATGTTCAATCAATATTTTATAGGTAGAATTCATTGGACTGAGCCATCGTAATATCCCATCTGAAGACAAATCTGCTAGATTCAATCGGTGGACACACTGAATTATACCAAATCAGCAATCTATCAAGAAAGCTTGCAAGAAAGATTCCCTACATTGATTATCATTACATCATATGCAACTATGCTAGCGTTTCTTCTTTCTCTTGTGATATGAAGTTAGCCCATGTTATTTTAAATTTGTTATCTTTTTGTGTCAGTGGTACGAGTGTGGTGGAAACAATGTTTGCTGTTTTTCTTCTGTAATTTGGTCACAATCAGTAATAAATCTAATAAATTATATGTAGTCGGTTGGGTGTGTGTCCAGCCTCATGTTTTTATATTTAATATATTTATTAAAATTACATAAAATAGGTGAAGTAAGACCCAATGCAACTTAAGACTCACTAGACTACATGGGCAAATACAAAATCTTGGGAGTAGGAGTAAGCACTGATTACTTTCATTAGCCCAATAGCCACTTAAATAAAATAATATACATATACTATGTTTTAATGAAGCCCTGTCTGCCTGCCATATCTGAAAATAAAATAAACAATGATTGGCATGAACTCATGTTGCAAGAAAGTGTTGAGGATTTTTGTTCCCTTGTATTGAACGGTCATGATGGGACAACTCTATTAGGCGAACTAGCTCCTGGACCAGTTCGATCCGGTATATCGAACCAAAGCTGACACCGTCTAACACCGCTTGAGACCAGGATCAAGGGGTCCGGTGCGGTTCGGTATATCGATCCAAATTTGGCATCGGTTGACACCGAATGAGACTAGGCACAAGAGAACCGGTGTCAACCGGTGTTTGATTACCACCACCCCAAAAACCGAATATCAGTGGGGAGGCAACACCGGTGCAGGCCTATATCAAACCCACCACTTGCCTGCAAGTCGTTGTGTAACTAGGCTGTTAGGATTTCAGAGAGTGTCAGTGATTGGCTTGCTTTACATCATGACCAAGTTGTTTGTTATATAGATCACATGTAAATACTTGGCTGCATATGCTGTATGGTCCTCTAAGAGTTGTCCACTATAATTATGAGAAGACAACTCTTATGCATCTGAGTATTTCTAGAAAACAAATTCGTCATGTGTATTGATTGATGCAATCAGCTGATTGAGGATAGGTTTATTTTTCTTTGCGGCATAAGTAATGAAAGGTTTATTACTTCATGCATACCAAATATTGGTGACTTTCCTAGTATAGCATAGTTGCAGTAGTTGTGAATTTGCTGAAAGATTCTTTGAAAACATATCAGATAGTATGCTGATTTCATACTGCATATGAAGATTTTTTTAATGCAATAGGCTATATAATATTGCAAAATTGAAGCATGGCTGTTCACTTTCAATATCACAATATCATTTTAATATTTGTCAGTTTGTTTAATATTTATCATAGATATAACAGCGATATCAAGTTTTGCATAAAATCTATTAATATTTTGCCAGCATGCATATGCACTGATTTTTACTCTAAAATATAATATGGAGAGTTATTTAAAAGGCAGAGCAAGACGTGAGTTAGTTAATAGTCAAATGCATTAACAGACATAAATTATCATCTCCTATCTGCACCACATCATGTACATTCCAATAAAATTCACATAAGCAAATTAAAAACTACTAATTTGTATAAGATCCCCTTGTATGGATTGGGGAAAACCTTTTTAACAATGCCTACATTTTCCAGCACTCTAACACTGCATGAAATTATTTATACATGTATTTACAGTTTAAAAGCTTCTAATTAGGTACATCCATTGTGTAGCCTATTTGGGGGAAATTATTATGTAAGCATAGCAACAGTAATATTAAAGATCACAGAAGCTAATCCAAAGACTCTTTCTCTTCTGGAACACAAAGAAATAGCTTTTGCAAGAAGGTATAGAACTTTCTAGTGACTCTATAGTATGATGCTGGCTTATTCTTCCACGCGACTCCAATTGCATAGACAGGTAGACCACACAAACATATCACAATTCCAATGAGGGATGACCGTGCTCCTTCATATAGAGTCATACACAGCAGGAAGGCACAGAAGAACAGATAAGCTATTGGGAAAATGATGGAAACCTGTAATTAAAATTGGTATAAATTTTTAAAAGATATCATTTTAATTCAGGCTATAGATAGGCTTACACAATACTATTTGGCTATAACGTTTGCATAATATAGGCTACTCATGTATGTTGAAAATTGGTTGTATAATGCTATACACCAATTATAACTATTACAGCCACACCTGCCTACTAGCAACCTAGCAAACTATGTGGTACAAGTTTGTGGGTGGCAATTTACAAGTGCATATTCTCGTAAAACACTAATTGTTAGTTTAATTAATGAAGCTTGATTCCTAAAATTATTAATAGCACAGATTTGGTACAAAGTGTAATTGGTAAAAATCTAACATATTATGGTTTGTTGGAGATAATTTTTACATTACCTTTAATGGTCTGGCCAAATCTGGATATTTCTTCCTCATGTAAAGTAAACTGGAAATAGTTAGCCCAATAAACATTGTCTCAAAGAATGTTCCATAGCTGATTAGTCCTTGGACATCAGAAGATGCGACACAAAATAAGGAGATAAAAGCCTGAAATAATTTTTTAAAAAATGTGACTAAACAGATGCCTACATAAGTTTTACAATTTGCAACTTTTCAAATAGTAAAAGTATGTATTGATAACTTTGAAAATGATTGCAATACCTGGAAGGACACTGAGATTATTGGTGTCATCCAACCTGCACTAACATAGCTGATGGGTTCTGGGAGTTGTCCTCTTCTTGATGCCACATAATATAACCTATGAATGTAGTTCAAAAGTAATTGTTATACAATGGTAATGTAGGTCTAAGTCATATTTGTATTATATATCTAGTAGACCGAATATATAAAGTACATCATGTATAACGTTGTGTATTCTAGCATAATATACTTAACACAATACATGTATAGTGTATATGCACAACGTTATGTGAGTGACCAGTCGGTGAAATGCATAAATACATTCCGAAAACCAAGAAAAAGACAAGTTAAAATTCATGGGAGCTCATTAAACCTGGCAATTATCTCTTCATTTCTAAAGTGTCACAGATTAGAACAAGTTGTCTGAAGTAGAATTGTATGGTAAATTTAAATTGTCGTTCTAAACGGAGAATTTTGTAATTTAGATAGTCTAGGTGGAGAGCTAAATAATATTTTAGACAGGGAATTGTTGAATTAAATTAAGGAAATATCTACATTTATAATTGGCTATCTTTTTTACTATACCTAGATGAGGTGAAGATGGCACCATTCAAACTCCCAAATGTAGAGCACGCAACAAAGATGGGTATAATCCAAGACATGACGCCCAATGTCTTATTTCCAAACGACTACCAAAATAAATGCACACAAAGATAATTTTAACCTATTAATTCTACGTATGTATATATATGCATGCAGAAAATTGATTGCAATTAAGGGGTGACATTAGATCAATAAGCATTTAATAACAAATGTACAGCCAGTCTTTTACAACTGAGTATGTGCCAACTTATAAGAATGGTCACTTGAACTATTTTCTGATAGGAGCTGTAATAACTTGTAGCTTAGGTGTAACTATTGAACATGTTCTGTGTGTTCATTTTTACACGTGACTTACTTAGAGCCCAATACAAGGGCAACTGCGTACCAAGCCTATCTCATTGTTTTCATTTGGAAAGCTGTACAATATTTTTGGACATGAACATGTTAGACATGCTAAGAAGTAGCTTACCACAGCCACTGCATCTGCTAGTAACATCTCCTCTTTGGAAAGAACGGTGAAAAAGGCGACATTTGCACACACATAAAGAGTGGTAATAAGAGGAATTGAAATCCATATAGCCCTTGGCAACGTCCTAAAAAAATGCAATTCACGTGTCACGGAAGGATTAAAAATTTAGTTAATCTTTTAAGGCAAAGCAATTTAGTCATGAGCATGAACATAATACAGTCTAGCAGGTCATGCAGTATGCAGCAGTAGTACTTTTGAAATAAAATTGTTACTTGTAGTACTGTTCAAACCCCCAGCTGTGTCATTTCTGGCAAAGGCCTTCAGCAAGCCTTTAACCCTAGCTGCGCCTGTTCGGATCAGGGCGTATAAAAATTACAGGAGGTCCCGTGTAGTGTCTACATCAAAAACATGCACGTTAAAGATCCACCTCTGCCCTGATTCGCAAAGAGAAGCCAGATTCTGGCGGGGTATGTGACCACATTGGGGTGGCAGGTTGATGTAGTGGTCACTGACCATGCACTCCTGTTGTGGAAGGTGAGCTCTTCCACCCAGAGCACAGCTCCTGTCGCTCATACAAGTTTCGAACTTCTGAGGTCCGTTAAATAGGATGGCCAAGTGGCTCGACAGCAACAAAACAAAACAAAATGGACTTGTGGAATCTAAGTGAAGAGTAACCTAAATATTATCACTAACCATTTTTCCAACTTACTTTTCAGGCGCTTTAACTTCTTCAGTAACCAAATTTAGATAATTCCTACAAAAGTCCATTGGTGTATTTTCAACACGGTCAGGTTATACACAGGGTTTCAAGTAGTCGTACTACAATAATGCAAATTCTAAGGTGAAAATCTGAGCCTAAAGCGCTGCCCACTGCTGAATGCGCTATTCTATTCAAAACTCTTCCAACTGGTCATCTGTACTTGTTGCAGTAGCCCAATGCTAAACCATAGAATTCTACTTTCAAAACATTATTCTGCCCTAGTTACTATATACACTCTGATGTGTACATTGCATCTCTCATAGATATAATGGTAATCAGAAAGAGTTCCAATACTTTGGATCTAAATAAAGAGATAGATCGCAGAAGGATACAATTGTCATTTAATAGCAACAGTTATGCTCTTGCTTGACATAACATTGCATGACATAGCATTACATGACATATAAAAATCATGGGAGAATATAGCAACTATGAGTGTGAAAATGACCAACATTTATTTGTGTATTTTTATGTTATTGATTTGTGTAAACAATGACAACAGAATAACCTATTTTGATGTGAAATTACCAGTATTCAATGTGATATCAACCAAAATTAAAATCAACATACCAGCCAGAGTAAGAGAATACACCAGCATATATTCCTTTTGCCCAGTCTACAGGTTGGTAACTGGTACCTTCCCATGGATCGCTCCAAAACTGTGATTTACCTGTATGCACAAGAGGTAGTAGGTACCCATGCATTCCAATATAATGTGTACTTGATAGCTAACATGTTTACATGTATTTTCTCAGCCGATGGATCCATCTGCTGAGAAAATGCCGACTTATTTGCAAAATATAATTTTCACTCTTCATTATTCTAAGAGGATGTATTGTTCTATTACATTGTTTATAGATTTAAAAATGTATAATACTCCCAGCACAAAATCAACAGTAAACGTGGGGTTGATGCTTTTGGTGGGGCAGCTTTTCACAATTTTGCTTTCTAAAGGCTAAAACCAACTGACTGGTTTAAAAATCTAGGACTAGGACCTTCCATTATTTATAAAGCACGAAGATGGTCACAGTGTGCTAAAGGTAGTAATTCTAATGTAGACTAACATAGCATATGTAATGACTACTTTTGGTTGTTACAATGCAAATGTAGGATTACATTGTGTATCTTTTTTCAATACACCATGACTTGTATACCTTGTATACCATATGTATACCACATGTATACCACATGTATACCACATGTATACCATATGTATATTACTAAACAAATTATTATCCATGTATTTGCATATTTATCAAATTTGCCTGGTATGTAAAAACTTGGTTTAGCTGGTGGAAGTAATTATTTTCCTTTTCATAATCAACACTGAACACTGTAACATGAAAGATTTTCTTTGTATTCCCCCATTGTAGAAGAAACAATACTTGCCTGTTGTGTACAAGTAGTTTCCATTTACATGTACATTGAATATATAAAATATACTCATTTGACCTTTTGTAACTAACCAATCGATATATTATATAAAATTTAATCCCCTACACTGCTAATGGTATAGTAGGCTCAATATGTTTAGCTCACACTGAGCACACATGAATGCAAAATCATTGAACAAATTTGGTTACTAGATTTGAATAAAGTTTCATGTTATTTTTGTCTTAGAAATTCCCAAATTACATAGAAATTTACTTTGATTTGATAGTTGTAATTAGTTCCTGAATTCTAATGCTACTTCTACATTGAATGGTAACTCTTGAGGATGAAAGTCATTTAATGAGATTAGGGATGACAATTACATTTTCATAGAACTTTTAAATGTTATATGAATGTGTTTTAATTGGACCCTGACTCTTGGTTACCTAGATAAAAACAATTTCATGCAATAAAACTTCTTCCTTTTAGGTTTATGTTTATTTGATTTGGTTGTGTTGTGGTGGGCCTAAATTAGTATTGACCTTACTGCACAATGACACATGTACAATTTTTATGTGTTTTAAAAGTGAATAGATATAAAACCCAGCTCGGGGTAAGGGTAATGTACATGAACAGTGTTCAAGGAAATAGATACATGTATGTACATGTATCTGGGAGCTATATACATGTAATATGTACATGGCCTATTATGATATTACCACTAGTTTGGTACCCAAATTAATGACATGACCTTTTATCTAATGTCGTTTGTTCTTTACTCCATTCCAATGAGTACAGTGGATTATTTTATAATATTCTATTTTAGTAGCCTATTTATAATTTGACATAGCTTACCTTGACCAATCCATACAAATCCAGTCACCGAAATGACAATCAATGCTATGATCTTCATCACAAGGAAAACGTTCTGCACTCTGGCAGCCCAAGTCACATTAACACAGTTGATCACAGATAATAAAACTATAAAAGAACACAAACTAACTATTATTTTGTGTTTTTGCAGAAAAATCGACACCATGTTGATTCTGTAAACTACAGTCCACAATACATCATTCATTTTAGAGTTACATTTGTACAACATAATTACAGTGTTCCTTCATAAAGCTATTTGGTAGAAAGTCTGCAATAATGGGGCTAGATCCATCGCTAGCAGTTGGCTTAGCTCCACCACTGAATACGATTGATGGATTACATATAAAAATTTTGCAACAACCGTTGACCTCGTCAATTTTGCCACCATGCTTCATTATTTTTGTTCATACCTTAATGTTATGGATGTACAGACATTGTATGCCAGAAGTTCTGATAAAAACTTACTTATGACGAATGCAGCCATAAGGGACACAGCAGTTTCTGGGGGAGTGCAGTTGTCGTATATTGGCACCAGTATGTAGTTCGCAAATATAAGGGAAATTATTGCATTTGCAATGGGAAACACAATTAGTAAGTAAGCCCATACAAACATAAATTGCAGTACTGGTCCATATGCCTTCCCTACAAAGAGCAAACATCGTTTATTACAAATAACACTATATTAAGGTTTTCTAAATATGGGAATTAAGTGTTTTCATCACTATTCACTTATTTTAATTTATTGAAATTGCATCTACACAGCACCAATACCAATACCAATACACATCAATATCCTATACACGAAGATCACCAGTACACATAAATAAAATATCAATTCTATGTAAATACTTGCCTAATATAATATGGAAGGCGATCGTTCTTAACTAGTCAGATGCTCTCCTACTATTCCCAATACAAGTACACATAATTGTGCATCCGTGTTAACATCACATATTTTAGTAGTGAACATGCCAAATAGAAACATATGTGCTTGTAGATCATGCATGTATCAAAGTGTACATAAATTGCTTACCAATATAGGAGTAGTCTCCACCACTAGTCTGTATTGAAGTTCCCAACTCAACATATGACATTGATCCAATGGTTGCTGCTATGCCTCCCACACTCCATAATATTAGTGAAAGTCCAACACTACCAGCATTGGCTAAGACACCAACTGGTGATACAAATATTCCACTGCCTATTACCAGTCCCACTAGCATAGCTATTGCATTAAACAATCCTAAATTCTTCTTCAGTCTCACTGGCCCATCTTCAGATTTGACAGATTCAGTTGAAATTCTGGTTTCCACTCCTTTACCTACAGATTCCATTGTGTTGGTTGGAAATTCCTGGAAAATCAATTATCAATCAATAAAGAGGTTAATAATTTTGTGCTGATGTACAAATTCATGTGACTACATGAGGGTGTGAGAATTTGCCTGAAATCTAAACTATTGTGCTCTAGAAGTTTAGTTATCACAGCACTATGTGTATGTATGCTGTACATTATATCAAGATTAATTCTAGTTTGACTACCTATATTATGCCACATTGTTAGCAATGATCAACAGCCTAAATATATATAATGTACACTGTTCTCAGTATCATGAACAGATATTTATACGTAATAGTAGTAGTATAGCTTACTTATATATACCCTTCTCCTAAGCTTCTACATGTGCAAATGTCCGTTTCTGCAGTTGCAGTACATAATACTTAGTGCACTCCAGTGTAAACTTATATATAATAGCAACTACACTGAAGACTAACACTAATAGCCTTGGAATTTTACAATGAATACAATAAACATCACATTATACTCCCAACGCCTGACTATTACAAGCATTGGAGGCAAGACCACAGGCAATGTAGGTTCTCTACTAATATAAACTGACCTTATTTATATAATAAAAGAAACCATGCAACTTTTCTTTCATTCAATTTTAATTAGGGGTTTACAATCAACAGTAATTATTATTTCTTTATCATTGGTTTGTAAAAGTGGCAGCAACAATAACAGTAACTGGGAATTCAAGTAAGCGAAACCCTATGAAATGTAGTGTGGGTTATGAACACTAAAACTAAATACTACTGGATACTTAGGATATCTTAGGCATGATATATGTAATAAATCCTACATTTTTTGTAATAAAAACTTGATCAGCAGCCTGCCATTGTTTCATAACTCTCTTGCAGCATTATATAAACAGCATACCTGGTTGCTAGAGCTGAAACTCCCTTATAATTTGTCAGCTGACCAAACTAAGATAGTGAATGGTTCTGATCAAAAAAGTTTATCCTTCAACAAAATGTCAGCCCACTAACAGAAGATTGCCTGGTATTCAAAATTGATTGTATCCCCAATCTCAACTATTATCATTATATAGCAATGAATAATCTCATTAAATAATACTTTTTATACATAGTAGTTTATACAGAAGTCTCATCAGGTGACAAAAATCTTGGGTCATTACATGTATAATATAGCTGTTACTTTTAATTGATTTGTGTACTTTTGAAATAAACATTGTTTTTGGATTGAATCAATCTCTCTTTGATTCTGAGCTCTATTAAAAAAGGAGACTAATGAGTTTTTGAACTCCCAGCTAAGCTGGGTGTCATAATCGACTGGCTACACTACATGGGGCATAGGCACCAGTACGTAGCTACAACCTATAACATAATTTCACCAACCAATTGATATAGTACAGTGTCAGTTGATACAGCATCGCCACATGGAATTGGGTATTTGTAGATTCAGCAACTTGGAGATAAATATGCATGTACAGAATTTGTCACAACAACATACATGTAGCAGAAAGAGTGAACAGAAATATATTCACTATTCAGTAGTTTTTAAAATGTATTACTTTAGTTCAGTCTTCATAATATTTACACATCTATGTTCTTACCTGCAGATCAATGTTGGGCAAGGAAATCTTGTTTGGTAACAGTTTGAGAGTTGCAGCTTGTGCTCAGGTTTAGGTATTTGTCTTCTAGTTTGCTCCTTGCCTTTTGTAGTCTCTGCTCTTGCTCTGCTGTTTGGATATTTGGATTTCACAGGACCAACACACTGTCTATGGGCGATAATCCTAGCCCAGCACAGTGTGTGTGATGTGGTTGCTATGATGTTTTTGAAGGGGCTCTGACTCTATGAAAGCTCCTGCCTTTTCTTGTGATTTGAAATCTGCAACTAAATGAAAAGCAACTTTTCATCCAATTGGCTGTGAAATGAAGTAATGCATGTGTTTGGAGCCAGTCCCTTTGATCCATACTGAAATCCACCAACTCAGTTCAGCTCAAATGATGTTATTTGCATTTTTTGTAGAAAACTCTTGATTATAAAGTCATCCAGTGGAACAGTACAACCATATTTTATTGCTTACAGAATAGCAGAGGCTTGAAGCACATTCTATATTAACTGGGTGCATATGTAAGCCCTACACTCAGTGCACCTCCCTTATTGTATCATATAATAATGTCACCTCATCCATATTCCCAATCTTAGCTACGCCTCTTGACATGCCAAAAGTAGGCAGCGCCTTTTAGTGTTTTGCCTTTTACAATTCCTGCTAAAATATTTAGTTTAGGAGTTGTCTTTCCTTTGAGTATTTTAGCCATTTCAAGTAATATGACTTGTCATCTACTGTCTAGCCTGTGACACCCATAGTTGGAACCATTGCAGAAGAGATTCTTAAAGATGCAAACACACAAGAGCGTTTTTGAGTGAATTTGACGCTCGTGAATCGTCCAGGTGCCAACGCTCTCAAAACGCTCGAGCTGTGTCAACAGAAGTATCGAGGTGATTCGCTTCCCAATGATTGGCTGCTACACAGGTTCAGTAAACATAAACACGTGAATTTTCGTAGAGTGAATACCTGATGAAACATCATTTGCTAACTGGAAAATCGCACCGCTCTACCGTTCGCCCTGTGTGTTTATCAAGGCTATAGCGTTTGACACTTGCCCACAAAACACTCGATCAAAAACGATCTCGTGTGTTTTAGAGCATCCACATGTCATATTTCTTCAATGTGAGGATTTAGTGACAGTGAAAGTTTTTCATGTTAAATTATATGACTGGTCTTATGACTATTCAGCGTTCATACATAACATTTTAACATCTACTCTGTGTATTTCAAACACTTAGCATTGCACACTTTAGCAATGAATATTTGTGTGTCTTTACTATAGCAGGATATAATTTTGTTCAGCTACTAGGTGGTCCGTAAACTAAGTTTAAATTTTATGTAAAAATAATTATACTATAATTTATCCTACCATTTTGTAGTGTTGTGGGTAATAGAGTTAATTTCACCAGCGCAACCTCGATACACATAGCTTACCTGTAAATGTGTAGAATCTTAGTCTACATGTACAGTATATATGTAACTATAAAGTTGTAGATATACTGGTTCATTCAAGGTCATTTGGATTTAGCTCCTAGAATGCATCTAGACAGTTAGGCCTACATGCACATCCCCACTCCGATGTTGAGTCCTGCCTATTATTCCACCTTTATAGTAAACAATATGAATCTCAGTCTATACAATAAGGTGTGTTGTTGGCTGTATTGACCATAGCGCAAGGTTTGCTCTGTGCTGTAGTGTTGACAATAATATTGATTGACTACAGGATAGCTTTAATATAGATTCATAGTTGCTAGTGAGACCTCTTAATTGTATACAGGCCTCTATGCACTGTGTACGTGCTTCATTAGAATATGATAAGCAACTAACATTGCATCAGCAAGTACAATTCTAAGTAGTTTCCTCAGCTGCTGACAAGATTTCTGACACATTTACTAACATTTTATCTTGAAAAGGAATTATGGCAGAGGCTGAGAACACCCCAACTCTGACGCAGATGTCGGCTGAGTCCATCAAATCTGGTGATAGCACTGTAGGACTGAAGAAGAACTTAGGTTTGTTTAGCGCCGTAGCTATGGTAGTAGGCTTGGTGGTTGGTAGTGGAATATTTGTATCGCCAGTTGGTGTCTTAGCCAATTCTGGTAGTGTTGGACTTTCCCTAATATTATGGAGTGTAGGAGGCATAGCGGCAGCGATTGGATCAATGTCATATGTTGAGTTGGGAACTTCAATACAGACTAGTGGTGGAGACTATTCCTATATTGGTAAGTGTTCTAAAACTATGAGCACCACTATTATAATAACGATACTAGTATAGATTACAATCACAGCCCGCGCAGTGGTTTGAAGGTCATAGGGTCTGTAATGTGTAGCTTGGTAAGCTCATATACTTGGTCACCTGTGTAAAAGGCTTTTGGTAACTGCAGTCAAATTTGACTGCTAACTGAACAGAACCGAGCATTTTTTCACAAAACTAGTGTCAAACAAAGTTTAGAAGTGAATTTCACTAATTCAAATAGACTAGTTATTTCCCCATCACTTGTTCTGCAAACTCTCTATGTTATTTCATATTATATAGATATTATGGTACACATACAATGTAGCTATTATAACTTCTGTGCATGTATGGTTGTAGGAAAAGCATTTGGACCTGCTGTTCAGTTCATGTTTGTGTGGGCGTTTCTGCTTATTGTATTTCCAATCGCCAATGCAATTATCTCTCTCATATTTGCCAACTACATGCTGGTTCCTGTATACGACGGGTGTAAACCTCCTGAGAATGCTGTTACTCTGGTGGCAGCGTTTGTTATTGGTAAGGGTTGCTTTATATGGTAATACACAGTCATCACTCCGTCAACCTGGAGTTGTTCCTGCATTAGTACATGTATAATACAACATGGAAAATATTTCCACCCATTCTTACACTGACAGTCTCATATTGGACAGCTGTAAAGTATCAAACAAGGGCTGAAAATTTCAAATGCCTTTCACCAATGCGTTTGTTTAGTATCCTCATGTTTTATATCTCGATGTACCATTTTCACTGTTAAGAGATGTTATTGATTGTTTGTCTCATGGTCTAATGGTGTGCTGCCACCCTCCAGCTTATCAGGTGCCTTCTGTGTTTGTTCTTTTAGTATTATTGTCTGGAATCAACTGTTTTAATGTGACGTGGGCTGCTAGAGTTCAGAATGTCTTCCTTATAATGAAGATACTGGCTCTAATTGTGATATCAGTAACTGGATTTGTATGGATTGGACAAGGTATAGTACAATGTATATTATAATGCATACAGTGTACCCATATACATGTAGTTATATAATATACATTACTATTATAATATACATGTACATATACTATTATATCCTAGGCGAGTGCTATTTACTGCTGGTGCTAATTCAGCATGTAAGTACACAGTCATGTACATTGCTATGCAACATACATGTATACATACACAATTAAAACTGTCATTCAAAAGTAAAAATATTATGACTTTATCATGCAACTTGTACACTGGCCATAAAATACACAGGCGATACTATAAGCTATACAATCATGATACTAATTCAGTATAGTGACATAGATAGTATAGACAGGGAAAGGTTTCAGATGCCTGAAATGCTATCTATAATAACTGTCATATATGGCAATATAATAATATATATACAATGTAGAATACAGTACAGCAGCAGCAGCAGCAGTTGTCACCATCTCATTGATCTTATTTGCTAATTCCCACCCCTATTTAATAAAGTACCACCACCGCCCACCACTGCCACTGATATAGATACCCCAGTATTATAATGATATGTCACAGTACATGATAGGAATATAGCACTAAACAACTGTACTTTACTCACAGCAGTGGCAGCAGTAGCTGTAGTAGTGGCAGCAGCAGTCTACATGTATACAACTGTTTATTCATTCTCATTCCACACATAGTGGAATGTTTACACTTGCTTCCTTTATAGTTTATACCCTATAATAATTATAATGTTAATAATTAGCATCCATTAAGAGGAAAGGTCAAGGCATCTAGAGGATGGGAACTAAACAGACCACAACTCTAGGCCTATCATCCATTCCCACTACCCACTACTATATTTAATAGGCCTATCATCCACTACTACTACTCACATAAATTATACTAGTTACTACTAGGTCTAGTCTTCCCAAATCCCTTCCTTGCCTTGCCTTGCCCTACCCAAGGAATATACATTTATCCTTCTATAACAGTTAGAAGTTAGTAAACACTAAACAGTAATATACTTCTTGGAAAAAATTCGTCTAGCATTAGTATTTGAATATCAAAATCTTGCTAAACTGCGTTCCTGGGTACTGCAGCGTAATGGTTGTATTGTGAGTCCATTGTGGTTTATGTTTATTCTAGTTTATATTATTCAGTGTTCAGTAGGAATGAGGTTTACAATTACACACAGCTTAGTCATTGGAAGCTTTCTACAAACACACATTCTATAAACATACAAGTTTGAATGTGGGGTATTTACATAGTTTTTATACATAATACAGTAATGTAAACAACTCTTCCTGGATGAATTTGTGCACTAAATGATTGGCATTGGGTTGTATATTAAACATGTACATGTAATGTACATGTACATAAATTGTATTGTACAGCGCGGTAGCGGTATTGTATACGCTGCACATATATTCTAGTTTGTATTTATTAATTGTAGGTCGTTATGTATTTATAATGCATAAACGTGTTTTGTTAATTTACAGGGTATCATATCTTTTCTAGAGCATTTTGTTTTATATTTTTAGATATTTTCCGTTTGTCCAATAAATTAATGTGAAAATATGACCAATATTAATTTAACAAGCACTGCAAAATTTGCTCGCTTCACTTGCACGAAATGATGGCTTGTGTACATGTACTGTGGTCATGGGTGTGCATGACCTCTGGTGCCACAGGCATGCTACAATGATTCCATGAGGAGTTGTGCCCCTTTGCATTAAGAATAAAACTCCAAGTCAATAGCCCAAGTTCCAACACCAACGTGTCGGGTGGGGTGGTTTGGGCACCCACCCCACCTTAGGTCGGGTCCGAGGACCTTAGGCTACGGACCCGCCCCGGCAACGATGTCGGTAAACCCAGTCTCAAGGTCTTAGCACCACCCGGAACAGAGATCCTGACCGGCAGCATTGTACCATATATGAGTTACGGGTCCAGGAAAATAATCAATGCCGCCATAGCTCGAGTTCCAACACCCATTTGGCGGGTGAGGTGGGTCGAGCACTCACCCCCACCTTAGGCTGGGTCTGAGGGCCTAAGGCTAGGGCCCCGCCCTAGCAGCGATGCAGGAGGACCCTGTCCCAAGGCCCTAGCACCACCCGGAGCCGAGATCCCGACCAGCAACATTGTAACATATATGAGTTGTCCCAATTTTCGACCTCAATTCTGAATGGAGGACGGCAGACCGTAGACCGTTCCGTCTTTTGTTATATGATATAGTTGAAAGATGAACTGTGTAACCTTATACACTTAGTTTATGTTGTATATATAAATCCAGGTAAAACACAGTTTTGGGAGGAACCTTGGGAAGGTACCAGCTATAAACCTGTGGACTGGGCAAGGGCTATTTACTCTGGAGTTTATTCTTATGCTGGTTGGTGAGTTACCTCTACTCAGCCCTACTTGAGATATACACTGTATGTAGGCACTCAAGCTATGGAGACATAAGACCTCTGTTTACTATCCATGGCAATATATTAGCACATTATGTGGTATCCTCTCTCATTAGGTGATTAGTAAATCTCTCCAGACACATAATATGATGTATATTATACTACTAGTAGTTAATTAGTGTTTGTATATCATAGCATTGTAACATCAGAGATATCATATTTGCAGCAAGTCGTTCAAATGATCATCACCACTTTACTTAGATCTTGGTTTCCTATCAACTTGTAATATATTCTAATTTCCTCTGTCTCAATGAAAACTGAACATCTCTCTTATATTACTGTATACGGTAATATAATAGTCTATCCAGACTGGATATACATACGATGTAGTATATGTACATTTTAATATTCAATGAGCAGTGATTAACTGATTATTGATTTATATTAGCAAATACAACACAACATAATATAATAACACTATAATATAGTGTGCCTTTTTGTACTGTACTAGTTATAGTAGTTCAACTCCTCAGTAATAATCTGATGTTATAGTAATATAGGCTTTCCAATGTGCATGTATATTATACTCATGCAAGTGTATACTATGATGTACTGCGTATGTACAATGTATATGTACTATGTACAGCGTATGTATATGTATATACTATTATATTGTCTATTTATTACAACTTTAGGAATTATTTGAATCTTGTCACTGAAGAAGTGAAGACACCTGAAAAGTGAGTAGCTACAGAGATTAGAACATTGATGTGTTTCATATATACATACAGACATATATACATATATATATGTATTAATATGTCTTTACGTATATATGTATGTATGTATATATGTCTATACGTAAAATATATGTATGCACGTATATATACATGTATGTATGTACGTATATGTGTATGTACATACATGTACATACACAATCACGTGTTGGGCTGAAACTACACTGTATTATACTTATTAATAGCTGTATAAGTTGTTTTCTCAGATACAGTGTACATGTAGGTATGGGAAATAGGTGTTCCATGTATTGGCTTACACTTACATGTAACTATATCTACATGTATTAACTTACACTTACAAGTAACTACATCTACATGTAGTGGCTTACACTTACATGAAACTATATCTACATCTATTGACTTACACTTACATGTAACTACATTTGTTCCATTGAATTGTTCATAACAGAACGTTGCCAAGAGCCATATGGATCTCCATCCCCCTCATCACCATCCTGTATGTGTGTGCTAACATTGCCTTCTTCACTGTACTCTCCCAGCAGGAGATGCTCACTGCTGATGCAGTAGCTGTGGTGAGTTTCCATGTACTCTAGTTATAGTACGTTTCCATGTACACTAGTTATGGTACGTTTCCATGTACACTAGTTATGGTACGTTTCCATGTACACTAGTTATGGTACGTTTCCATGTACTCTAGTTATGGTACATTTCCATGTACTCTAGTTATGGTACATTTCCATGTACTCTAGTTATGGTACATTTCCATGTACTCTAGTTATGGCATGTTTCCATGTACATTAGCCATTGTATGTTTCTCTGCAAACACTCAAGATATAACAAATCCATCATGTAACTTAGAATAAGTAAATCTCTATGTAAGCTATTCATATAAGAACTTCCCATTAACAAGTACGAGTGAGTACAGCAGAAAGTACCTACTAATTAGGTACCTTTACACTAATTTGTTATAATTTTACACCGGACATTGTTTAGTTCCAGTAATTAATATGGAACTATTGGCAGTAAGTAATTTTAACCATCTTATTTATTTAATCATATAATTATTTTAATATACTCTAATAACCTATCGGGAATTTTTTATTGACTGTGAATAAACTTGCACACAAAGGTGTGTGCATCTTGTTTGATCCTTGTTACCTAAATAATAAGATCTCGTGTACAATGCGTGTACAATGCGTGTACAATGCGTGTACAATGCGTGTACAATGCGTGTACAATGCGTGTACAATGCGTGTACAATGCGTGTACAATGCGTGTACAATG
Source organism: Bugulina stolonifera (assembly GCA_935421135.1). NCBI lineage: Eukaryota > Metazoa > Bryozoa > Gymnolaemata > Cheilostomatida > Bugulidae > Bugulina > Bugulina stolonifera. The sequence continues at coordinate 26,666,641 of OW285188.1, forward strand.
CGTGTACAATGCGTGTACAATGCGTGTACAATGAGTATGACTACAAGTTGCAGGTTTCTTCTATATAACCCCAAGTATGCAATTATTTTCATATTTATAAAAATGTCTCAAGTTATGCTTATTGCTCTTATTCTCAATGTAATACGTTTTTGTATTACATGTATGTATATCTGCAGTCATTCGGGAACAAGACGCTTGGTGTTATGTCATGGATTATACCAATATTTGTGGCTTGCTCAACCTTTGGGAGTCTGAATGGTTCTATATTTACATCATCTAGGTATGGTTTATATATTATATTAATATGCTACATCATAGATAACACATTATATTACATGATTGTATTTGTCATAATATATGTTGGCACGTGTGTGCTATAGTTTATATACTGTGTACCAACTCTTCTAACACTTCCTCTATCCTGTATGCTATGCCTCTTAACGCCATCTCAGTGGTAGTACGCATCACTATAGTATCTTGTATGGTCATTGTCTACTTATTTCAGGCTATACTATGTAGCTGCCAGGAGAGGACAACTTCCAGAACCTATCTGCTATGTCAACACAAAGTGGATGACTCCAATAGTCTCAGTGATATTTCAGGTGAGCCATTGTATCATAATTATATTATATTCTCTGTGCTGTACACTGTCTGTATACATGTATATACATATAAAGTGCCATATAATATATTACTCACATGTACTTGTACATACATGTACAACGTATAGTGTGATATATACACTAAGTATTTTATTCTTTATGTTGGGTACATGTACATAAACATATGTAGTGTAATGTATTCTTCTGTAGATGATCATCTCTCTATTCTGTCTTATATCCTCTGACATACATGAACTTATCAACTACGCTACTTTCTTTGAGACTATGTTTATTGGACTCACTGTGGCCAGCCTTTTGTACATGAGAAGAAAATTCCCTCACCTTGCCAGACCCATGAAGGTACATTGTGTAGTTATGTTGTGTGACATATATGACTGCTATTATTATGTAAATGTATATGTAGGTCTATAAGGTATCCACCTTCCTACTTACTATATCTTAGTAGCTACATAAGGTAATACATCTGCTACATGCATTGTTCCTAGTGAATACGTAGGCTGTAGCATCACTAACACTCAGGGGCTTGGCTAGAAGATTTTCAAGGGAGTGCATACATGTACTGCCAGGAATTTAGTATTATAATATTAGTACGCCTAGTTGAATTGGAAAGCTGCTTATTATAGATAAGCTAGATGTGAAGTTGTCTGTTCTTGTTTTGCTACTTTCAGCTGAGAGAGAATAACTTCAAAATTAGGTCTAAGCCAAGTAATTTTTGTTCTAGTTTTAGTTTATAATTGTCAATAGCTAATAGATTTTATGAAAAAATTTGTCTATAGGTTGCCATTCTCTACGCTCCCAGTAGCTACACGACTTTCACTACATTTAATAATAAATTATTATTGTAAAATGAATTATTTTTGGTAACTTTGTTTTATACAGGTATCTCTATTCTTCCCCATTACCTACCTTCTGTTCTGTGCCTTCCTGCTGTGTATGACTCTATATGAAGGAGCAAAGTCTTCCCTCATTGGAATTGTGATATGTTTGTGTGGTCTACCTGTCTATGCAATTGGAGTCGCGTGGAAGAATAAGCCAGCATCATACTATAGAGTCACTAGAAAGTTCTATACCTTGTTGCAAAAGCTATTCATTTGTGTGCCAGAAGAGAAAGAATCACTAGATTAATTTTTGAATATTGATGTATCATGTGACTATATGCTACTACTATACATTATGATGTGCTCAAGTCATACATGTGAGATATTTCAGTTGATGGTCTCAGATCTATTAGTGAATGTGCTGGCAGTTAAATAACAGCCACCTGATTTCATTACCTTATATTCACACCATTACATTAATATACAAGCCAAAAATTTTATATAATATGTTCTATAATTATACTGCCTAATATAGCTAAAATGTAGCCAATGGAATGCACCAGGGCTAAGAATGTGGTATAACATAACCAATGCTTTCAATATGAAGTTGCTCTCCCTCAACTGTTTTTTGAAAATAGATGTACATATAAGTTGGGAGAGGACAACTCGTGAAACGTCCTACTATATTGCAAGTTGCAATACTAAAATCAAGAGGATTTATTATAAGCTGTTGTTTATAATTGAAAGTTGTCCTCCATGGAATGAAAAGTAAAACAAGGGAGGACAACTTCTAGTTATCAATTCTTGTTATGTACAAAGAGTTAGCTTCTCCCATAGAGGTACCTCTATAGCATCCCCAACCATAGAATTACCTCAGGAGGTAATTCTATGTCCCCAACTCTATGCTTATGAGCGCCCATAGAGTTTGGTATACTGGACTCTGTGTGACATTGCCAACTTTAACCGATTGTTAATTGCCCCCTCTTGCTAGAAATATCGGACCTTTATTCGTCGACATAACATATGTATCCGAGATTCTATTGCTGAGCGACTGATAGTTTACCGAGGTACTGTCAGCAACACGCGAATTTCTTCAAAAGGTTATGAAAAGAACATGGCTATTGTGATTCATGAGATCTTCTAATCAATTATTATATTTTTAACACGATACAATGCGACGATCTCAATAATTTAGGTTAAATACATTTCACTTTTCAAGATCTGATAACCAGAAGTTAGACGCCTGCACAGGCATTCTTGTAGCTTTTATTTGCTCATATTATGATATCATCTATCTAAGTAATAACTTTGGGAATATAATAATGTGTTTGAGTTGAATTCGTGTCTTACCGTTTGTAAGTTTTAGTTGAATATCGATATTTATATTTATTATATTAATATTCAGAGATGCTTGCAAGTTTTCTTTTGGACGCCCATTAAAGGTAAATCACTTTGTCATGGCCGTCTTAATTGTGACTCTCCAAGTCACTAGTCATTTTTTAGGGACCAATTAAGACTTTCAAGTTCCAAGTTCAATCTTATCTTTGCATATCCCTGGAAACTCAAGCTTTTTTATGAAGTTGTCTAGATCAACTACAAGTCAAGTTAAGTTCAAGTTGTAATTCAATTCATTTCATGTGTACCTCCAACCTTTCAGTTTTGTAGAGGTATTCTTATTGGGCAATTATATAAGTTTTGGTGAAATATCATATCTAGATGGTGCCAGAAGTTTAGACCTCAACGTAAACTGTGCACTTCAACACGTAGGCTACATAGCACACAGGTGGCCGTATTACCAAACTCTGTATTCGCTTCTACACAGGCCAAGTTATTAGCTGGTATATTATATGTATTCTGTCACTCTTGTTATTTTTAGAGTTAAGTAAATACTAAAGGAGGACTGGAGGATAGTAAATAGTGTGGCCTGCTAGCTAGCATGGCGCTAGTTACTGTGCAGAGGTCTACAAGTCCACACAGACACCAGATTGATCAAGTAAGACCGGACTAATATGTTTACTCTACTTAAGTATGAAGTTCAATGTGTACAGTTGTTTACTGCTCTATTGTTATTGTTTGATATTACATTTATCCAATTATTTTAGTTACAGGAGGATGATATTGATGAAGGTGCCAAGTCTGACACACGAAGACGGTCTCGAAGGTATGAATGAAACGATACTAGTTAATAGGGTCCTACTAATATCCTTTCAGTTTGTTTAATAGTGGTATCGAGGTTGGTGCAGGTAGGGTACACATTATAAACTTGTATCTGATTGTTATCATTGGTCAAGTGTTTATGAACCTGGAAAGCATGTATCAGTGTAGTACCTTGTAGGCTTAGTCTATATTACTAATAGAAAATGACAGTGGCATTATGACACTAATAATGCCAGTTTTACCCAGTTATACTTTTTGTGGCATTATAGGCTTGATAGATCAGTAGCCTCATGAATAATGTTACGTGTTATGCTATCAATGATACAGTCACAGTTATCTCCCAGGCAGTGACTTGTTACTTCTGCATCTACATGTACATACACATATACATGTACATACACATATACATGTACATACACATATACATGTACATACACATATACATGTAGGTCACAGCGAAGTCTAAAGAAGCTGGTGAACACTGTTAACACTATTCGATTTGTAAACAGGTTGAGGTATGTTTTGTTGTCAGGAATGTGAGGGTGATTGTAGACTAGTGTTTACCACCCTGTACTGATCAATGACAGCACGACTGTAGTCTGTATACTAAATTAGTGCGGTGTTGGTACGTCTTGTGGAGTCAAATATTTCTCTTTCTCATGGCCTACTAGTAGCAGCACTTAATATACTAGCCGTTGTGATTACCTAATGCATGGGAAACTTTGCTTGCTAAAGTAGAGCTGTGGTATAAACCTGTGGGCCTACAAGTACACTAGCTTGCTTTGGATGTGCATCACAGTTTTCATGCTGAGGATGTTACACTAGGTTGATGCTAGTAATATTGCAAGAGGGTGGGCAAGTTTGTGAGTAGCATTACTCTTGTTTCTACATTGTTTTACCTTTTCACTCTGCAAGGCTATCTTTAATATGGTGCTGGAAGCTCTGTTTGCATTAAAACTTGCTATCATAGGTCTAGCAGTTGTAGTAGTTGCTCATACTCTTACAGCAAGCTGTTGGTACAGCGTTTAAGAGTTGGGTATGTACATGTAGTACTGCTAGTGTGCTGCACCTTTGTATCGTGTTGTGTGATTGGCTGAAGACTGCTCTGATTACTTCCTTTCTCGTGTAATTAAACTTGTGCAGTTGTTATACAATGTAGGTTCTGTTGGCCTGTGGCCCCGGCAGTAGTGAGGTGGACGGCAGCTTGAGAGTTGTGTCCTTTTATAGGAAGCCTTCATTTGTTTCTCAGCTAGTGGAAGTCTAGAGTGAAGGTTGTTGTGAATCAGTTCTCAGCAGATTGTTTGTGATTTCACGCAGAGGAAAGAGCTTAACTTTATGGGCAATAGATAGCTTGCAGCTTGTAACCCATACTTGCAGAGGAGCAGCTAACTGTGTAACCAGTGCCTGGCTTCTTTACCTCCTAGATTTAACTAATGCTACTGAAATATAATTATTTAGTAGAGATCACTGCAGCTGTAACGTACACTTGTTTGTGTGGGTAAACAGTTTAATGAAAAATGGTTTATATTGTTCATGTAATATTTTGATACTGGTGATGAAAGTGAATGTAGTGAAATGCTGCGATTTTCTTCTCTTCTGGGCGACTTTATTACAGTACCACCTGGCATGCCTCACCTTTCTGATTCTCTCAATAGTCCTAGCTGCTGGTGGTGATCACTCCTCTTTAGTAGATGGTATATACCACACAAGTACACATACATCTGTACATATTCTATGCCTTATCACTAGCCTGTCCCCTGTGCCTGCACTGACTGTTGAACGAATGGGTGCGTATGTCGGCAATTGACTGTAAGACCAAATTCTTATATCAATAATGCCAACATGCCCGCCCCTTCTTTTCAAATGCTTAGAACCCAGGCTGTCGTAACACTAGTACATGGGTGCTGTGACTTCTGTTTATATAACACTCTAATGTAAATCTGTCTGCAATTTCATCATGTCTTAAATCTGTTGTTGAACATCAGTGTGTAACATAGGTGTAGTATTTTATTACACCGATTGTCTATATAATTATACATTAAACAATTACATGTATATGCATATAGTATACAGTAAAGTCCCTCTTGTAACACTACACACTACATGTACGTTGCTCTAATATTTACCACATTAGACTTGAGCACCTGTCAGCAGGAGAACTAAATGACCAACCGATTGCACCGGGTTTAGATGATGTTACCAACATTTCATAATTATTCAAAGTAAAATTTATTGAGTTAAAAAGTATATAATATGAAGATGTTTGCTAGGGTAGTAAGGATCAGGTTAAATAGATAACTAGGGCAAGGTCAAATGTTCATGTCATCTTTGAACTACTCCAGTTCAAGAAGTGGTGTTTGACTTTTCCTGAACTTTAAACAATATTATAATACTAGTGCTGGGCGGTGTTTCGGTGTTATTCAGTTTTTTCGGTTTTTTTCATTCGGTTCAAAAACCGCCAAAATTTAAAATGTGAACCGACACCGAATGCGGTGGTGCGGTTTTATTCAGTTTTAAAAGTCAAACCGCGCCTGGCCTCTTAGCGCACCCACTTTTAATAATGGCTGGCGTTGAAAACACGTGAATTCATGTTATGCTTCTTTTAATCCTTATAATTCGATGCCATCCTTGGAATTTAGACTTAGCTGCAGCCATAATATTATCACCCAGTGGTTATTTATTGTAGTTTCACTCCTTTATAGCAGTTACGATTGCATATTATTATAAATAATAAATGTTTAATAATTGTTAACTATTAAACTAAATGAAAATGGCTGCCATTTTAGTGCTTCTTTTAATCCTTATAATTCGATGCCATCCTTGGAATACAGACTTAGCTGCAGCCATCAATGTCACCCAGTAAGGGTTTACTGCAGTTTTCATTTGATTCTAGTAGTCAAACTTGCATATCGTTATAAATAATTAATATTTAATTATTGCAAATTATTGAACAAAATAAAAATGGCGGCCATTTCCGGTAATGGCTGAAACTCCGAACACGTGAATTTATGTTATGCATCTTTCAATCTTTATAATTCGATGTCATCCTTTGAATAAATACTTAGCTACAGCCATCATTGTCACCCAGAGATGATTTGCTTTAGTTTCACTGAATTCCAGTCATCATACTTCCATATTATTATAGATGATTGGCATTTAATAATTGCAATTTATTAGAGTAAATTAAAAATGGCCGCCATTACAGCTTAAAAGCAGGGTGTGACAACTCCAATATTGAGTATTTAATTTCCGATTCGGTTCGGTGTTTTTTCATGAATTAAAATAACTGAATTAAACCGAGGGTGAGAAGACAACTTCGGTTTCATTCAGTTTTTTAGAAAAATCAGCAAAAAAACTGAATGCACATGCAAATCAAAACCGCCCAGCACTATATAATACTGCAGCATGCTAATGTGTGTGGAATGGTGTTCCATATATCCATAGCATTATTCACTACAAACTTAGTTTTACATTGACCACATGGCATGGTTGCTATAGGGGAAGTACATGAAGGGACTATACATATACTATACTATACACTACAGTAAACAGTATAGTATAGGGTAGTATAGGATAGTATAGGATAGTATAGGATAGTATAGGATAGTATAGTATAGTATACTGTGCAATACTGTGGCTACTAACAGCATAGGACTAACAAGGTCACTTTCTACCCACAGGTTCAGTGAAAGTTACTTCACAATTAAAGGTGCTGCTCTTATTCTACCCAAGTCTAACCAATTTCCACCAGTGAAAAGACAGAGAACTAAGTCTAAGTCTTCCCTTCAAGGTACATACATGTGTTCTATACCATGTACAATGTACATACATGTGTTCTATACCATGTACAATGTACATACATGTGTTCTATACCATGTACAATGTACATACATGTGTTCTATACCATGTACAATGTACATACATGTGTTCTATACCATGTACAATGTACATACATGTGTTCTATACCATGTACAATGTACATACATGTGTTCTATACCATGTACAATGTACATACATGTGTTCTATACCATGTACAATGTACATACATGTGTTCTATACCATGTACAATGTACATACATGTGTTCTATACCATGTACAATGTACATACATGTGTTCTATACCATGTACAATGTGTATACACTAAAACAGTACACTGTATGCAGATTGAGTACAATGTATATTATATAGGGACTGATGGATATGGCAATAAAATGTGTGTAATATGTACTGTTGTGGCTGTAAAACAATAAACCAACACTGTAACCAGAGTATTGTCCTTTGAGGACAGTGGGCAGTGACCTCTGGTCAATTATAACTCTACAGCTAGTTGGTCATTGACACCTACCTCTAAAGCCTCTATATGACACTAGAGTTACACGGTTATAACAGTCTGGGTGACATGCAGGGTAATGTGCTTTCAGGTGACTTCCTAAATGCAGATATATTGGGACCCTAACTTGTTTATCTTGACCATTTGGTAGTGTGGGCTGGGAGTAGACACACAGTATTGTATGTTATACAGTCTAGTAGTATACACTTGTATATAACTGGTTGTAGTTACTGGCATTAAGAATCACTTACAGTGCATGTTCAATGCTCTCAGGGCTGAAGATACAGTACAGATAGTAAGTATATTGGTTTATATTTCATAATGTGATTTGTGTCATATATTATTATACATGTACAGCTTGCACCATGCTGTGTGTGTATATTATATACCATATGATTGTATAGTACAATGTATATACCTACTGTAAGGTGTATATGTATGTATATATATACCTACTGTATGATCACAGCATGTTTTCAATGATCACATGACAACTAGCTCAATCTTGAAGTGATAAAATCAGATTATATTTTGTTTCATTACTATTGTACACCTGTTATACTATATTAGATCATAGTGGGAGGCTAAAATGAGTCAGTCAAATACATTGTATACATGAAATGAAGTCAATTATAGAAATATGCCAGAGGTTTAATGGTCTATTAACTTGTTATACTATCATGTCCACATAGTTTGACTCAGTAACTATTGCATTGATATACATGATTGATATTGTATTCAGTAATCAGTCAATTAATGACATGTACATGTATATTATAGTAATGTATATAACACTGTATAATATGTACATATTGTATCTGTACCTAAATTAGTTATCAGTTAATATGTATCTTAGCTTTACAGTCCACTTGGCCCTGTGTTATCACATACATTCAGTGTACACTTACTATATGCTGGTATACTTGTAGGCCATTAAGTTAGACAGTGTGACAGGGTGCTCAAGGTACTTGGCTATAGTAGTGACAGATGCCACAACTAACTTCAGCCAGGAGAGTGTGCTGCTAGGCTTCCACTGTACTGATGACGTTGCAGAAGCCCATATTGGCCTAGTGCTGCCAGTCTACCGTAATACAGAAATAGTACTGGACGGGGACGGGTAAGCAACTCCTATTTATTATACCCCCTTTCCACTTGCAGAACAGATACAAACATATAATAGATTCTTGTAGTCAAAATTAAAATTGCCACAGATACATGTAGAATAGATCACTATAAATTATTTCGCAATTTGGAGTTGAATGTATCATGTTACGATCCCTGTAGTACTGTGTGTATGTATGTACTATGTTATATACTGTAATATTTGTACTATATTATATACTGTGATGGTGTATTTTCAGAGGGTTCCGTATTGTGACTGAGGAACGGTACTATATATTTAAACCTGTGGGTGTACAGGCTATGTGGTCTGCCTGGATGGCTTTCACTAAGGTCTGCGCTGTTGCACAAAACAACAATCATATAAGTGGAGGTCCTACCCATTCTTGGCTCTCCCACTACACAGATAAGGTAAGGGAGGCCAAAGGTGCAGACAAGTAACAAAGTATCCTTGTGGACTTTTCTATTCACATGCACCAAGTATTCACTACTGGTTGTTACTACTACCATTGATAGCTCTATTTATGAGATACATATGTACGTATTAGTAATCATGGAATTTTGAACTGGTTGTCATTGGATAAGTTAAAGTGCTAGCAACTGGTTAGGTAATCTGCTTGACTAATTGCTATTTGGAGAGGATGATGCATGTTACAGCGAATGCTAAAACCCGTAAGTAGTACGTGAATGTACATAAGTGTAGTTCATGAATACAAAAAGTCACTCGGATAGTTTACCGATTAGCCAAAGTTCAACTCTTTATTTAACATTGCATTATAGCATGTACAATGCATGCAGGTAACCACTGAACAGTCAATGGTGAACGAATGGGATCAGCTGGACGACTTGATGGTTCGACGAGAGGATTCTGCTGCATTACTGAAACCAGAAGACAGCGACTCGGTGGAGAGAGAGATTAGATCTCATCTTCGTGAGGTTATGGTGGGGAAGGAACTAGAGGATGTAACAGCCTACCAGGTTGGTTATACTCGTAGGTACAGGGTTCGTTCAAACGTGACGCCTCTTGTCAAACTATAACTCTCAATGTAGTTCTCCTCTACTGCCCTCAGCAAGGAACGGTCCTCATATTTTATTATTATTTTATAGCCCGTTGTCTGTTAGGGATGTGTATGTCTGTTAGGGATGTGTATGTCTGTTAGGATGTGTATGTCTGTTAGGGATGTGTATGTCTGTTAGGGATGTGTATGTCTGTTAGGGATGTGTATGTCTGTTAGGGATGTGTATGTCTGTTAGGGATGTGTATGTCTGTTAGGGATGTGTATGTCTGTTAGGGATGTGTATGTCTGTTAGGGATGTGTATGTGTAGTGAATGGTGTGGCACAGGTCACTCAGTTCCGTATAGATATTTTTATAACCTGTGATGTCATCTACTGATCTGTCTTATGAGTCTTCTATACATGTTAGTACATGTTATTGTTAGTTGCGTATTCAACTGGAGAAGATATTAAACAGACCTCTGAGGGAGTACAGGAAGTTCATAGACCAAGAAATGATGCTTATTATACGGCAGCTAGACGTCGCCTCCCAGATATTTGACTTTCTTTACCTCGGGTCCGAGTGGAACGCTTCTAATCTTCAAGATTTACAGGCTACAGGGTAAGTACTGGTTATGATATACAGTGTAAGTACTAGTTATGATATACAGTGTCAGTATTAGTTATGATGTACAGTGTAAGTACTAGTTATGATGTACAGTGTAAGTACTAGTTATGATGTACAGTGTAAGTATTAGTTATGATATACAGTGTAAGTACTAGTTATGATATACAGTGTAAGTATTAGTTATGATGTACAGTGTAAGTATTAGTTATGATGTACAGTGCAATTACTAGTTATGATGTACAGTGTAAGTACTAGTTATGATGTACAGTGTAAGTATTAGTTATGATATACAGTGTAAGTACTAGTTATGATATACAGTGTAAGTATTAGTTATGATGTACAGTGTAAGTACTAGTTATGATATACAGTGTAAGTATTAGTTATGATATACAGTGTAAGTATTAGTTATGATGTACAGTGTAAGTACTAGTTATGATATACAGTGTAAGTATTAGTTATGATGTACAGTGTAAGTACTAGTTATGATGTACAGTGTAAGTACTAGTTATGATGTACAGTGTAAGTATTAGTTATGATATACAGTGTAAGTACTAGTTATGATGTACAGTGTAAGTATTAGTTATGATGTACAGTGTAAGTACTAGTTATTATGTACAGTGTAAGTACTAGTTATTATATACAGTGTAAGTATTAGTTATGATATACAGTGTAAGTATTAGTTATGATGTACAGTGTAAGTACTAGTTATGATGTACAGTGTAAGTACTAGTTATGATGTACAGTGTAAGTATTAGTTATGATATACAGTGTATACATGTATAATACACCGCATATATTACCTATTACTGAACCTGACCATTGATTGTAGAATTGGTTATATACTAAACGTAACGAAAGAAATTGATAACTTCTTCCCTGGAATGTTTAAATACAAGAACATTCGGCTGTACGATGTTGAACAAGCCAACCTGCTCAAACATTGGGAGCACACATATAAGTTTATATGCGAAGCAAGAGATAATAACTCTAAAGTGCTGGTGCACTGCAAGATGGGTGTTAGCCGATCAGCTTCTACGGTATGCTTATACTTTGTGAATATACGTTTTATACTGTGTGCTCTCTCATCTACATACACATGTAGAATACGTATACTCTATTTAATGGACATATGTGTACTGCTACCCTTGCAGTAGTGCTGTATTTACACAGCGTATTGTCATTACCAGGTGATAGCATTTGCTATGAAGGAATATGGCTGGAGTTTGGACCATGCCATACAAGTAGTGAGGGGCAAGCGTGCAGTTGCTAACCCAAATGATGGCTTTATGCAGCAGTTACAGACATATGAAGGGATTCTCAATGCTAGGTGAACTCTCTCTCCCACTCTAGACATATGCATACATGTACATGGTCTTAGTATGTCAGACTAGTATAGCCAACAACTAAACAATATTATATACAATGTATTTATATAATATGGACATAGTACTGGACCACTAGTGATGTGTTACAGCAAGCAGAGGTGGAATCCAGTATTTGAATCTGCTACCAGTGCCAACAGCGGCAGAGCTGGTTCTATTCAAGTCAACTCTTTGAACAGCAGGGAGCAATCAGAGATGAACACCATGGTGGAAACACTGGATGCTCAGGAGGAAGAAGGTATGTGTATAGTATATCCTACTTACATGTAGGTGTGACAGTAGGGAACAAGTACTTGTTGTCAGCATTCAGTTGTGTATATTTTAACACAAGTCGCAACACTTCTTATATATTGTCAGTATCAACATCGCTGTATGTTATACGTCTATGTTTTTACTCACCTGTACACTATATACATGTAAGTCTATCCTACTGACCTTTTGTATTTACTGGCAGCATTATCTGGTGTTGCCATCTGGCCAGTTATCTGGAGCTTCAGTGTTAGCAGTAACAAATATCATACACTCATAGTCGCAGATTGGCACAATATTCATTTTCTTATTAATATCCCATTATCTGATGTATGGAATCATAAGGTTAAGGCGTAGTATTAATGTTTGTGTGTCAAGTGACAGGTAATTGTGAATAGCGAATACTTTACGCTTACAAAATGATAAGGTCAGTAGGGTATGTTCTCCCTGCCCTGAATTAGTACCTTGTATCAAGTATGTTACATTGTGATTTCCTCTCTTCCCATCTCAACCCATACTTGTGTGAATTAACAGGATACTTTAACATCCTGTACTCTGAGGATGTACGGGCACACCTAGACTAAACACAACTCTCTCTTCTCTCCTGGAAACACAGGTCTATCTACACAGTCACATGTATTATAAGTAATATCTGTACTCTATCTCTCTCATCTATAGCTAACATGAGAACACATCTGGATACTGTGTTATAGTAAATGTTCACTTGCACAATACGTATACATGTTCATGTACAGCCATAAATTATTATCATGATGAATTTATTAAATTTTGATAACTAAATAGCATTTTTTTACTTTACATTGTTGAGCAAGGACTATTCAAATAGTAGCAGACCTTCCATTCCAGATCTGGTTTCATATTTTCTGCATGCCTAAGTGCTATAACAAGTCTGTGTAAGGTTTCACTATGCATGCTGATCGTAAAGTGTCTTTGTGGTTAGATAATATCCAGTCTTTTCCTCTTGCATCCCATATCTTTAACATGGTCTAGCACTTGTTTAACAAAGAGCTCAATCAACCAACCCTATCATGCAGCTTCAGTGTGCCATCTAATACTTGCCTATATATAAATTTCACTTCAGTACCTTCATCCATACTGACCTACCTGTGCAGGTACTAGTCAGGTACTAGTCAGGTACTAGTCAGGTACTAGTCAGGTACTAGTCAGGTACTAGTCAGGTACTAGTCAGGTACAGGTACACTTGCTCCATCCTGCACATGTATATTGAGGGGGCCAACTCCAGACAATGCCTGCTGCACTTGTATCTACATTGTACATGTTATACATTCAAATTCCCACAAGCAGCTATCAGGTCTTACTTCTAGCACTTGCACTGCTGCTTTGGACCAAGCTCCTACCTTTACCACAGAATGGGTGGTTTCCACTCACTCTTACCATCTTATCGTTCCACTCAGGCTACACCCTAGCCGACATGCAATGCAACCAACTAATAAACTATTTTACAAGTTTATATGCTAATAAAGGGGAGATAACTGTTGTATTCAGTGCATCCACAGTATACAGCCAGTATATAGTATATTGGTGTGACTGTAGTTTAAAGTGTAATCTGGTTATTAGATGCATACTGTAGATTTGTGGAGTTGTGTATCCTTTGGTTGGTATTTGCAGACTTGGGAGAAATGTGTAACTGTGGTGTATACTGTATATGAATGCTGTGTTATGGAATGTTTATGGTTCATTGTATTAACTTTGCAGCTCAAAAAGGTATTAATGAGCGTATTGCTCAAAGTATATCTACAGAGGAAAGTAACTCTACAAACACAGATAGTGATAGTGATTATACAGACTCGGATACATGTAGCTCCAGCAGTACTGTTAGCTATCAGCTACTTGAAGAAGACTCCGTATTTAGTTCAAATAGTGGTGCTGGTGATGGCACAGATCAGGCAGTTGTTGGCTTACACTACTCTAGACTAGTTACTGACGATACCTGTCCACATATCTCTAGCCAACTGACACATGCATGCACACCACAGCAGCAGCAGCAGTCAAACCCATCCTCCCAGATGCAAACTACAGCGCTCAATCAAGACTCGACAGGCTTACATGAAGTCGATAGTACTACCAGCACATCTCCTTGTCCAGGTAAGTGTGCATTGCACTTGGTGTCTGCAGAATACATGAAGGTGTCTATGGAGCACCTTGGTTAGAGTGACACATGATATGATTGCCTTGTAGAGGCTGGGGTCTGTGAAGATGTGGCAGTCTGCCATGGAGTAGTGCAGAAGACGAAGGAGCAAATTGCGATTGGTTTACCTCAAAGTCAAATAACTATAAATAGAACTGAAGAGCCTGTGCCTGTCACACCTGGCACAGTGCGCAAGGTGCTCGGAAAGATCGAACAAAGGTTAGTGCTTTGCTTTGTATTCTTGATCATTAGTGTTCTACTCTGTATTCCCGATGTTGATTTTACAACTTGACACAGTCACCTGCCTTTGGGTTTATTCAGAGCACCTGATGATAATACAGCCGCAAGGTCAGCTAGCTTCAAGTTAGAGAGAAGGGATGTGCAGACTAAGGTTGTGATTAGATCTGCCAGCGCAAGAGCCAAGAACAAGTCTCCGCCCACTTCAGCAGAGGCCGTTTCACTGGGTAATATGTTGCATGTACATGTATTTCAGCTAAACTACCCACTCTGCTGAATAAAACATTTGAGAATAAAACATGCAGCATATACTGTACATGTAGTTCTAATGTTTAGGTGTTTGTTACAGACACTAATGCAGAACTAACATTTACCACAGCGCAGCAGGAAATGAGTTGCTCAGAAAAACCAGTTAAATTTTGTATTGGTGAGGAGCCACTCACATCACATGTGGAACCTCCAGGTAGTTATACCCAAGTCTGCAGTGTACAGGGTAGTTATACCAAAGTCTACAGTGTATAGGGTAGTTATACCTAGGTCTGCAATGTACAGGGTAGTTATACCAAAGTCTGTAGTGTACAGGGTAGTTATACCAAAGTCTGTAGTGTACAGGGTAGTTGTACCTAAGTCGGTAGTGTACAGGGTAGTTATACCTAGGTCTGCAATGTACAGGGTAGTTATACCAAAGTCTGTAGTGTACAGGGTAGTTATACCAAAGCCTGTAGTGTACAGGGTAGTTATACCAAAGTCTGTAGTGTACAGGGTAGTTGTACCTAAGTCTGTAGTGTACAGGGTAGTTATACCAAAGTCTACAGTGTACAGGGTAGTTGTACCAAAGTCTACAGTGTACAGGGTAGTTATACCAAAGTCTGTAGTGTACAGGGTAATTATACCAAAGTTTGTAGTGTACAGGGTAGTTATACCAAAGTCTGTAGTGTACAGGGTAGTTATACCAAAGTCGGTAGTGTACAGGGTAGTTATACCAAAGTCTGTAGTGTACAGGGTAGCTCATTGTCTATAATAAGACTTGCATATAATTCTAGGAAGTTTATATTGAAGTTGAGTTTTACATGTTTGTGAATGTTCAACATACCAATCAATGGATGCTATACTTGTAGATGCACATGTATGTGTTATGCAGTTGTTTTACTTGTTTCACACTTGCTTGTAGAAAAATCATCAGCTAATGTGACAATACCGTTGGTGGAAAAGGGAACAATACAGTCGACAGAAAATATAGAGCCCACAGAACATTCAAATCCACCACAGAAACGGTTTGACGCCATTCTTAAGGTAGCAAGCAAGTGTCGCTTTCCGACTAGCTGCGAGATCAAGCCCGCGGTCTCCAACTCTCCACCAGTCAGGGAGTTAGTGGGTGCTTTTGAAGACATTGGGTGCACAGGGGGTGTTAACCGACCACTGACAATACATGTGGACAGTTTTAACTCTGATCCATTCACTAGGAAGGCATCTGGTGCTTCTATATCACCTTTACAGAGGAGTCAGTCTTTGAAAGCTTTTCATTCTAAACACAGTACACACTCCTCTGAAATCAATGCTGACACTAAACATGAGGTACAAACAACCAATACTTCTACACACAAAGTATTACCTCCGTGTTGGAAAGTCAAGCAAGACCAAAGGTTACAGCATTCACTTAGTACTGCTACAATGAGCTCTAAAGGCAACTTGTGACATGACATGTTGTTCAACGAACTTGTGTAGACTTATTGTAGACTATTAATTATTGTATACATGTGTAATGTTCATCTTGCCTGTGTAGGAGTTACTGTTACCTGTACCTGCAGTATGTTGTGTTTCCAAGAGAGAAGTTAACAGTAGTCTGTCCACTCTTTATCAGCTTACCCTAGGTAATGTAATACTTGTATGTCTGCTAAACTAATATTTTTACAACAGAATTTACTGGTATTTATATACAATGTATACTGCAAATAATTATGATATACGTTTATTATTCTTGGTATGAATTGCAAAGAGATTTTTCCAATGAGCCTCAATATTATATACTGCCATATCAAGTAAATAAATATTTTTCTATATCAAAAATACAAAGTGACTGAAACAACATGAGTAACTCTAGAGACAATATATATTATTATAACAGTTTAATGTTCCAACACAGTAACTACTAGTATGTTACAACTCATCTTTCTTTTCTGGTGTCCACTTTTTACCATAACCTTGTTGTAACTTTTTGTGGGTTATTTCCTCTTGTCTGGTCCCCTTTTCCTGCATGGGCCGCTACAACAACATAAACACATACATAATATTGGACACTAATGGATCTATAGGTAGACAGAGAGACATACATACCAATTACACTTACCAGTATAGCTATCACAGTTTTAACATTTTTATCATCTACTGCAGAATCTGCCTTGTTTTTAGCTTTCTGCGCTGCATCATAGTACTCTGATGTATGCTTTATATCTTCTATATCTATCATCTCCACCTCCAGCTGCTGTGGCTCTACAGTCATAGTAAAAGTTGTATTACACTTGTCCATTACAATAGTGTACCTGGAATATGCAAAATAACACATCACCATGTAACGCCTCACCATGTAACACATCACCATGTAACGCCTCACCATGTAACACATCACCATGTAACAAATCTTACCCATAATGGTCTCCAGCTTCACATTTCCAACTTTCTTCTTCAGATCTTCAAATGACATTTCCTTTATGGCCTCTGATGCAGAGCTCTTCTCTGATTGGTCAGTCTCATCTGATTTATCCTCATCAGCCATCCGTTCTAACTCTATTATAAACCAATGAATACTAACATATAGTGTACCATAAAAGTACAAGATTCTTTATTTACTAAAATAAAATGTGTTTGGAGTCGTATGATAAAATGGCAAGTTTACCATCCAGTTCTTTAAGCTTGCCATCAAGGACCTGTGACATGATGCCCTTCAGATTATTGATGTCCTTCAATGAGTTGACAGCATCCTCGCCTTCCTCATCCTTCAGCTCATCGGTTGCCTCCTTGATGATGTCATCAAACTGTGAGCTCACAAACTTTCTGATACTCTCCTTGTGTTTAGACACCATTCCCTTCCCATTTTTGGCCATCATTGCCTTGCTCAGCATGTCCAGCACTAGAGTAGCATATGCACTGGTTGTACTCTATTGTATCTATTTACTGGACGTATGATATTACACCGGATATATACACAGTACATCTACATCTGGCTGGTATAGACTTACATTGCAGCTGTAGTTTGGAGTCCTTTTCTGAGAGCGTATCTACTGATTGCACAGAGCCTCGAGTTTTAGTAATGTCAATATCAGCCTCCTTCAACATCCTGGCTATATCAACTTTTCCTTCCTCTTCAGCTACAGCATTATAGACGATGTTAAGAGATGACTACGTGGCAGACTTGCACTTCACACAATGCTATACTATTACTACTGATACTAAATAACAAAACAGCCAACCTTGATCGTCAGCCTCCTTTTGGTTAGCAGCATCTGAAGTGTCAGCTACTTTAGCCGTCTGAGACTCAAGATATTGAGAATATATATCTTGTGAGACAATAGGCTGGCACTCTATAGCATGTGGTTTGGCCTGCATAGGTGGTCGGAGATATGGATGATGGCATATCTTGGATGTGTATACAAATAGTGTATAGGAACACGACTCCAACTCTGCTATGGCTCCTATGTGGTCTATGCTACCTTCCACACATGAGAACTGAAGAAACACCAGCTATTATACATATTTACTTATAACAGTTAACTACGGCCACCCATAATCAACTGACTTAATCATAACTGCAGGTGAGTAAACGACTCAAAGCCATTTAAACCAAGTGAAGTATTATAGTAATTGAAAAAAGTGGTTAAATGGGGCCATGACCAACACCCTTTGCTACCATAAAAGTGAACTGATAAAATAGAACATTACTCACCCGCACTTCTACTTGTCTGGCTTTCTTTGTGAGGTCACAGATAGATCCATTAACATACTTTTGAGTGTGGTATCTGTTGAGCGGAGATTTCTTCAACAGCTCCTAGAAGCAAATAGATACACATGTAGTTTGCAGCATCTTTACATTCATGCTATATATTTTACACCTACTATAGTGCTTCTCTCTGAGTGTATATAAATGTGTGATTGTTAGGGAGAAATCATACTCAGCCTTCCTGTAGAAACAAACTAGCATTACTAACCACATCATCTGCATTCCATGTCTTGTCTGATAGGTATTTACCCAGTAATATCGTATCTCCCACTTTTTTACCCTGTTCCATGTGAAACTGGGTAATCTTCTGGCCAAAACAGAACTCATACGACCACCAATCCTTGGTCTACAACACAAGATATATACATAATATATTAATAAATCACTTGTTAAACCGATGCTACATGCATAAAACTAACAAATACATTCAAGTTACCTTCAGCAAACAGCTTCCCCTCATTGGCTCCAATAAATCTGTGATGTTAATACTTTCTATTGGTTGCTCAACATCCACCGTGGCTTTGGGAATACTAGTTTTATAATGGCAAACATATTGCTGTCCAAACTTAGAAGAGATTTCCATTGCAACCTCATCACCAAAGTCAAATCCATTAGGGATCTAAAATGTACACAATGTACTAGACATATTATTCTATTTTAAAAAATTGTTAGCACATTCATATCATTGGTTGGTGGGTTAAATGCCATCCAAGAGTAAACAAAGAAGACAACTTCTTCTGCTTCAAAATTGACAAAGAATAAAGACTTTCATTTAAACTGTTTGGTCCTACCCCAGAGTCTAATAACAGCAAATGGATAGTATAATATAAATATTAAACATGATAATAATTAAATATGTTATTACTATGATTACGATATATTCAATATATCGTAATCATAGTAATAACATATTTAATTATTATCATGTTTAATATTTATATTGTAAATATTTATAATTGTAAAACGATATTAATATTAAGCCTATGTTAACATATCTATCACTTTTTAGGCCTAATTTAGACTATAAAACCTACACAAAAACATCACCTTATTTATGCAAGGTGGCTGTATATAGGGGCATCTCCTACCCAGTTGGTTCAGTATACAGTTAATGCTCGCCAAAAAAGTTTCCTTTTTAAAGGAAGCCAAGCTGATGTAGGTGTAGTAGTTTATTTATCTGTCCACTGGAATGGCTATTTCCACATAAATATGTGAAACGCACGTCCTCGGCTGTCCACAAATAAAAATCCTTAAAAATTTTACATTTAATATAAACATCACAACTTGTTCATCACATTCTTCAGGTGTGTGAAGCCCATTGGATGCCAAAGAAAGAGTAGCTTATCTCCTCCGGTATTATCTTAAATAGTAACAGTTTTGGCGAGATGTATTAAATATGAAGTTACTATCTAAAGACAAATATTTTCAATGCTATTACAAGTTTGAACAAACCACTCATGGCATACATCAAAAACTCAGCCACACGATTGTATGAAGACGTGTAACAACGAGTTGACCAATGCTTGAAGTTGCGGTGTGAAGGAGATCCTTTATGGACAGTCAAAATAATTCAATGCTGGTGCTCTAGGCTATCAAAGAGGCAGTTAGAGTTGGAATCCACTAGTTTCAAATATTTATGTCAAGGACAGAATATCACAGGCCAATTACTAGCTGCAGTAATATGCATCCCACCTTGCATGTAAAAAATGGGCACCATCTGCGCGTCATGTCATAGTGGAAGTCTTATCAAAATTCAGTGGATTCCGGTTTGGTGCAGTAGTG
Source organism: Bugulina stolonifera (assembly GCA_935421135.1). Taxonomy (NCBI): domain Eukaryota; kingdom Metazoa; phylum Bryozoa; class Gymnolaemata; order Cheilostomatida; family Bugulidae; genus Bugulina; species Bugulina stolonifera. The sequence continues at coordinate 26,687,125 of OW285188.1, forward strand.
GGGAAATTTTGAGACCACACTCACAACTCGATCAATAACAAATTAAAGACGCAAACACATGGGAGCGTTTTGGAACAAACGTCAAACGCTATGGCCTTGATAAACACACGGGGTGAACAGAGAGCGAAGCGATTTGCCAATTAGCCAATGACATTTCAGAGTGTATTCACTCGCGACAACCCACGTGTTTACGCTTACTAACTCTGTTTATCAGCCAATCAGCGTCGAGCGAATCATCTCAATACTTCGGTTGACTCAGCTCGAGCGTTTTGAGCGCGTTGGCACCTGGGCGATGATTCGCGAGCGTCAAATTCACTCCAAAACGCTCCTGTGTGTTAGGACCTTTAGAGAAGACAACTGCTTGACTGTAATAAAGAAAATAGACTACATCAAATTTCTCTACTTTGCCTGTTGCACCTAACTCATCAGCTATAGTCAATAAATAATCAATTATAACATCCAATATAATATCAAGATGAATATAATATAAATATTGCACTATAATAATATTTAATAATTGTAATAACAATACAATAGAACAGAGCATGGATGAACACAACAGAACATAATTATTATGTTGTGTTCATTCACGCTTTGTCGTATTATATACTTATCAATCAATTTGTTGTATTATATACTTATTAATTTATTAAATAAATAATAATAATAAATTTATCAAATTAATTTGAAATTATTTAATTAAATACTTATATACTTATTTGTACCTCCTCTGTTGTGCCTGATCGTACCACTGGCTTCTCAGATATGTGAACAGAATAAAGGGATGTTTTCAGTTCATCAATGTCTAGACTTGACGCATCAATAGTTTCCAAGGAGGACAGCAGGGCAAGAGACAGTAACATACAGCTAAACGCCAATGCTAAAAACTTAAAAACGGCTACCATCAGCCAGTCAAACATCTCGACCCGCTTTGCCGATGATTAACAGCAGTTGTCAGAAGATTTAACACATTCTATGCATTACTGAACTGGAACTTTAATGAGCTATATTGTAATAATATTATCCTTACAAAAAACAGAAAAATAAAATGAAATGTACAATACAAAAATTCCGCTATCTTTATTTATTAGTCTGTGCAGGATGTACGAAGTAGTTACCTACGTGATATGTCAAGGTTGTTCAACGTAAAAATAGTATGCTTACGTGTTATTGGCAAAGAACTGTATGTTATCGGTATATCTTATAAAGTACTATATAGACTCCAAAATTTGGGGGGAATAGGTCCGAGAGAAAGTGAATGATACAATCCTGTCGACATACAAAACAAGAAAGTAATTGTCGCAGAAAACATTTAGTGAGTGAACATTTCGACTTAAAACTAGCAATTGGAGTTGCACTCTCACAGCGGCTTGTTGGTCTAGGGGTATGATTCTCGCTTTGGGTGCGAGAGGTCCCGGGTTCAAATCCCGGACAAGCCCGAAATTTTTCTTTCTGTTCTCCACTATCACTCCATAAAAAAAACATGAAGCAGTGTCACCTCATTGATATTACAATATTAGAGCACTTATCATCAATTCAATACCCTAATCTAGCCAATGCATCTTATAGATAATTATATAGAAAACAAAGGTCAACAAAAAGGCTACTTTTCATGTTATATAAACTGGTATTCTTTGGATGCTAATTCACAAAACTATTTTTACAATGATACAATTTTCACAAGATTCATATCACAAGCAAATAACTTATTTAGCTGATTTAGAAAAATGCTTCAGAGAAGCATATCCAAACCATAACCGACAAAAAAGTAGCTTGTGGTAAAAAACTTGCGTTACATAATTATTTTAGTTAGCATATAAAATTATGTAAACTGTATGACAAGCCCTAAATTAAATATAGAAAAGTTGACTACAGTGGAAATAGTTACTATTATTTTAAGAGGAACAGTTTGGACAACATTCAATGCTTTTGCACCACACTTGTGATTGTGAATTGGAAATACTATTACATGTATCACTCACATCATTTACAACCGTATAATTGAACACATACATCATGTGTTGACACACTTGCCACAACAACACAACTATAATAAGACATTGTGATTAAATGGTAGTATGTCGTAGTATAGTAGTACATTACAGAATTGTGAGTCAAACATTTAACTCGCTGCCTAAGGATAGAGAGTCAGAGTTAAAATATCAAATTAAAAAGAGTACATAACAGTATAATTAGATAGTTGTAATTATTATAGCATATAACAGTAACGATATCAGAATAACACTTCGTATAATGTAGCTTTTTTATCACCGGAACCTGTCACTATATATTTATCATCTGCAGATATATCACAACTCAGCACTGATGAAGATTCTTTAGACTAAAATAAGAAGAACAACAAAACAACATCAATTATATTACAAATGGCATTAGATAACAGTGTTGGTAAATTAAATTATCATGGACACTACACTGTGCTATAAAAATATACAATATGCACATAATAGATACAGGACATCAAGTCGAGATTTATAGGATATTAGGAGTTGTGTCATCTTGAATAATACAACAAGAGCAGATAACTACCAATTCATTTATAAAAAATAATGATGTTATCAGTGTTGTCCACTTATTTTCAACGTAAAACAAAAAATACAACTTACATCATGCTAATTAGCTACAAGTAACACTACCAACCTGGAATATACCAGCTCCATAAGGAGTCCTCCAGGCGTTTAGTAGATTATCTTTGCCAGTGCTCACAAACCATTTGCCACAGTGGGCAAACTTCAAAGAGAGGACACAACTCTCATGTAAATGTAACTGATATTTCTCTGCATTCTTTTCATGTAACACCTCCACATTGCTACTCTCCATACTAAAACATTGACAGCACATACATATTATAGTCTGTGGAACTGATTAGCAAACATCAAGATACATATGACTAGTAGTAACAAGGATATACAATGTACATGTAATTGATATTAGTTTAAGCAAGGATTTTTGAATTTGTCATTTGAGCAGTCAGCGAATCTATTTTACATGCATAAGAATACCAGTCTTTGACTGGGGTTTGAACAGAGACCTCTACAGAACCTAATCGCCTAGCACAGTGGACAGAACATGCTACCACTACACCAGCTCAGCCGGTGAGCAGTGGATATGCTCGGAGCCATTATGGCCACCTTGCTATAGATATAATTGTTCTGAATCACATACCCAACAGCCAACCACTCGCCGGTAGGGCAGTATCCAAGAGAGAAAATTTGTGAATTGAAGTCGTGCTGTTGGAGCTGCTTTCCTTGCCGCAAGTCCCAGAGTCTAACTGTGTTATCTAAGCCTCCAGTCCATAGCTTGGTACCATCTGGTGATATGTCTATACAGCTGGCTCCATCAGTGTGACCTTGGAATTGTCTGCAACCAACATCACCATAATATGGAGAATAGTAAACTTCTACCATATTAGTAAGCTACATGTATAGTGTTATAAAGTCGATCTCAGCAGGATACATATATATGACTTATATTGTGTACACACCACCACTGCCACCACTTACCTGACTAGTTTATGGGTGTTGAGATCCCACACAGATATGTTACCATCTGAACAGCTACTGAAACATATGTTATCTTTAGGTGCTATGGCCAGGGCATAGCAGGCTGGGGCCTGTGAGTTCAGCGCCCCTTTCTTCTTAGGAGTGGGCTATAACACATCATCACCATCAGTAAGTCAATATATCATTACATACATGCACTCTCTACACTACACTATAATACTTGCATACTTGTGTATGTGCAGAGCTTGCAGAGCATACTTAGTGTGTGGTATACTTACACATGCCAAGTCCCATATAGACAGGACACTTGCCTCCCCACCCACAATCAATGTCCTTCCGTCTTGTAGTAACTTTATGGACCTTATATAGTTATCCCTTTCCTGCAATATTAGATTGCATTTTACTAACATAGATTGATGGTATTTTGTGTGCATGCAATGTAATCAAACATCTGTCATAATAAATCTACACACTTAATACAATTTAATGTATTTAAAAATAATGAGGTAAATGGAATTATAATATATATTAATATTATGTATTCATGAGTAGAGTGAATGGGAACTGATACCATTATTTATAAATTAGGAGAGAGGTAAAGCAGGTTAAGTATTATACTATGGCAAGTTATCACATCTACATATTATTGTAATACCATATTATATTGTATAATGACTGGATAGCAGCTTACACTCTAGTCTAGATAGAGAGGGCAGCCACAGCCTAATAACTGTTTGAATGCCCTAGTCCAGCATGTTGTAATGACCTAGTCCTACCAGCAGTGTCTACTGCACTGGATTATGTAATAACTGCATAACATGAGCTAAGGGCAGTAACTCAGTATGGGTACTACTGCCCACCTATTGCTATAAATATCTGTATAGTATGAGCATGGCAGAGGGTGAGTGGAGCAGAAGTTAGAAAACCTACTCTTTGGCATACAGATGGTTGAATATACATGTACTACTAAACATACTTACTAAACAATCTAGTTGGGAAACGGGCATGTTGTTCCCTGATTGGCTGATATCCCAGATCTTGACACAGCCCTTGCCCCCAGTATAAACATGTCTAGTTGGGTTACTGATAGTGACTGCGCACACCACCTAACAATACAATATTATATGAGTGTCATTCTAGGACAGTAGGTTATATACATTCACTATGTACAGTATAATAGAGGGTATGACTGTTACAACACAATATGCCGATACCAATGCATGGTACATACCTCTCCGTGGGGTAGAGTATTGATTTGGCGTGCATGTGCTGGTATACCAGGGCCAGAGAGAGCGTCAGCAGGGAACGGTACTGGCTGTACATGGTTATCTGCATTCACATGGAATGAGTACGCAGGTTTACCTGCCCCTGCACCTCCTAGAGGAGACACTATCGGGTTTCGTGTTGGCTGAGACTCAAACGGTCCCATTGGGAATGGCTACAACAAGTAGGACACATCGTTCATTGCCAGTGAGCAGCCTAATGTACATGATGTAGTAGAAAGCCAAGCATTATAATATATACATACACACATATATGTACATACACTTTGTACATACTTACATATCCAGCATGTGTATACCTAGTGGCAGCAGTCAAACGTACATTAATGTACATATATATTGTACATATACATGTATAATTATGGTAAAATACCACACTGTAGAGAGGTGTGCACTAACCTGTCTGTAGGCACCAAGTGCTGCTGGTGATGCATTGGGAGGGAGACCGGCAGCATACGCCGCTAATGACTCCTGCGGGGGCATGATAGCCTGTCCTAGGGATGTGTGAGGCCCAAAAGGGAACCCCGGCCTGGGGGGATGAGGGCCCATAGGCATAGGCGGTGTAGGTCCAAGTGGAGCGCCTGGGTTTCCTGGTTTAATAGGTGGACGGACCATAGACATGGGAGGGACAGTGGCCATACTGCTGCTTGCACCGCTAGCCATGATGGTAGGTGTGGGAGGTTTGCCACTCTTTTCCTAATATACAACAGAACAAGTAACCAGGTGTGAGTTATTACAGTGTACCAACATAGTAAGTAGTAGTAGTAGTAGGTATACAGGGTCATAGTGTACTACATGTACATTTTATATACATGTACATGTATATATAGTCATGTGTGAGATATGATATGTATGTACTAGTAACCTACGTCCTTCAGGTGTTTATGAGGGAGGCTCCCGTTACTGGTCGCCGTGCCATTGTGAGATGAGCTATCACTGTTAGGGGTACTGCGTGACTCCTTCTTAGGTTTCACGTCACCATTGAGCTCTCGAGGGGATCTATCAATTCCATTTACTGGAGGTACAGGCTCCTGAAAAACATGCAAGTAAAATATGAACATATTCTTCCTTGTGTAACTATACAACACCGGTTTCACTGAAACCAATTACATATCCCGAGTGAGTTGATCATATCTGAGAGACCCGACTCACATCATTCACTTCGTCCACAACCAAGTCTTGATCACTCTTCTCATCATCACTGTTATCAGCTGGGGCAGGAGGTTCAGCGGGTCTCGGTTTTTTCGACTCCGGAGCTGATGATGTCACTTCATTTCCTGTGTGTGGACTGCGTATTCGGGTGCCAGTAGAATGAAGACGCTCGTGGGTGGAGGCAAGAGCTGGTGAACGATTTCTCTGCTACAATAGAGGTACATGTAGATATAGCAGAGAGGTACACATAGCAGCATGTGGTGTAGTTGTACAGGGAATAGTGTGGGCTACACCTCTGACATAACAGCTGTACGTATAACAGACTCTATCATCATGGCTTGGCAGCACCTTTGCACTAATTAACCCTGTTTCAAATGAGCCAGCAGGCACAATAGTGTGCCAATACTAACATGATTATGACTGTCACATCTCATGGCACCTAGTTTAGTAGTGGCAGGTGTTTTAATAACTGTACATATAAGGATTCAAATGCAGTGTCTGAAATCAAATACTCTTGTATTTAATACATCTAATTACTTCAGCAGGTTTTAGATTGGGTAGTTAGTTGAAGAAATGTATAATAATCAATTCTAATTGGTTAACTGATAGAGTGTCCATTAATGAATTTGAAGGAACAACCTATCACAAACACTGAGGAGGTATTTATTTGCTGTGAGAATTTATATGTGTTTCTCAAAGAGTTGAATAAAAGACACAACATGTAATTGGAGTGCTAGTATTCAATAGGGAGACAAAAAGACAGTGACAATGGAATCCTGTCACCTATTGATTGTCTCAGTGTGTACAAACTACATCGGACAAACATGTTGTACAAACATACAACCACCATTCTTATGAAAGCTTTGGCTCAACAATGCTTAGACTAAATACAAAATATTGTGAGCCGAAGGGGCTATGCAGGGCTGTGCACTCAATCAAACTGTATACCAATGTAACAAATTGGTGGAGCGCTAACTTGTCATATATTTGAACTGTCTATGTGGTTAGTATTGTGGTTGGGTAAGGAAGATATAGCTAGACCACAAGCAATACTGCAAAGCAATTAGTACTACACATTAATTCAACAATCCTCTTGTTTCTATTACTACTAATCACTAGACAGGCCTAGTGTCAGTATTACTCTAAACTAACAGATTATCTACTCAACCAAGAAAATTAAATTGATTTAAATCTATTATTCCATGGCCTAAAACTATTAATAGTAGTAAACAAGAATCACTGATTTGGACTGGAACATCTCTCTTTCTCCTATAATGTAGGTTATTAGTTGACACAATTCTTTGATCTCTACAGAACTAAAAGCCCACCAGTTACTCTTCATTAGGAGTGAGTGTATGACTGTGGTTGAGTGGCCATAAGATGCATATTAATAGGCCAAGTATAGACCACAGACCACAATCAATTCATATAAATGTGATAATAGTAGGATGGGACCAACAAAGACTTATTTGTACTTAGACTAGGGGTTGGAGTATGATATAAGCTGCTGGTAATACAGTATTATGCTAATTTACTGTGTGATGATAAAGAGCTACTATGGCCATTATTACATAATATAAATAAAATACACTGCAAGTTACATAAGATGAATGGACTGCCATCTAGAGGTAGATGTACACCTGGCCTAAGTTATTAATAAACTATTTAATATTAAATTAATTGTGTTAAGAAGTATACTAGTTTGTATAATTAGCATTCCATTCATTAATTGCATGACAGTAGTAGTAGTAGAGGTTGGGGCTAATCTAATGATATACAGTCACCTGCTCGATGGAAACCCTAGGGTTATATTTCCACTCACCATCTTCTCCACAGCTTCTTTCATTTCTGCAGAGGGTTCTTTAAGTCCTGGAGGTAGATGGGGAGGCAGACCTAGCGAGCTGAGAGCCAGTAGTCCCGCAGCTGATGTAGGTGGCATTAAACCAGAGCTGGCTGCAAGGGAAGCTAGCCCGGCAGCGTTGGGTGCACCACCAACGCCTGGAGGTAAACCAGGTAACCGTGGCAGCCCACCTTGCAGCACATGTGGCATCTACAGAAGTTAGCATCAACATGAATACAGTGTACAATATACACGTACATACAGTATACGATATACGCGTACACACAGTATACGATATACGCGTACATACAGTATACGATATACGCGTACATACAGTATACGATATACACGTACATACAGTATACGATATACACGTACATACAGTATACGATATACACGTACATACAGTATACGATATACACGTACATACAGTATACGATATACACGTACATACAGTATACGATATACACGTACATACAGTATACGATATACACGTACATACAGTATACGATATACACGTACATACAGTATACGATATACACGTACATACAGTATACGATATACACGTACATACAGTATACGATATACACGTACATACAGTATACGATATACATGTACATACAGTATACGATATACGTGTACATACAGTATACGATATACATGTAGGTGTACATACAGTGTACGACTTGATGCACAATCATGTGTAACATTACGCTAGTATGGGTCTATAGGAGTTATGTTCCCTCAATCCAGTTTGAGGAATACTGCACTGGAAATACTTACAGGTAAATCTGCACCAGAAATTTGCTTAGCTCTTTCCATTGCTGTAACTACTTGGGCTTGCTGCTACAAGATTGTCAGAAAGCCAAATAATTGTATGCAACAGGAGAAAATGATTGGATTTGTAGTGTTGTTAGGATTGCACACTGGACTATGGTAGAGTACAATAGTAATCCATGGTGTCCAGCTGTTCCACCATGTGAGCATTGGGGTAGGTACTAATCAGCTAATATAGTCACAACACACTGATTTGATAGTATTATATAAAATATTATAGATGCATTTAGTGAGGTAATATTATAATAAGACATTAGTAGACATTATATAACCACATACCATTATCCAGTGGACATTACCTACTTGAACACAATGTGTAATGAATTAGCATTACAACGCCATCACTTTATTCAAGTCTCTAACCAGTGCTATATCTAATCAACAGTATTACCAATAAATATCTCTAATACACCATACAGTTCAGTAACACACCATACAGTACAGTAACACACCATACAGTACATGTAATACACATACAGTACATGTAATACACATACAGTACATGTAATACATACAGTAAAGTTAGGGGGTTTGGCCATTTTCTATATGTTGTATAATGTATCTTTAGCAAGGAATTTATCTGTGAGCAGTCAGAGACTTGTTTCAAATCCATGAAAATACCAGTCCCTGACTGGGGTTTGAACTCGGGGCCTCTATGGCACCTAATCGCCTAACACAGTGAACAGAACATGCTACCATTACACCAGCGAAGCAACCTTAAAAGAAGGAAGGTTCATGGGTGAGCAGCAGACATGCTCTGAACGAACTGCACACGAGGGCACCCCTCTTATTTTGGCCACCTTGCGCCTTACTGAATGTTAGGGTTCAAACCCCAGTCAGGGACTGGTATTTTCATGGATTTGAAACAAGTCTCTGACTGCTCACAGATAAATTCCTTGCTAAAAATACATTATACAATACAGTAAAGTAATATAATAGTTATAAAAGTTACCTCTTGAGATAGGAAGGGCTGCACATGACCCAGTATATTAGTTAAACTCTCTGCCATCTTTGTCTACAAATATATAATAATAATAACACAGTGTATTGAGTAGGCAGTCAGCACCTGTATATACCACCACATTTGTTTGTGATAGCAATACCAGATAGCTACGGCCACTGGACACCAGCAATGCTGAGGAATCAGATCCACCTGTGTGTATGGTCACTTTTGACCACATGGTGGCCTTTGGTCAGCATATCCAGGTAGTCAGTGGGTAAGCTACTGCATGGAGTTCAGTCATCAAGCAGTAACCATAAAACAGCCATTGTCTAACTGACCAGCTCCAACAGAGCTATGGGCAGCTATCAACCTCCCCACCCCCATGTAATATCTTGTAATGATAGTCATTTCAACGGTCCATAGATGGCCTATTCATATAAAACCTCTCAAATTAAAATTGGTAAAAAGGATTGGTCATCACATCACTTACTCTGTTTACTCTGTTACCAAAGAGCAATTAATCTGTAATGCTAATGGAGTTGTCGTACCCTGGTTGCCATGATTCGATGATATAATTACGTACTACTACTATCGGCGTTCATGCTATTGGCCTAATTTCAGTCATATTAGAGGCAGACTATTGATAGGAAGTAAGATAAATGGAGTTATAGCATGAGACATTTAAACATAATTAGATTAAATGCTACAGTGTATAATTTATGCCGTAATCAAGTACATGTATAACACAGATATACCACTGGTCCACTGCTCTATAATTATGAGAAGGAAGCACCATAAGGAAATGTAATAATATGGGGTCCTGGAACAAGCCCATTACAGGCCTTGTATCCCAGTGTATAATACATGTACAATGAGCAGTAATTAGGCAATGTTTACTAGGCACCGAGGTAGGGCAGGTAGGAGCAGACAACTGCTAACATACATGCAATGTACAATGTATTATTGTTGACATACCTGCTTTGCAAGCTCCGAATTTAAACCAGCTGCCATTTCATAGTACTACAAACATAATATAAACATGTGTGATTGAAGGAGATAGTACCATAAATATAATATAAACATGTGATTGAAGGGGACAGCTAATATCATGTTATTGTCTGATGACCATTGAATAGCCTGCTAGACTGACCAAAGTAGAGATGGTAACAGGTGCTAATCAGCAACCTAAATAACTGACATTCCCTGCTAGAATGTCCCACCAAATAGATTGCCTAGCCTTGCCATAAGTGTATATTATGTAGATGATGGAAGGAAGGCTTAACTACTTATTCAGGTTTACCACAACTTCAACCAAATAATTTAGGCAATGATTGAGGTTGTAGTGATGGATACCACCATGTATGTGTAGAATGTACCAGTGTACTGATTGCTGGGCACATTACAGCTACTTGTGGTATTGCCAGCTACCACCAAGTGGTCTACTTTTAGGTCTGTGCATATTTGTGTTTGGTTAATTATTATTCACGCTATCCAACCACATTACTGTCCCATCAGCCATCTGGTAAACAGTTTCAATGTTTATTCTGGGTGTAAAGTCAATGATTCCACCAGATGTGATCATTCACTCCACACTCCTAGTAGTTGATTAGTACAGCTACTACTGGTACTAGTGCAGCTACTACTGGTACTACTACAGCTACTGCTACTGCTACTACTACTACTACTACTAGTACATCTACTACCATTTCACCAGTGACTATATTATAATATAACTTTGTATATCTGGTTCCCCTAGATAAACTAGATATTACCCAAGTAGCCATCATAAATTATACAGTATATACACACATGTACATGATTGTGTAGCACATATATTTATTATACAGCTATACATAATATAGAGGATAGTAAACAGTATCCCTAAATACCATTTGTGTGATGTAATAAGATTGTATATAATAAGCTACTGGGTAATGCATATATTATTAGCTATTAGTGAGTATATTAATTGCCATGTCTATCCAACACACAAACTACATTATGATAGCACTACACATCATATACTAATCAATCTTAACATTTTATACGTTTCATCCCATAGCTTTACATAACAAATAGGTTCATCTGATACATGGATTGGCACAAAGTATATTTAATACTATACCAAAGTACACTCAATAGGCCAGTACTTCCAACCACTATGACCTCTGGCTATGGCTACCTTCACCCAGCATTGAGCTGCTGGCAAGTAGTGTTAATAGAATCATGCCAAAAAGATGCATCCAATTCCTCCACAAATATACATCAGGCTGGTGGGTGGAGAGAACGGGGTGACTAGATACAGTAGAAATAACTGGTTTTGAGTGAGCTGAGGAGATTTCAAATACATAGTCTACCGTCGGCCTGCATACATCTAACATACAGGTACATGTACACGTACATGTATAGTAACATAATACAAATACTCACCATAACATATCCCCTCTGCACCTCAGTCTTATCTGCTTGTAGCTTCTCACATTCTATCTTCAAACTACATATATAATATACATGTAGATATATAATGAAATCAACCATAACATAATACATACTACATAGTCATAGATATTGTAAGTAAACACATTATTCTACTTACATGTGTACGGGTACATGTAACATATTACAGATCCCTAAGTTCCACCACAATCAACATTTCATTACTATGGTATCTACTATACAATGGGAACTTTAGCCATTTGATCTTACTTGTGGTACTGAGTCTGTAGAAAGTTAAATTCCTCCTTGATTCTATCACATGACTCATTGACAGTGAATTTGACTGACTGTCCAGCCTGTGGTGGACCCTGAATATACAAACAGGATGAGTTGAGTGAAGCAAAGGCATGGTTACCAGCAACAGCCAATGTCTAGATTAGGCTATTAGCTATTGAAGAAACCAATAAGCTGAGCTAGACATTCAATAAATTAACTAACAGTATGGATACCACAGGCTATCTTGGTATGGTTACAAAATATAGAGATCAGGTTGGCAAAAATGGTGATCAAAAGATACTCACTGGATGTCTGCTAGGAAACATTTCTTGTTGATTATAAGAGTCAGCTTTCTTTGTGAATAGTGTGGGGACCACTGGGTTAGTCCATCAGATCCCTACTACAGACTTGGAACAGTAGTAGGTCCTAGTAGTTGTGTTGCTAGTATAAGTAGCCTATTTACTAATACTATAGTAGTAGTATGGTACCAGTACTTTCCTTGAAGGTTGTAAGCCCAGTCCAAGCTATAGTAGTATGGTACCAGTACTATTCCTAATAGTAGAAGTAGGCTACTAGTGATAGTACCAGTTATAGATGTGATAGATAACACAGATATTTCTATAGGCTTGTTCTATGGCGTCTGAGACTGGATTCTTCTTAGTTGGCAAATATAGCAGATAGGTAATCACATGTTTATCTTGGTCACATCTAAATCTAGATCTGAAAGAGTAAGTTGTATTGGTAAATGGTATGGGCTACTAGTTCATCTGCAGCGCCTCTATGAGCTATCAGTACGATAAAGATAAAAGTACTTCCTAGTAAAAACCTGCTAGCCAGTGTAGGAAACAACAGATAAATACATTGTTATTTGCTAGAGCAGAGCTTTAGAATAAAAGTATAGGAGTGAAACTCCGCTAGTAACAGAATACATTGTACACTGTGCATGCATTAGCAAAAATATTATTGTGTAACTATCAGTTGTTGCACTTGTCAAGTGATTTGATTCCATAACACTACCAGCATGGCAGTGTGAGCATATGAATGTGGATGATGTGAGGGTAACAGTATGGGTATTAACTATCATTGCCATAGTCATAAATACATTTCACAGTCATTTCTTCCATCTACTTCAATCCTAGCTTTCACTTTGAGTTTGAGGTGGCCCTTCAAATCATTTCATTCCTCAACTTACTTACCAGTGAGTTACCACTTGGAGTTGCTGTTCCCACTGGAGGAGTCAGAAACTATTTCTATAATGTAATTTAATACATTGCATTTACAACAATAATAATAATTACAAAATCCTATCCTTAGCTAACGACATTACTATCTCATGCAAAGTAAGTGTCAACTAAAACTAATTCTAACCAAATGTCAATGACTATCACTCACTGGTTATGAGATATGACTTTTGACTACAGTACTGTACCAGTACATCAACACAAACTTTAAAACCAAAGCCTTCTATTGATATGCATATGGTGAACTCACCCGCGTAGCTTGTTCAGTTGTACCTAGTACTTATGCAGCCATGCTAGACTAGATATCCTAGTTTGTAGAAGAAAGGCCTGCCTTTGAGTCAGTGTGAGAACTAAACACGAGCTCGTTATCAGTTATAGATCAAATCAATCCCCAACCAGCAAACAAAGCGCACCACAAGCACTACAATCGAGTCATAACAAAACTGATTGGCTGACATGATTAAAAACGGGTGGAAAATGCAACGTGGACTGGGTGTGGCAATGTTCTGCGCTCACCAAACAAGCCAATGGAATTTTGCTATAAAGAATAGGTAAACAGTTGAGCTCCGCCTCATATCTGTCAATTAAAGCCGCGTGGTTTTCTAGCTTCAAAGCCAAGAAAGGTTATTGGATTTCTGTCTGTCACTAGCATGGCCTGTTGTTGGACACCATTTGCTCAAGGGCTAGCAGCCGGCTACTGATAATAATTACAATAACCTAGACTAGATGATTTTAAGTTTTTCCAAGTCAAAAGTGTTAAAAAGTATTTGCAAAATACTAATACTGATATGTTGTATTTTGATAGCAATGGTTGTGTAGTTGTGCCAGGTTATAATTCTTTTCTAGATGGAAGGTGTGAAGAGAAGGGCCAAGCTCTAAGACCAGGTGATGTGGTTGAATAGTCTGGGATATATATTACACAATATTAGCTTAAATCCTAGGCTTTGGTAAATCAATAATAACTGTAGGATGGAGAGTATAAGGGAGATTTATTACTGCATGTACTGTACCAGTCTAATATAATAGTCTTGCATAATATGTTATTTGGTCTTTACACAGTTTACACGCAAATGCAACTATGGAAATAGGACAGACAATAAATTAATATTGGATTTCAGTTTATATTATAATAATCACTGATTTTAGTACAAAATATCTTGCAACATACTTAGTTTTATACAATGTGATATATAAATGGAGAGACAGTAGCTTGGCTTTATAATGCTATCCAGTAGGCTACACCATACTGTGTACTATTATACTGTATTTATCCTTTACACTTGTACACGCGTGTTCCATCTGCTTGCTCGGTATATTTGATGAAGGCCATCCAGCTCTGCTAGGCCAGAATATATGTGGCCAGCTCTCTCTCAATCTTCAAGTTAGGCCCAGATATTCCCTCAGCCTTTCTTAATCCACTGCTCCTTCCACTTGGTGTAGAACTCTGTCACCTTGTGTATTACCAGACCTGAACATTACAGACAAGCTGATCAGACAAAATATACTTTCAAATCTCTCAGCAAGTGGGAAACAGCTAGTTACCAACTTTCTATCCACCAGGAACTACAGAGTAGAATAGGAGAGTAGGAGAGGGGGAGCTCAGGCTAACAAGTAGACAAGGAGATGAGGCTAAGCCAGATGATACATGTTAGTAGTAGATAAACATGAATCTGGCATTCAGAGACCTCTAATTACAAGAAAAGGTGATATAGTCATATTATATTGGAGTATGGCAAAGCCAGACAATGTTGGGATCAAGTTCATTAACAGCAGGAGTGGAATAGAAAACTAGCTTCATATGGCAATTACTAATTAACTGAATTGTATAAATTAGCTTCATTTGAGAATAAAATTGACTGACTAGGAAAGTATGAGGACTTGTCAGTCAGTCAGTGGAATGAATATTCAACTCCCCTGCTTGCCCTGCATTGAAATCTTCTAATTTACTTACATTATGGGAAGCATTCTCCCTCTTGGAGGAATAATTAATATACAATCAACATGCCACTTCCCAAAGCCACAAGAGCTTATTAAATAATACAGTATAACCTAAGCACACACCTCTAGCACCTTTCAGTACTGTTTTGCTATGTGACTGCACTGGAGACATGCAGCCACTCAAACCAACAAACAAACCCTACCATCACCATAAACAACATTTGTTTACTTCATTGCAAGCAGTACATTTCCCATTATGGTAAACCTAACAGTAACCATTTATTGCCAGTTTTGACCAGAAAGTTGGTGATATGACCACTAACAAATCTATAAATATACATGATGATCGGGTAGAGAGGGAGAGGGAGGGAGGGCAGGGTACAACAGGATGCAGGAGGTAGGTGGGCACATGGTGGGCACACACTGAGACAGTGTCATAGCTATGGGAGCTGTTAGCTCACCATAGAAACACACACACACAAGTATATTATATACAGTAGTACACCATTAGTATGAAGTGTACTGTTGGCAACAGCACAGTGGTGTTGATGTTTGGCCAGTAATGAAATTAGAGAATTGGCCACTTGCCATGATATGACATAATAAATAGTTTATATACAGATACACCACTTTCCTCTCTTGCTAGTTGGCTGTGATTGTTACACTTGTGGACAGAGTGCTCCTATAACTCCAGTGCAAGTGGGATCTGCTAATGGAGGTTGAATGACCTCAAACATATCAGCTGCATTGCAGACAGCCCCTCTGAACAGCCTACTGGACAGTGAATGAGTTCACCTACCTACCACTAGCTAACACAAGGTCATGCCATACCCCATGGTGGACCAGAGCCCAAAACAAGAAGGAATAACTCTTACTAGCAACATATTAATTAGGAAATTAATAATGTTTACATGATGTTTCCGTTTTAAAGTTTTGGGATTCAAAACTTCTAACAGTTGTGACTGCATTTTCTCAAATGTTACATGAAGTGGGAAGACCCCCCCCCCATCTAGTGAGTGTCTAGAAGACACACTAAATGGCATACCTTGCTGCTGCACCTGCTCCACCTTCTGTCTAACCCTAGCTGACACATGGCTAGTAGAGAAGTTGACATTAATCAGTACTGACACCATGGCAGTTGGCTGCCACTCCTCGCTCTGCTTGCTCAGGTACTTACAGCAGTCAATAATCTGCAGAATTCTCCTGTAAAGTCATACAACATCATGTGCCAGTCTATAGTCAAACATGTTAACCTATATATTAGAATAGTTGGTAGTGGTGCGGCTAATGTAGACAAGAGCAAACAACTCCAATCAAACAACAATACTGGGAAAACTCTTATAATACTCCAGATCAAGGAACAGCGTACTCTATCACATCTTTCATGTCAATTTTTAACAATAACTATGCTAACTTTGGCACATAAATAAGGCCAACAGTAACAAAAAGATGGCGACTAGAGAAATGAAAGTGTGTAGCAAACTTATCTTACCATAGATCCTTGTCTTTCCGTTTCAAATTACGTAACGAGTCCACACTCATTCGTTCATGAGTCTTTTGAACTCTGATGTATCTATAACACAATAATCGAGTAATTGAGTGGACAGAGAATACTGGAAAATTACTTCCCATCGATACTGGACAATGAATATAGTTTTATTGGCATAATGCCTCCATTCTGATATACATGTATGTAGTATTGCCCCTGGACAATCTTTCATTTTTTACATTTAATATTAAATTAACTTATTGAATACTAACAGTGCCAGCAGAGGGGAATATTTTAAAACCTCTATTAAAAGACTATGAGTGTGAGAAAATTCTCACACAGATTTTCAGTCTCCAATTAATTCTTTGACATTATTCAAAATATTTACTAATTCTAGAAGGATGTAGCCCATTCCATGTAGCTGATTCCATGACAATCTGCTGTAAGATAGAGAGATACTACCATTACTCACATGTTCCCCTTGCCAAACTCAGCTTCCAACCACCTGATGGCATTCCTGGCAGCACTGCTGTCTCTCTTCATGGAATCCAGTTGGTCAATCACTACAAAACAGCCAATACGACTAAGTGATATGTGGTCATGGGTAGTAGTAGTACATGGTCATGCGTAGTAGTACATAGTCATGGGTAGTAGTAGTACATGGTCATGCGTAGTAGTACATAGTCATGAGTAATAGTAGTACATGGTCATGGGTAGTAGTACATAGTCATGGGTAGTAGTAGTACATGGTCATGCGTAGTAGTACATAGTCATGAGTAATAGTAGTACATGGTCATGGGTAGTAGTACATAGTCATGAGTAGTAGTAGTACATGGTCATGCATAGTAGTACATAGCCATGAGTAGTAGTAGTACATGGTCATGCATAGTAGTACATAGCCATGAGTAGTAGTAGTACATGGTCATGGGTAGCGGTACATTGTAGATTAGAACGATTATAATAACATCCATATAAACTACCAAGGAATACAGATATGCACATGTAGGCATATTGCAGGGCACATAACATATGTATCGTAAGAGTAAAACTACCCACTGAGAGTAAATAAAATCAATAGGAGAGATAATAATGGACATGGAAAACACCAGATGATTCCAATCAACTCTACTTACCACACAGGGGAATAATTATAATAAATTTAGAGCTGTATACTAGCTGTTTGATGACATGCATAGTTTCTAGGAGGGCAGAAGAGTCTGGTACGAGGTAGGGAGGCAGGTTCCTGTTACTATTGCTGTGCACACTATCCTTTAGCTGTGACACCTCTGCCTACAACCAGTAGCGATTCTAATTAGTGTATATCCTGCAACAGGCAATGTGCAAAAGACATAACAGATAGTCATGTGCAGAAGAAGACAAGTGTGTGCAGAAGACATAACAGATAGCCATGTGCAGAAGACATGGAGGTGTGCAGAAGACATGGAGGTATGAAAGTATGGAAAGGAAGTTGACAAGAGCCAGTTGAGATGACAAGTTTGAGTTTATATAGAGGTAAAGAGTGTACACCACACACAATACATGTAGATATCAGGATAGAATATTATCCTATGCAATATCTTAGGTGAAGGCAGTAGACAGTAAGGTAAGGTACCCCAAACAACACAGTAACTAATCAACCTGGAGTAATTAAATTCACAAAACACTGTAAAAATATCATTCTTTGCTACTGAAATATTCATGTTACCACAGCAAAGGAGACTATTAGAGGGTGACCATCAATCATTTCAAACACAACTAAACAACCAATACATAGTAGACGCCTTCTTCCCTATTATATATATACGGTGCCGAATGTGGTCCTGTCATACCAAGTGTATTATATATACATGCAACTATAGTTAGCTGCCAGGGCAGAAGCTGGGGCCCACCTGACTATATCTCAATATTTTATAACATGTGAACCTAGTATATTGTATACTTACTTGTAGCCTGTGAATCTATACTTACTTGTAGCCTGTGAATCTATACTTACTTGTAGCTTGTAAACCTATACTTACTTGTAGCCTGTGAACATATACTTTATTGTAACCTGTGAACCTATACTTTCCTATAGCCTGTGAACCTGTACTTACTTGTAGCCGGAGCTGGGCCATATCTTTCATCAGCTGATTCCTCCTTGCATATTTGTCTTCCTAAAAGTTGCAAAATAAAACAGTTATAATACATGTAAAGCAGTTATAATACATGTTAGTTTTTACATCATTTGGTTGTTATAGATATATACTAGTGAAAGGAGAGAAGATGCACGGAAAAGGGAAAAGGCAGAACATGTTGATTGTTGAAAGAATGAGTAATGGGATATAAGAACTCTGGCCCAGGAGACAATAATAAGCTGGACAAACAGCCGCAGGCCAGCTCTGCTTACCAACTGCTGCCTACCATTGACATTCTCTATGTTTACATTAACTCAAAACATGTTTGTAGTTTCTATCGTGGCAAGTAGGAGGAGGGGCTTGTTTTATCGAGTGAGTAAATAGTGCTGTTTTTGTTGTATGAGTAAATAATGGGTTTGTTTGAGATGGGAATGCTAAGTAAGGACATTATTATATACCAGTAATGTTGGTAATGCAGGCCTCATGTGTTTGCTCAGCTCCACACAAATTGACCTGTTTGCTTTCCGAAGCTAATGCTATCTGTTATAGTCAACACTAGGCAAGATTCAATCCATCAGGTAAATACTTGTAGCAAGCTTGTGCATATAGACATAGTAAAATAAGGTGGGTAGATTACAATTGATATCTACACATTTTAAACGCTAGGCAGAATAGACCAACTATAAGATATAACTACACAGAGTATCTCTCGTATGACCAATAACCAGATCTTTGAGAAGTTTACTAAAGTATATAAGTGATATAGTGTACCAGTGGATGGACAGCTAGAGTGGAGAGCTGGTGGAAAGCCTTCGTTGGTACATCTAGATATTAGACATATAATAAATATTGACATAAGTAGATAAGTATGCATTCATATGTTTTTCACTATTGATAACTAAGTGTACCAAGTGTAAATAGTTAGTCAATGCCATAGGAGCTAGCCACTTTACCCAACTCAAGCACTAATACTAACACCACACTCTATAATCTCATAAGGGAGCCAACCAATCAATATAAACCTTAAATCAAACTGCCAGCATATCTCTCCTCCTCCACCAGTGCAATGCCTGCCAGCCAGCCTGGATCTATTGAATGTAACTCCAGTCAGTTCTCCTGGCTAGAAGCCAACACACAACACACCTCATAATGACCTAACACTTTCCAAAACAAGATGTGTCCATACTAAAACAAGACATAAAGTTGGATCTCAGATGCCACTCCAGCAAGTTACTCATAGTAGAGATGGCTCCACATGTAAAGGTGCACAGCAAAGTACCATGAGCTGTATACTATGCATACTGTATACTATGCATACTGTATACTATGCATACTATGCATACTATGCATACTATATACTATATACTATATACTATGCATGTGCATATTATGTACTATATTATACTATGTACTGGGTATACACACATAGTTACAATCATGGAAGACTTTGAAAGAGCACATGGTTTATATATGGGAAAGGATAGAGTGTTTACCATGATGATGAGTGGTTATCAAGTGTGTACATAGTAATCTACTGCCTGCTAGCAGGCGGGAGGGAGGGGAGATCTAGGGTACTAAGGCTAGAGAAGCCAGTGGAGCCACAGGCTACTTTCTTGAGCTGCTAGAAACCCAAATCAATAGCTAGCAAAGTGTATTTAATCTAAGCAAACAGAGTGTGATTAGAGTATTAACATAATATAATTACAAAGATAACAGTTTTACTTTGATATGACAGCATATAAAGAAAGTAGAAGTAGAGGAAGGACTTTGACACTGATGCCAGAGGTAGTGCTGACCAAGAGGGTGGCAGCCACTGCACCCTCATCTATTTATTTGTACCATACATTCCTGGCTCTCACTTGGATAAATTATTTGTTTCCAATTATAATGAGCACTTACATACTAGTATAATATATTGTCTTTTTACACTATTATGCAAATTATTTTCACACCTCATACTCACCTCACACACCTATCAAGTTTCCATGTTTTACAGGGAAACTCCCAGTTTTTAAGGGCACCTCCAGGGCAATTTTAAACCTCCCTGTTACCAATAGGTTTTACAACACATAAAAAATGTTCAACAATATTTTGACCAAAATCAGCATTATCCTGTCTATCATATGAACCTCGGATATTGAGGTAATTGGTGTAATTTCAATCCACCCAAGAGACCAGTGTTTTGCCACCTTGAGGGTTTCTGCTCTAAAAAAAGTACGCTAAATCAAAACCTCCTGGATTTATTTCTATTTACATGACAGGCATGTTCACACTTGCTTATTTCACAAGCAGATATATCTGTATTTCCAACAGATGATATGTTCACAAACTCCCATGTGGATATCTACTTGATGTACGTGTATACACCACATATTAACTGTGGTATATATACGTAGGACTGATAACACCCATACATGTGTCCTTCTCACCATTTTAACTTGTGCATTCTCATCCTGATTGTTACTGTCTAGCTGGGGTCCAAAGAACATACTTGTCTCTTTATTGTAGGTGAAACTGGTGCCCGTTAACTTAGACATCCTGTAGCCAAAGTTTCTGAGGCAGCAGATTCTCAGCAATGCCTGTGAGAATCAAATACAACACTATAAGTGTACTAGCTGAGGGAGAGTTGCTGTTCGTGTATGCACTTGTAAACTAAACTGTCTAGCTGCTCATAAAAGCTATAAAGATAGTGTTATCAGGTCAAATGTCTAACAAGACTAGTTTCGTATAACAGTTGGAAAGTTTACTTGGCAAGGAAAAACACTCACAATGACTCTAGATTACTCTAATGTAAGGGAAGACATTTTGTGTGTCAACTGTTTGGCGAATTGATGGTAGCAAAGGTCGACAATGAATATTCAAATGCAGACTCAAAGTACATGTTTTGTATACATGATGGTCGAGCTAGGTGCAGAAGTGGAGAAATATAAGGTAGCATTGGTTCTTCGCCAACACGGAGCTAAAGTTATTTGCCACATGTGTTTTTAAATAACCCCCAACCTAATTTCCCCAATTACCTAGATAAGATCTAAGACTATGACAAGTTGGCCACTACTACAGCTAAGGTCAGACTGGCTAGGGTTTTTACAACAGTACCTCTTCCATACCCTCCAGCTGGATCTCTCTATCAAAGGAGATCATGGTGTGTGCCTCGGCCATCACAGGAAGTTTGTACATGTTAATATCTTCTCTCATTGGATACGTCTGCTTCCACGAGCCAACTGTACTTGGAGTCAGACTTTGAATATGAGTGAGTAGTTCTGAGCTTGTATACAAATCTACGAGTAAAGTAGTGATATACTGATATATTCATAGCTGACAACATACAACATGTACTCAGGCTGACAGGTATACTGTCTATTATGTACTTACACCAAACACATCATAATTGGCAATAATAATGTTTCATTAGTTGGTTCTAGACCAAACAATATCACTATTAGAAGACTAACTTATCTACATGTACATATACATACACATTATACTGTATAACATTGCAAGCAGACAACTCCCAGATGTACATGTACTAGACAACTCCAACATGAGCATTAGTACAGAAAATCATATTACAGTATGTGGAACCAACCTGATTTGGTGATCATTGATTCGAGAGGTAGGAAGTTGAGAAAATACGAGAGTCTGGACCATAACATGGGAGAACTCTAAAACCAAGACATTCACACTTTACTATTATACAACTGATTAGAGGACCAAGCCACAAAACGGAGTAGGTGCTACATGCATCCGCTGTATTGTAAGCTTGCCACTGAGATCTACTGCTGTCACTGAGATCTAGTGCTGTCACTGAGATCTAGTGCTGCCAATGGTGAGTGAAAGAGGGCCCTAGATGCAGTATTTAGAACCCAAAATTATCTGCACACTGATAAAGTAATGTTGAAATTTATTGCATGGGTAAAAAATTAGATATCGGACAAGGAATTTTTCTGCTACAATGCTATCTATTAATACATATTGCATCAAGTTTACCTAATCAGTGGATTCAAGATTATACTATTATACATGTACATGCATGTATTGTGAGCACTTGAGAGTACCTGTATACATGTGCTGATTATTTGAGGCTGGCATATCAACCAATCACAGAGGACTTTGATAACACAGAGCAGACCCTGATCAGCCAGAGCTGAGAGCACCTGTTTAAACTGCTTCACTCTGGACTCACTCCTAGAATACATACAATGTAAACATATATTTATTATAATATATTATGTGGGGATATTGAACAGTTCATCAGTAATTGAGGGGAGGGATTAGTTGGAATCATGAGAACGTTTGTTACCACCAAGAGTTACTATTCCCTGCGTGTGTGGAAACTCCAGACTTAGTGTTAACTTGATTTAACCAGAGAAGCCATGACTAAACCAAACTAAATCACACTAAATAGTGAAGTATTAATAGTATTGACTGATAGAAAGACCTATGATATGATTTGACTATGATTTGACTATGATCTGAACGCTGATGGTACTAAATGGAGGCAGCACAATAGTAGCATACAAAGGATAAACTGATTTATGCTAGCACATTACATAACACATACAACATATAATTAGAAATATAAACCATTAGAGAAGCATAACAAGTAAGTAGACCTACATGTAGCTAACAACCACCTGCCAGCAATCACCTGCTAAACTAAACCCATACCTATCAACAACACTGTCAGTTTCAGTGTCATCACTGTGATCGCTACCAGTGTGTATGCTGGAGTTAGTGTCAGTGTCTATGGTGAACGTAGCCAACTTTCTACCAATCTCATCCACGTGATGTGCCTCGGGGTCCTTATCAAACCCTGATTATAAGAGATAACAGGAGATAGTGTGAGTGACATCATACTAGATAAATAGTGTGAGTGACATCATATTAGATAAATCCTACTTGAGATATACAGTATATACAGCGTATCTAACATCTATATACTAGTATACAGTATATACAGTGTATCTAACATCTATATACTAGTATACAGTATATACAGTGTATCTAACATCTATATACTAGTATACAGTATATACAGTGTATCTAACATCTATATACTAGTATACAGTATATACAGTGTATCTAACATCTATATACTAGTATACAGTATATACAGTGTATCTAACATCTATATACTAGTATACAGTATATACAGCGTATCTAACATCTATATACTAGTATACAGTATATACAGTGTATCTAACATCTATATACTAGTATACAGTATATACAGTGTATCTAACATCTATATACTAGTATACAGTATATACAGCGTATCTAACATCTATATACTAGTATACAGTATATACAGTGTATCTAACATCTATATACTAGTATACAGTATATACAGCGTATCTAACATCTATATACTAAATAGATAAAATATGAAGTTACTACTGATAACATATATGAACAAAGATAAAGAACACGTACCATTTGTACATCTGTGACAATATTATAGTACGCTGTATACTGTCCATCAATTTCAAGTAGTAAACTAACCATACATATGTACATGTATATCATATGTATATACATTATAATATTTGCTACTCCTACTTGTCGATACAAGCTGTCAAGCGTGAATCCAATGAGACATTTGAATTATATAACAGGTACAGTGTTAATGCTATGCATAGTAAGAGTTATCATTCCGTCAGCAAAGTAACATAACTCCAAAACAAATGCACTAGACTGCATATGTATAAACTGCACATGTATAGACTGCACATGTATAGACTATACATGTATAGACTGTACATGTATAGACTGTACATGTACAGTCTATACATGTGCAGTCTATACATGTATAGACTGTACATGTACAGTCTATACATATACAGTCTATACATGTGCAGTCTATACATGTACAGTCTATACATGTATAGTCTATGTACATTTGTATAGACTGCACATGTATAGACTGTACATGTACAGTCTATACATGTACAGTCTATACATGTACAGTCTATACATGTACAGTCTATACATGTACAGTCTATACATGTGCAGTTTATACATGTGCAGTCTATACATGTGCAGTTTATACATGTGCAGTCTATACATGTGCAGTCTATACATGTACAGTCTATACATGTACAGTCTATACATGTATAGTCTATGTACATGTATAGACTGCACATGTATAGACTGTACATGTGCAGTCTATACATGTATAGACTGTACATGTATAGACTGCACATGTATAGACTGCACATGTATAAACTGCACATGTATAGACTGTACATGTATAGACTGTACATGTATAGACTGCACATGTATAGACTGTACATGTATAGTCTATGTACATGTATAGACTGCACATGTATAGACTGTACATGTATAGACTGTACATGTATAGACTGCACATGTATAGACTGTACATGTATAGTCTATGTACATGTATAGACTGCACATGTATAGACTGTACATGTATAGACTGTACATGTATAGACTGCACATGTACAGTCTATACATGTGCAGTCTATACATGTACAGTCTATACATGTACAGACTGTACATGTATAGACTGTACATGTATAGACTGCACATGTACAGTCTATACATGTACAGTCTATACATGTACAGTCTATACATGTACAGTCTATACATGTACAGTCTATACATGTGCAGTCTATACATGTACATAGACTATACATGTACAGTCTATACATGTGCAGTCTATACATGTACAGTCTATACATGTACAGTCTATACATGTGCAGTTTATACATGTGCAGTCTATACATGTGCAGTCTATACATGTACAGTCTATACATGTATAGACTGCACATGTACAGTCTATACATGTACAGTCTATACATGTATAGTCTATGTACATGTATAGACTGTACATGTATAGACTGCACATGTACAGTCTATACATGTGCAGTCTATACATGTACAGTCTATACATGTATAGACTGTACATGTATAGACTATACATGTATAGACTATACATGTACAGTCTATACATGTATAGACTGTACATGTATAGACTGTACATGTGCAGTCTATACATGTGCAGTCTATACATGTACAGTCTATACATGTATAGACTGTACATGTATAGACTGCACATGTACAGTCTATACATGTACAGTCTATACATGTACAGTCTATACATGTACAGTCTATACATGTACAGTCTATACATGTGCAGTCTATACATGTACATAGACTATACATGTACAGTCTATACATGTGCAGTCTATACATGTACAGTCTATACATGTACAGTCTATACATGTGCAGTTTATACATGTGCAGTCTATACATGTGCAGTCTATACATGTACAGTCTATACATGTATAGACTGCACATGTACAGTCTATACATGTACAGTCTATACATGTATAGTCTATGTACATGTATAGACTGTACATGTATAGACTGCACATGTACAGTCTATACATGTGCAGTCTATACATGTACAGTCTATACATGTATAGACTATACATGTACAGTCTATACATGTATAGACTGTACATGTATAGACGTCCTTATCGACACCAGAACGTAATTGAATACACGGGATACAAGTACAGTGTAGCTTGAAAGAAGTTCTAACGTATGACGCAGAGAACGCATACCTGGAGGTACAGATACTTGCTTCTTGCCCTGAGCTATATCATCGACTAGACTGTAGTTGAATGTATACGGGGGCTGGGGTAGACCACCCGTAATAGATAGAAGGTCTGATGACATCTGCTGTAAATCATCTTCATTACCCACAAAGCAATTGGGAAGTTTAGTGCTGAGTAGGCTATGGAGCGACATGGAGGTAGAGCTGCTCGAGTATTTGGAAAGATTCTACAAACAGCCACCACAAGCATTGAATTACTTCTAATCATATTACAAGATGCCTACATTCATCACCAGATTCCAGAACTCACCTCTGAAGACGTAGACTCCAGGAAGCCTGGCTTGAGTTCCTGACTGACCATAGCCAGGTTATCCTCGTCTTCACTGGAGGAGGAGTCCACGGCTCCCGTAAGAAAATTAATTTCCTCTTCATCATCAGATATCATAGTCAACACTTCTTCATGTTGTATCTCATCTTCCCCTGTAGGTTTAAATTAGTCATTATAATAAACGTGTCCCGGTGTTGCATAACATGCACATGCCTTCACAATGATATACCATGTAAATAAAAGTATTCCCTGTTATACATGTAACTAGTTGATATCAGATGGATCTATTCATATTGCATTTCATTTTAAGTTAGAAGTGGGTAGACCAATAAGGTACATTGCACCAAATATAGTACGGCTGGTTAATACAGGAGGGGATGAATCCAATGAAACACATGCATAGCACAAGAGAATGCACTGTGCACTTGCAAGCTGTTCTAGTCCAACTCTACATGGTCCACAGTCTATTTTACACATGAGTAACATTCACCTTCACTGAGATCTTCGTCTGTTCTGCGACGTCTGCGTCTCTTCATTCTGGCTAACTTCCTGTCCGTCTCCACACGATCCGGGTCGTTATCATCATCATCACAGGAAGCTTCCTTCCGTTCCTCTTCCAGCAGTTTTTGCTTTATTTTCCTATCCAGATCGTCATCTAAATGAAAGTAATACACATGGTAGGTTTTAGAGTTTAGACAGTACTACAATGCAAGCAAAGCAGTGTGTATTGCAGTCAATTTTTCATTTAAAAATTTATTGGTGATGGTGATGAAGCTTGGATGAAATAAACTTGATCTGAAGCTAGTATTCTAGTTCACCTGAAAGTATAGAAGGGCTAGGGTGGCTGCTAGAAGGGTGGTCTGTAGAAATAGCAGCTATTTCCTCTGGGTCAGGTCTAACAGAGAACGATGGGTTCTTAGCCTCGTAGAAGCTCGTCTGAAGCCTAGTGAGGGTGTGGTTGAGGATGTGGGAGAACACAGCTAAGTTCAATGCTATAGCCGCGGCTACTTGTTTGGAACCTAAAAAATTATACTTGTACAATAACCCAGTAGACGAATGGCGAAGACAGTCGATGCACCTATTACAAATCTCAACCGAATCTACATGTTTGTGCATCCAATGAAATCGCAAAATATTAGATGGTATAAACAAGTGAAAATCAATGCGAGTTTTGAAGGAGGGTCACCGAAAATAGTAAACCAGAACTATAAAACTTTGATAGAAGGACAGTTCATGATTCTAATAGCTAAACGTTATGCATACCTTGATACTGTAGTTTATGTACAACTATAGTAATTAGTACGACTATTTTAAACACCATCTCGTCCTCCAAGTATGCCATCTTCTCCTCTCCTAATTTCACGGACGGGTTTTCTTCTGGTACAGGATGGAAGAGGACAAAGTCAAACTCTTTGAGCACCATCTGACATAGAGACTGCAGCTCCTTGGGTTCCACACTACAGAGTTTATGCTGATATGCTAATTATATACATGTCTTACATAAAACTGTAACAATCGTTAAATTATAATACAAATCAAAATCCTTAAAGTTTATCAAATGAAAATTTCGATGACGGGAAACTTGCAACGATTTTAAAATCGTATGTAAGGACTCCACCTGGTGGTAGAATTTGGAGCTCCCAGATTGTACAATGTATCCATAAGATGTAGGAACTTAATACAGAAGCTCTTGATGTCGAGTATTCTCTGTTGATGAGCAGATAACTCCTTGTGTCTTGTCGACGTCTGTACCTTCATCAGCTCCTTGTACCGTTTCTGGTTGAGGTCGAATACTCTACGCAAGTTAGACGACGCTCCTTGGAACTTTGATGGTGAGGCAACGCTGTCAACCATATAGTAGTGTGTAAAAAGGGGAGCAATATGTACGTACACATCACCCACAAGGATATAATGTATGTAGGAGCATACAAGTAGTGGTACGATAACTTACCACCTAATGTAATGATAGGCTGCATCCAGCCCATAATATCTGGTGCCAACGAGTGTGCCCAGTTGATTGTGCGGCATCCCTGGTAATATAACCAATTGTATAACAGTGAATATACTACAAAATATGCACATGTAAAGATATGCAATGTATGATACACAGTACTATTGCTTAGTGCTGGGCGGTTTTGATTTGCATGTGCATTCAGTTTTTTTGCTGATTTTTCTAAAAGACTGAATGAAACCAAAGTTGTCTTCTCACCCTCGGTTTAATTCAGTTTTTTTAATTCATGAAAAAACACCGAACCGGAAATTAAATACTCAATGTTGGGAGTTGTCACACCCCGCGTTTAAGCTGTGATGGCGGCCATTTTTAATTTTCTCTAATAAATCGCAATTATTAAATGACAGTTATCTATAATAATATGGAGGTATAACAACTAGAAATCAGTGAAACTAAAGTAAATCATCTCTGGGTGACAATGATGGCTGTAGCTAAGTCTTTATTCAAAGGATGACATCGAATTATAAAGATTGAAAGATGCATAACATAAATTCATGTGTTCGTAGTTTCAGCCATTACCGGAAATGGCCGCCATTTTCATTTTGTTTAATAATTTGCAATTATTAAATATCAATTATTTATAACAATATGCAAGTTTGACTACTAGAATCAGATGAAAACTACAGTAAACCCTTACTGGGTGACATTGATGGCTGCAGCTAAGTCTGTATTCCAAGGATGACATCGAATTATAAAGATTCAAAGAAGCACTAAAATGGCAGTCATTTTCATTTCGTTTAATAGTTGACAATTATTAAATATTTATTATTTATAATAATATGCAATCGTAACTGCTATAATGGAGTGAAACTACAATAAATAACCACTGGGTGATAATTTTATGGCTGCAGCTAAGTCTAAATTCCAAGGATGGAATCGAATTATAAGGGTTGAAAGAAGCATAACATGAATTCACATGTTTGCAACGCCAGCCATTATCGAAAGTGGGTGCGCAAAGAGGCCAGGCGCGGTTTGACTTTTAAAACCAAATAGAACCGCACCGCCGCATTCGGTGTAGGTTCACATTTTAAATTTTGGCAGTTTTTGAACCGAAAGAAAAAAACTGAAAAACTGAATGACACCGAAACACCGTACAGCACTACTATTGCTACTAACAGGACAGCCATGGTAGCAGGTCACAAAGACATAACATCATTAGCCTGAGAGGTGCAGAATTGAGATATTAATTACACAAAGCAATATTCTTATTGAGACTCCATGTAGAGGAAAGAGCAAGAGCATCACTTGATGAAGCTACACATACAATGTACATAATAATTATAATTCTATCTACAAGAGTAGCGCAGTACAATGTGTATATATAGCACAACGCTATGTGCCTGGATAGTATATTGTTATTTATATGTATAGTATGGTATAGCACAGTATAATGTGTATGTATAGCACAGCGATATGTGCTTGGATAGTACATGGTTATATACATGTACATGTATGTATATATAGTACATGGTTATATATACATAATGAATAGTAAGACGAGACGCATTTTTTTATATTTTTATTGACTCCTAATATTTCGATGTATGTCCATACATCATCATCATCCTCTGATGATGATGCATGGACATACATCGAAATATTATGAGTCAATAAAAATATAAAAAAATGCGTCTCGTCTTACTATTCATTATTAAGATACTTGCTCGAACCAACATTTTCCATTATATACATGTATGCATGTATGTATGTATAGTATGGCCTACCATTCTCAGGTAGATAGTGCAAAGCCTGGTAGTAGTATCTCTGAGCCAGCACCCAGCTTCTGTTTCCATCATATTCCTTCATGTATCTAGCTACAACATAGAGCAGATAACTCCATAGCTGCAGGGAATACTCTGTTCTACTTGGGAATGTAATCCCTTATTCTAGCAGCACTTAGCTGTGCTTGTGATTGATTTTCAGTTGAGTGTAAAGTAAGATATTTAAGAGAATTGATCAGATTAAAGTGCTATTAATATATATTATAATTACAGATTAGAATCACAGGTGTACTACTTCTCTGGTCTACCCTTGAGGTACCAGCCATCAGCAGCCTACTACAAGATGTCTCCAATCTATCGACACTGAATACTATATGAATCACTCACCCAAGTCTCCAAGGTACATTAGACATCTGTGTACAGCTTTCTCCGCCCAGCTCAAGCCAGCAGAGTCTTGCTTAGTAGCACCTGTCTCAAACTCAATAGCACTCGAGTATCGTCTGTAGTAGCAGTCAGTCATAGTGTCTATAGTCAACTTAAACTCATACTGTATTCGGAATAGTAGGTGGTTGTAAAACCCTGACGCTGCCATTAGATGGGTCTGATACGATGTCACAAGGTTCTTGGGCAGCCGTGTGTTCTAGAACATTCAATATTAAGCTTGAGTAACACTTAACCCAATATTTAACTAAGAGTGTAAATTACACTGAAAAATAAAAGCTACTATCCGGGTTTAGACTGACTGGCATACATGTAGTCTAATGAACATGCATTTATGACAATAAAACATAAAGTTATGTGAATAACAAAGAGATAAGTGATTATACAATGATACATAATGCACATTTAGTATTCCCTACTCTGTGTGGATTTAGTCACCTTCTTGAACTGCTTCATTGACTGTATAGGTTCGTAGAAGACTTTCCTCCACAGTAACTCTTCAGCCTTTCGTCCAAATCCCACTGGGTCATGGAACATAAGTCTCTCACAGTAATCCTTTAGTCTAGAGTACATGTACACGCAGGTATGGTTTAAGTAGTGAGTTACTAACAGCTAATTAATCCCCTAATCTTTTAATTACTTTAACGGTCACCGTTAATCATGAATAAGTGAGACACTACATTGCTACCTGACAATAATGACAAAGGAGGGAGTTGCTTGGTACTAAACCAGATCTCATACCCACCAGCACACAGACAGAGGAGCTATAGAATGTGATTGAGTTTTACTCCACACCAACAACCCTAAACTAAGTAATTTATCAGTGCTGTTCATTAGGTAGCAGGTTACCCATACACATAGTGAAACCCACCTGTTTCTGTAAAATATGGTTTCAGAAGAGAAGAGATCTCTCGTGGTAGACTTCCTTTTAGCTATGTCATCCAAATTCTTAACTGTCTCCATTGCATGCCTAAAATAGCAGTAATTCCACTGGTTCGAGATCTTAACCACGACAATCCGTCAATCGTCTTTGGTTTCATTTTACCAGCCAATTATCAGACATGTGGGATATCAGCCAATAGCCATAGAGCAAGCGAGGAACGATACTAGTAGGACTATCTGACTCAAACTCTTTTTATAACCACTTCTGCAATGGTGGTCAGGGGTCGAGATAGCTGAGTTGGTAGAGCACACAGCTTTCATTCTGGAGGCTGTGGGTTCAAATCCCAGTTGGGCTGTTTCTGGCAAAAAACCTTCAGCAAGCTTTTCACCCTAACTTGCTGGGTTTGTTCGGAACAGGACCTAAAATACAGGAGGTCTCGTGTACCAAATCCAATCGGGCACGTAAAAGATCCTGGGAACACGCTGCGGAAATTGGCGGTGCTCCAGCTCCATCCATGTGTGGCCTGGTCTTGTTCACATTCCTGTGATCACACCAGACTACCCCACACATAAGATGAAGAGCAATGTTGTATAACTAGCAGAAAGCTTCATTGCTGTAGGCTCTGCTGGGTGCTGGGTATTTCCCAGCATTCCATTGTAATTAGTGGCTGAACTTTACTTTCGCATGTCAGGTTAGTAAAACCAGGTTCTCTGGGTGATTTTGCATCACTTTGAATACAGAAAAAGATAGAGAAATCATCTATTATTATGAATTTCTAGGCAATAGTAGTAATAGTAGAAAACTTTGCTACTTGAGGTAGAAACATTCTAATAATACATAACATTTGACAGCTGAAACACCAGCATCCACAATGCAGAAGCATATTTTATCATACTTACAATAGTTGATTGGCTCTCCGTTACTAGCTGGTGCTACTCACCATATTTTTAAAAAAAAATCAATGAATATCCTTCTAGTTATTAGGAATTTATCAAAATCATAAATTATTACCCATCTAGCATTCAAGTTGTGTTGGTAGATAATTGATTCTACTAATTAAGATTTTGTTTGCAACTTCATCTGATGATGACTACAGGACCGTTATCGAAACATAGGAAACATGGCACCATCAAAAATATTATCAATATTACATTATTTAATTATATTAATATTAATTAATGTATTAATATTACATTGTTTAATTATAATATTCACATTTAAAATAAATGTAAATGCAGATATTGATAATTAACCATGATAAGATAATGATTCTGTATCTGTTTAGTCCTGCAAAACCTCCTAGTGGAGTCAAGATGAAGGCCTCTGTTAATCTATCTACTACTAGTCGTCAGTCCCAGCCATAGCCCTGAGGTCCCTAATGGTTCTAGGAAATAAGCTAAGATAGGAAATATTAATAGGTCCTATTTACTATTAGTTAATAATGATGTGGGAAGCCCCAAATAACATGGAACGTTTTAATACATTACATGCAGATTGATAAAATATTTAAAAATCTCATTATCATTGCTCATCATATTACTCAGAAGTTTAGTTTTATTCTGCTGTTTCGTCTCCTGTATTCCAAAGTTTTTAAACCTAAAACAGTCCGAGCCGCCGTTATGATAATGATTGATCACTTTAATTTTTATCCTACATCTATTTTATTTATTGCTATTACTTTATAAAATAATTATTATTAAATTATATTAATATATATTAATATTTATATTAAATTATATATATATATATATTATTACTTACATTTTTACTAGATCAGAGTAATAATTATTAATTATAGTTTATTATGTTATGTCATTAATTACTATTACAATTTTTATTATTATTTTATAATAATTGTTATTTTTATATATTATCATAATGAATATGATAATCATTATTATTATCCATAAGACCATAACTCACTGAACAAAACTTACTTAAAAGCACGCCTTGCTTGGTCCCCTGAAGTTCGCGACATCATTGATGCTTCATATATTGTTATAAATTGTTAACCATGTATAAAAATTACTAACATGAAGCCGAAAACGTGTCATAATTTAATTATTGTTATTACCACTTGCCACAAAATGAAACTCTTTCCACTTTTCATTTTGGAAACTTTAGTTTATGCCGCAAACAGATGATGATCAATGCTGTTGATAGTAATAAAGTAACCATAAATCACACTCATAGAATCTAACAAAAACCTGTATGATGACTTTTACCTGCATCATGATGTGCTTGGCAAAATACAATGATCGCTAGAGTTGTAATGTCAATTATATAATATATTGTATTGCAAATAGACCAAACAGCTAATTGTTTCCTGTTCAACTTTTAACAGATTATAATATTATAAATTATAATGATATTATAATATAATAATATTTTTTTATAATTTAGGTCTATCACACGAATTTTTATACTTTATCTTAATATTACTGTTCCCACGTTTTACGTACAAAGTACGGTTTTAATGGGAATAATTTAAACTCAAACACTTTACTAGATTATCATTATTGATTATATTATAGGCCTAAGAATTTACCTCAGAATTTACCTCAGATGAGGTAGGACTCCACCATCAATTTCATGCAAATCTATAAGGGAGCCTCTAGTTTTAACTATTTTTTGGACTAGGGAGTCTGCAATATTTACAGTATATCACTGTTTAGGATTGGAAGTTGGTTTCTCATCTTATCTCACGAATTGTTCGTGGCAGGAAACTAGAGTGGTAAATGCATTTTTTGGCTGATATTGAGGTTGGCTCTCCTCTGGCAGCTGCTCTAGTGGTCATTGTTACCATCTCTCTGTCACCCACAATATCATCATATGCTCTGGATAGAGTGGAATGTTGTTCTTCATTCTGAAGAATCCTGGTCAGTAGACACAGGCGATGGTTTTTTCTTCTATTTTCAAGGGTCCGGATCTCTAACTGATCTCTCGCCTCTGATACACTGTCAGTACGCCCCCTTAGGTTTGCTATAAATCGTATGGCACTGTTCTGGATGAGTTCTATATCATGGATCTTGTTCTTAGTTGAAGGGTCCCATACTACATCTGCATACTCAAGTCGAAGCATACTCAATGTCGAAGCATGTTGTAATTATATTATAATTATATGCAAAACTTAACTAGTAGCTTACACAAGCCTCTGTCGTCCCATTCCGGAGTATGCTGATATCCTGTGGGGGTTTGATAAATAGCATCAAAGCACGATATGGCGTCTGAAAAGGATGGTACTGATCTAGCGATCTTAGACTACAAACATTTGAAGACCGGAGAAAGAAATCACTGACTGTGACTCCACTCTCTCATTTGATTTAATGAGAATTCTCTCACTAGAAGACAAACATGAAGCCCTATCCTCTTCATACAACTAAATCATAAGCAGCAAATGTCTGTACAAACAAGAGCTGTGAAACGAGGAGAACCTACCTCAATCTATACTGCATTACATATTTATCAGAATAGTTTTCTACCAAGAACGATACGAAATCTAAGGATAGAGCCTCCACAATTCCAATCTGAAGCTTGAAAACGGCAAAATGCTGGAACCCTGTACAACCACTGTTTTTTCCTTATCTTAGTCTTACACATGTGGGCCCTCTATTTTTGTACCTTAATGGTGGTTTAAGGGTGTCCTAAATTCATTGAGGTGAGATAAGATTATAAAAGTATTGAACATGTTTCATTGTGATTCCTTGCACTACTAATAGTCTAATTTAGTCTAATTATATTAATAATTATTTTATATAATTAAATTCTTTCCTACGCATATTAGTTATTTTAGTTTAAAATTGATTGAGCCTCAAGTTTATTACTTGTAGTATTCGCAGCAAATGACTGAACCTTTCATTCACTGGGGAGTTTTATTCTGCTCATTCCTGTCTGGGACTACCAATAGCGTAGCTATCACTCCAATATCAAGGGCAGAGATGTAGAGAGAGCCATGGAAAAGCTTTGCTTGCAAACGCTCCAACAGAGGATGAAAAACCAACATGTTGGCCTTCTACTGAAGGTCTTGACAAAAGAAGAACAACATTCCACTGTCAGTGTAGCTTACGATAATATTGCTGAAACATCCAGCAGGTATGTTCCCAGGCAATGGGATTCCCCTGGTCAGATCAGGTGAACAATAATTTTTTCAAGAACTATAAGGGATCTGAGGAGTGGATGCAATAGATGAGTACATAGAATGGTTCACAACCGTGACCTTCACAAAGACAGGCCAGATAGTTCTGTTCAGTCAATACAGACTGTTACTCAATTTGATAAGACTACAGTCCGCAAACTGTTTAACCCACTAATAATATGCGGCAGACATCCTCTTCCCCTTAGGGTGGTCCAGTATGATGATTTCTTTGGGTAAGTCGAGTAAGCGCACCTTGTCGCTGGTCTTCTCCTCTAGACTGCACACCATTGCACCTTCTGGCATCTGACCAGCAGAAAAGATGCTACCAATTCATAAGGCTGCTTCATTCCCACAGTAGAGAAATTGCCCAGTGTACTTGTCTTCAACAGCAATAAATAGCACTATAACTTGCGCTTGTATGTGTCTCTAGACGCTACTTTAGCAAGAGGAGCTTCTCTGCCTAGAACATGCATGGCATTAATATTCTTTACTGTGTATTTCTGTATGTCTTTCAGCAAACTCTATTGCTCGTAGTCTAGCTGGACCTCTGCGAGTCTTAGCTCTTAATTTTAATGTACCTCTAGTTCTTTTGCACAGTTTTACCACTATAGCAGAGAGACCTGAAACCTGTAGTCTTTATTTGACAAATATACACTATGTATATACATGTGTTGTAGTATCGTATGTACACGTACTCGTATTATACATGTAGACCTATAGTTATAGTATTTATAGTATTAATGTTTTATTCCTTATTGGATATTGTGTTCATATACATACATTATCTCACAAATTCCAGATCAGATGGTTTTATTCTTCACAGCCAGTATGCCTATTATATGATCTGCACTACCATTATAAAAATAATAATAATAAAATACATGTAACGATAGTAGGTTGCAGACTGTGAGCTGTTCTGTCCAGCAGTGTCATTTATCCATATATATGTGCAGCTGGCATACAATGAATGAATGACACAATTTGGTAGAATTTGCAAATAAATGGATGTGGTACCCAGAATATTAATATAGTTATATACTGTAGAAATGCAGTTGACAATCCAATAAAAACATCTCATAATCTTGATCCAATACCCTATCTCTGATTACATATCCTACTAACAAACTGCTAACAGTTCAGGAGGAGTGAGGAATTTTTGGACAAAGTAAATTCTGTTTAGCTGGAATAATGGGAAACACCAAACATCGAGTTTTAGTATTTAATCTCCAAACATCACATGCACATAAAGTTTAAATATTGAAGTATGTATCTATAACAAATAGCACCATATATAGGAAAATACTAGGAGGTATAGAAGACCTTTTGTGTGGCATATATTAATACTAGTCTATGCACAACACTCTTGCATATACCAATACCGTTTATTCATACAACTATTTCACAGTAAGAATCACTCAATCCAGAAGTAATAAATTATTGGTCATCCAAGGTTATTCAAGCAAACATAATAATATGGTTTTCTTTGACGGATGTTGGAAGAGGCTAATCTGGTAAATGCTGCAATGCCAGACACAATGTGAGCCCGAAAAATTTCTAATTTGTATTTTACCATTTTGCAGGGCGTAAGCTACACATTTATTCATCCAGTATGTTACCTGGTGTTGGAATATTTGGCACTGGACACCTCGCGAAAACCATAGTTAGAATTTTAAAAGAGTGTGGATTCACTATTGCTGCGGTTTGGAGCCGAGCACTGAAGGATGCTGAGCAGTTTGCTAAAGAGTTGGCCATTCCAACGTACACTAACAAAGTGGATGGGTTGCTACTGAAACCTGAAGTCAGGTGCGTGGTGATACTGTGCACACCCCACTTGCAATCGCCTATTGCAGTTAAAGCAATGGGAATTGGCAAACATGTTATTGCCACATGGCCAGCTGGAACAAGTCAATTGGAAGTTTTAAAGATGGTAAAAGGTGCTACATATTACCCGAGTTTATTGTCAATGATGTGCCACGGTTTGCGATTTCTTCCAGCCTATATGATTATGAAGCAGAATATTGCCTCAGGACAAATAGGTGATCTTCAACTATTTGAAGTTCGTGTGCATCGTCAAAAGAAGGCGGCTGAATACAGCTGGCGTTGTGACGATTTGATGGGTGGAGGGGCCTTATCACTACATGGTAGTTACATCATTGACATAGTTTCATATCTCTCAAATCAAAGAGCCACCTCTGTCAGTGGAATGATAAAGACATATGCAAAAGGGAAAGATGATGTGAAAAGTGTTAGGGAGGTCACTTGTGATGATTTCTGTACATTCCAAATGGAGTTGGGAGACATAAGTGTGTCATGTACTATAAACACTCATGTGAATGGTAAATGTTCGCATGAACTGATTGCTGTCGGTTCTAAAGGTAGACTAGTCGTTAGAGACCTGGACTTGTATATACAGATGAAGGGTGAAACAGATGAAGTACTACTCCACCAAGAACTGGACGTCACGTCATCTGATGAAGTAACACCGGGATATGCTGAAGTTGGTCGGGTTCCATTTGCTATTGGTAGGTGTTGTGTGTGACGAGTGCCCATGTAGCCTACCTATATATAATCATTGGGGACTTTATTCACAAATAATGTAGTTTGAAAAAACTTGATTAAGAGAAACTTCTTTTTTCTCACTAAACTGCGGTTAAGTAATAGACTTGTCAGTTGGGTCAGCTACTAACTTCTTCCATTTTCTCTATTTATATACACTATGTGGACCTGATTTGTCTCTAATTGGTGTCATATTTAGACGTAGATCAGCATTTCTTTGTTTATCAGTAATTGTGAAATCATTATAATTATCCGATGATTTTCATGCCAGCAGCAGCAGTTATCTTCGACACATTCTTAGATAACTGTTGCTAAAATGAACATCATAGGCCTACAAATGATAGATGATTGAGAAAAACCAGGCAGATATTCTATTAGACCTTGATCAGTCCTTCTGTTATGATGCTCAGCTTTCCAAGGCATGTTGGAGAACTTACATGTAAATATACTCATATACAGTAGATGTATGTTATCTTCCTGTAGGATTGGAGAAGGCCTTGAAAGGTGTGGCTAGTGCCTTTAGAGCAGTAGAAGATGTGCATGGCTGGAGTAGGGAATTAATACCCGATAGAGGCACGTTTGAAGATGCACTCTATGTGCAAACAGTGATAGACTCTATAAAGGTATCCAGCAGAACTAAGCAGTGGGTCTCTGTTAGCGTGCTGGAAGAGGAACCAGACCCAAACCCTCATCTCTCCTCAGTAGTTAGACGGAATGCATTAAACTCTTTTTATTGAAACAAAATATAGTAGGTACAGCTTGTCAGCTTATTAAACCAAGAGATTGTGGAGAGATTCCAGATACTACTAGTCAACCTTGTTTAGTGTGCACTGTACTTAGTTTTGCTTATAAAACATGTACATAACGTTGGCGTTTGGATGGTTGCATACATATATGTAATAGTTTCTTACCTTTCTGTGGTACATTTTGATTGAACGTTTCTATAGAAGCAGTAATGTTCATTGTCCAATAATAACCATTTACATAATATTATATTCTGTATTGGCTGTTCAAAATATACATGTATGTTGGCTCACTCAAGTCTCTGAGAGCAACTCAGATTCAACAATGGTGTATAGTGTATAGTATGTACAACTGCCATATGGTTATGCATATCATACATGTTATGTATAAGATAGAAGAATCTCTCTGGTTTTAATGGTGAATATAAGGTAGAAGAGTGTGGGGCTGGCACTGGTGGGGCTGGGGCTGGTACTGATGGGGGCTGGTACTGGTACTGGTGGGGCTGGCACTGGTACTGGTGGGGCTGGCACTGGTACTGGTGGGGCTGGCACTGGTACTTGTAGGGTGTGGAGGTATGCTGTGGTGGTAGAGAGCTGTCACTATTGACATCCACAGGATGTACCTGTTTGTGATAAAGTTACACTCTAATGCTCAGAGTCAGGAAAGTCTAGTTTGTCCAGAAATGGAAGTCCTCAGCAGTTGATTAATTTTATAGTTAGGGTCTGTATAATATGATGTTTGTAACGAGCACCTCCTCCATGATTAATATAAATTTTATATAACTGAGGTGGTATGAGAAGAGGACAATTATCTGTATTTCATTCTTATTAATATCAAAAGTATTGATCTCTAGCACTATATAGGAGTATACAAACTGTAAAACATAAGCAAGAGCTCCAGGGCTATTACAACATAAATCCAAGAGTACATTCATAAGAGGAGGAAAAAATTCAACAAAAAACAAGATCAAATAAAATGTGAATAATGAATAGTATGTAACATAACTATTATATTGTTATAAAATAAATTTGAGATTTGTCCAGAGTTTAAGATACATATAGATACATTTATGTAAAATACAAGTGACTACAAGATTATGCAGTGTGGTAAGCTGGTGCACGGGAGATGGAGAGTATACGGCATAGCACAGTGTTAAGGGTACAGTATACAATTATAGAGGCTGTATTGTATTTTAATACCAATTATTAAATAAGAACCTGTTAATAGTTCATCTTGGTGGACCTGGTGCTCAGGCTAGAACATATACCATATAATGAGATTATTATAGTAGCAAGTAATAGTACTCAGATACATTACTATGTTGCTTTGGCGGGTGCAATTAGGAAAAACAATACGACACAAAGTTTTAGGTTGTTTAGATTCAGTAGTTGATGTGATCTTATTCACAAACAATCTCAGAGAATTACAAATTTCATTGAAGAAATCGCAAAAAAATTCATTGTACTATAACACCATACAAATGGTGGGTAGGCAACACATATCTACGTGTATATATGTTGTTGCAGCAGCCAAACACACCCGTAACAGTGAATGAACAGTTAGCATGTGTTCCACCTAGTTCTGATCCTCATTACTAACTTGAGTTTTATCAGCTTGCACCTGAGGTGTCGCACTAACGGAACGTCCCCGTTTACCTTTCACTGCACTTATGATCACTTCTTCGGCAATAGGCTCCACCTCTTCCTTGTGCATCGTTGACAAGAGACTGACCATGGCTTGACGTTTCTCGGGTCTGTACTTCTTCAGCATGTCTGGATCAAAGCTGGGATGTCGCCTGACATGCTTACTCAGGTGGTCGCTTCTCATAAACCTCTTATCACAAATAGGGCAAATGAAATTCTTTTCTCCTGAAGTACAGAAACATATACATACTTATTTATATCTAGTCCTCAACAACACATTATATTAGCATATGAGCAGAATGTTCAAGTGTAGGCATCAGAAATGTGCAGTATCAATTTATATTGGATAAATACATGTGTATTTGCTCCTATATTGGCTACAAACACACAGTCCTCATCCCTATTGGCTAGAAACATACAATGTTTATTCCTATTAGCTAGATAGATACATCTATAATACAGCTATGTATTGCTTATAACAGTAAGGAGACAACTCCAATAAAAATCAGTTACTATGTATAATACTCCAGATATAATAGTTACTTTGTACATGCATGTAAAATGGCCTGTTTAGCCTTCATAAAGATTACACTGGTATATTAGGTTGGCACATCAACCAACTTAAAATACTCCACAGAGTTAAAGTCTATATTATTCCTGTTTAAACAAACGTCAGTCAGTAGGGTAAATTTAGTCTAAAATGACCTACAAAGTCAACATCTCCATGAGTTTGTTCAAAACAGGATAGCAGTTTCGTCAAAAACCTTTGAATGGTAGCAAAATTGAGGGTGAACATATCAGAACCAGAACAAAAAGTCTTTTTTTCTAAAATTGATCCAGGAGTGCCTTTACTGTCCCCAGTTAAGGTGAAGGCCACATCCTGAGGGGTGACACAGAATACACCATGCATTAATGACCACATCAGTTGTTTAACATGTTTTTGCAATTAGGCTATGAAGTCATAATAGGCCTACATACATACATATATGTATATCAATCATACTAATCACACTAAAACAATTCACCTGTATGAGTTCGAAAATGTCTAGTAAGTTCATCAGATCTAGCAAACTTTTTATAGCAGTCCTCCCATCTACACGTAAATGGCTTTTCCCCTGTAAAAATATTCAATGTTTATTAGTTACATGAATATAATAGAGGCTCACATTCAGATGCTAGCACAAGATCACACCATGTTCTCATCCACTCCATTTCCGCTAGTGTGTAGCCTACAGCGTAACCACAGAACAATGCTAATATCAAGTGGCATACTGACCTGTATGTGCACGCAGGTGTGCCTTGAGATGAGAGGATTTACCGTAACTGCGTTTGCAATCAGCATGAGGACATTCAAACAGTTTTTTAGTTTTACTACGGTCAACCATGCCTCTTAGAGATTTTTCCCTATGTGAACCAATATGCTTCATCTGTGTTAAGATGGCGGCCGCATACTGATCTGATACGATTTCTGAACCCGAATCCGGAGAAGAAGGTCTATTAAATGTCACATGAGATTCTGCTGCTGCTGCAAAGTAATTGTGATCGATGAGATGTCTGGGGGGATATAGAAATCGGACAAACCTATCAGCGCTCAAAACAACAGAGTCACAAACTGAGAAGATCTTTGGTGGATTTTCTCGTTGATTATTTTGCGATTCAATGCGCACTCTATCAAGACTACAGATGGCTTCAGCTGCCAGATGCATATCAGCTTTATTTACACTGTAAACTGATTCAATTCTTTTATCTAGATTACAAATAGCTTCAGCTGCTAAATGAATGTCGGCCTTCTCACTCATCTCTCCGTCATCATTTGATACTTCTTCCTTTAGAGGCGACTCTTCCTGCTCACTTTGCCGAGGAGTATCTTCTGCTCTGTCCCCATGCACTTCCACTGTGCTATTTAATACATCACTTGAAGGAGGGCATGGTTCTTCAGTCCCGCTATGCCCATACGCATCAGTGGTTGAATCAATGAATCGAACTACCACAGCATTGCTCTGGCATTGAGCTCTCGTTCTCGTAAAAGGTGCAGTATTCATGTTACACATGTTCACGGCATCGCTCCGAGTTCGTCCTCTAGTTCTCATAACAGCTGTGCTGCCCACATTATCAGAGTCCACTGCATTTCCTGTCAGTTGAGCAGCTTTCCTATTTTTGTCGTATAACTTTCTCTTTCTAGCACTTCTGAATGGCATTCTACAATGAACATTCCAGTTAAGCACTGTATTTCCATGGCTAACAACACAACACATTTAAAGATGTTGGTGTGGGTCAGGAATTTTACGATATAAAGCAACACTAGACACTTTTTTCATTTTTATCAGTTGATAAAAAATCAAAAAAATATGTATAGTACTACATTAATACACATTTACTGTGAACTGTAAACAAAATATTGTAGGCCTACAAGAAAGCTGAATTAATCATTAAGCAATAAGCCAGGCAGCAAAAATACATATCCAGTTGCACGATTGGGTCAACGAAAAATGAAACAAGGGATTTAAAATAACAACCACTGAGCTTCAATTTCTAAGCTTAGTTATTATAACTAGTACAGTAGGAAAGTGAATTGAGGATTCGTTATCAATTATGTTCCACGTTACAGACATCTATATTAATAGAATGTAGTAATAGGCCTACTGAAACTATAACCATCACATACCATTGGTCAATGTGAATGCACTGGCATAACTTATAATTATTTTATAGATTGGTATATATATATAATATAGTAATAAATTTAAAATTAAAAACAATGTGTATGCTAGTAAATACGCACAGTTATTCAGAGTCAGTAAGAGTAAACGAACATCAGTAGTCGTCGAGTATTGGGTTTCTCTTAGAGTTAGAAGCTAAAGTAATTAATTAGTAGGCCTAAAGGAAATATTATTTTATTTAACTATTAATTTAAATTATACCTATACCCTATACCTTAGTGTAAGAAATATATCAAAGTAATAAAATTATTTCAGGGTTTCAATATCTGGATATTGGCTACATAAATGGCATGTAAGCTTTATTCATGTACAGAAGTTGTAACGTTCAATTTGCATTTCTTTGTCTATAAAACGCTGTATCAAATTCGCCCACAACCAAGATGGGCGTGATCTGTAAGCAAAGGAGGTGTGCTGTAAACGTCACCGATATGTGCGGACTCTCGGGGACCTGAGGGAGAAATTCGCTCTCAAATAGATTTCCGTTATTGCATAAGATTACGGGGCTATCATCAGAATGATTGCCCACCCCGACCTAATATCGCTACAACTCAGCGAGACAAGTGGCTACATATTTGCAAAAGTTGATTATAAAAAGTAACAAAACATGATGGTACTAAATCATTATTCATTTATTATATAATTATTATAATTGTTACATTATTGTCAGAGCTGGGTCCAAGTCGACTTGCAAGTCAACAAGTCAAGTCATTTCTAAAATTTTTGAGGCAAGTCCAAGTCAAGTCAGTGCTGCCTCAAGTCAAGTCAACTGTGTTGTTTCTGGTGTATATTAATGACCTCCCCAGCCATGTTGATTGCTCTGTTGGCCTCTTTGCTGATGATACCCTTATGTACCAAGATGTAAACAACACAATCGCATGGGATCCCTCTACAAGTAAAGAGATTGAGGCACTAGAGATGGTGCAAAACCAAGGTGTGGGAATGATCTGTGGCATCAAAGGAAGGAGAGGTGTCACAGAGGCCAAAGAGAAACTTCAACTCCAACAGCTGGACATCCGACGCAGGAACTCTCGAGTAAAGCTTTTGCTAGATATACTGTCAAGAGAAGAAGCCCATCCTGCTCTCTGTGCATCATATGATGAAATCATGGAACAACCTCAGACAACAGTTCAGACTAGATCACAGTGTAGAAATGAACCGCGG
Organism: Bugulina stolonifera; assembly: GCA_935421135.1. NCBI lineage: Eukaryota > Metazoa > Bryozoa > Gymnolaemata > Cheilostomatida > Bugulidae > Bugulina > Bugulina stolonifera. The sequence goes on from OW285188.1 coordinate 26,732,123, forward strand.
TCTATTGGAGCCACTGGGAACTGTTTCCATAACAGCTTTCTACCCCGCACAATACGAGACCTCAAAAAAGAATAAACATTAGCAGAAGAACAACACAACTAATACTAAAATACTACATGGGTACCCACTTGTACCCACTCTGAAACCAAATATCTTACCCATGAGATGGTATATGGAACAATGTCCTTATGATAATTTATGTACAAAAATTGAGGCACGCCCCTTCCGCCCCTAGGCGGTCTAGCGTAATGTCGTCATTGATGTAAGTTGATGTAAGTTGATGATGTAAGTGCTGCCTCAAGTCAAGTCAAGTAACTTCTAAAATTTTGAAGTCAAGTCAGTGCTGTCTCAAGTCAAGTCAGCTGCCATGCAAGTCACAAGTCAAGTTAAAGTCAAGTCGAAATGCAAGTCAAGTGGAAGACAACTTCAAAAAATTTTACATTTTTTAATATATCATTTTTTTTTAGTAGGCATTCTAATCCATGAAAAACCTATGCCAAGGTGTAACAGGGCATGTACATGTATGTTATGCAATCATAGTAAAGAACGAGTTTATATAAGTGGTATTATTGGCACTACGATCGAGACTGGTCATATAGTATTATATACTGTATATTGCAATGGTGATGCAGTGTTACATAGCATGTAAACAGCACATGGTACAGCACAGAGTGTCCACTGGCCAGTCCTGCAATTTAACTCTAGTAATTATTGCACTGCACATTGTATTCACTACTTACACCACATCTATGCTACACTTACACTACTTGCACTGTGTGTACTTGTGACTATGCATTGTCGTTGTGTAGTCTCACGTGCACACAGCCTAGACATTGCCTGAATTGTGTATCCTCATAGCTAACCTTGACATACTCTGAGTGCTGCTAGTAGCACTGACCTAGTAAAAATGATAAATAGGTAGACAATTGAGACCTTTTTTCCATATTGGCTGAACACTGTACAACATTTTTATTTGCCAGATTGACTTGGCAGAACCCAAGTCAAAATCACAAGTCATTCATGTGTCCAAGTCAAGTCACACTGATGCGCAAGTCAAAGTCAAGTCAAGTCAACGAGTTGGCAAGTCCAAGTCAAGTCGACTTGTGACTTGACTTGGCAAGTCAAGTCAAATCTATGACTTGGACCCAGCTCTGATTATTGTAGGTTGTATGTTGTGTTTTATGAGGTAAAAGACCAGTCCGTGACGTACAAAAAACAATCTATGCATTTGGCAAGTATGGAGGCATGTTTTCCAACATTAAGTAAAATAAGATCATCAATCAAGAAGGAAGAGCAACACCCTGCTCTCAGCGAGGCATATGTATGATGATCTACTGGCCCAGCCAATAGTGGAAACGGTACAGACCGGCTCCCAGTCCTTTGGGCTCCCCGGTCGGTAGGGGCAAACAGCAACCGGTATCTCAATAGTTTTGTACCAAGGACTATAAGAGATAAGAGGATTGAAACCTACACACAGTCAGGCTAGACAGCCTTGTTCAGTCAATACTGACAAACACATATCCCCATAGTATGAATACTGTCCACTAACTGATTAACCCATGAACCATGTGCGGCACACCCCTTCTACCCTCTAGGGTGGTCCAGTGTGATGATAACATCGACAGGTAATTCGACAGGTAATCATGTCATCATGAGATGATTCATGACTTCTAACTTTTCAACTCGAGGAACGAAGTCCACAGTACTGAGCATACTATGAGTCTGAAGGATATGCCATTAGAGTTAGAACACCGGTTGTCTCGCGTCATGTACTACAAGAGAGGAATCTAATATTTCATATTTGATTGTCACATAGGGCCTACATATGTTATAATGTAATATTATATTTATTATTATAATTTATTAATTCTAATTATTATTTGTATAAAAAACAATTAACAATTAGAACGGAAGATGGATGGATCTAGAAAACAACTAACTAAACCCCCCAGAAAGGCAAGTTTAAGTTAATGGAATATGCATTACTGTGCATCCCGCATCTAAAATAGGCCTACGGTCTACGCCTCATCGGCATGGGATCCTAGCTTGAAGAAGGATATAAAGCAAATGAAGGCAATACAGGACTATGTCATCAGATTCATCACTGACCTCAAAGGAAGGGAGGGTCTGGACAATGTTAAGTAGAGGCTTTTTGTCTCTAGTCAAAATATGGCTAGGTGGGTTAGTCTTCTCATGAGGGTAATCCAACGAAGATCTACATTCTTCACTTGGTGCATGATATGGGGAAATTACATAGTATAGTAACAGAACAGGAGAGACCTGGTTTAAACTACGTCTTGCGTCTGCTACAAACTTGGTCCCAAACCAAAAGTCAGCCAAGATCTATCAGTGCAAAACAAATTTTTAATGGTTTTTTACGTAAGGCAATCAAAGACATGATCATTGGCCGGCTATAATAGCACAACGACTAGATAGCAATTATTGACAGGTAATGTTCAACTGGACTGTAATACAAATGTACTTTTTATCTGCTGGTTTGTACCTATGAAAGATTGCCCAAAAGTGTATTCTTGCCGTTCTACATTGAGCACTCTCCTGCTTGATCTGATAAATTATTAATATCAAGTCTGATACCAATAAACATGACCATGATACCCACTAAAATTGTAGTTTAATGACCACGTGCCCAAGCTAAAACTGAATGTGATTGATTGTATTATTATTAGTGGACTTGAATAGCCAGTTTGTCTACTAGTTACTAGGACTAGGACATACTAGGTCTGTGTATTCTATTTGTAGCTTATAAGCATCATGACCAGTGTGTACCTCCGAGCTATGAGTAGATTAGACAGGCTGGTCCCGGCCAAAGTTCAACCTTTATGGAACAATCCAGCTGGTCCCAAAACTGTATTCTTTTGGGCTCCTGCCTTCAAATGGTGTTTAGTGTTCGCAGGATTAGGGGATCTTCAGAGACCAGCTGAGAAACTAAGTGTGACCCAGTCTAGCGCTTTGGCTGCTACAGGTTCGTATTAACATAATATGTTGAATTGAATAAAGTGCAATATGCAATGACCTTATTGTCATCTCTCAAGCCTGTACACATCAACTGAAGCTACATGCTCCCATTTCAAGAAGACTGCTGTAACTAAACAACAGCTTATACATTACGTATTCACACTGATAAGTATAGAGTGTCAATCACCTTACAGCTCTTCTGGGCTTTCTTTTTTCTAGCATGCGAGATTAGTACTGCTTACTAATTGGATGATAGAATGCACAATAGTCTCATCCAGGTTTGTGAGATATGTCCGCCATAATGGTAATGGCATAGTTCTGTAGAATCTTATGTCTGTTTAGGTATAATCTGGTCCAGATATTCCATGGTTATCATTCCCAAGAACTACAGCTTGTTTGCTGTCAATATCTTCGTAGCCATCACTGGTTGTATTCAACTCGGCAGGATATACAACCACAGGAAGAGTCTTGCTTTGGCTGACTCCAAGTAGCAACTGTTTCCTCACATTATTTATCATTATTAATATTGTAGGACTATTTTTGGTTTTGTTTAAAATATTTTATATCCTATCTAGGAAATCTTATGTGGATCTGTCGGTTTTGTAGTTTACCATAATAGCCTATTTGAGTATAACCTGTACGATATACAGGTGGTTGTTTATATTTTGTTTTTTATGCTTAAAATTAGTTTAACAATACATGTAGGTCATCACCAATAATTGTTTATATAGTGCAATGTACGAAATTGCTCTATTACTAGTTGGGAATGTACTATGCAAGCTCTATCACTGTACAACATCTAATATATTATAATGTATCAGTGACAATCAATCCAGTTCTAGTATTGTAAAATCATTGGTATTGTTGCGTCCAGCAACATATCCATCACTTCACCAAATCAAAGTGGTGTTTTAAATAAGATTAAAAATAAAGTCAATGTGAATATTGACATACTTGTGTGTAAACTAATGGCAATGTATCAAATCATTATTTGACCACATTATAACAATGTAATAATTGCGTGTGCAATGATATATATTTATGCCATTGCTGTTTCCCCAAGTAGGGTCACTAGCTATATGAACTGTGGTCTTCTGGGTGATAGACCACCTCATTATGAGGAATTAGATCTGTTTGAAAATTTATTACACATGAAATAAATATAATACTGTGATGAGCTGCAGTGCACAGTATCTAATCAGTCATGGGCCATGACTAAGCTAATACTCTATGAAACAATCTAGCACCTGTACATAACAAATGGTTTCAATAATATCAGCACAAAACCTGTAACCTGTGAATATGTTGACTAAATACAACCACATAATATACACTTTTTTAACCAAACATATAGATATGGATGATGCATGTACAATGCAAGAGACTAGTGGTGTCATTGTAACATATTGTGTACTATACACCCAGCAAAGTTCCACTGTAAATTAATCGTAATTAAATTTGACACACTAGAACAAAATGACTATAAGTCGGTTTCATCTACATCATCGTCCTCTTCATCATCTGTGATGTCATCTGAGAGATTGTCGTCTGCATATTCTTCATCAACATATTGATTATCTGCTGAACTACTGCCCTCATTTCTACAGTCATTCAACATACTCAGTAGCAACATGTACGCTACAGCACTCCAAGTTCTACTCTATAAGCAATATGATGACCAGAATGCACAGCTGAAAGTAAATACCTGCACATGTATCAAAATGATGCAAATGATACTTTATACAAACTTACAGGAAAACCAGTGCTTTGCCTTCATCACCGCCCAACTCAGTAACTTTAAAATGTCTGCTCTTGAGTTTAAGAAGGGCATCGGCAAACCTACTACCCATGTGTTGCAAGTGGGAAATGTTGATATGTAAACCCTGCAAATGTACATGTATAGGACATAACGCGCAGTACAGAGCACAATATTGCTGTACATTCATCAGCTACATTGTATATATTTCATGTTGAAATTTTGCTCCCCTAGTTAAATTTCTTGTATCGTCATTTTATAGACTATGTTATGTGCCCATAACAAATGAGCCTACACAATAATATGTGTCAGTACAACAATATAACATGGGGGCACAACTCTTCAGCAACATTTGGCAAGCGCAAATTGTCCCTATATAATATATAAGGTATACCCTAAAAGCAGAACTTTAGTTTGCTAAAGCTGAAGCAGCCTGCAATAGAAATGTGTGACTTGATAAGCAAAAGGTAAAATTCACAAACAGTATTTGTTTTAAGGTATTAATTGTAGCCACAGTAAAGCATTTTAAAACACTATAATTATGGGAGTTGCACTGTAAAAGAATAAAGATGATAATGTGTCTACTATAATAGCACAACACACAGAAGGATGACTTACATTGTATGGACCTTGATCACACCCACAGTATGAGCTTTCCATGGTGTAAGATCTGACAACTCCAAGCTGCCTCCAAACTACAACCCTTGCTGTTGTCTCCTTGGTCTTCTCTACTGTGAAACTACAACTTGATAGTGAGAAGGCAGGAGCTGTCTGTGATAACACTTTTGGCAGAGTCTGTATGTAAAAAAAGAGTCATGTAGTACATAATAGTACATGTAGTGTAGCACATAGTGATTTATTAGTAAGAGGCAGCTTGTACAAGATGGTAACAGCAATATAGGGCAAGAGAAGACAACTACACAGAACACTATTTGGAAACACAAAATCGTATTGTCTAACTGCTATAAATTAAAAACGTGAAGTTGAAGGAGTGGTGGAGAGAGAAACTAGTTTAGGTACAAATAATACACACCACACAAATCATAATAATTCAGCAATCTATTATATTTTTCTTGTAAAAAATTCAATTGGAAGCATGCTAAGATGATAAGTAATAGTTGTAGTAGGTGTTGGTATATCAATACAAAACATATACCGCACCAGACCTCATCATCATAGTCAATAGAACCCTGTAAATAGTCACATTGAGAGGCTGGTGATTATCTCCCTTTACATAAGTAGTTAGAACCTTCATCATACTAATGCTACACTAACTACTCTCAAAGCAAAATTTTTAGTTTTATGATACTCCATTCAGTAATTAGGTTAAAATTATGACAGAGAAGATTCGTGATACCGGACCAATAAAAATGTTTAGAGTCTTCTTCTCGAGAAGTTGCAACTACAAAATTAGAATTATTTTTAAGTACAGATAATTTGGAAAGAGATGCTTTAGAAGAGGGCAACCTCTGAGAGCCTGTGGATATAGAGAAGTGAAAACTTGTAAAAACTTTCTCCTTTGAGGGTTTCAATTAGTAAATTTGATTGAGAGAGAAAGTAGAAGCACACAAAACAAAAGTAACACAGAGCTGGGAAACATGTTGTGAGATATACTCTAATATTTTAGTAGCATTTGAGCCGAGGACTTGGTTCCACATCTTCATAACTTCAAGTTCAAACCTCAGCCAGGGATGGGCTAGTTCCACAGATGTAGAGCTAGCCCATCTCTGGTTGCTCATACCTAGACTATTCTTGCTGTAACAATAATATTATAGCAAAAGTATGGCCAAACCCCCATGTTCGTGTCTGAGCAATAGAAAACAACTCCAAAGTACTACTAACACAATGAGTTGAAGTAGAAGAGGTGGAAACGAAACAATAACATGATTTGTTTGTTTCAGTTGAGAGTTGTCCCATCAACATAACACACTGATTTAGGTTTGCATTGTAACTCACACTGCAGATTCTTATAGTTTGGCGTTACAGATTTAATAAGACGCTATACCATGTTATAACAATACGTACATGTCGTTTGGCAAAAGTGTTTTTAAATATGAGAAATAGCATAACAACAAAAACAAATGTTAACAAATAACAACAACACAGAGTCGACCACTTTATTTATAAACTATTACATAATCAGCAGTAAAATAGTGGCAGTGTTATAATTAATCAGGTTACTAATCAGACAAAATATCCCACAATCCCTACCTTGTATCCACAATCCTCAGTCTTGTCGCTGAGCACTGAAGGATTGTCTACATCTTCAGTCATCCAGGAGAGAGAAGGACTGCAGCCGTATAGAAACACATTCTTCCTGCGTGAGTGACCTGTAGAGTAGTAACTACATGTAAAACAATAGACCATAGACATATACAGACATATGTGTATGTCTGTGTGTATGACTGCAAGTGTCTATGTGCACTACGTCTGCCGAGCTCACCTACTGGCTGTAATCTCCAGTATACATGTATATTGAATAAGCTACCAACATAAATGAAATTAAAGATATTAAACTCATTTCAACTTAGTTGTATAAAATTCCTAGTTGCAGACTGATTATTGTTAGACAGTAGGAAACTTACTGCGGGTACCATGGTTACCAAGTAGTAGTAGACTTACCATGGTTACCAGGTAGTAGTGGACTTACTGTGGTTACCAGGTAGTAGTGGACTTACCGTGGTTGCCAGGTAGTAGTGGACTTACTGTGGTTACCAGGTAGTAGTGGACTTACCGTGGTAGTCACAGTAGACTAGGGGTGTCCTCTGCATATGTCTCATGAACTGCAGCATTCCCTTTGTATGGTAGATGGTGGGGTGAAGTTTTGGACAGCTCACCAGCCACCTTCTGTTCAGATCTTCAGCACTCAGAGAGCATCTGTGACTGCGAGTGTAATGTACTAATATGGTGGGCATTGAGTAATATGGTGGGCATTGAGCAATATGGTGGGTATTGAGTAATACGGTGGGTATTGAGTAATATGGTGGGTATTGAGTAATACGGTGGGTATTGAGTAACACGGTGGGTATTGAGTAATATGGTGGCATTGAGTAATATGGTGGGCATTGAGTAATATGGTGGGCAATGAGTAATATGGTGGGTATTGAGTAATATGGTGGGTATTGAGTAATATGGTGGGTATTGAGTAATATGGTGGGCAATGAGTAATATGGTGGGTATTGAGTAATATGGTGGGCATTGAGTAATATGGTGGGTATTGAGTAATACGGTGGGTATTGAGTAATATGGTGGGCAATGAGTAATATGGTAGGCATTGAGTAATATGGTGGGCATTGAGTAATATGGTGGGCATTGAGTAATATGGTGGGTATTGAGTAACACGGTGGGTATTGAGTAATATGGTGGGCAATGAGTAATATGGTAGGCATTGAGTAATATGGTGGGTATTGAGTAATATGGTGGGCAATGAGTAATATGGTGGGTATTGAGTAATATGGTGGGTATTGAGTAATATGGTGGGTATTGAGTAATATGGTGGGCATTGAGTAATATGGTGGGTATTGAGTAATATGGTGGGCATTGAGTAATATGGTGGGTATTGAGTAATATGGTGGGCATTGAGTAATATGGTGGGTATTGAGTAATATGGTGGGCATTGAGTAATATGGTGGGTATTGAGTAATATGGTGGGCATTGAGTAATACGGTGGGTATTGAGTAATATGGTGGGCATTGAGGAACATGGTCGAATATAATATAACTGTTTATACAGTCATGTATTAATACATACTTTCCATTGATGACTCCATCAGGGTTTAGCATCGGCACAATCTTAAAAATATAGGCCTGTCTTAGTGCTATGGCTTCCTTTGAGTTGCTGAGCAGGTGCTCTATAGTACCCTTCATTACCCAGCTAGCATTTGATTCACCAGGGTGAACCCGACAGCTTAGGAATATATATGGCTTGTTTCCTGCATATACCACACAGTGCAAATAATAACAACTACGCTAACAATAATGTTCTAACACAATACCGATGTATATGCACAAGGTAATAGCGTATTGAACAATGCGTATACTCACTGAACTGCTCAATAGCCTCTTTGGTATTGGAGGTAGGATAGTTAGTGATAGTGAGCACATTGACATCATTACCAGACATGGACTGACAGAGCACCTGGTTCTTGAAGTAGATGAGCTTGTGATCAAGGCTGTTCAACCACCGAGATAACTGGCACTGGAGCAATAAGTAGATAGAATATAACTACATTGCTATACTGGAGCAATAAGTAACTTACATTACTATATAGACAGAATATAACCACATTGCTATACTGGAGCAATAAGTAACTTACATGTATAGATAGAATATAACTACATTGCTATGAAGGTGGGTGGAGTATCCTATGTACTTTCAACACCATATACACGTGTATATGCAAAGAATGTCTACTTGTGTTTTGTACTATTATTTATCTGTACAGAAGTTGTCTTTTCTTTCATTCATGAGAAGGAGAAGATAAATTCTACTTATATCCACTGTACCAACTAGCAATACATAATCTAGACATGACTCATAATGGTATAGACCGTACATGGAGCTTACCTGAAGAGTAGTGTATGTGTAAGGGTAGTGATATGCAAGGTAACATATATCATAGCTGTGCTGGAACACTATGCTAAATGTAGTAGTGAAATAGAGCTTTCCTCTAACTCCCCCAGTAACCTGTGGTAATAGATTAAACACATACATATATATATTGACATGATATGTGATGAGGTAACTACACTGTATATAATATGATATATGATCAGGTAACTACACTGTAAATAATATGATATATGATCAGGTAACTACACTGTATATAACATGAGATATGGTCAGGTAACTACACTGTATATAATATGATATATGATCAGGTAACTACACTGTATATAATATGATATATGATCAGGTAACTACACTGTAAATAATATGATATATGATCAGGTAACTACACTGTATATAACATGAGATATGGTCAGGTAACTACACTGTATATAATATGATATATGATCAGGTAACTACACTGTATATAATATGATATATGATCAGGTAACTACACTGTAAATAATATGATATATGATCAGGTAACTACACTGTATATAATATGAGATATGGTCAGGTAACTACACTGTATATAATATGATATATGATCAGGTAACTACACTGTATATAATATGATATATGATCAGGTAACTACACTGTAAATAATATGATATATGATCAGGTAACTACACTGTATATAATATGAGATATGATCAGGTAACTACACTGTATATAATATGATATATGATCAGGTAACTACACTGTATATAATATGATATATGATCAGGTAACTACACTGTATATAATATGATATATGATCAGGTAACTACACTGTATATAATATGATATATGATCAGGTAACTACACTGTATATAACATGCAAGTCACATGATCTACCTGGGAGCTCCTGGCCAGGTGATTCTTAAAGTAGCAGACGTCAGTGCCAGCTCTAGACCAGTAAGGCTCTCCATTCACTGCTGCTTGTACTGAGTACATGACTGGTTGCATACCTGCAAGGGGAAACAACTCTCTGCTACTAACATTATCTTATACATGTATATAGTGTAATGTATCTAACAGATCCACCCATATAATATAGCCATTTTAACAAAATTATATAATCTAATTAGACATAACGGTGTGGTGGTGCTAGGAATGGATTCCATGCACAAAGACTCCTTCCTAACAACATAATAGAAATACTCTCCAATAGGTTGGGAGTGTTATGGTCTTATAGGTCGTCTATTCTCTGTTATACTTACCAAAGTTAAACTGACTGTTGGTTTTCTCATTGTTGATAATATTAAAGCGGTACCTTCTGCCAGCCACCATGTTGCTCACCTCAAAGTAGAACCACTGATGGTGGTGGTTGGAGTTGATGTCTGGACATAAGATGAGGTCATATTCATTCTCCCTTATCTAGAACAGCCAAGGTACCACATACAACCTACTTTCATACATGTGGGCATGTGTAAGCATGTATAATCATCTCAGAGTATTCTGAGACCAGGGGGTGGTTACTAACATCTCTAGTGTTCACATAACGTATGAAATGAAATATATGTGACGTAACGCCTGCAATGAAATATATGTGACATAACGGTTGCAATGAAATATATGTGACGTGATGCACTGTGCAAGGAGGCTTATCATGATGAATAAAATGATGCTCACCTGTATTGATTTCCTCAGATTTCCAGATTCAAACAGAGAGTTGAAGTGTAGATGATCATATGGGGTGGCTGGCTTGCCCAACCTAACAGAATACAATATTGTTTGTTACTCACAGTCTATTCACTACTCACAGACAATGCTACAAATACTGTAATAAAGATGGAGATATAGACCAGCACTTACCTCTCCACATCGTGATTAGCATAGTAAGAAGTTCCACCATGGAAGCTTTCTCCTCCGTCTTTAACAATAGCGTCAAAGTCGTAGACAACTCGGTTAAGTAGTTCTTCAGAGTTGATCATACGGTCGATGTCCTCAAATATCTTGGCTCTGCAGCACCAGCCAAATACAATGTTATAGACTTTATATTTAGTACATACGTACAATAAACATCTTTTTATCTAAAGTTATCTTCTTACGAAAAGATGTTAATACTACAATGTATATCACGAAAGCTTACCTCTGTACTCCAAACTTCCTTTCATAAAGAGGCTCCCTTTTAGGGAATGACTTGGAGCCGTGAAGGTCTGGGTAGGCGACCTTGTTGAACCTGCCGACGCTGCATGTCTTCTTTGCAGCTTCATAGAAGTCTGCAGGTTTCACCCAATCCTCAGCTGAGAACTCAGAGTCATCTCCCTCATCAAGAGTAGGGTCAATCTGCAGATAGACCATAACTAATGGTTTAAATATACAGAAACTGGACATTCTTAGATGAAATTTACATTGAACAGCTTGGTTCTTGAAAGGCATCTTTCTCGTTGGTGCAGCAATGACCATGTACTACAGAGATGGACTGTTCAACAGTAGTATAGCTATTAATACGGAGGTAAGATCTGGCATGCTACTTCTACTAGGATGGTGCATGAAGAGTATTATGGTAATACAGTCAAGTTGGAAATCTCACGACACTCAAACTTTCTATACCAAATTTACAGTCAATCTAATATAGATTACATAGATTCACTATGAGTCAATATGGCAGTGCTATGCTAGTAAATACTAGTAACATGTCTATGTCTATGTCTAACTAACCTGTAACTCATTCAGATCCAGCAGAGAGTCAACAGACTTACTAGCTCTCTCGCCTTTCTTAGCCTTAACCTTGCGTTCCACATTCATCGACGGTTTAACCCGAGATCTTGAGTTAGTTGATAGATTGTTAACTTCAAAGTCCAGTGAGAACACAGGCTGGCCGGTTTTCATGTTAACAGCTGAAGCACCACCTTCATACGTATCTTTAGATTCCAGTCTAGCGGTGGCAGCAGCCTGCAATGACACACACATGCAAGTTTGTCTATAAAAAACATAATAATTCAAAAAACCATCTCAACTATATACTACCTTCACATGCACCAGTTAAACTGACAAACACATGAACCCACATGTAAATGTAATATAACATAATACTAGGAGGTAAAGTGTACAATCTAGTGAATAGAAAGAGTGTGTATTACCTAACTAAAATTTCATGATTGGCAGGTAGCAAGTGCAGAAGATGAGCTATTCTTCTGCATTGAATACACAGTACATGTACGGTATATGTATTAAAAATAGCCATAGACAGTAATATACAACATACATGTATATTCAACATAAACACCACCGCACTGCTGTTAGTATATGGTAACCAGTTAATACCTCAGTATCCTTCCTGTAGGTGTATGCTGGCCGAGCTTTCCCTTTGGGTACAGCAGATGGGGATGAATCTGAAGAGTTATCAAACAGGGAATCCCCACACTGAGTATACTTTGTAGAGCGAAGATCAGGCATGCTGTGAGGGTTGCCTTTGAGACCACCCGTAGTTGAGATAGAAGATACTCGGTCTAATAAACTATTGAGATCGTCAGACTCCACAGGAAAGTCATCCCTCACCTATATGTACATTATAAACAGTCAGCATCCATAGAGGGGTAAACGTTATATAGGGGTCAAGGTCACTACGTGTTACTGGACAAAGAATAAAGCAGAGTGCACAGCAGACGACTCGTTACCTCAATATCGAGTACTTCTGGGAAGAATTGTTCGTACATCCGCAGGTCGTCTAACGTCCTTCCTACCATACTCTCATCTTGTCTCTCCATAGAGTAGTTCTACATCACCATATATAATGGGGAGACATACAAACACATATCCTCCTTGATTGCACATACATGTACATACGTATAGGAAGGACGATGCACATGAGCTTACGCAGTATCTATGTAAAACATAACAAACAGAACAAGTGAAACTATCACACCAGCATCACACCAGCATCACACCAGCATCACACCAGCATCACACCAGCATCACACCAGCATCACACCAGCATCACACCAGCATCACACCAGCATCACACCAGCATCACACCAACATCACAGAATGTATCACACCAGCATCACAGAATGTATCACAGAATATATCACAGAACACACGACACTCAGCTCGCATATTGCACAGAGTAGATATATAATATATATTACATATAAGTGTATGAACAATGTGCTTGATATAATTGTAAGATAATAAGTTATACCACTCTCCCCAAACTGGCTAGAGAATACACAGTGCAAATGAGCTTGTCAGCAATCATACACAATTCTAGCGGTATTCTGGAAGTACCATATATATACGCTAGTAATGCAGTATCAGTGCTGCAGATGCACTCTAATAGTACTAAAGTTTATAGAATTAATAAGTTGTTCCACGGCTCTATGCACCAATAGGATCGCGCGAAAGCTGACCTAATAAGCGGCCTAGTTCAAAGTAGTTGAGTGGCAACGAAAAATTACCGATGAAACAATGGGGTCTTCTCAAGATTGGCAAAAAAATTGCCCTGAGATTGGCTAAAAGTACCTGTGATGCTAGCCCATTATTTTCAGAATGCATGATGTTTATACCGATAGCATCAATAGAAGATGCAAGCATTTAGAAAAGCATAAATATAGGAAAAAGGCCCAAAAAGTTCGAGCCATCTTACTGATCACGTGGTCTGGACTATTTATGTCTCATGTAGACCAAAGATGGTAAAAATACGCTCTTTGTGCAGACTGTCAACTACTATTGCCGACCTATATTTCTATAGCCTAAGCGCTTGACCACAGGCTGGGCGCTCGTTAAAGAGCAACGGTTTGCCCATTTTGGCGAGAGAACTACGGCAAATGAGTATGCTCATCGTTTACTGGATAAACTTGGTATATAGAAACTTTGATAGTACTATTAGCTGCACTAATGCCACAACAAATACAAGTGCAATCATTGGTCACTTCATAGCCATCAGTAGCCAATCAAATACAGTTAGAGAGTGACCTGTGCAAAGCATACCCCAAGAAGCACAACTAATGATGACTTACACTGCCATATGCGCCGAAATCCTATATAATTATGGTAAGCATACAGTTCACATACACTACATCAATCTCATTAGGTGTGTGATATGACTGAAACTAGTGGTTAAATGAACTAAATAATTATTCAGACTAAGTTATATAAAATTCTAAGCTCAACTAAATATAGCTGCAAGCAATACAAGTAAAACCCTAAAGAAATACAGTCAACTGTCTAAAGTTTAAAGAAGCACTGAACACATCAAATCAATTATTCTACATATAGGAAGAGATGGACTCACCCCTAGAGTGGGTTTACTAGGTTCCTGTTCATCATCACTACTTAGATCATCATCATTGTCTAGACTAGAATCATCATCATCCTTAGTATCAATATTCACTGTAATTCCATTCAGTAGTGCAGCGTCTGTAATCATACGCATACATGCATACAAGGGAGTTATCTCCTCTCATTTACTATAGCTACCAACCACAGCTGTTGGAATTATGATCAGCAAGGACGGTATATTTTTTTATTTATGATGAATATAAACACATGGATAATTATGCCTTATGGATATTTTAATAACAATGAAGAAGCTGTATGTGATAATTCTAACATATCCATAGTAGTCTGGTAGTTGTACGATATACGCCATCTAAAGTAAGTAGGCACACAAGATTAAGAGCAATATAATAGTGTGATTAGTTGAATGCCTGCTGTACCTTTACTTAGTCCCTGCGGAACATGAAATTCACTCTCTGGTAGTTTGTAGAGTAGAGTAGTTTTGGTAGCATTAGCTGGTAGCTTCTGGCGAGGGAAGCATTTCCTGAGAATGAGACTAGCTATGAAAATGAGGCTCTCAAGCTCGCGCACATCCATGATGTCTTCACACGTCTTATACAGCACTCTGACACCATCAGCATCTATAACCGCTTGCCTTCCTGACTCTGTAAATGTTACAAAGGTTAGAATCTAGAACATTCTAATTATACATGTAGAGGTGTAATAGAGTAGCCCTAGGATGTGTTATAGAGTAGCCCTAGAATGCGTTATAGAGTAGCTCTAGGATATGTGATAGCGTAGCCTTAGGATGCCGATTAATAATATGACATAACGACATGTATATGTATGTAAGTGTATGACATTACTACATGGTGGGTGTAAATGGTGGAAGTAAACAGGCCCATATGGTTTACTAACAGTATATCAAGCATAACTACATTTAATTACTGCAGTATAACTACAGCGAATATACAGTATATTATACTATATATACAGTATATCTAGAATAACTGCAGTATAACTACAGTATAACTGCTGACAGTATAACTACAGTCTAACTGCTGACAGTATAACTACAGTATAACTGCTGACAGTATAACTACAGTACAACTGCTGACGTATAATTGCTGACGTATAGCTGCAGTATCTTATACTGTATACACAGTATATCCAGTATAACTGCAGTATAGCTACTGACAGGATAACTACTGACAGTACAACTACTGACAGTACAACTACTGACAGTACAACGACTGACAGTACAACGACTGACAGTACAACGACTGACAGTGCAACTACTGACAATACAACTACTGACAGTACAACTACTGACAGTACAACGACTGACAGTACAACTACTGACGGTACAACTACTGACGGTACAACTACTGACAGTACAACTACTGACCGTACAACTACTGACAGTATAACTACTGACAGTATAACTACTGACAGTATAACGACTGACAGTATAACTACTGCCAGTACAACGACTGACAGTACAACTACTGTCAGTACAACGACTGACAGTAGAACGACTGACAGTACAACTACTGACAGTAGAACGACTGACAGTACAACTACTGACAGTATACTGGTAGGGTCTCACCACTTACTTAGATTGGTGACATATTTGAGAATGTTGAGGAGAGATTTACGGAGGCTAACATGCCTATTCTTACTATCTAGTTTGTGCCAGTCAGCGTACATCTGTAGCAGTATCGGTACACCTCCATAGCCGATAGCTCGAGCCGAGTTTGATTCTACAAGTTGTTATGCCAAACAGAGAGGAGATGAGACATTTAATTATAAAAGATAGTTTTTGATTGGCTAATATAATTAGTAAGCGTAAATTTGTAGAAGTAGAGTGAAGCCTCAGCACCACACCGATGAGACCAGCAGCCTTGCTAACTAATGTAGAATAACAGAGGGGAAGAAGGGAGGAGTAGGGAACACATACTTGACTTGACAAGTAGCACCAAAGTATCAAGTGCTGTTTTAGTCATCACCACATTCTTCTTGTTTATGTTGGAGATGATCTTAAACAGCGTGTTAACAGCTCCATTCTTACCGAGGAACGACGCATTTATAGCTACAATAGAACAAGTTTCATCACATGGGTAGTAATATTATCCGACGCGTGTACATGTACGTGTACATGTACATGTGCATGAAGGGATTGACCTACTGTCAGTGATACATGACTGTACAATTCACTGAATACAGCGGTAAAAGCCAAAACCTCTGTATCATTACCTCAGCAGGGAATAGTAGCTACCATATTCCAACCAAATCTACTATGAAAACTTTATTTACCGGACATTACAGTTGACCGGTACTAGAAAATACAACAAGATTCATAAACATGATGTACATCAACTTCTCAAGCAGTGCATATATATCATTGCAGATACATGTACATACCATTATTAGCATAAGACTTCATTACTGTCAGCACAGGTTGTATATTCCTCAAAGCTGTACTGTGTACATGTCCTCGAATAAATGACAGCGTTACAGGAAGTGCTTGACTCAGCCTCGCCTTCACACCAAATTTCCTGTCTGATATATGTGTAATACATGTAGATGGAGCTATAACTACATGACCTCTAGAAGTATAGGGAATAGGATTTACCTACAGGGTATTTAGAAGTCTAGGAGGAGACACATAACAATTGGGAGAGGACAACTTCACACTACAGATATTACTAAGTACCATGATAACTTGGTATGGTAGATCAGAAAGGAGCATCTTTATCATTGCAACTTATAGAACTTGTTGTCCATGGGGAAACATAAAACGGCTGTATACCTTTGAGAGAGAGTTTGGAGAGTATGTGGTGTAGCTGAATGATGTACTCATCAGAGATGTCCGATCTAGACTCCCGAGTTAACAGCTGGAAGAATACCCTGGTGGCTCCTTGGGTGACCAACTGTGCGCACCGACTACCTGTATCTATACAAAAGAATATGAGTTACTAGCTAGCAGTGGTATTACAGCAGTACATAGGTCAGTAGCTCGCAGTGGTATTACAGCAGTACATAGGTCAGTAGCTCGCAGTGGTATTACAGCAGTACATATAAACTAATTTAGTAAAATAGCTCACTTATTTTGCCAATGAGTTCTGCAAAGATGCTCACTATTGTCTTGCATACATCAGCGTCTTTGTTAGCCTACAAGTAGGGTAATAAAATGCTATAACAGTATCACCATAACACAGAGCTAGAGGCCCTATTGCATCGTTAGCCTGTGTAAAGAGGAGTTTGTGTATTATTGGATTGAAAAAGTAGTCCATAGGAATCAACAGCTCACCTATACACCAGGAACAATTTACTACCACATATGTATGTATGCATTGGTTGAGAGAGTGCCCCCAGCACCCCCAACAGAACACTTCTAACCCTCGGATGAAACCTATTCTTACCTCCAGAGATGTGAGTAACGACTGTATGTATAGCGTATTTTTCACCATGTGCTCCCGGCCTGCTTTATCTGGTTACATAAAATATACAACACAACAATAAGTCTACTATGGGAGGGTGGCTAGGAAAGCAGTTTAAACTCATTCTGCTGTTTTACAATGAAAATATTTGCATTAATAAATGTATTGGCAGACAATTAACATACTATAGTTTTGTTTGATAAAAACTACTCTAAGGACATTTAGGTATTGAGTATTGAATTAAACATAACAATAAGGTTTATGCAAGAATATGTAACAACGTTACTTGTGAAAATAAAACATGAACCTGTATTTAAGAGGCATGACCCACTGAATATAGTCAAAAACAAAAGACGTGAGTTTAAAAAGAAACCAAATAAATGCCAACTCAGCTGTTCATTCAACAATACAATTCTCCAGATTGTTCTCCTTTGCTACCGATTTATTGATGTGTATAGAGAATGATTGCCTGTTGCTCTAATGCATGCAGCTACTATCAGTATATGGCAGCAGTCCTAATGTGCTATTATAATTATAATATAATATAATGTTATGTGACATAACATTACATAACATAATATAACCTAACACAATATAATATAATGTAATATAGTACATGTATAATATAATATAATACAATATAATTTGTAAATCTGCATGAATGTAAATGCAATGTTCTGGGCACACACAATTCACACTTTCATCACTCTGAATATGCCGACACCAGCTATAGTTGAAGAAAGTATAAATCTTTTTGCACCCATTGTATTGTATTTATATGTGCATAAATGTAGATTTACATATTGTCTTATATATTCCCATACTTCCTGCGTATATGCACACAGGCCAGCCTATATACGTGTAGGACGCCGTTAACTGACCTTGGGAGATGACATAGTTAAGGATCTTATTGGCAGCATGACGTACTTGCTGCTGATCATCACTACTCAGAGTTCGCACTGATGAAGATACATTCATCTTTTCTAAAAGTTGAAAGTGTGAAGCTATCTTGGAGTGAGAGCCAGAGCTGCTGCTGGAGCCACCTGTACTTGTCCTGCATCAACAAACTGCAGGTGAAACAATTGTCCACACAATAATAACATAACACAATTTAATTTTGTCTGTTGCATACAAAAATGATTTCCAAACAGTGATAGGTGAAAGAAAATGAATTTTTTAAAAACCAAAAATTATCAGACAGAAAAGATATGTAGCCTAAACATACTACATTCATGTAAGCTATATTCGTGGACAATACTGTGCACAACACAAGGATGTATAGCCATTTTAAAGAATGAGACATGAGATACAGGTGAGACTACAGGTGCTCTAATAGATATGAGAGTACAGGTGCTCTAATAGATATGAGAATACAGGTGCTCTAATAGACATGAGAGTGCAGGTGCTCTAATAGATATGAGAGTGCAGGACGGTGCTCCTGATAGAAAGGCTAGCAGAAAGATGAGACATGCAGAGCAGCAGGTAATCTAGTGGCTACTGCATTTAGAAATCATAGTGTAGACTACAGGAAAGTGCAGTACATCTCAGAGCAGCCTGTACAAGCACATGCACAACAAGTGGGTAATACTGTAGACTCCACTGTACATTATATAACGACATATACTGTAGACATTACATGTACATGCAATATACAACATACAATGTGTCCATATGGGATTGGATAATTGAATGTAATAAAGACGCCATTTTTTGAAGAAGTAGATGTTATGCAGTGTTTGGATAAAAAATTCCAGAAAGCAAGAGGAGTAAACTTCTCAAAAATGGCAGCGTTATTTTATTCAGTTGCTTCGAACAGACAGACAGGTGGACAGGAAGTGATACTACCTGGAAGATGGTCTGGAAGTAGATGGGCGATGTTGGCTACCTCTACTACCACTTCGGAGGACTTTCTCTCTTATAACAGAACACGTGGAATATGAAGAGAGGTGTATTATATATATACACACACATGTCATGGAGTGTACACACCTTTATGTACAGTGTACATTGTATACTCATACATGTTATGATAATCGGAGCAATGAAAAAGGAAAGTAATGACAGATATTAGAGCTGAGATGTTAATGGATTGTTATTGAATGCGTTACATAGAGTGATATTGCTATAAGCATGTTGGTACATATATATTTATATGTAATTCTTGCTATAGGGTATAACAGCTCTATTCTAGATGTAGCACACAACATTAGAGGTCTTCTATACACAACTTTAAATGAAACCTACATGTAAATGTAAATCTCTATAAAATGGCGTCCATTATCGTTACAACTTTATGCACAATACAATATGTGACCTTAGCTACCACTATCACAACCCCAACTATCACGACCCCCACTGTTATATTAGGTATACTATATAGTATTATATACAGGATGGTATTTTACTTACCTTAGTGGGTGGGTGGTATCCACCAGTACATACTTACATGTACATGTACCTAGTACCTACACTAACACTGACAGCAACCTAGACAGAGTGCAGTCAGCTGCAGTATGTACAATATAGCCATCAGCTGCCAACAATGCTTAACTGATTACTTGTAGTAATAAACTCAATTACTCTTTCATTAGTTTACCTACCTGTACCTCCCACCCATACAGTAGTGTACCTCCCACCCATACAGTAGTGTACACAGCAGTATGTGCTGTATGTACTGTATGTACAGTATATATATCTAGTACAGCATGTATAGAGCAACTCCCAATACTTATTAGGGAAAGTTCAGCCTATTAATCTAATGTAGTATAAACAATAGGATAATATATTGTAACATCTATAACTATACAGTGCAAAATCATTAGCATTACTGGCCCACATGTGTTTCTAATGAATAGTAGAGTAATATTTATGAGATGAAAACTGTTGTAGTTTGAGAAAAATATAAGATAATATATTCATAACAACTATATTGTCCAGTTATACATATACACAGACACATATAGATAGACAATCATCAATATGATAGACTAGCAGTTAGATGGAATGCTAGACGACTTCAATCTTATTGGATTAGTTAGAGTTAATGGTACGTTGCCAGATCAATGTACAGGATAGATATAGTTGTGCAGAAGTAATACAATGACTTCTATTTCTACTAGAATAACCTTTGAAAGAGAGCACAGCTGGGTGGGAAACTAAAAGGTATTAAAACTTCTCACCCTACAAAACCCACCAGCCCTGTCAATTCATTGGTGGGCAAATACTGAGTGAGCATGCTCATTATTTGTTGCAGTCACACCTAGTGTCTCTAGCCTATAACTTTCTTGATTGTTGAGTGAAGCCAAACTGAGCATAACGTATTAGATAATATCCTGCCATCCATACACACACCACATGCTGCAGCACTACTGCTAACTACACAGCTCAAGGTAGTGTGACAAGAATAATATGGTTGCACATTTACATAATTAAGAGTCACCTTCTTCCACCACTTACCCGACATTCAAGGTCATACTAAGAGTAACAAAAACTACTATCACTAAATCATCTTTATATCGACTTACCCTTTAAAATCTGCCATTCTGAAAATATTCTGTAGAGAAAAACTGTAACCACCTCCAGAGAATCTCTATAGAGTCAATACTTTATCACACTGTGCCCTGTCAAACATTTCCTAAAACTGTTTATTTAATAATACACATATTACATCTATTATGGCAAAATCTCAAATTAAAATCCGAGTAAATATTCTATATTTTGTAAATATACAATACAAATATTTTAGAACGCACAAAGTTGCAGACAGACTTGGTATAAGCACAATATCGAATATCAATATGATATAATAATTTAATATTATAATAGCTTAAAAGTTGAGACTACTTCAGAACATTTCGAGGAGTTTGTTGGTAATAAAGATATCATTTAATTATAAACACACAAATAAACGCTAGATAAAACACTATGCGGCAGGAATTAGAATTTGACAGTCAATCCAGGTGAGAAGTTCGCTAATGAAAATGCAAATGAAAATCGGCATGAGTATGGGTAATGCCTTCAGAGAAATTGCAACTAGGGTACTAGACTGCCATAATGATTAAAAAAGTATTAATAAAGCACGACATAATGATGCACTAGAGCTTTGAGTCACACTTCAAAATCTAAAGCAGTGTTTCTTAGGCGGTTGGTTTTGCCAAAAACTAGAAAATTATATATTACAATAGATCAGACATGATGACAGCCATGTAGTTATTTATTGCTTAGTAACCCAATTTCTCAAATAGCCATAAAATATTTTGCAATTAAGGGCGACTACAAGTACGTCTCATCCTGATTTATAAAGTTGAGAGATTCACGGTTTCTGCTCATTGATCTCTCCGCTCAACAATCTAGATTACTATTGTAATGTGAGACATGGTTGACAACAGAGATCGAAGTGAAAGTGGAAAGAAAAATTCAGTGTTTGGAATGATTCTGGTTGCAAATGAAATTGCCTTCCTAGAGTTACTTTTTATCATTTACGTCCAACGAATTACTATGTGTTAGTAGAAGCAAGTCCCAGAATTATGTTCTCAATTTTTACCAATAATATACACCTTACTACCTATAAATATTCATTATTTTTATATTTTTAATTTTTATTTTATTAATTATTATTATATAATATAAAATTATGACAATAATAATTTTAATTGGCCTATTATAATTATTCCAAATCATCCATTATCATTATGATTATATTCCAGAATATTAATTGAATTATAGCAATAATTATTATTAGAATTATAATTATGATATTTTTTAGGCGACATCATATGATAATAAATAATTATATTGTAATTAATTAATAAT
Organism: Bugulina stolonifera; assembly: GCA_935421135.1. Taxonomy (NCBI): domain Eukaryota; kingdom Metazoa; phylum Bryozoa; class Gymnolaemata; order Cheilostomatida; family Bugulidae; genus Bugulina; species Bugulina stolonifera. The sequence goes on from OW285188.1 coordinate 26,754,923, forward strand.
GTAAATATAGTAGTTATCATTATTGTAATAATAAATAGTAATTTAATAATAATCTGATAATTATATTATATTATGAATTTTATTTATTATAATTATTATCATTATGCACTTGCAGCATATTTGTTTAATAATTACCACTAATATCAGAATTGCTCCTTGACTCTTTGTATGCTTAGTATTCTTTGAGAGCCTATGCTAAGCAGTAGGATTCGCTAGAGACCCGAAAATAACGCCTGGGTCACTTGTATTAATGTTCATCACCATGAGATGAGGGTAATCAATCTTACCGTTATGGCTTATTGTTATTGATGTAGTTCTATAATTGACTAATTTTTGTTGTATTTTTGAATGTCTTTGTCGGCATTGAATACTCACCTCAGAGACTTAAAAGTAAAAGTAGTGCATCAGGTGGCTAACAAGCGTTTGGCCACAGGGTTACAGCAACCTGATGTTTATTTTCCGCCAGTAGGTATGTCAGTAGTTCTCATTTACAGGGGGTTGAACTACCACCCTGTTTTCAGCTGAAAACTGCGTTTGTATCTTTACTTCGTGGTCCCTCTGGTGTCTTCGATGGTCCTCGGTAGGAAACCACCATGGTAGACTTGTGATGCTGCATACACAGAAGTCAGCTCACCCCTGGCAGCAGATCTAGTTTTCATGGTCATGTTTTGGCAGTCTTCAGAAATTTCATTATAGGCCAGAGCCAAGGTACTATGTCGCTCCTCATCTTGGAGTATCTCCATCAGAAGGGCTAGTTTGTGATTTTCCTCTTTTGTTGCAATGTCTGGAGGCCAAGCTCAGAGCTGGCTTCAGTGATGCTGTCCCTTCCTTTGAGGCGGCCAATGAACCTGACTACTCAGTGCTGAATCATCTCAAGAGATTCAATATCTTTGTAGAGTGTAGAGAGTCCTATACTGTGTCAACATATTATAGTACTGGGTGGCATAGACTTGTATTATAGGCCAGTAAGCGGCCCTCCTTAGGAGCATCGTGTAATATCTAGTTTATTTGCATTAAACATTATAGCCTACTGTACATAAATATTGTTGTGTCCAGCTGAGTAGCGAGGACGCTGCATGTTTATAATCCGAGATAGGTCATCTTTAACCCAGTGAAAGTAAGGATACGTAAAATATTCTAACGCTAACATGTTGGATGGTATAACCCAGGACACAACATTAATATTACAAATATTATAGTAATGTAGCCCTACATTAATGTAGTATAAAATAACATAATGTTATTTCCCTGTTAGCCTATTATACATACTTACATTATATTCTTTTTATACTATATTGACTGGGGTTTGAACTCGCGGCCTCTACAGCACTTAATCACTTAGTGCAGTGGTCTGTACACTTCGGCGTTTTCAAATCTTAATTCAGTTGAGCTGATTGTCTGGAACATGTTGTAACACCAATCAGCGTGCTCCTCTCAGATAGTATAGGTACTAGGTCTAAGTAGACTTAAAGGCCATCTATGTGTCTATAAATTTCACAAGCTAACGTATGGTTTTGGATATAAGGATAAAATCTGAAGTTCAGACCACTTATATCGTTCCTACTTCATCCAGATAAAACTACTTTACACTGATAACTTTAACTGTTAATTGTAGCTATAGTGATTATATGGCTGCGATAGTATTAATGAGAGTACAGATTCCTACCGCCGGTTAACAGCGTAGGTACATACGGAATTACATTGTTTCTCAGTCTACCGCTTACATGTAGCCTGGTGTTGGTGACTGACAAGTGTAGTAGTAGATATACAAGTAATTCTGCATAGTAGAATTAGTTGTGTATCAAACCTAAACAAAGGATATTCAAAGTGCTATGTATGGATGCTCAGGTATATTCAAAGTGCTATGTATGGATACTCAGGTATATTCAAAGTGCTATGTATGGATACTCAGGTATATTCTTGGTTGGTTGGTTGGTTGAACCTGTAATGAATTTTCTGAATCTTACAATCTGTATTCATTGTCTGACTGACAGGCATTAGCCCAGCTACAGTTGGGTAAGTATGCTAGTGTGCAATGAGCACCTGTGTGGGGTGAGCACCTGTGCGTGGTGAGCACCTGTGCGCGGTGACGGTGAGCCAGTGCAGATCTTTATATTCTGGGTTAAATCTGATATCGATAAGTTGTGCTCTCTATATGGTTTTGAGACCACCACCTACATGAAATTGCCCCAATCACGGAAATACCTGTAGATCTAAGGTAGTTAAACTATTACACCTCACTGGGTATATCACACCATCACACTACTAGCTGTACGACTCAGGTGGTCACTAAATGTAACACTTGCAGGTAAACTAGTCACTGCCAACCACTGGTCGAGTGTGTGTACACTGCATGAGGGTGCAAGCACATTTTCTAAACTCTTGTTATATGAATCACCTTCACATGTTTGGGTAATACATGATAGAGTTGTGATAGTTTTTACTGTATGTATTATATCCAACACATGTAGTATTGGGCTTAATCTGTATAGGACTTTGGGTCCACTGTATAACAGATTACAGATTGTCTAGAAACTGGGCATGTTATCTGATACAGAAATAATTAACAAAAGTATTATCATGTTAATCATTGTAACACTCTCTCTACAAGGACTTTGGTTGGTCTAACAGCTGGTTGTATCTGTTGAGGGATCACTGTGGTGACCATTGAACTATATGCTATTGACTGATGTACATGTTTGCATATTTGTGTATATGTATTGTATGATATTTGCTGCATTTATTTTCCTAACAATACGCCTAAATGTATGCTGTGGCATGTACATGTATAAGGTGGCAAAGTATATGCATGTATAAGGTATGTACATGTATGTACGTGTATAAGGTGGGTATGTATGTACGTGTATAAGGTGGGTATGTACGTGTATAAGGTGGGTATGTACGTGTATAAGGTGGGTATGTATGTACGTGTATAAGGTGGGTATGTATGTACGTGTATAAGGTGGGTATGTACGTGTATAAGGTGGGTATGTACGTGTATAAGGTGGGTATGTATGTACGTGTATAAGGTGGGTATGTATGTACGTGTATAAGGTGGGTATGTATGTACGTGTATAAGGTGGGTATGTATGTACGTGTATAAGGTGGGTATGTACGTGTATAAGGTGGGTATGTATGTACGTGTATAAGGTGGGTATGTATGTACGTGTATAAGGTGGGTATGTATGTACGTGTATAAGGTGGGTATGTATGTACGTGTATAAGGTGGGTATGTATGTACGTGTATAAGGTGGGTATGTATGTACATGTATAGTACATTCACATGTTTTGTAGATGAGTTCAGAATCATACAGCCAGGTGAGAGATGAGGATGACGTTCTTATAGACACTTCCTCTACTATAGACGATGATGATGTCATTTCCTCTACAGCGGAAGGAGAGGTCACCACAGTAGTAAAAGAGCGGAGGTGCTGCCGTTTCCCTCCCTCCCCGTACCCTGTGTATATAGCCAATGTGTGTGTGCTAGCTGTGATGACCATCAACAAGGTTCTGGTGGATGATCTCATATACAACAAGATCTGTTATCAACATTTCCACAATGTCTCTCTCTGTTCCAACTCTACTTTCAGTAAATCTCACTCTGACTTGCAGGTAGACATCGTAGCAATAATATGCCATTATATGTATAATACATCGATTGTATCATCTATGATTTATCAACCCCATATTATTAAAGCCATGGTTTAAATAGACTTTCCATATTAAATCAGCACAGGCCACTGCAAATAGGGCAATTACCACCCTTGTCCAGACGATTACCTTTGAGATCACGTGGCTACATTACTGTGTCCTGTGTACACTGCTCGCCAAATATGGAGATAAAGCGTTGTTACATATAATGTAACGTACCATGACACTATACATATAATGTAACATAACATGACACTATACATATAATGTAACATAACATGACACTATACATATAATGTAACATAACATGACACTATACATATAATGTAACGTACCATGACACTATACATATAATGTAACATACCATGACACTATACATATAATGTAACATACCATGACACTATACATATAATGTAACATAACATGACACTATACATATAATGTAACATAACATGACACTATACATATAATGTAACGTACCATGACACTATACATATAATGTAACATACCATGACACTATACATATAATGTAACATACCATGACACTATACATATAATGTAACATACCATGACACTATACATATAATGTAACATACCATGACACTATACATATAATGTAACATAACATGACACTATACATATAATGTAACATACCATGACACTATACATATAATGTAACATACCATGACACTATACATATAATGTAACATACCATGACACTATACACATAATGTAACATACTATGAATCTAGCAGTTTCATAAGTTATTATAATGTGATATGGTTGGCATGTTGTAGACGGATGCGGCACTCTGGTCTAACTTCAACTCACTCGCTCAAATGCCTCTGTTAATCCTCATCAACTTGATGCTGAGTTCTTATTGTGATAAAGTTGGACACAAACTACCTCTTGTCTTGCCATGTTTGGGAACAGCTATGAGCACTGTATGTCTAGCTATACTGGCAACCCCTCAGTTTATCGACTGGTCCCTGGGCTACATATTCTTCTACTCCGTACTCTGTACTATGCTCGGTTCATTCCCAACGGTAAGCATTTCCTGTTTGTGGTTTGAAAGGCAATTCTCCCGAAGCACTTGCCTCACTAATGTCTGTGTGTCATCAGTTTTTAGTAGCTTTAGAGTTGTCGTCTTTGACTCAATATAATATCATTATATGTACAATGTGCTGTAAGTTGGTGATTGTTTAGAAGCAGCACAGTTGCTGCTATGTCAACAACTGTGGTTGAATCGTTGATATCTACATGTAAATATGCAACAGTTAACGAGTATATAACTTTGCTAGTGCTCTCTCTTCAACACAGCAAATACACTTTTATACTCGTAGCAGTTTTATTTTACTGCTTTTCTGTGGTTGTGCCAGATTTCTAGTGCTTAGTACTAGGGTTTTTGATGAGCGCAATGTGTGTAGCAAATGTTTCCCAGCTGCAGTTGACACTGTTTAATATCCCTGTTTTAGGTGATCATGTCCAGCTTCAGTTATGCCGGTCTGATTGCAACGAAAGAGAACAGGTCCTTAACCATGGGAATGTGTGAAGCCTCTATACTCATCGGTATGTTAATTGGTACATCACTCAACGGACCAGTCATAGACGCTCTGGGTTTGTCTGCCATGGCATATATAAATGCAGTCATTGCTTTATTACCGCTGCCTATAGTTCTCATATTTCTAACTGACGTAACAAGTGAATCCAGTTCAACACACAGTTGGAAAGATGTAATCGGTATGGATCATGTCTTGGATGCTTTTAAATGTGTGTTTAAGAAACGTGAAGGTAACAAACGTTTGTTTCTGAATCTATCTTTTGTTGTGTACACGTGCATCTTCATGGCCTCTGCCAGCTCTTCGGGTATTTCGTTCCTCTACTTGGTGAAGGATCAAGGGTTCTCTCTTACCTTGTATTCTGTCTTCTCTGGTTACTCCTGCGCACTGAAGGGAGTTGCTTGCCCCGTCACTATATTTCTCCTGAAGAAGTTCATAAAGCCGGAGCAGTACACTGTAGGGGTAGTTGCTATTTCCTGTACGGTGCTTGGCTATGCAGTTATGCCCATAACTTCCATTGCATACAGCGTTTGGATAGGGACAACACTGCTGGGCTTGGAGCTACTCTCCTACGCAGTCATACGTTCTCTCCAACTCACTTTCTGCGAAAAAAATGAATTTGGTAAAATGTTTGCTTATGACTCTATTATTCAAACAACATTGGGGTTTGGTGGATCTATTGCCCTCAAATCACTGTATTCGGCCACCGTGGGCTATTGGCCTGGTCTGTACCTATTTGTCTGTTCAACTTTGGTCTTAACTGCTTTGGTTGCTTTTGTGTGTCTATCTTTCCTTAAACGTAAACAGGATGCAAGAAATCCAACATCTGATGGTGCTATGCTATAAATCCAACATCTGATGTTGTTATGCTATAAATCCAACATCTGATGTTGTTATGCTATAAATCCAACATCTGATGATGTTATGCTATAAATCCAACATCTGATGATGCTATGCTATAAATCCAACATCTGATGTTATTATGCTATAAATCCAACATCTGATGTTGTTATGCTATAAATCCAACATCTGATGTTGTTATGATATAGTGTGGGTGTAGTCAGACTCAGTCTTAGCCTCAGTCCCAGTTGGTAGGATAGTCACACATTAATAAGATTCTCTCTTAATTATAAGGTCATCCAGTGGGTATTATAGGTCTCTTAGTTATGGGTCATCCGGTGTTTATTATAGGTCACTTAATTATAAGGTCATCAGTGGGTATTATAGGTCTCTCAGTTATGGGTCATCGGTGTCTATTATAGGTCACTTAATTATTAGGTCATCCATGGGTATTATATGGGGTTTTACTGTTTCTATCCTGAGTCTTCAAGTAGAATGTTCTTTCTCCTTACAGTCTACGGTCACTTTCTGTAGGCAGCCTGCCAAGTCATTGTACTTTGTAGTCACAGCTCACTTGGTTAACTAGCCACTGCTGGGCACTTGCAATAGAGGTGTCCTTCCTGAATTGAGAGCTGACAACTTCCACTATGAGTGGCAATATACAGTATTATGTAATTATATGATGCCCAGCAACTACCAGCTAAAAATACTGATATGTATTAGCTGTATTAATATCTTATTATGTAGTGTACCTACTGTGTCGTGTAGTGTTTAATCACTTGCAGTATACATCTGTGATTTGATGTGAATTTGAATAATATACTGTACATGTACTGTACATGTACAGTACATGTACAGTATATTATCTTTACTGTCTACTTAGTTGTCCAACATTCTATAATGTTATATTTTTTTATTTTATTCTGGTATTTAATATTGGTTTATTGATCTGATGTTATATTCTACAGGTCTATGGATTGTATGATTTTACTATTACAGGTCTCTTTGACCGTGTTCAGTGAATTTTGATATGGTCTACCTCATATACAACCCTATATTTGTTATATTTTTTTAAGATTATACCAAGGGAGGCGTATATTCAATAGTGCCATAGAAGTTATGCATTTTGACCCTCCTATATCACTGCCTTTATGAGAAATAGCTTTTGAAATATTTACTATCCATTTTACCAATACATACAACAAAGTGTAGATGTTACACTCTTCTGGTATAGCATACTTTATATTCATTAGTTGTAACTGTAACTCCTGTATGTGCAGTTGCAGTGACCAGCTGTATGTGCAGTTACAGTGACCAGCTGTATGTGCAGTTACAGTGACCAGCTGTATGTGCAGTTACAGTGACCAGCTGTATGTGCAGTTGCAGTGACTAGCTGTATGTGCAGTTGCAGTGACCAGCTGTGTGACCGGTTGCAGTGACCAGCTGTGTGACCAGTTGCAGTGACCAGCTGTGTGACCAGTGAATTTCCCCATGTTTGGTAACTACAGTATTAGCAGCTCTACTGAGTAGAGGGACTGGGAGCAACTGATAATTATAATAAGTTGTTCTTTCTCTCTGCTAAGAGGGGACAACTTCTTGTACTTGATTATCAATTGCACAATGTGTAATACTGATCAGAACAGTTACTTGGCACTTGGCCATAAAAACGCAAAACTTATCATAGTCATGTGATATTATATAACATAGCACTGAATCAGCTACATGTGTATCAGACTATCAGCTATATCTTATCACAAAGCTATTAAGTAGTCTCATGGTGTGACTGTGTATGAATGTACAACACTATCTATAGTATCTGGGACTAGCACAGTTTGAGTACCTCAACCATTCGTCCAGTGATATGTACATGTACATGTACAGTCTAAGAGGCAAGTATTTACCCCATTTCACCAGTATAATATGTATATAATAATATGCTAGTATATATTCAGTAGTGATAAGGGTTTACCTATAAAACTGTGCCTATGAAGTTGGACGGTTGCAAGAGGGTGGCTATAAGTAAAATAGGCAGATTGAACTTCACTACTGAAAAAAGTTACGGGGTAGGTACATGTGCATGTAGGAATTAACATTACACTGTGTCGTTTCCCAGGGTAGGTACATGTGCATGTAGGAATTAACATTACACTGTGTCGTTTCAGTTCTCAGTTTTTAGCTGCAAATGGCTAATAGTATTTTCCCCTTCACTCAGGATTGGTACAACATTTATAATAGCAATGAAATATAGATTTTATCCATCAACATACTGTATAATCTGCTCAGTTTTTAAACCTGGAGCACTATTTTTAACTTACATAAGTTCTATATTTTATACTGTAATATAATATTTATGTAAACAGTTTAGTAATATGGTAAAAGTTATAATATTATAACATCAATGCAAATTACGACAAGAAATTGTCAGAAGCATACTATATGCATGCAATTCACATGACATGTATTATACGTACATGTATATTATAAGGGATCCAACATGGTTACTTTAGTTTCTACAGACTAGCATTCATCCATCTCATAAGCGGAATGGCTGATATGACGCTGTCAACCAAACTGGTCACTGGTGAGAAAGGAGACGATGTGAGTCTACATTCAGAAGAAAAGAGTTATGGGAAGGGACGGTGTCAACTACCCCCTTCACCTTACCCAATATATATAGCAAACCTGCTCTATGCTATTCCTCACTCTATCAATAAAGTGGCGTTTGAAGACATGCTCTATAATAAGATCTGCCATCAACATTACCAAGACAGTGCTCTCTGTGCTAACTCTACATTCAGTACTTCACATCCACAGCTACAGGTATGCTGTGAATAATAGTACCTAATCACTTCTGTTGGTTGAAGAAATATAATCTGATTACTAGTTAAAACATGCTATGCTGACATGACAGATTTATCTTCTATCTGCAGGAGAAGGTAACAGCTTGGTCCAACTACAATTCTCTAGCTATCATACCACTGTCCATCCTCACCAACCTGATGATGAGCTTTTACTGTGATAAGGCTGGACATAGGCTACCTTATGTCTTAGCTTGTATAGGAGTGACACTGTGTACCAGCTACCTGGCACTCCTATCATCCCCCCAGTATATTGACTGGCCTCTACCCTCTATATTTGGCTACTCCATACTATACAGTATTCTGGGATCAGTCAGGGTGGTGAGTAGAATGATACTAATTCTGCTGTACATTGTGTGTAGTGTACTACATGACTTTGTATACCACACCAGCTAGTACTACACTGATCACATATACGCAGTATATGTACATATAGTACTATACATTGTATGTAGTCTACTATTATACTACACCAACTAATACCACACTGATCACATATACACAGTATATATGCATATACTGTACATATAGAAATAAAATTTAAAAATTTGAAATTACACATATCACATAATAATATGATATAAGTAATTCAGCGTAGCCTATTTGGGGTGTAGGCAGTGGAAAGGCTGTCTAAACTTTGTATTATCAATACAGTTATAGTTTACCATAGTTTTAAATAAAAAGTTTCAGTGTTCTACATTTCCTAATGTCCTATACTCAATTTATAACCAGTCCCTTGACCCATGAGTTTGGCTAATTGGTTTCGTGTAAGCTGTAGAGTGTAATGTGTAGTGAATAGACGAAGCCTAGGACTAGCTTGGCAAAGGCGAAATGATGCATGTATATATATATGACTTTAATGTATGGGACATCGGTATGGTGTACCAGTGCTTCATGAGTCCATGACTGTTACTCCAATTACCCCTAATTTATGTCAAATGCAAAAATGTAACTCTTTCTTTACTCAATGAGCTGATAACTATGCAGTAGTTCAGCCTTAGGTATAGCAAGTATAGTATTAGATATAGTAATACAGATACATGTCGATGCAAGATTTCAGCCTCTATGTATGGGCTAGCTATACCATCGTCAATCAACTTATTAAAAAAATTGTATAGATTGTGGTGGATATAAATTGTACTATAACTTATATTTATGGGGCATTTGTTTATCCATACACGTACATTGTATATTGATATTAATATTGTTGTTTTATTATGTGATGATGGCAACTAGTATAAACCTTTTAAAAATACTGTTGGTTTATTTATAGATTTGCACTGCAAGCTTTAGCTACATTGGGCTGATAGCTACTAAAATGAAAAGTGTAACTGCTCTGGCAGCTAGTGAAGGGGCATTGCTGCTAGGACTGTTAGTTGGTAGCCTCATTACTGGACCAATCATTGATTCTATTGGGTTACCTGCGCTGACGTATATAAGTGCAGGATTGTCCTTGCTACCTATCATCATAATTATGGCGTTTGTAACAGACGTGACTGTAGGAAACGGATCAGTCTTCACTTGGAGAGATTTAGTTGACCTGAGTAACATTGTAGGGGCGTTTAAATGCGCCTTCCAAAAACGTGAAGGTAACAAACGCTTGTTACTTTCTCTCTCTTTTGCAGTTTATACTTGTATATACTCTGGTGCAGGAGGGTTCAGCGCAGCCTCATTTCTATATTTTGTTAAAGAAAAAGGTTTATCTATTACACAATACTCAATATATAACGGATACTTCTATGCAATAAGGGGGTTTGTGGGCCCTGCTTTCATCTTTCTGCTTAAGAAATATCTGAAACTCCAATGGCCTACTCTGGGACTGATATCTCTATCTTGCACAGTGGTAGGGTATGCAGTCATACCAATTGATTCAATCCCATACGCTATATGGATAGGTGCAACATTGTTAGGACCACAAATTGCAGCCTTTGCTATTGTTTCTTCTCTACAAATTAGTTTGTGTGAGAAGGAAGAGCTGGGGAGAGTGCTAGCGTTTAATGGTATTATTCACTCAACTGTATGTGAAGGGGTGGACATAGCTATTAGGGCACTCTACTCTCTCACTCTCACTGTATGGTCAGGAGTATTCTTGGCAGTTCTAGCTTTTATAAACCTCATAGGATTGATTATATTTATTTGTAGTTCCAACAGAGAATTATGTTACAAAGTTATAAATCTATTTCTTTTTGGTTGAATAAATGTCACCTACAATCTGCTTCTTTTCATTGTCTTCATGAATATTATCATCTCTCCTATCTGTTATATACCAACTTATAGCTGTCAATGCAGTATTTGATGGCATAATGATGAGTATAATTAGCAATATTCACTGTAGATTAAACTTTTGGAAATAAACACCAATAAATATTATAATAACAATATAGTAATGTACCATTAGTCTGGAGAGGACAATGCATGCAATAACACTACTTTATATCATAACATTACTTCATTCATATCGTAACACTACTTCATATCATAACATTACTTCATATCATAACATTACTTCAAAAGAACTTTTTAATAAGTATACTGTTTATACGAGTTTCTAATTCCTCAATAGTAATAGAGTTGGGGACCTCTAGCTCTGCCTTAGTCTTCTCTCTATAAACCCAGGCTAAGGTACCTTCTTTGGCTGCAAGGTCAAGGGTAGAATCTACAGTAGTCATTGCTGTACTCAAGTCTTCTGCAGTTAACCCTTCCAGTCTACAATTCACATAGTCCAAGGCAGTAGAATACTTACCAATATAACTGTGACTGTAATTGTATCTATGTGTTTGGGGATTGCTTGCTCTTTCATGCATTTAGTGATATACTATTAGAGTGCTCTTACAATCATGTGGTACAGTGATGGCATAATCAGCTCTCATACCTCAGATACAGAGTTACAAAATGTATATATATGTCTTGAGAACAACAAAATGTTGTTTGGAGTAAATCAGTCATTGTATACTGGTAAGAACCCAGATAGACTAGAGTACATTATAGACCAGGGAAAAAGGCCATTTAGAATGTTGTGTTTTTTGATCATTGAAATCTGCGCAGTAGGGGCTGAAAATATTGACTTACTCTGTAGCTTTTAGTATATCAACTATAGCTGTTGTGTACTGTCTCCGTGCATTGGCCAGCAGCTTCTTTAGTTCATCTACAAAGGGGCCAAACTTCCCCTCATCATCCTGCAGTGTGGGAGGTACATGATGAATAGTTATATCATCATTATCACTAAGCATATACTAGAACTAGTATACAATGCATGCAGCAGATATACACTGCTCATATGACTGGAAAAAGTAACTAACAACAGTAAGATAATATCTAATCAATACGCTGTTCAGTTTAAAAATAAACCAACCTCGAAGAAGAGTTTGGTGAACTCGATGCCCTCGTCTGACGTATCTACATCCTCCAGCTCAAGCTGAGCAGCTGCCAAGAGACCATCAATGTCCTCAGTGCTGACTTTACCATCTAAATACCGAGAGAGAATGGCTGTGAACTCTTGGATGGTGAAGAATCCTTGAGGTTCGTGTCCCTCGTTCTCTGTCGTCAGAAGTTTGAGGAGAGACACTATACACTGAAGCTGGTCAAAGTAGAGCTCCTGGTCCACCTACAATATAGTATATACAGTAAGTACATACAGTGCTACAGTGCAGTATGTAGAGTAAGTATATATACAGTAAGTACATACAGTGCTACAGTGCAGTATGTAGAGTAAGTATATATACAGTAAGTACATACAGTGCTACAGTGCAGTGTATAGAGTAAGTATACATACAGTAAGTATATACAGTGCTACAGTGCAGTATATAGAGTAAGTATATATACAGTAAGTACATACAGTGCTACAGTGCAGTATGTAGAGTAAGTATATATACAGTAAGTACATACAGTGCCACAGTGCAGTATATAGAGTAAGTATATATACAGTAAGTACATACAGTGCTACAGTGTAGTATATAGAGTAAGTATATATACAGTAAGTACATACAGTGCTACAGTGCAGTATATAGAGTAAGTATATATACAGTAAGTATATACAGTGCTACAGTGCAGTATATAGAGTAAGTATATATACAGTAAGTACATACAGTGCTACAGTGCAGTATATAGAGTAAGTATATATACAGTAAGTACATACAGTGCTACAGTGCAGTATGTAGAGTAAGTATACATACAGTAAGTATATACAGTGCTACAGTGCAGTATATAGAGTAAGTATATATACAGTAAGTACATACAGTGCTACAGTGCAGTATATAGAGTAAGTATATATACAGTAAGTACATACAGTGCTACAGTGCAGTATATAGAGTAAGTATATATACAGTAAGTACATACAGTGCTACAGTGCAGTATGTAGAGTAAGTATATATACAGTAAGTACATACAGTGCTACAGTGCAGTATGTAGAGTAAGTATATATACAGTAAGTACATACAGTGCTACAGTGCAGTATATAGAGTAAGTATATATACAGTAAGTACATACAGTGCTACAGTGCAGTATGTAGAGTAAGTATATATACAGTAAGTACATACAGTGCTACAGTGCAGTATATAGAGTAAGTATATATACAGTAAGTATATACAGTGCTACAGTGCAGTATGTAGAGTAAGTATACATACAGTAAGTACATACAGTGCTACAGTGCAGTATATAGAGTAAGTATATATACAGTAAGTATATACAGTGCTACAGTGCAGTATATAGAGTAAGTATATATACAGTAAGTACATACAGTGCTACAGTGCAGTATATAGAGTAAGTATATATACAGTAAGTACATACAGTGCTACAGTGCAGTATATAGAGTAAGTATATATACAGTAAGTACATACAGTGCTACAGTGCAGTATGTAGAGTAAGTATATATACAGTAAGTACATACAGTGCTACAGTGCAGTATGTAGAGTAAGTATATATACAGTAAGTACATACAGTGCTACAGTGCAGTATGTAGAGTAAGTATACATACAGTAAGTACACACAGTGCTACAGTGCAGTATGTAGAGTAAATATATATACAGTAAGTACATACAGTGCTACAGTGCAGTATATAGAGTAAGTATATATACAGTAAGTACATACAGTGCTACAGTGCAGTATATAGAGTAAGTATATATACAGTAAGTACATACAGTGCTACAGTGCAGTATATAGAGTAAGTATATATACAGTAAGTACATACAGTGCTACAGTGCAGTATATAGAGTAAGTATATATACAGTAAGTATATACAGTGCTACAGTGCAGTATATAGAGTAAGTATATATACAGTAAGTACATACAGTGCTACAGTGTAGTATATAGAGTAAGTATATATACAGTAAGTACATACAGTGCTACAGTGCAGTATATAGAGTAAGTATATATACAGTAAGTACATACATTGCTACAGTGCAGTATGTAGAGTAAGTATATATACAGTAAGTACATACATTGCTACAGTGCAGTATGTAGAGTAAGTATATATACAGTAAGTACATACAGTGCTACAGTGCAGTATGTAGAGTAAGTATATATACAGTAAGTACATACAGTGCTACAGTGCAGTATGTAGAGTAAGTATATATACAGTAAGTACATACAGTGCTACAGTGCAGTATATAGAGTAAGTATATATACAGTAAGTACATACAATGCTACAGTGCAGTATATAGAGTAAGTATATATACAGTAAGTACATACAGTGCTACAGTGCAGTATGTAGAGTAAGTATACATACAGTAAGTACATACAGTGCTACAGTGCAGTATATAGAGTAAGTATACATACAGTAAGTACATACAGTGCTACAGTGCAGTATGTAGAGTAAGTATATACTATGCATATTCACAAGTGAGGAGTCATTTCATATAGTGCATGCACTCTGTACAAAGCGTTTATACTGGGTCCATCTTTGACATATCTTTTGCAAACTTTTGAAAATGCCATCTCTATTGGAGCTGGAGAAGGAAAATACAAGTTGGTGTAAATTACAGAATGAGTTGCACCAACATGGCATTGTCAAGTTCTTCTGCAACAAGATATTATATGTTCAGTGACCAACATAGACTTCCTATATTATGTTGGAGGAAAAAGTGCAAACAAAGAATGCAGCCCAGAGCAACTAATCTCCCACCTGTTTAAACACTTCAACACACCCTACATCCTTGTTTCTCCTGAACGGATTGGATATAGCAAAGGATGCACCCAGGCAACCTTGCGAAATGCCTTTTCTAACTTAGATCTTGATATATTCACACTATATGCTTTTAACAATCTGTAGTGCGCACCATAACATAAATTGTATTATCTATTATTTTGAAGTTGTTTTCCTATTTCTTATGGTCTAGATGTCTTTACATTATTGTGAGGCAAACACTGCTTTAGTGTATAAACTACAACATAGCGTAGCTAAAAAGGTACAGAATTCAATACAACCATTCCTTTTGACAGTAGAACTGCAGTTGCACACACACCTTATCATTGAGCACGTCATAGAAATGTTGTATTTTGAGATCATGCACACCATATCTGATGCAGGCATTCTCTAAGTTGTACATCCACTCCATCACCATCTCAGCGTCGTTTGGAAACTTGCTCTGTAAATATCTGAGCAGGAACTGGGCCATAGACTCTCTCTTTCCAGTAGCCTGAAGTCAACATCACAGACTTTACTATCACAAGAAACAAACAGTGCTTCCAGACTGTCATGACCTGGTCATCTAGTGCTAGTTCTCACTAACCGAGTTGTATTGCGATTCTACGCTAGATATGATTGGATACCTGATTTGAGTCGGAGATATCCTTCTCTCTCCACACATCTTTGATGAGCAGCATGGCGTCTCTCCTACCCAGACGCCTGTTCTTCACCCTTCCCTCCGTCTTCCTCAGATACAGAGGTACATCCTCTGTGGTTCCCTTCAAACGCACCAGATAACAGTGAGCACACCACATAGCTAGACAGAAGAGTGGTTGATACCTAGTAGAATACTGGTTATTACATAGCTAAACAGAAGAGTGGTTGATACCTAGTAGAATACCGGTTATTACATAGCTAGACAGAAGAGTGGTTGATAGCTAGTAGAATACTGGTTATTACATAGCTAGACAGAAGAGTGGTTGATACCTAGTAGAATACTGGTTATTACATAGTTAGACAGAAGAGTGGTTGATACCTAGTAGAATAATGGTTATTACATAGCTAGACAGAAGAGTGGTTGATACCTAGTAGAATACTGGTTATTACATAGCTAGACAGAAGAGTGGTTGATACCTAGTAGAATACTGGTTATTACATAGCTAGACAGAAGAGTGGTTGATAGCTAGTAGAATACTGGTTATTACATAGCCAGACAGAAGAGTGGTTGATACCTAGTAGAATACTGGTTATTACATAGCTAGACAGAAGAGATTCATCAACAACAGAGTACTGGTTGCTCACCCTGCTCTCAAAAAAGTCCTCACTCTGTGCATCATTAGCGGAGCCTGCTAGTTCCTCAAGTAGTATACTGACCATATCATTTGAACCCTTGCCCTGTGACATGTCATTCCATCTCTGTACACCTATATGTAGAAATATGCATGTTACATTGGTGTATAAATACATTATTCAAATTATAATAATTTTAACAACAAGCCTACCGGTTCATGGAAACTTTTAAAATGGAGAGAAGGCAAATTTTAGGTAAAAGCATATTTACTGTGATTTATTAGTTCTGGTAATGTAGACTGCAGTATGATTCAAACGGAGTGGACATATTAAATATAGATGATAGCGGTGTGTGGTGTAAAGGGTTGATGTTCTGCTTTGCTAGGAACTCCTAGGCAGATGTTGTTGGTGTCGAATGGATACACAATCATGTTATTCAGGAAAAATTGGGTTTAGCTAAACTTTAACACATTGGACTTAGTGTGGACCAATCTGTATGCATGCACTAGTATATACAGCAATACATAGCATAAGGCATTGAATAAGCTGTAATGTAAGACATAATTACCGCCAGCTATGACTGCTCCACATCTGTTCCAGTCTGGACGAGGGGTGGCTGTCTGCCTCAGTCGCTCACTCTCCTGATAATACTCGTCTCTTTGCTTAATTACTTGTCTGTGGGTCTCTAGCAGTGAACTAAATATAACACAACAGTAGTTAACATACATGTACAAAACACAGACATATTGCATTGTCTAGTGCACAGACATAAACAAGTAGTATACTGATGTACATAGACATAGACTACTAACTCCTGCTCTTCCTTCAGTTGGTCAAACTCTGCAGCCCGTGCAGATACTTTCTCCTGCAGCACTTGGTACTCTGCCTGTAGAGTTAGGAAGTCCTTCTTAGGTATGACATCACCATAGTTAGCTATAATGTGATTCAACTGCTGACTAGCCTGTTTCTCACTTTCCCTCGCCTTTCTGTAAGCAAATGATGGCGGCCATTGTCAATGTGGAGACATGTGCTGTTACCTCTTCCAAAGCTACTATCTGTTATACTGTTCTAACATTGTGTTGAGTTGCCAGTCTAACACTATATATTTCCTCTCACTTCTCCAGTCTATTCACCAGTGTATATAGTCTATAACTACAGTATATATCCGCTAGCGTACATAGTCTAACTAAGGTGTATATTGATTACTTACTTGAGTGCCAGCCGTATTAGCACAGGATCCTCAGACTCATCCCTATTACTAGCCTGCTGCTGCTGGAGTATAAGCTCTTCCTGCTGGGTCCTCAAATCATTGATATCTGAGACTAGCAACTTACGTGCGTCTGCCTACCAAATAGTAATACATTATCATGTCATAGGTGTACAGGCCTCGGCTCTATACTATCATACAGACATATACCTCAGCTCTATACTGTCATACATACATATACCTCAGCTCTATACTATCATACTGGTGTATACCTCGGCTCTATACTATCATACAGACATATACGTCAACTCTACACTATCATACAGACATATACCTCAGCTCTATACTATCATACAGACGTATACCTCAGCTCTATACTTGTCATACTGATCTGTCAACTTCTGCTGCAGTCTCTCTATCTGAGTCTGTAACGCGATCTGCTCATTTCTAATCTGATCTATCACATTCTGCAGACGGCCATTATGTTTCTTCAACTCGGCAATGTCTAAAAAATATAATACATTACTTACACGACATACATGTACATGTACATGTGCATGTACATGTGCTAGTAAAAGTTGGTCCCATATCCTCAATTCGATGTGTATCATTTGTAAACATCTGTAGACACTAAATACCTTCATACATACAATTTTTATGTGAGTATTACGATATGAGATTCCGTTGGTTCGTATGTACCATGTATCATGCTATATCATCAACTGGTATAGCAATAGTTGTTAGTACCAGACTGTTTCAGAACTAATAATTTGAACATTGGAGCATGTAGGTGGGTTTTCAAGGTTAATTTCAACAATGTATTTTTACCAAAGCTAGGTTTTTAAAATATCATTTTACAGTTTACACAGTCATATATCCTGGTTTACCAACACATGATAGGAATATAATTTTTAGTTCATGCATGACCACAATTCTTTCCTAATTCTTGCACTATGGTTGTCAGTTATGACACAGAGAAGAGAGTGCAATATAAATATCAGGTGCTTTGAAACAAAGAAGAAAATTACATGAAAAAGTATGTGTGCGATACCTATAAGAAGGGTACTTTACCTATATGTATGTGTGAAGCTATGTATGGAACATCACTAAAGATTCTTTTATGCAAAGTGGCAGCAAACAGTAATGGTAATCTAGCAGGTTGTAATATACATCATATTACAGTATTAGTGACATGTTTACTGATACTGACCATTCTTCTCCCTGTCTCTCAGTTTCATGATCTCATTATCACATTGATCTCTAACCGTTACTAACATCTGCTGTAGAGGTTGTAGCTGTTTGATGTAATGGAGTTGATGATTCAACATCATCTCATACTCATTCTTTATGGCAGCAAATATTGGCTTGTAGGTCTTAAAGTCCTCTATCAGATACTCAAACACCTCCCTGTGTGCCTATAGCAAGAGGAGCATCATGATAATACTGTAATTGTCAGGACATTTGCCTACACGACCTCAGCTAGCCTGATGGACCTTATAGCACCCTAAGTGCCTAGTAGTTGCCACAGCTCTACTTATCTAACTCTTGATATCTTGCACTTAGTTGTCTTGTTACTCATACCTACATTGTTATGCATGTTTAACCATACACTGATAATTACATATCACTTATATACTTATATTGTGCATTACTGAGCAATTATTTCCTTTTTATACCCATGTAAAGAGGCCCGACCTCAGAATTGCCTGATATTGATTTTGCATATGATCTAGATGGTTTTAAGCATCTTTTGTCAAACCCGATCTATTTTGGGTCGGCCACCGGGCTTCCGGCCGCCATATTGTTGCACAATTTCCGGACGACACTACTTTGGCCTTTTTACCGGAACTTCCTCCAGAAATTCTTATACTATATAAAGCACATTGTTTTTATGCTTGTTGCCTTAGTTCATGCTTGGATCTCAATAAAGACACATCTATACTTATATACAGAGACTTTCACTTCGTAGATAGGTCATTCCAGTTGTTAAGGTCTTCGACCTTGCAACCCGAACTGCCTACTAGGTCGGATCACTCTCTTTCTCAGTATAGTAAACAAGCATTGACTCGGGACCATATGGGTTGTCTTGAGTAGTTATCAGACTACTAGGACCTGTTAATCTTTCATGTAATGAGAAGGCCTAGCACCACTCATAGGCTCTTCATTTTGGACAAGGGAGTCGTCTTAGGACGACAGCACAACCCCCCAAAAACCATTACAATACTACCAATGCAAATCTTAGCCAAGTACTATAACACACAACTCGGAAGAGATGAGTAAAATTGCAATTTTATACCATATGAAGTGTCACAAGTGAATAAAATTGCATTGTTGAATTAAAATACCTGTAGTCTCGTTTCATTGGCTGTGACTTCTTCAATGCCCAGAGAGTAGAGTTCTCTGGTTAGAAAACTCTCCAAGTCATCTAGGAACTTTGGTTTTCTGGTGGAGAACTTGAGTGCTAACTCTTTATTTGCAGGCAGAGCAACCTGTAGATTGTTATTGTGTGGATGAATTGGGAGAGGTTGAGGTGGAGCTCTCTAAAGATAATAATATGCAAAACATTACATGTTTACCCATGTAGGCTTAACATGTATACAATGGAATGTATTTGAGAAGTGCAACTAGCAGACGATGTAATTGCATGCAACCATTAACGTACTTTATTCACGAATGTTCTATTTGTAAAGTATAACCGGATGTGTTAAAATAAACTTGTTTCATAGAGTTGTCT
Source organism: Bugulina stolonifera (assembly GCA_935421135.1). Lineage (NCBI taxonomy): Eukaryota > Metazoa > Bryozoa > Gymnolaemata > Cheilostomatida > Bugulidae > Bugulina > Bugulina stolonifera. Next base: position 26,775,183 of record OW285188.1, read on the forward strand.
ACTCGATACAATAACAAAACAAAAGGAGATAACTCCAAAATACATAACAAACAATACTATTTTCAATGTGAAACACACACACAGCATATGGGTTGTTCTTGCTCTACAGTCTAAAGACTTACTGATAACTCAAACTAAACAAACCTTATGAATTGACTTGAGGCCAACAGGTGGTGGTGATGATCGAATGTCTGAAGTGGAGCCATTTGCTTTGTGAGCCAATTGCAGGGCTTCATCAGCCTCCCTGGAACCATAAGGCGTAACAAGTAAGAAACTTTTTATTTTGTTATGTTTGGCTGTGGGTGGCAAACAGTCATCACACAACATACACTAGGAATTGATCAAATGAAGCCAAAGGCTAACCAACATCTCTAGATTGTCAACAGAGTAATTAACTAGCCAAAAGGTCTAAAATGTGCCCTATCATATCAATCATGTGTGTATGTCTGAGTGAGTTAATACATGATAAGTGTGGAACATGAACATGTATGGGTACAGTCTACACATATAACATGACTATTACAGCACTATACAATGACTGTACTGCCTGAGCAAGTAAATAGAAAATGAATTGAAGCCTGGACATGCATAGTATTGATAGTTTACAGAGCACAGCTAGCATTGCATGCTTGATTGAACACACGCCTAGGATGGTGGCGTGGGTGCCTACAACCGCCCCTGCTATGGGGTACGAATTAGGTTGGCCCATCAAGATCTGGTGAAGGATCGAGACATAAATGTAGGTAAAAACAATACAAGGTAGGTACAATGTCAATTACCTGTACCGTTATTTATATTGTAATGGTACGCACAGTCGTCTCTTACACCTGACACTCATTATTATGTGTGCTTACATGTATATACCTGCTTGCATTCTACATTGCTTAACTTATATATCATTGTATATACTTGTATGATAATTACTAAGTCTTTTAGTGCCTTTTATACCCATGTAAAGAGGCCCGACCTCTCAAAATCACTTGATATTCATTTTGTACATGAATTGGATGATTATAAGCAACTTTTGTACAACCCGACCTATTTTGGGTCGGCCGTCGGGCTTCCGGCCGCCATGTTGTTGCGCAACTTCCAGACGACCCTATGTCGTCTTTTCCCGACACTACGTCGGGTGGAAGTCCTTATACTATATAAAGGGCATTGTTTCATTGTTCATTGTCTCAGTCTTCACTTGGCTTTCAATAAAGACACATCTATACTTGATACAGAGACTTTCACTTCCTTTTGTCAGGTCATTCGCTTAGCGAACCGCCTACTAGGTCGGATCACTCTCTTTCAAAGTATAGTCTGAAGGTCAGACTTGGGACCAGATGGGTCGTCTCTGGTAGTTATTAGGCTACTGAGACCGCTCGATCTTTTATGTAATGAGAAGGCCTAGCACCACTCATAGGCACTTCAGTTTCGGGTCGGTAGTCGTCCAAGGACGACCGCACGAAATACCAGAAACCATTACAATATAATAAATCGCAATTGCCATCAAGATGACAAACTTGAGCAATTGGTTATTAATTTAAACCAAGGAGTAAAACCAAGGAGTAAACTCTTTAATTTACACACACACACACATATACACGCAAAAGATAACGTTGGTAGTTAGTTACTGGGGATTGTCAGTAGCTGTTCACCATGTTATTTCTATTCATTGCAATTTAGAATTAACAGCTTCTCAATGAAAACTAAAGTTATTAAATATTTTAACAAAATGGTGTGCGAGCTAAGAGTCCTTGCTTTAGTCGCAAACATAATTAAATCAAAAACTTTTGACAGCTGTATATCCAACCCATGGGTCAACTTACTGAACGACTACATGTTGCCTGAACCAACTCGAATGGAACACCAGGCAACGGCTCACCTGCTTAAAGGTGGCAAGCGACCACCGGGCGGGTTAAATTGTTGACTAGCGGCAGTAGGCATAACAGAACCAATCTAACGTCCACTAAATGAAACAGAGCAATCAATGGCTCAAGAAGGAGTAAGCCAAGTCTAATTGCAACATCTGCTCATAGACCATGGTCAACCATTTTAGTACGTATCCACCGTACGCCGGTATGCAGCGTCGCAAATTTTGTACAAAGCCCGTGTTCAGAAGGTTCACCATAGAACTATCTTCTCTATTCATTGAGTAAATGATACTGGAAATGTCGGATTTGCGCCTAACGACACCCCAAGACTATGGCTAGATATTATTTTCCTTGAAGCGCTCTCCGGTAAATGGTCAGAAGAAGGCAACCCCGAAGTTGAATATCATCATTATATTATTATGTACATGTACAATCTAGTTCTCTAGTTCTAGTACATGATATGATAAAATCTAAAGAGGGGTGCTAGCATACTTGGCTACTAATAGTGCCCAGATTTTGTCAGGACCCCCTGGTGTTTGTGTCTGTCCCTACTAATAAGTCCGGGAAGAATTCTGAGGATTAGGACAATATGGGAGGTCCAATGAATCCCAGGAAAGTCTCATGGAATAATATTAGGAGAATCAATAAACAAACATGCATTTAGTGCTACTTTTCATCATTAACCTATTCACTCACACAAACATCTTTAAATATTGTAGGTTTGTATTTGCTCAGTACACCGCTACCCACTTATAAATACAAGTGCAGGTGCATTAAAATCCTATAGCATGGCTTGGTTCACAAAAAATAGGCTCCTTGTATTGAAACTCAAGATCTGAAGGCTACATAACATGACTGAATCATTGTGATCTAAATGGATGATCATGTATGAAAATGAGTACACATGTAGAAATTCTGATTAATTCAGTTTGAGTTGTATAAACAGCAATCAAGTTTTATACACAAAAAAAACAATTAGAGCATATTGAAGAAAGGAAGAAAGGAAGAAAGAAAGGAAGAAATAGTTAATGTATTGTAATATGAAATTTATTGTGTGTTGTGTAGCCATAATGTGACGACGTGCATGGGTGCAGTAATAACCCGTGCATGGGTGCAGTAATAACCCAAATTATATGAGTAACTATATGAATTATAGATACATATTACAAGCTATGTAGTAAATGTGCTAATTAAATATAAAAGCTAGAATCTTCTAATAATTTTGTAACCAACAAAATATAAGTATAATAATATCCAGTCAAGAAAGCAAACTGGTTACTATGGTAACTACACGCATTGTGGTTACTATGGTAACTACACACACTGTGGTTACTATGGTAACTACACACATCGTGGTAACTATGGGAACATGATGCCATGGGCTGCATTGGCATACTATATATAGTCGGGTAGATAGATGCTACTAGTTCCTATATATACTTAATGATGTATTCTGGATAGGCACTGGCGTCATGGAACACCACAAATATAGTTGGACTAGCGACATTATCCACTACAGAGTCGAACTGCTCAGTAGGTGCGTTAGGTTTGTAAGGAGGGGCTTTCATACCCCGAACACCTCTCTCCCACTCGCCTGTGATGACTCTAGTCTGTATGATGTATCTGTGTCCTTTAGCATCTGGCTGAGAGTACTGTGGCTGAGCTGAATAGCTGGATTCCTTAGCAAAGTATGTCCCATTACCATAAGCAGCAGCTAAAATACAAGTTGGACATGACTGATGATATCGAAGAATACACATCTTAGCTTTTATCACAACTACTCACCATGAATGACTTTGTAAATACATAGTTTATAAATAAACATACTATGCAGAAAGTTGTTTGAGAGAACATGACTGTACAACAAGAACAAACAGAAACTTACATTATAATTACATGTACATGTAAGTGTCAACCGGTAATGCCATATAATATGTAGTAAACTACTAACCATTTTTCCCGATATATCCTCTATCAAAGTTTCCAGCAGTAATCTTGGATACAGTGTCAACATCAGTCCCGTGCCAAAGTGGAGTCGTCTCTACTTGATCTTCTGGTTTTCCCAGTTTTTTAGCCACACGGTCTCTTTGTATCATGTATTGTCTATAAAGACTTGGGTTCTGAACACGTCTTACCTGAATGATAAATGCTGGTGTATAATTTAGTAGCAGAAACATGCAAACTCTCATTCCTGTACAATCATGAGATTGATCTCAGCCAATAAATTCCTGTTATATAAAATGTGTACTTATCATTCAAGGGCTACAACTGGCAATGCACTGTGCTTCAGAGAGCAACTTTTTGAAACATTATCCATATTTCAAACTAAAACTAAATATTGGTATGCAAAATAATTCGAGAATGAGAGACAGCTGAGACCAGGAGCGATCACATACTTCTAGCACATTATTGCCGCCAGCTCCAAGAGTGCTTAAGAAAGCATTTTCCACGGCTTGATACTCGGGAGATCCTGCTACCACCACATACTCTGCATAGGTATCTAGAGGCTTCACCCATGTATCGGGTAGATTCAACTCAGCCGCTGAAACACAGAGATTCAAATGTAAATGTCATAGTTAATGTAATAATTGCATATAATATACTGTAATGGTTTCTGTGATTTGGTGCGGTCGTCCTTGGACGACTATCGACCCAGAAATGAAGTGCCTATGAGTGGTAATAGGACTTCGCATTACATGAAAGATCGAGCGGTCTCAGTAGCCCAAATACTACCAAAGACGACCCATCTGATCTCAAGTCCGACCTTCAGACTATACAGTGAAAGAGAGTAGTTCAACCTAGTAGGCGGTTCGCAAAGCGAATGACCTAGTAAAAGGAAGAGAAAGTCCCTGTATCAAGTATAGATGTGTCTTTATTGAAAGCCAAGTGTAGACTGAGACAATGAACAGTAAAACAGTGCCCTTTATATAGTATAAGGACTTCCGGCCGACGTGACGTCGGGAAAAGACGACGTGTGGTCGTCCGGAAGTTGCGCAACAAGATGGCCGCCGGAAGCCCGACGGCCGACCCAAAATAGGTCGGGTTCTACAAAAGTTGCTTATAATGGTCCAATTCATGTACAAAATGAATATCAATGGATTCTGAGAGGTCGGGCCTCTGTACATGGGTATAAAAGGCATTAAAAGACTTAGAAATAATCATACAATCATATATAACAATATAAGGGTAAAGTACAAGCAGATATATACATGTATGCACGCAATAATGAGTGTCAGATGTAAGATACGACTGGGCGTACCATCACAATACTATATACAGGTGTATACAGTAATTATGATGGTTAGGATAATGGAAGCACTATAAGATAAGCTACATGTAACTGATTTAATAATTATATAAACCAGCAATATGCAATATCATAAAACTATCCCATCATACACCCGGAACCTAGAAGTAATCTAATATCTGTCTTAAATTAAAGGCATGCATGGGTCTGCAGCTGTGGAACTATAATATATTAGCCTTACTCTGAGACTTGCTAAGGTCAAGTCGTCTAACTGGTAATTGCACGCCTCCACACTTAAGTGTCATAGGGTCTGTGCTCATATCGACCTTCACCTTATTCCCATCATCGGTTTCATAGCTGTGTATAGCTGTAGCGTTCTTTGAGTATGTCTCCTCCAAGGCCTGTCACCAATGATAGAAGACAAATACAGAAATGAAAGCTATCTTCAAGAATTACACCAATTTAAATAAATCAGTAAATTGAATATTCAGACAACAGGCCTTGCAAGAATGAACCTATTAGAGTACTTTTAGCAGCACGTATTCTCTTACAAGGCACTACTCTGTATCTAAATGCTTAACCACTTTCATCTTCCCTGCACAGGAACAACGTGAGCATGATGTATGATCTATAGATGTGTAAACTGTAAACTAGTTTCTTATTCCCAGTTGATGCATTTCAAATCAAAGTAAAATTAGATAATACTAAAAAGTTAAATAATTTAAGGTACAACAGAGATATCTACCTTGTTAACACTTGGCTCAAACTTAATCCACTGAGCTTCCTCATCTCGATACTCCCACTGCCTAGCTAAGGCTACCAACTCCTCCTCCTTTTTCTCAAACACTCCTTTCTCTATGTTCTTTAGTTCAGCTGATATGAGATCTGCCATCTTGAATACCTCATCCTGTCGTCCAACTATCTTAATATTCAGCGTCTTTTGGTCAATAAATAGGTTGACTCGTAGTTTTGTTGCTTCATCTTTCAGTTTACGAATCTGTTAAAGTACCGGTACCATTCACAGCTAATTTTAAAGATGAAAGATGTTTTAACATTCCATTCACAAGGAGTAGTCTACGTTGTGGATGGTAACAGTTGCACTAGTGTGTTTGGAGTTGTCCTCCTTGGGTAGAGTGACACCATGTTCAGCAAAATAATAGCTAGCAAAGTTGACAACACGGGTAATAGGAACTCTACCATGTGAAATAAAATTTAGTTAGGCAGTCATGTCACATGTAGCTACATTCAACTTCAATAACATTTGATAGGGTTAGGATACAAGTGGACAAAGAATGGAGAATTTAACAACCTTCACTGAAGCCACTGAAGCAGCAACTGCACTTATAAGTACACAACGCCTGGCTAAATGTGCCATAGAATGCGAGTGGTTATAACTAGAAACTTGGGTATTGGTCTCCTTGAGAGGTTGGCAACATAATCCCTGGTTCTTTTGTTTATAGAGATTCGTCACAGACTGGTAGGCTACCAATTGAGCACTGGATTTTATTTGAAAAAGGTTTCCAGATTGGACGATTAGATGTTTGGTAAATCGCACAGCAATGGCAAAGTCAGTAGAAATCTCTAACTATGCCGTATATTCTGCATAAGTATCACTCCATTGCAATTTTACTTTCCACAATTAGACTTGAAAGAAAAATTTATATACAATTTACTTTGTTTTCAAAATAAATATGTTCAGAAGGAAATCTGTTTAGGAGATACTTGTACTAGTCCATTTCCTAACCCAGAGTCTACATACGTGTCACGATCTATTTGTGGAACCCTGGGAGAGAAAGAGGAAGTATCTGTACTAGTAGATTTACCTGACCCTGAGAGAGCTGAGCAATAAATTCTTTCTCCTCAGAGTACGTGGATTTGTCAGTCTTCCATATCAGAGTTTTCATCGCCCTGCTCAACTTTGCCTCCAGATCTATCTTGCATCTCTGAATGTCTTGAGGTGAGTCAGCATATATTGCCAGTTTGCAAACATCATCCTCACCATAGTAAGCTTCGGCCTGGCCGACTGCAGCTGTACCACTAGGCTCTACGTAACGTAATTGAACTGTATGAAGCAAGTAAAGCCAAAGGGGAGAAAACCTGTTCACTACTTACTCGACAGATTGAGGACTTCATAGTAGTCTCTAATAACACAGCACCATCATTATGTACTGACATTATTAGATATACAATTTCAAAGGAGGTATAGTGAAATACAATACATGATTCGGTGCTTTAGCGCCTCAGGTTCTAACCCCATTCAGGGATGGGCTGTTTCTACAGGCGTTTAATCAAGTCCCTGGCTTCTTATAAATAAATTTTCTTGCAAGAAAATTATAAACTCCAAGATTTATATGACATTTAGGAATGTGATATCCAAATACATTATAATATATTATATTGGATGGGGAACCAACCGGTCTCAGAGACTTGCGAGCCGAAAAAACTGTAAATACTGCTAGCAAATCGTTTGAATAAGGACTCTTTCTTTTCAGTAGTTTTGCGCATGGAATCAACAAAGTCCTTCACCATCACATCTTGGAAGATGACAACATCAATTGTTGTGAGGAAACTCTGTGGGTTACTGTTGACATACTTTATCACAGTTTCCAGGATTATCTTAGCCATTTCTCTAGCTGGGACACCAAGTGTGCCTTAAATGATATACATGTATTATAACACAAATAGTTTTATTAATTTTAAAATATTGTTGGATAAGGAACTAACCAGTATCCGAGGGCTGAGATATATTATAATAGTTAGACAGTAAATCAAAGGAGTTGGTGAAGAATAAACAGAGAATAATATTACTGTATAACACGTATGACTTATGGGAGGTACTCACCAGTTCCCAGAGCAGGAAAAGCTATGGAACACATTTCACGCTTGTCGCACTCTTTTAGACATGTGGTTATGAGTTTTTGCCAGCTACTCGATGACTGTGATGACATGAAATGTGCATTGATGTGAAATATATGCTTGGCTTTTAACTTGCCTGCGCAGCTTACCCACAGGCCATCCGGGGCACCTACACAATATATATATTAACGTACATCAATATATTAACAGGAGAATCCATCCAACAAACATTCGGTAGCACTTTGATAAGTATAATGTACAGTAATTGTGACAACACATCATTTAGAAGACTTTTCCCCTTTAGACTTAGAGCTGAACAACAGTGTAAATAAACAATGTAAAATAGAAGAAAAATTTAGGTTAATGGAAGCTGAGATTTGCTCTATAATCAAAAGTAAAATATCAACTCACTCTTGTGGGAAAGTGCTTGAACCTCGCCTCTTACTTCATTCCCAGCTTTTGTAATCAATGCTTTTGCTACTTGTCCTGTAAAATTATCGGCCAACATACATGTATTTGGCAGCGCGTTTTAGGCCAAGGTACAACGAGTTTAAAAAATTAATGTAGACCTTCATAAATGCAAAGAACCCACTTTAAATAACCATTATGGGCTTTTGTGCACATGTAGTATCACAAACAAATCAGAAATAAAGAAGAAGTTGTGTACGAATACATGCACATTTGTACAATTTAGCTTCATATTTAAGCATGGTGGGCACTAAATTTTACTTCATTATAGGATCACACCGAATATTAACCCAAGAGAGTGCCTACTGCTGATCAGCACTAGCCTTGAGTTATCCCCTAGCATTGCTATATAGAAGACTATTGGAGTCATCCTCTCAACAAACCGAGGAAAGAGAAGAAAACTCTGTAATGATAAATTATTACAAATAGAAATTGCATGGGAGTAGTTGTTGGAAAAGCTGTACCACTGGTTTCCATATCATAATTGAAAACAGAGCAGGCTAGTGTGGGATTTATACAACGAAGAAAATACTGCAATGCATAAAGATCAGTGTTAGAAGAACAAATGAGGCTAGTAAACTGCACATGCAATTAGAGGGTAACACCTATTACAGCGCATAAGCCCCAGCTTAGCCTCGGCGTACCCTCACATCTAACACTGATGTTGAAGATGCAAAGCGATATTACTTCTTTAAGCATTTTTCTTATTTACAGTATTACTTAGCTGTTGTTTGAGTGATTATCTATGACCATCAGCATAGGCGATAGAGCTTCACTAACTAGATATTACAGAAATACATGTACCTTGTATGCTGAGCACACTGTCTGTACTATTGACTAGTACATCAGCCTTATGATCAGTTATGTCTCCTTTCACGACCCTGACCTTCGTGTTGTTCACAGTCACACATGCTTTAAGAGCTCCTTTTTTTAGACCGGATCCCATACCTGTATGATACATGTATATAGGTGGCATTGAAAACTATCAACTTTGGTCCCTGAAATGATATTATTTAAGTTCCATAATTCAAGTTACCGTGAGGAGTTTTTGATGTAGATGGCGTAGAAGGAAGTGTAGCTTTTGGTTGAAGGTTGATCTTTGGTGTTTTGCTGCTCAATAGTTTCGCCAACTCGTCCTCAAAGCCCTAAAATTTGAAACAATAACAAAAGAAATTAAAAGGAATTAAAAAATGATCCAACTTAGCAGAATGACAATTTTCAAAATCTCAGAAATTTTCACAGTCGCTTGAATATGGTGGTGCAGCCAGATGTTTCCACTCTCTGGAGCAGCTTATTATAATTATACTAGCAGTTACTAACCAAACTGTGGTTAGCTTATTATATACTAGCAGTTACTAACCAAACTGTGGTTAGCTTATTATATACTAGCAGTTACTAACCAAACTGTGGTTAGCTTATTTTATACTAGCAGTTACTAACCAAACTGTGGTTAGTAACTGTTGCTACCGCTAGTAGCTACAGTGCGTATATCAGAAGGTAGCAAACTAAAAAGTGACAACAAGCTAGATGGTATTAGTTAGCTAGTTTCAATTGAATGAAATGGGTTTGTAAATAAGGAATTAGAGCCCTTCAGAACGGTTCACCTTCTTAGTCTTGATGTCAAGGTGAAAGATGATAATCTTTGCTTCCGTAACGCTACTCTTTGGATTCTTCTCCGAGTACTCCATCATAGCTTCAATCATGAACTCTGCTGTGGATTGGGCAGGATAATTTAGGTTCCCAGTGCCAAGGGCAGGAAATGCTATGGACACATGACCATTGGAAGCAGCTTTTGCAAGGCAGTCTGTCACTATTTGCTTCAAATGCTAAAAAATTTAAACCACACTTGATTTACAAGTATATATTTTCTACAATTTAAAAGTAGCTAAAGTAACTACAGATATTAAAGTAGTTACCACAGTTGAGTAGATTATACTTTTAACATCAGGATGGCATATTGTTTGTCTATGTTGAACAACTAAATTTAACTGCACTCTGAATAATGCAGCTGTGTGATATGACTGAGATGCTATTCAGCAACAGACTTGACTGCCTAACTAACAATCGGTTGTAAGCTTTCGATTCAAAATACGATCCATGGATCCCCTACAACTACAGTAGTGAAAAGTCCGAGAAGTATCCATTCTAGTGCTATATATCATTTGTAGCATTCTAGTGCTATATATCATTTGTAGCATTCTAGTGCTATATATCATTTGTAGCATTCTAGTGCTATATGTCATTTGTAGCATTCTAGTGCTATCTATCATTTGTAGCATTCTAGTGCTATATATCATTTGTAGCATTCTAGTGCTATATATCATTTGTAGCATTCTAGTGCTATATATCATTTGTAGCATTCTAGTGCTATATATCATTTGTAGCATTCTAGTGCTATATATATCATTTGTAGCATTCTAGTGATATCATTTTTTGCCTTATTGGCAATTATTCAAAGTGCAGCCATATCTGTACGGACAGACATGCAACATACCACTTTGATGCAACACTGCAATCCATCTAACTGTAATAGCTAATTTCTCACTGCATCATGTCTTGAACATTGCATTTCACCCAATTCGCCTCCAGATCTTTGTGTGAAACCAAGTAAATCATTTGATATTAAAGTTCGAAACCAGATACAAAAGCAGATACCACATGGTTAGTCCTGTACAGAAACAAAGTAGAAAACTTGCTTACTGGAATAGTCTGAGGACCTTGCCACTGAGGGCAGGAGCAATGTAGAACTTTTCTACATGCTAGGTTAAAGCCATCAGTCTCCTTTACCTCTCCAGGATTGATTGGAGCTAAGGCTGCACAAGCCGTTTGTAACTGGGGGCCTGCTTTGTTAGCCAGAGCAATAGCTACTTTGCCGTTAGACAGGTTCAGATCTTTTCCAACAGAATTCACTAAAGAATCTTCCTAAAATCACATAGCCAGTCATCAGATGTCTCATCCAGATAACTGAGAAACTGCAATAAGCATGAGAGTTACATATAATATAACACAGAACACAATTTGTTCTGGCTGTGATTAAGACATACCTGTGAATTCACAATGTCCCCAAACACTATCTCAATAGTCAGCCCAGTAGATGTCTTTATGGTCTTATCCTTGAGAGTGTATTTACCTGGGGGAGCTAGAAATATAACATAGTGTTATAAAACAGCTTTGGATCCACTAACACACGTGAAGTACATGGTAATGAAGGTATGAACAAGAGCTAAGATGTTTGCTCATCAGCTACAACAGTGTGAAATGAAAGACTGTAGAGTTTTTTAATCCTATTGTAACACTACATGTCACTTTTAACTCACATGCCAACCAATGAATGTGTACAACATATCCATACTACTGAAGCCATGATAACAGAATACAATTCATGACGAAGAAAATCAGCTATATGTAAAGGGTTTTGTAAGTTATACCAGTAGCAGTAAGACTGGGCTGCGTGTTCATCCTTGCAGGTGGTGTTTTGGGTCTTTTTTTCTGAGTGGCCTTATCATATTTACTGCGGAGTTCTCTTTCAAATAACCGCAGACTGTCATCCTTGTTGTCAATCAGTGTGATGCGAGGGGGCAAATAATCACCATTACGCTCTCTGTTGTCAATAGCCTCAACAATGACTCGTACTGCATTAGCCATAGGGTAGCCAAATATTCCTGTACTGATGGGAGGTATAGCGACAGACTTCATATTTCCCTTCTCGGCCTCAACGAAGCAGTTGTCGATACAGTTGAGAAGGGTTATATCTTCTTGACTTCTACCATCAGCATATCTAGGACCAACGGCATGGATGATTCGTTTGCAGGGAAGGTTACCTGGTGCTGAAGTCATCACCTCACCTTCCATCAATGTTCCCATCTTGCGTATGTAGCCTGTGCATTCTTGTTGAATGCTGGATCCACCTACAACAAGCACATAACACAATCCTCTGGCTTATCTCACACCTGGGAAAGTTCAAACAATTTTAATCGTGGTAAGTAATAACAGTGATGGTGATAGGTATCAATGGACTGACAACACGTCTAGTTGCCGAGTACCAGGCAAGTCAAATGGAGGAAATTTTGTTTTCAATCGATAGCTAAAGGACAGAGAGCATTCTAAAGGGAAATCAATGGGGCAGAACATTCAATGCTGTTAAAAAGAGAGAAATAATATAACAACACAAACCTTTCGTAACAATATGGTGGGCAAGTCCTCCAATATGCTGAAGGTCTCCATTAGCAGCATTGACGATACCATCATGTGAAACAGAAGTTATGTCCCCTCGCATTACTTCGCAAGTTACACCTGATGGTAATGTCACCGCATAGTTTGGAGCAGCATGAGCATTGGCTATGGCTATGGCTTCTTCAGCATCAGCAGTTTCTTCTAAAGACATTTCATCCTGCTGCCGTACAATAAGACAGCTGTTCTTGAGCCCAACGCTTTCAAGGAACTCAGAATCTTTGTTGATGTGTTGAATTCGGGCAGGATCATCAATCGTGTGCATCTCACAGATTACATTTTTTAGGTGGGCCTCAAAAGTTCTTTTGCAGTTAGCATTGTTGTCAATGGTACCTTCAATTTCCATTGATCGACTATCAACGGCTAACAAAATTTTCACGTCATGCTTAGCTTCCATTTCTTTGAAAATTGCCTGTTTATACCTGTTGAGAAAATGAATCTTTTCGCCATTCTTGTCGTATGGTAGCAGGCGCCTCACATTCTGAGAAAAGAAGTAAGGTATCTCCTCCAGCACATTGGCCTTATGGTGGAACAGCCCTGCCAAACTTAGGGCTGCTTTGTCACCATATCTTACTATCTCTAACGGCTCAAACACTCTACACAAATTCGTTTTTTTGTCATTCCACTTTCCAGACCCCAAAAGCTTCTTTTCCAAGTCATCAAACTCTCGATCTTGAGGGTACTGTGCTTCCCATATGACCTTGTTAACAATACACAAAGCTTTCTCAGCAGCAGCCCGATCCAATGCATAAACTGAAAGTGTTCTATTCTCTACAGTCCACACTGCTTGCAATTTACCAGCTCCCAGAAGCTCTTGTCTTATCGACTTCTCAGCTAGGGGTGATCTGAGAATCTTCATAAAAATAGGCTTCTTTTGTTCGCTAACTTTTGACTGTGATAGCAAAGGCAGCAAGGCTAGAGTCTCCTTCTGTGCTGCTTCAATTTTAGCAGGTACTCCAGTGAAGATCACTGCATGCTGTTTTGAATCTCCGCACACTGCTTTCAGATTATGGTTCTGTTTAATGGTTGTGAAGAAATCGGTGATTTCAAGAAATTCCAGCTGGTAGTCTAGAACATTTGGCATGCATTCAATTTTTGTAGCTTTTTCCTCGCGAATTTCCTCTTTGGATTTTTCAATAACAATTTGCAACTTTCTTTTAACCTCATCGACTTCGTTTTTCTCCCCAGCAAAGGTAATGGGGCCACCATCTGTGATCTGGGTTAAAACTCTATGATTGGCAAACAGCTTGCTAAGGCCTGGTTTGATTTTGTTGTAGACCTGCTGTGTTAACTTCTCAGTATAGTAAACACTGAAGTTGCTAGAAATGAATGCATCCATCGACTCTCTCAATTTTCTCCATTTCTTGAGGGCCTCTCTATAAAAAAGACAATAATAGAATAGAGGCAAAATATTCACTTTAAATTTTGAGACGAGCATTACATCATGTACATTGTAATTTACATTTTAATATACATGTATGCGTGCGGAGGTAAAAATGACCTATACATTATTCACCTGGACACATAACATTATTTGCTACGAAAATAGAAAAAAGACCCCATGGAAAGTGAATGTGTTACCTATTGGTCTTCTTATCAGAAGAAAGGTTCACGGTGATGGCCCCATCACTAGCCAATGACATGCCTTGCTGAGCTAGAAACCTTTGAAGCTTGCTGTACCCAACACCATTTTGTGTTCGAAGGAAATGAAGCATCAGAGGGTCAGATACCAAATTAGAAATGTCCTCAGACTTCATCATAACTCCAGAAGTGGCATAAAGCCCAAGGAACTCCGAATATATTGTGAGAGAGTCACATCCATGGAGGAGTTTTTTCTCGCCAATGACAAAATTGATTGCTACAAAAGAACATAAGATGATTAAAAATTGCTAGACCTTCTAGAAAACCAAAAAGTGATTAAGAAAAAAATGGAAAAACGTTCATTTATAAGCATTGAAAAATGGAGAATGTAGGTGAGCATAGATACATACCCTCAGGCTCTGTAGTAATCTTCCATTTATCTAAGCAGTCAGGAAGCTTCTCTGCTACAATCACCACTTCTCTGTTGAATTCGGCCCTCAATTTACTTTCTAAAGGCAGTTCAATGTTGTCTTTGGTCAGGTTACCAGTAGCTATTAGCTGGTCAGCTACTAGCTCCTGCTCTACTTTGAGGGAAGGGCTCTCCGCAAGATTCAGTTTGTGTGAGTAATACAGCAATCGTCCAAAATCTGTAACCATAATGTGACTAAACTTTCAGCCTACTAAACAGTTGACTAAACTCATGAACCAACCTAATAGTTGACTAAACTGGTGAACCAACCTAATGGACGACTGAACTCAGCAATAGCTCTTGTCTGCTCCTGGTTGAAGCTCATATTTTTCACCACATTGTTAGACAGAGCAGAGAGATAGAACTTCAGCTTCTCAGGGTCCAGTTCATCACTCAGTCCAGACACTCTCACTCTGTACTGGTCGTGTCTCTCATTAAGCCAAGGTAACTCTAACTCCATCTTGAGCAGTTTCTCATTAAACTGAAGTCCTGATCTCCCATAGTATTGGTAGTATACTCTTTCAGCGACTATAATGTAATGCCAGATAACAAATTGAGTAAGGCAATAATCTGAATTAAACTGTAGGTAGCGCATGTACCATTTGAACTGATTGGTCAGAGTTTGTCTCCATTTGGTGAAAGGTTTCCTTAGTTAGTCTGCATGCTCCGGATTGGATCATATTAAGGACCTTATATCATATCAAGGAACTTATATCATATCAAGGACCTTATGTCATATCAAGGACCTTATATCATATCAAGGACCTTATGTCATATCAAGGACCTTATGTCATATTAAGGACCTTATGTCATATCAAGGACCTTATATCATATCAAGGGCCTTATGTCATATCAAGGACCTTATGTCATATCAAGGACCTTATATCATATCAAGGACCTTATATCATATCAAGGACTTTATATCATATCAAGGGCCTTATATATCATATCAAGGTCCTTATATCATATTAAGGACCTTATATCATATCAAGGACCATATATCATATCAAGGGTTATTTCAAACAAAAGGGGGTCTGAGTTTCAACATCTTCTCTCAGTCTAATTCACTATTGAATTTAGAAGTTAATCTAGTCAAAGCTAATATAAAACAGTCTGCTTTTTTGCTTGTCAGGTATTATAGGGTAGAGGTACACGTATAATGAAACATGCATGGTATATTATAGTGTAGAGGTATACCTTACTAAAATGTCCATTAGTTATACACTAGCTGTATATTGCACACCTTACAAAAAGTATGATAGCATTTCAATAGACACCTATTATAATTTTAAATATGATGTAAAACACACGTACCTTTAGGGTCCTTATAGACAAGCTTAACCAGTCCCTTTTGAGCTGGTACAAAGTCACATGATTCTATAACGCCTCCGCCTGAACGTTTCTGGTTACTCATGAGGAGCTTCAAGGTATCCAAATCTTGTTTGGCAACACTGCTGATATAAAGGGTGGGTGTCTTTGAAGCTTCTTCAACTGTACAAAATAGAAATTGAGCTGCACAACACCCTCACCTCACATACATAGATTTGTCTGAGCAGAGCATCAAGTCCACCAAGTAACACCAGCCGTTGTATTACATCTATCACTTTTTAGGCCTAATTTAGTTACAAGACTATAATACCTACACAAAAATGTCTTCAGTTAGACAGCCTAGTTTACTCTGCGAAGCTAAGATGTTGCAAACAAAAACCATTGTTGCCAGGTCAATGACGGAGGTAAAATTTTAATCACATCCTGAATTATTTTTGTGCATTCGTAATGGAAACATATTTATCAAGAAACTAGAGGGGCTAACCATTAGTGCTTGATTGTTAAGTTCTAAGTATTCAATAGCAAGTAGATCTGCCTTCTCTGTGTGGTACTGTATATATACAACACTGTGACTATACCTTCTCTGTGTGGTACTGTATATATACAACACTGTGACTATACCTTCTCTGTGTGGTACTGTATATATACAACACTGTGACTATACCTTCTCTGTGTGGTACTGTATATATACAACACTGTGACTATACCTTCTCTGTGTGGTACTGTATATATACAACACTGTGACTATACCTTCTCTGTGTGGTACTGCATAATATAAAACACTGTGACTATACCTTCAGCATCACTGATGCAGGACGAAGGATACACCACTAGGCTGTTAGGCTTGCAGACGCCTACATCAGGATAGTACTCCGCTACATCATACTTCCACTGTCCCTGCTTGTGAGGCTTCTTCCGTATCACACAGTCTACGTCTGCAACATAAACATTTCTTGTGAGTGGTGTTGAACTCAAATAGTACTCGGTTTTAGAAATACATGTAATGTATGTTTTACTCATTCAAATTACTCTGCTATACCTTGGGGCGTGGCGTAAGATATAACGAACACCTGTAAACCATCTACTCGGCTGGCTTCCTTCACTTTTAACATAGCGTTGTAGTCTTGAAGACCAGTAAACTTTGGGTTGCTGAAGTAAGTCTCAATGTTGTCTTTGTCAATGGTCTGTCCTGGTGACTTGTCAGAAGAACAGATCACTCGAATCTGAGTGGTAGGTCTGACTTCACTCACAGACAACTTCTCACCATGCAGGTGGTAGTTGGCGTTGACAGACAGGTCTCTCAGTTTTTTTAGGTCTAAAAGTGCATAAACATCTTTTAAACTTTCACCTTAATTTCAATTTTTTATTTATAATTCTCGAGTGTACAGGCATTTATGAAAATATTACAAATATTAACAGGCAATTATTGCTTGCCACACTTTACTTCTATCATGACATGATTAGATGTGTCAATTCCTCCAAGAATTAGAGACCTCAAAATACCATCTCGATGCCCCAAAGGGATCTCAGAGAACATTCTTGAGTTCACTGTATCTGGTGAAAATCGATCTTGCTAGACCATTTACAAAACCTGTATGTGGCCATTGTGCATTCACCGATACCCGATACCGACAGGAAGCAACTTGACAGGTGGTATCTCAGTGAGTTGATACGATTGCAGAACTATTTCAACTTTTGGTTGTTGTAATAGTCATTAATTATATTTCAAAATTTCATCTAAATTTGAAACAAAATTTTGTGAAATAATTTTAAACGCTTTGTCAGAATACTATTAAATCTCGGCAACGTTGTGGTGTTATGACATGGTGCAGCATCACATTGGTCCAATATAAATGGTGCACTAAGAACCACATAAATATACCCTTAGAGCACAGACTACAACCGGCTTCCCTGCTACATGTACATAGAAAGGCAGCATCGGTCATTTTAGAACCTTGTGTAATTTCATCACAAGCAAGAGAGAACCTGGCAAGCGAAAGGATTTTGGAAGGTATCATATTTTTACAGTACTCTTCTTGGCTACTTTCACTAAAATTCAGACATTCTCAACTTCCCCTTGCACTATTGCCTAGATGTTTTTCACTTCTTATAAATAATCATTACTACCATAGAACTGTAATATACATGTATTTACCCAATGGTACTTCAGTATTCATCTTTACAATAGCCTTCTCCTCTTCAGCTGAGAACTGGATACTTCTTGGTGAGGTGCCAGTAACACACTGGAACCAGAAGTAGAGAGTCTGGTGGTCCACATCAAGTAGGTTATCCACCAGAAGAGCTGTCTGATTCCCAGAAACAAAGCTAGACAGTGCAGTGTTTGGTGGTTTGGAACGTTTCTGTGTTGTTGACTGAGCTGAGGCTGCTGTTAGGAAAACATATAAGACTACATCTTCAACACGTCTTTCACCACTGCAGGAACCAATTATAAAACATCATAAAATACCTCAATTATATTTATTTCAATTTGAAGTTTGATATTTGAATAACTGAATCAAATAATAAAGATGGTCAAAGAGAACAGTTGCTATCCTTCCCAACTTCCTGGCTGGAGCATAGTTTAATCTACATACTACTGAGGCTAGACACCCATACCCTGTACTTATAACATGACTTGACTGGTAAAAGAACAGATTAACAGAGTAACAATGGATACTCATGACCTTCGATATCACTTGCACACCACTTCTATCAGCAGATCAGTTAAGGCAACACTGCAGATTAGTTTAGCCAATTAAGACACGAGTGCTGTCACCGCAATTTATCTCTTCAACTTCTATTGCTATTCCTTCACAAATAACGTAGATTTAGTACAAGTCTTTATTTGTGTCTTTATTTTAACGAATTGAGCTTAGTTTTACCATAAACGTACGCTAATAAGATGGCTGCTCATTAGGTATTCACAGACTATAGCTGATGTTATTACACATGGCAGTAGCTGGGATTTGCAAAGCTTGTGCCACACCAATACATGTTAATCTAACAGCTCCTTCGCCTTCGCCCTCCCCCACTACTAGTCTGCCTCATTTTATCCTAGAAACTCTAAACCATGTTGCTATTGCTTTCATAACAGGGATAAATTCATTGGGAACCATTATAGTTTGATGTTAGATAAATACAGTGTACATATATAACTGTGTATGTGTGTGTGCTCACTCACAGTGGAAGATTTTGGTAAAACTAGTTCAGTGCATCCACAAGCAGAGGTGTATTGGTGAGATTAGCAACTCAAAGTTATATACACAAGCTAGAAAGTAACTCTCACCTAGAGGCTGTCTACAGATTTCACTTGGGAAGTTTAGGTTTGCAAAGTGTGAATCATTACGGATTGCTTGAAATTTTAACATGAAATCTCTGCCATATACCCGTGGAGACCCTAGTAATCATATGTAAATGTACATATTAGTCCTTGGAATAATAGATTCACTGTTACTAACTATTTATAGAAATAAAACAAATGTCAGTTATACCAGATACCTGACTCATTAGAGAACTGCTTTCCAACTTGTTTCATTTCAACAGCGCTGTCTGTTTGCTGTTCGGGAAAACAGACGTCAACCAGCATAGCATTCTTGAGCTGGTGGCGGCGTTGTGAGACCACACGACTGCTAACTGAATAAATAAGATATAACATATTGAATCGTATCTAATGAGAGCAGAGGTCAGTGCAAGCGGATTGTGGTTATAAAAATTGAACTAAACTAGATGTGAATTGACTGTACGTTTAGCTTAACGTCACACAAAATAGGGCCTGCAGATGTTATTGTTTGCTGCAAACAACCAATTTAATATGTACTGGTAATGAGTGCTGGTAATATGTACTGGTAATGAGTGCTGGACCTATAAGTTCAACAGCTACCCAAGTATTATATTATGTACACTGTACATGCTACATGACTATTGCATGCACCCTATATATGTACATAATGATGCACATTATGAGATAGTGCACTTACCAGAGCATGAACCAAGCTCCAATACAGCCACAGAGTTTTCTATTTGTTGAAATGTTATATCAGATTGGAAGTCACCTTTAGGTCCAAAGTAGCCACGGAGTTGAGTTTTACTGATTTCACCTTTAGACTTCTTGTCTACAGGCACCACTCGAACTACCTTACCTGAAATGAAAATACAGGTTTGAATTTGAAACTTTTGCAATCAAAATGCTGTGATTGGTGTTAAAGGTGGACTGTACGGAAATTTTGAGGTTATAAGCTGAATATACCATTAGAAAGAGGCTAGTAGCAGCTGGACCAGTATTAGTACAATACAAGCTGGGATAGATGATGTCATGATGGGTCTCAGCTTTGTTAAAACTAGTGAATTACATCATTGCAGGAAGTGAATGCCAGACTACACATTATGTTATTATAAACAGAAAATTTTAATTGAGTTTTTATCCTTGTTGTACTAGGAATATCACAAAATGAAAAAATGGGTATGTAAAACAAATGCTAATTAATATTCCTAGACAATAAAAATCACAATTTGTTGCAAAAAATTATCAGAAGACTTTTGAGTTAGCAATTTGATTGGTCATTGTAGGCTACTTGTTTATCTCATGAATAACATGCCAACTCACTAGACTGGTGTGTTGAACCTGTAGCATGGTAATATCTGTTTTATTGAATGAACACTGTATTTCTTATAAAGCAGTTGTGGCAACTCAGTATTGTTGCTATATAGTGTGTCAGAGTAGAGATAATCAAAGAAAGAGTTTTGAGAATCGACATAAAATTAGGTGGAGATAACTCCTATTGCTGACATCACTATGGGTATTGTAGAAATTTTGGGGCTATTTTATTGCAGTTTAGCATCTATTAGCTACTACTAAAATAGTTTAGATATGTTTGTAAAGGTAGCAAGCAATGCTAACATAGTTAGTTTGGTGAAAATAACTCTGAAATTTTCAGTACAGTGCAACATTAGACACAAACTGCTTGGTACACCTCTCTATTAATCCTTCCATTTGTAAGATACAAACACTTACCTGTATGCTTTGCTTCAATATGTATTTCAGAATGTGGATCGTCAGCAACAAGAAATTGTTTTGTTTTGGTCAGCTTGACAATGTCTAAAGCATAAATTAGGCTACTGAATGTAAAGCAATGGTCACAATGGCTTCATTCCTACATGCATGTGATTGTACATCCACAGCGGAAAAAATCACGATTACCAACATAAATACAGAGAGGTAGGTAGTATAAAATGCAGTGTAAGGCAACGGACAACTTTTTACAAAGTACATGTATGTGATAATTATAAAGGCCACAATTCAAAATCAGTTATTAGAAAGATAATTTCTTTTGGTGCATGCATGTTGTGCTGATTATATTCGATTAACAAACTGAATGTAACAATATTTATTACTGATCACAACAATGAAATATAATTCGTTCTTGCCTTTTATAACAGTTTGGCAACTTCTTAATTTTCAATACCTGGAAATATTTTGGTAAAGATCTTTTCTGAAAGATACACTCACGCTTTAATGGGAATGAAGTCTCAAATTTTTTTCTATGATCTAAACTATTTAATACCACGATGATAATTATTTCAGAAACTTCAAAATGGCGCCAATCAGATTGAAATATCACATTTTGGCTCACACCATCAGTCACCCAATCAGCACCTCAAATGTTCACTGACGTACTTGTCTGTTATACACCTGAGCAGTGAAC
This sequence comes from Bugulina stolonifera, assembly GCA_935421135.1. Classification (NCBI taxonomy): domain Eukaryota; kingdom Metazoa; phylum Bryozoa; class Gymnolaemata; order Cheilostomatida; family Bugulidae; genus Bugulina; species Bugulina stolonifera. The sequence goes on from OW285188.1 coordinate 26,796,924, forward strand.
AAAGCAGATAGGAACCTTTCATAGGGTTGGCATCACACACCTGGTGGCGGCATGTCATAAAATACATTGTATGTACCACCCACTCACCTGCTGGTGACATGTCAAATCTGAACACGTGCTGCACACTATCATGGGAATGCTGTATTTTTGTACGGAGCCAATCCTTTCCAAGAACCTTTTCAAAATGAAGCTCTAGTAGGTCAAACATCTCCTTCACCTTCATGTTGGGTAAAGCCTTTATCTCGACGTGAGCTGAAGAAGACATAATTCTGAGTGTATGCAATTCAAATCTAAGATCTGATGGAAAAGGGTTCATGGAAGCACAAACTACAATTGCATATATACATGTAATCGAAGGCTGGAAAATGTCACCATGCATGCAGTAAGGGTAATATATCTGTGCCACCAACAAGACTGTTGTTTACTGCTTACTGTAGATTTACAGTATCAATATCGAATTACACTCACTAGCAGTCTCGTCGATACTCGAGTCGAGAGTCAAAGTGTTCACATCATCTGCAGGGTCATAAGGCTTCACTAGAATCTTGTCCTTCTTATATTCCAGGACCTCCAGCTCTAATGCTTTCCTCGCATCTAAAGTAACCAGTTAAATACTACAGCTAAATCTAGAGCAGACCGTTGCTAATAACAAACCCCTGTTATCTGCATACATACAACTACAGTGGAACTTGCTTAATTCAGCCTAGGATAATTCAAAAACTTGGTTAGTTCAAACTATTAGCTTTGGTCCCTGCTGAGCACTACATAAGTGATCTTACAATTAAAACTCAGGCCTAATTCAAACTAATTATGGCGGTCCCTTGGAGTTTGAATTAAGCAAGCTTCATTGTACTTCCACTACATACAGATACATACACCTGTCTGACACATCTATTCAAAGTACTACACTACAGTGTGCCATGACTCATCATTTATATACTATTTAAACGAGTTGTTGTCTATTTCAGCATTAGTGGGTGCCAAGAAAGCTGCTGAGCTAATCAATTAACTCATCAAGTAGAAATGCATTCATTTGATAGAATAAAAATGTGTCCTAGTAGCACAGCATTACTTGTAATTGTGCATAGCCTTTGATACCAGCAACTGATTTACTTCTATTAGACAGATTCATCTCACCTGATTGGAATTAATTACATTGCATACAACAGGCTACAAACAACACAAACGCCATGAGAACTATTCTACCCAAGGAAGGGAACTCTAACAGACAACCTAATGAATCAACTCGACAGTGTTTCCCAGGCTCACCGCATCAGCCACACTTGTCAGTGTCTAGACATTGCGCCCAGGCTAGGTACCACTTACCATCAGCATTGGCAAACTCTACTAAGTAGGTGGATGCACTGATCTCTTCAGTAACATTTCCTTTATGTTTAGACTTCATGAACTTCTTAAGTACGCTGAGAGGGAGTGTCGACTCTATTACTACCACTAGACCAAATAAGAGTGTATATGCATGTACATGTACACACATGTATATACAGACAGTATTTACATTGGTATTTTGTTGCAGAACCAACATAGCTATGTAGATGTTATATTCACATGTACACTGTACAAGTAGGCAGCTAATATAGGGTAAACAATCAAGTACTGCACAAGTAGTACACATACATTGTAGATGCAGAGTTTATGTTATATTGCTTATAACTGTGATCAAATGAGCGATTCAACACGATAGGTAGGCGCTTGATTACTGTAGGTAAACAGCTCAACATCCTCATACAAACGTAATGAAAGTATAAGTACTTACCTTTATCAGCTGCTTCTGACTCCTCCTCCATAGCAGATATACTTCTGGGAGTAGCAAATGCTGCTCTTACTCTGATGGAATTCCCCAGACTGTGCTCTCCAATACTCACAATCAGAGTGGCCACTAAATAGGAATAAGCAATAGGCTAGGCCATAACATCGATTGAGTGATATTTGGAAAGGTAACATGTTAACAGCACATACATAAAATGAGTATGTAACTGTATTACATACATGTATGATGGTCTTGAGACTAGGTATTAGTAAACACAATGTAAATAGTTAGGATGGATAGGACAAAAGATTTTCTTACAAATTCAGACCTACAATAAAAATTACAACAAAAACTTTTCACTTCTCAGCATTTGGCAGTGACATAGGTCGGCCAGGGCCTGGTAACTTCTATTAGCTGGTAACTAATCAGTATTTAGAATGAAGTGATAATGTCCCTCAGAACAACAGATTGACCTGACTAACCTGAGAACGTTTCCATCTGCAGATCAGCTTTGGTGAGTGAGAAGTGGATAATCTCTACTTTACAACTGAATGGTCCGGTTTCTCCAAAGTGATCTATTAGTTGATTCTTGTCTAGCTTCTTCCTCTGCGATGTGTCGGCCAATAGCATCACTCTCACAACCTTTCCTGTTTATAGAATTATCGTACAAAGCTGTTGACAAAATAAAATATTGCCTATAAACAAATATTTTCATATACATTGTATTTTATTGCAAAAATTCCGAAATTGAAAATTAAATTGGATACATATAATTCTGACTAAGAAAAATTCACAGGTATAATATATTATGTATGTTCGCAGTAAGAGTTTGCCAGCCATGTATAAACACAGCTATTCTCACCTGAATCCAGAGGTGTTATTGTCAGTTCAGAGTCCTCTTCTTCATCAAACAGAAACTGTCTGGTGCTCAGTAACTTCATAATGTCTGTAGAGGAAGGGAAGCAGACAAGAGTTACAGAATGTGTACAATCAAAAGGGAGGGGCTACAGGTATTTGTAATCTACCTTTTTCAGTGTATCTTGCTCTTCATCGTATGTGTGTGTTAGGCACATACAAGTACCTACTCACCTTCATGTTCCATGTCAAATCTCAACACCTGCTTAGCAGTGTCATATGATTGTTGTAGTTTTGTAGTAGCCCAATCAGTCCCTGCTTGTTCCTCAATATGCATCTCTAGTGTGAGATGCATTGATTCTGGTGTCTCCTTTAGCAGTTTTTCCACTTCAACATGAGCTGTTTGTTAGAGTAGATAGAGAACACAGACATTAAACCAATACATAGAGGAATGAGACCATAAAGAATCAGTATTTTATCAAAACAATTAGTGCCACATAAGCTACATGTACATGTAGGCATGTAAGCATGTAAGTATGTATGTAAGTAAAGTATGTAGGTATGCAAGTATGTATGTATGTAGGTATGTGTGTAAAGTATGCAAGTATGTATATGTATATTCATGTAGGTATGTAAGTATGTATGTGTATATTCATGTAAGTATGTATGTGTATATTCATGTAGGTATGTATGTATGTGTATATTCATGTAGGTATGTAAGTATGCATGTGTATATTCATGTAGGTATGTAAGTATGTATGTGTATATTCATGTAGGTATGTATGTATGTGTATATTCATGTAGGTATGTAAGTATGTATGTGTATATTCATGTAAGTATGTAAGTATGTATGTGTATATTCATGTAGGTATGTAAGTATGCATGTGTATATTCATGTAGGTATGTATGTATGTATGTGTATATTCATGTAGGTATGTAAGTATGCATGTGTATATTCATGTAGGTATGTATGTATGTATGTGTATATTCATGTAGGTATGTAAGTATGCATGTGTATACTCATGTAGGTATGTAAGTATGTATGTGTATATTCATGTAGGTATGTAAGTGTGTGTTGTCAATTGTCAATGGCTAACTTTCTATTCGAGTCTCCATAATCTACAGCAACAAAAACTTGTTCCATGGGTAAGGCTTACTGTATGTAATTGCAGGAGTTTCTTCAGCTGGCCCAGAAACATTTCCACTAGCAGCTGATGGTGGTGCAGTATCAGGGGCTGCAGTGTTCTTGGAGCCCATAAATTCTGAAATAACACAAACCAAGTCTGTATATTCAACATACGCGTAGCATTGCTGGTAAAGGAACATTTCGAAAATTTCAATTCGAAGTTTTGTTACAAGAATATTTGTATGTTTACTAGTTTTTATATGTAATATTTATATGTTACAAGAACATCTTTCTTCCTCCACATTGAAATAGCTTGAAAGAAGTTGGCTCATGATCATGTGCCCTACATTGCATGGAAACCAAACAACAGTCCGTCTTGAATATTTGTAATTACGTTTCGACTGCTCATAAGGTATAATTATTTGTGCTGGAGAAGGTGGTCTGATTTCACCACTACAATGATGACAATTACCTCTTGGAGAGTCTCTGGAATGATCTGTATCTGGTGAAGGGGTGACACTTCCATCCTTCTGCACAGTCTCTGCTCCAACAAGTGTGAAGTCACCTGTAGTAAGGGAGAGTGTCGAGTTGGTGACACTCATTGGACTGTCTGGTCTCTCTAAAGATGAAAGAAAATTAACATAAATATTTATAGCTTGGCTTTACCTACATGTACAGTTTCAACTCAAAAAATGAACAGCATATTTTCAACTTTCTGATAATAGATTTCCAATTTTGCATCATATTATGATTTCGAACTTTAATACACGACCAGGTTATAGTCTGAGAGTTTCCTTACATACAATGTAGACCTAGTTGAAATTACCTTACAACTTATGAAAGTCATACAACAATAAAAAACGTTTGGACTACATGTATTTCCAATGCTACATCTAGGTGAATTTGTTTTGCAAACAAGTAATCAGTCTCCTTAAAAATCCCCAGGAACAATAAACTATAAACAAGCACTTTCAGGACCTCACCGTTTGTTCATAACAGCATATAAATTGTTACAAACTAAAGTGCATATAAAAGATCGCAACTTTGTGGTACGTCAAGTCAGAGATGAATGCTACTTTTGTTAATGGAAATCCTAATAGACCATTTTAGTATTAAATGCTCTCAGAGCAATTCATCTGAATTTACAGGGTAGAAACCATAACGGACTGTGGTTGACAGATCTTTTTATTTTGAGTGACAATCGGTTGCGGTGTTACGTATATGTACATGTAAGTACAATGTGTTGAAGTATCTGAATATTTATAATTATCTAGATGCTGCCCACTAAAACCTTCTGGCTTGCTCTTTGGTGTTGGAGGTTGAAATCTTCGTCTATCACCAGAATGATGAGGCAGGGCTCCAGGAGAATCTCTGTGAGAGGTAGCAACATTTGGTGTACGAGTTAAAGTCCTGTCTGTAAGAAGACTGTCTGATAGCATTGGTGGGAAGTCATTGGCTGTCAGAGAGATCGTGGAATTGGTGACACTCATCGGGCTGTCTGACCTCTCTGAACAAAGAAGAAAGAAATAATAGCAAGGTGAATAACATTTTAATAACTATATAGGTTGGTAAATTCGAATAACTACTACAGGTACATAAAATTCATCTATAACCTTTTCAGTTCAACTTTTAACATGAAAGTTTATACAGATGAATTAATAATAGGCTTTATAATGACAAGCACTTCGTGCTTGGCCTGCGACGCAAGTCTCACTGCATTAGTTGCTCGCTTCGCTCGCGTGCAATGATGGCTTGTGTTCATGTACTGTGGTCATGCATGTACAGGACCTCTGGTGGCACAAGCATGTTACAATGACCCCATGAGGAGTTGTGCTCCCCTGCATCAAGAAGACAACTCCAAGTAGATAGACCGAGTTCCAAAACCAATGTGTCCGGTGGAGTGGGTCGGGTACCCACCCCGCCCTGGGTTCGGAATGAGGGTTTAAGGCTAGAGACCTGCCTCGGCAGCGATGCAGGGGGACTTGGTCTCAAGGTCCTAGCAACACCTGGAGCCGAGATTCTAACCTTCAGCATTGTAACATATATAAATCACGGGTCCAGGAGATCTTCGCTGCCGGCATAGCCCAAGTTCCAACAACTAATCGGCGGGTGGGGTGGGTCGAGCACCCACCCCACCCTAGGTAGGATCCGAGGGCCTAAGGCTAAGGACTCGCCTCGGCAGTGATACCAGGGGACTCGGCCCCAAGATTCTAGCACCACCTGGAGCCGAGATCCTGACCGGCAGCCTTGTAACGTATATACAATGTAAGTCGTCCCAATTTTCGACTCCAAATCTGATTGGAGGATGGCAGACCGTAAACCGTTAACCGCAGACCATTTCGTCTTTTGTTATCATATAACTAAAGACGAAACGGTTTACGGTTTACGGTCTACGGTTTACGGTCTGCGGTCTGCCATCCTCCAATCAGATTTGGGGTCGAAAATTGGGACGATTCATATATGTTGCAATGCTGCCGGTCAGGATCTCGGCTCCGGGTGGCGCTAGGACCTTGGGACCGGGTTCCCCTACATCGCTGCCGGGGTGGGTCCCTAGCCTTAGGCCCTCGGACCTGACCTAGAGTGGGGTGGGTGCTCGACCCACCCCACCCGCCGGATAAGTGTTAGAACTCAGGCTATGCCGGCAGTGAAGATCCTCTTAGAGACTTGATTTATATATGTTACAATGCTGCCGGTGAGGATCTTGGTTCCGGGTGGTGCTAGGACTTTGGGACCGGGTCCCCAGGCATCGCTGCCGGGGCCATAGCCTTAGGCCTTCAACCCTGACCAAGGGCGGGGTGGGTGCCCAACCCACCCCACCCGACTCTTTGGTGTTGGAACTCGGGCTATGGATTTGGAGTTGTCTTCTTAATGCAAGGGAGCGCAACTCCTTATGGAATCACTGCAACATGCCTGCGCCACCAGAGGTCATGCACATGCATGACCACAGCACATGAACACAAGCCATCATTACACGCGAGCGAAGCGAGCAACTAATGTAGTGAGACTTGCGTCGCAGACCAAGCACGAAGTGCTTGTCATATAACTAAAGACGAAACAGTCTACGGTTTACGGTCTGCCATCCTCCAATCAGATTTGGGGTCGAGAATAAGAACGATTCACATATGTTGCAATGCTGTTGGTCAGCATCTCGGCTCTGGGTGGCGCTAGGACCTTGGGACCAGGTTCCCCTGCATCGGTGTCGGGGTGGGTCCCTAGTCTTAGGCCCTTGGACCCGACTTAGGGTGGGGTGGGTGCTCGACCAACCCCACCCGCCGAACAAGTGGTAGAACTCGAGCTATGTCGGCAGCGGAGATCCTTCTGGACCCATCGTTTATATATGTTACAATGCTGCCGGCGAGGATCTCGGTTCCGGGTGGTGCTAGGACCTTAGGACCGGGTGTCCAGACATCACTGCCGGGGCCGTAGCCTTAAGCCCTCAATCCTGACCAAGGGTGGGGTGGGTACCCGACCCACCCCAGCCAACACATTGGTGTTGGAACTTGGGCTACAGACTTGGAGTTGTCTTCTTAATGCAAGAGAACGCAACTCCTCATGGAATAACTGTATGTGCATGACCACAGCACATGAACACAGGCCATCATTACATGTGAGCGAAGCGAGCAACAAATGTTGTGAGACTTGCGTCGCAGATCAAGCACTAAGTGCTTGTGTGATAAATAATAGATTATTATGTCATGCCAGCTGATAAAGATACAGTTCCCTATTATAATGAAACTACCAGCACAATTTGTACAATGCAGTCATATAGCTAAACCACTGCTTGCAGTGATAAGAGTGTATTATAAGGTAAGGTATATCACTAGAACATGTAGGTGATAACATGAAACTGCAACAAACCAGTTTGCAGCACTGTGAACCACTCTGTAATAACTTACTCCTTCAACTCAATTTTATATAGTAGTGCCACCCAGAAAAGGTCAACACCATACATTTACAATGTAGCATAAGTTAGGAAAAATACAACCAAGTTTATAAAGTTTTACAGAAAAAGAAAAAACTTGACTGATTATTACCGTACCATGCCACATATTGATATACATTCCCAACATACTCCCTACAATATATTGTATAACAGCTCTGTAACACCATCACCATTTTATAACAGTTCAACATGGTGAGGGCAAATACTGGTTTTCAACCTTTGGAAAACTTTTAATAAAACTTTCACTGAAAGGTGCATTGATGATGTCTTCACAAAAACAATAGACTAACCTTAGACTTGTTCTATGATCAAATTTAACACTATTATGATAAAAAATTTCTTAAATTTTTAGCCACGTGAAAAAAGCAGCTTGGAGTTGCTAATATATTGAAGATGCCATTTTTGTGCGCACCACCACTCAGCCAATCAGTGCTATTAGATTACCATTGGTGTGTCTGTGATGTATATTAGTACAAATATTGAACCATACATTAGTGCGAGGGGCAAAGGAAGAACACACGCTCTAAAATAGAAAGATGGAATGCAGCTGACCAACCAGTAAAACACGCCGAGTTAGCTGGTCTTTGGTTACCTCAGACAGAGTTAGCTGGTCTTTGGTTACCTCAGACAGAGTTAGCTGGTTTTTGGTTACCTCAGACAGCACATTGAGACTGTAGTTATTATATAAACATACTAGACTGTATAGAGCTAGTTAGTATACAAACATAATAACACATTTCGTACCAGAATGTACGGAGCTAGCAGCAAAGGAACTTGCGGTCATACTGGCTGTGACACTCTTCAGGTTAAGGCTGCTAGTATCATCACAGAGTTCCACTGTAGCCACTAGTGTCGGTTGGATGGATACGGTACCTCGGCTCACAAACTTCTCAGCATCTGCTCAACCAGTAAGAATCACCTTCGCAATTAATTTTTCCAAAATTCAAAGAAAATTTAAAGTAATACGATATTTCAGGGCCTAACCATCATTGATGAAATGGGCCATACCCATAAACCATAGCCCTTAGTATAATGCAGTTATTATGCCTAATTACTGTTTTGTTTTCAATTTTACACTGCAACACTTATTATACACTTATATGTAAAACAGAACTCCTAAATACATTTACATCTACATATTGAGATAATGCACATTTCTCAAGCAGTTGAGTACATGTATATAATATACATGTACATGAATACATTGTGATTACTGATCTAGAATCAACTGATATATGGATATAACATTAGTAGACTCAAAAGAGCCTCATGGATTTATTGACTAGAGAGGGGGGGGCAATTTATACAGCAGTCGTATCTACCACCCGCAATGTAGATTGCTTCTAAACAGACTGCCACTAATGTGATTATAAGCCTACAGGAAATGATAATCATTTGTACTAATAATTCAGTGGAGGTATTTTACAATAGGTTGATACCAACCCATCAGCTGATGCTCCCGATAGGTAGATAAGTTCTTGGCTATGCTAATAATACACAAGAGGTTCAATGTCCATTAGACTTGCTCATACACTATATTATCTAGTTAGCATATTATCAAGGGGGTTAGCTGAACCTACCCTCAGCCTTGCTAAATGTTATGATGAAGTCTCTCTTGTTATGCTCAACTGTTTCTAACTTCTCCACATCCTCTGCCTTAAGGAATTTCTTGATGACCCTGGCACTGGTATCCTTAGGGCTGCTCAGTTTCACCTGTCTGACTGGAGGAGTGTACATCCTCAACTTTATCATGCTGTCTACGTCATCATCATCCAAGTATTGATCTGGTTTACTCAGTATTCTCTCTATCTCTGCAAGCAGTCACCTTACTTATACAACACAGCAATCGTGTATGACTATTCTGTAAATCCAACTTGAAGGTAAAGTATTTGACAGCCAAAAATAACATGATCCATAGAGTCTAAAATAGATGCTGCCGCACAGAACTTTTACAGGCAGACATAAGGGTGTAGGGTATACACTTAGTTACACTGCCTACTTGTTTGCAACTGTAGTATAAAAGTAGATGTAAGAGTAGCATCTAGTAAGTAGAGGTCACAAAATAGACACCTACCTGGTAGTGTAAACTCCATAATGTAGGTGTTTGATTCCTTGTTCAGCATTTGATCTTCTAGAGTTTTACAAAATGCTCTGAATGGGTCTTCCGAGAAATGGTCTATCAACTCGTGCGGAGAGCAGTCTTCGGGAAAGTCAAACACCTCTATCACTGGAAGAGAGAATTTAGATCACATAAACCACAATTTGTCCAAACTCGTCTGAGGCTTAATTAACTTTTAATCAAAGTCAAAAACTTTTAGTTGGTGGTCATAACATGGCCTTCACCTCCGCAATGTCATCGTTGAGCCATGTGGACACATGTATATTGCGCAGCGATAGGTGGTGTCATCCATAGAATCAAATTAAATAGTCTTGGTGGTGCAGTGAGTCAGCGCTATATTATACAAACTATACACATTAGAATACAAAACTGACTCTACCATGAAGTGTCCAAATTAAAATACAGTGCAGGAATACCTACATCCAGTTTGAATAAGAGGAACGGAAGCAGGCATGTTAGCTGCAAGAACGTTTGATTGCCGATCACTTGGCGTGGCAGCGTTATCTTCTAGCTCATCAAGTACCACCCAGCTCTGAGGAGGAGATTGATCATCTAGAGCTGCTGCTGAATATAGATTCAACAACATTTAAGAAATTTTGCCCTCTAAATGACAACAAAAAAAAAAATTGAATTTTACATTCTAACTAAATAACAAACAAATATTTTCTTGTCTCCAATATCCATGTGATGTGTTAGACGTCTAACCTGCTGTAGACATTGCTACTGATGACTGATGGCGGCGAACAATCAAGGTTTGCTCAACGGAGGTAAATTTTTCAGGTTTAGACAAGAATACATCTGAGAGTTTATGAGATCGATTGCAGACTCTGTCAACACCTACAATATGAGAATAATCTTTTAAATAGAGAATATAGAGATTCCACAAGACAATATTAGTGCCTACTGTGAAGACTACAAGACTTCAAGTCTCACCCAATCCTGCCAATCATTCCACTCGAAGCCCAGCTACTGTCACCCATATAAGCTTCAGCTATCTGAGGTCTGTTAAATAGAATGACTAAATGCTCAACAGCAAACAAAAATACCAAGAACATGCCACTTACTTGCAGAGTGGATGAACTTAATAAGAAGAGCTAGCGTCTGCTGGTTGGTGTCCGCACCAACTCTCTGAACTGTTTCAATGGGTCCGCCACCGCTCTTTCTTGTCGAAGAAAAATAGTTTTGTATAAGCAGCTCGTCGTCTTGATCAAGTGATCGAAATGATGGATGAGTCACCCAAACTGTTTCTGGCCCATCCATTAAACTAAAACCTGCAAAATGATCCAAAATCCATTCAAGTAGTTTCAGTAGTTCGCTGAAATTGAGATTAACACCAGTAGCGAGAAATCATGTTTAGACAAATTGGATCGACCTCTAATTGCTAAACTCATCCCCATAAATACCACTACCATACCCATTCTACAGAGAGACACTACACGTGAAACTACTGGTAATAGATCATCCAGTAGCAATACACAAACCTCTTTCAATACCATTATAATTGCTAAATAACATAATCTGCTCTGTTGACTTTGAATCTCGAGTATAAACTACTTACACTGCTATATGGCAATCTTAGCACAGAGAAGAGAATGAGAACTAACTCACTGTGTTAGTATTTTAATGCTAATAGTATAAATTATAACTATAATTAATGAATCAACATGCATGTAATTAATTTCATAGCATAACTATAATAATATAATTAATTGCGATAAAATCCTTGCAAAAAGAAAGATGACATTATAATATTACTTTAATTAATGGAATGCAATTCACTTTTAGTTCAGTAAGCCAAATAAAATTTTATTGCTGTAAATTTTACTTTGGGAGCAATGTGGTTTTGAACAGCCAACCTCTGACACTCTACCTAGAATGTAACTGAAGTCACATGTTAGGTGGAGTGTCGGTGGGTGGTGGTCCAAGACCACATTGTTCCTAAGAGAAATCCACAACATAATTTGACCTCGAGCCTGTTTGTGCAGATCGTTCATTTCCAAGTTAATGAGCGCCGCAGATATACTGGTTCTGCCTCACAGACTACATAACATGGAATGGACTGCATGGTGTTGCATCATCCTGATGTCATACATTGGGTATTCAAGAACCGGATCCCATACGGTTGAAGTGAACTCAACATGAGGTCGAACTTAGCGTGCTGACTGTGGAGAAATAATTCAGTGCTCGCTTGATCAAGCCCAGCTTTTATTACCTTTCGCTTGATGTGAGTGCGAAACTTCAAAGCCATTTTAAATCACAACCCCAAGATATTTACTCTCACATACAGAGACCAACCAGATCAGTATTGCTCAGAATGTAAGTAGCCATAGAAGAGGTTGGTCTTGGTTTAAACACACAATTTAATATTTGGCAACATTAAATGATATATACTAAGTATCTCCTCACTTGGACAGAGATGTAATATTAGACTGGAAGACAGTGTGATCATTTGATATATATGAGTGCTATCTGCAAACAAGCAATTAACATGATCGGGTAAATCATTTATGTACACCAAGAATAAGGTGGAGCAGAGAACAGAGCCTTGAGGCAATCCAGACATCACAGGAGTCTCTGATAGTTTGATATGTCTGACTACCACCTTCCATTTGCAGAGAAATCTGTGTATCCACATAAAAATTCTAGATCTGGGTCAAGGTCGGACTTGAAGTCAATAAGTCAAGTCATTTGTAAAATTGTAGAGGCAAGTCAAGTTGAAGCCAAGTCTGTGCTGCCTCAAGTAAAGTCACCATGCAGTGCAAGTCATCAAGTTAAAATTCAAGTCAAGCAGAAAACAACTTCAATAGATGTATGAAGAACTCTAGCATGTGGATTTAGTTTTGCCTTTATAATCATTCATTTGAGGTTGCCATCCCAACACACAAGAAAGGACAGATTTGTGATTGCGCAATCCGCCATATTGATATTGACTGGGTTAAAACCACAAATCATTCACTTTTCGAAGTAAGGTCAAGTCAAATTGGAATGCATATTCAAGTCAAGTCAGGAATTAGGTAGGCCTGAGGTGAAGTCGACTTGTGATTGTGACTTGACAAGTCAAGTAAAAACTGTGACCTGGATCCAGCTCCGAAATAAGCATTACCAGTTAATACTCAACACCGCGGCCAACATCGTAATAGTGATAGTCTAATAAGTGAGTCCCACATAGGATAGTTGAGTCTCATATGATAGACCTAACAAAATCCATTTTGGCGATTATCTAGAAAGCTACTCGGGGCCTGATTGATTATTGAAAAGCAATCTGTTCCACATTAGCCCGGTGATGATTGCTGCTTAGCTTTAAAAAATAAAACTTTTACTAGCTATGCGTATCTTGCTTTCACCAGTTTCCATCAGCTGGGCAGTTTCAATACGATATGGTGCCTTAGATCCACCTATATTCGGTTTAACCAATATGCTTACTATTCAAGCGACTGTTAGGGTAATTGGTCGGGTTTGTTATTTGTACAATCTGAGGCTCAAAAATTTCCCCACCGAAGTGGAAAGTTTGAGGGGAATTCCCTCGCTGACAAAGCACAAGTGGGAGGGGGCTTAGAGCAGTAGGCCGTGGTCCAGTTTATATTTCCTACCGCGCACTCAACATGACACAAGAGTTCATCTCGTCAAGTTCAATCGGTGGAACCTGTTCTACGACATAATGTTATTGTACCACTTTGATGAAACGAAACTGTAATACTCGGGTATCAGCTAACGATTGCAAACCAAGTGAACCATTTCTATCCCATTCCAGCGCCAACCAACAGTCACAAGTTTTCACTTGGTAGGTGGTAAGCCAAGACTCTACTATTTACATGTAATTAGCTTCAGCTGCAATGTTAATGGTCAAAATGAAAATCAATCGATTTCAACAGCCACGGAACAGAAAGTTGAAATTGAAACTTATAAAACAATATAATTTTTGCTTGTGATTCAAATTGAAAAATTCTTCACAATAGCCATACATGTAATTATTACTACTGCTATTCTTATCTTGTGCTATAATTTTATTATATTGCGGTGTTCCAGTTCCAGCATACCTGTCCAGTCTCTCCTGGACAGCCAGACATACAACTAACTCTACATGCCCCAGTTATTATGCATGACTCTCATTACACATGTTTATTACACACTTATTATATACTTACCCTTGCCAATAACTGCCTGTCTAATGTGCATTATTGTTCTTATTCAACCAATCAGGTCTTTGTACTTGTCTGTGACTAATTATACTATTATTTGCAATTACACTTATTACCTGATTACCTTTTATGTCTTTTTGCCTATTATAATTGATGGCCGATGTCATGGCTATTTCTCATATTAATATATAACCCAGTTCTCATCATTGTAAGCACTTTTTGTGCATGGCCGACCCTTTTATGGTCGGGCCTCAGGCATTTTCAGCCATCTTGTTATGCAATTTCCGGGGACGGTACCTTATCATCGTACAGCCCGATCCTCTGTCGGCCCTTTTAGCCAAATGTTTGAATCATATAAAAGCCAGCACATTTTCTATGCTAAATCAGTTGTTGATTGCGCTTTGATAAAGCTACATCTCCTAACTCAACCTACAGAGTCTTACTCTTGCAGGCAGGCAGCTCCAGCCTTGGTCCTTGGATCTTTAGCGCCTGAGCTCGTCCTCATACTCGTATAAGTCTCTTACTACACTCCTTGATGAGTTAAAACCTCGGACCTTAATCGATCCTTGATTCTTAAATGAATCTAGCATTGGGCCTACGTCCCCTCTTCAACACAGATACTTTCTACACTCCTACGGAGTCTAAACCATCGGACTTACGTCCAAGCATCGGCCTACGTCTTCTACAATAACTACAAGAGCTGTATGTAATGTGTGGAAGTTTACCTTGGCAGCCCACTACCACTACCAAGCGCTTCCCCCACTCTTGCTAACATCGGCACCCGTGGGAAAACCATAGCACAAAACATTACAACACTTTACCATTTTTTGAAGAGTTGTCCACATAACACTTTGATTTTAATTAAAGAATAATTATCAGACTATAATATGTGGTTGAAAATTATTAAATAGCAGTAACTTGTACGACTTCTTTTTAGCTTAAATATTTAACCGCAGTTAGCATGTTGTGTAATATTTTGTCCGGCTAGGTAGCTGAGACGCAGTCGTACAACATACACGCCAAAGAGTGTGTGACAACCTCCAGGAAGCCGTGGAGGTCTGAGTCACGCAACACCCTGTAGTGTGAGTATAACTCCTAGTAGCTAGGCTGGACTTGCAGAAGCGATACCTATAACAGCTGTAGGGAAAGCATGGAGTGCTGGGTCCTGGTAGCCGTCGTAGGACTGTGCCTGGGAAGGCCCAAGGGAGAGTGTCTGATACTCTACTGTTAGCAATAAACAGTACAGTTCAATTAGTAAAGAGTATTTTATCTCGCAACAGCCTGCAGACAAATGAAGTGAGAATGCAAAATTGTGCCTCTTATATATGAAAATCAGCTCCCGACTGAGGTCAACAGGTCAGTGTCGGACCAATTGGTCATGAATAGGAGTATAAAAAGACACTGTTGCCCATGTATCAAAGAAGACAGTTTATAAAGGCATAAACTAGCACGATACATGAGTACAGGAGCCAAAGATATTAGTAAGATTACCAAAGTAAAAGCGTACAATCATTACTAATGACTGTACAAGATATTATATAAACCACACTTCAATGCATTCAAGTCATGACAAGATAATTCAATGGTGGAAATATCAATGTTAGTATGGCAAGTGTCAACACAGAACACAACGGTAGGGTCGATAAAGGGCATAAACACGAAAATAAATCTCCAAGGTTGCTCTCACCTCCCAGAGACACCAAATTGAACTTTGTGAACTTTCTGCAGGTAACTAATTTACATTCAGTCAACGTGTACACTGCAGTAGTGAAGTAGCAAAACTAAGGTAGTAGACTAGTAATCCTGAAATTATGAGATTACTGAAATAGGTTTGTGCAAACTGCAAAATAAAAAGTAAACTACCCAACAAATGTTGAGGATTGACAACAAAAACAGCCAGTAAAAATATTATTTATTGTAACTTACACTTATTGAAATTCATCCAATAGATGGTTATATGTGTAGAGTAATGAAGGTGTGATGTAGCTGATTACAGCATATAAATTTGAGAAAGCTACTAATTACATGTGCTATTAGTATAGCAGGTGTGGTTTATGTGAAAGCTATGTGACTAGTGACAGAACTTCTAGAGCACACGTATAGGGCTTTATCTAAGCTGAGAAAGCTGTAAACAAAAAGGAAGGCTTGCTTTATATCATTATAATAATATTACCAATAAAAATTATAATATATTGCACAGTTAAAAACTACCAACTACTATAATATTGTAATGGTTTCTGTGATTTGGTGCGGTCGTCCTTGGACGACTATCGACCCAGAAATGAAGTGCCTATGAGTGGTAATAGGACTTCGCATTACATGAAAGATCGAGCGGTCTCAGTAGCCCAAATACTACCAAAGACGACCCATCTGATCTCAAGTCCGACCTTCAGACTATACAATGAAAGAGAGTGATTCGACCTAGTAGGCGGTTCGCTAAGCGAATGACCTGACAAAAGGAAGTGAAAGTCTCTGTATCAAGTATACATGTAGATGTGTCTTTATTGAAAGCCAAGTGAAGACTGAGACAATGAACAGTAAAACAATGTCCTTTATATAGTATAAGGACTTCCGGCCGACGTAAGGTCGGGAAAAGACGACGTGTGGTCGTCCGAAAGTTGCGCAACAAGATGGCCGCCGGAAGCCTGACGGCCAACCCAAAATAGGTCGGGTTCTACAAAAGTTGCTTACAATGGTCCAATTCATGTACCAAATGAATATCAATGGATTCTGAGAGGTCGGGCCTCTGTACATGGGTATAAAAGGCATTAAAAGACTTAGATATAATCATGTAACTATATACAACAATATAGGAGTAAGGTACATGAATAAGTAATGAGTATAAACACATGGAGACACGTACATAGACAGTAATTAAGTGGTTTTAACATGCAATACAGTTGAAGGCTAGTATACGAACAGCTAATTATGGGAGTGTGAGTGTCAGATGAGTAGCGCTGTAACAACTACTAGGCACTTAGGGTGCGGTGGAGCTTCGTCCGGAGTTGGAGTCGTATACAAATGTCCTGTACCATCACAATATATATTATATAATGCAATATTATAATAATATATAGATTTGGAATCATCAAGTTGATTTTAAAATGGGAGCTCGTAAGCTGCTTATTGCAATGTGAAGTAGCCTTTATGGATTTTGTTAAAACCAACTAAGCGAGGACAACTTCAAGTTGAGATCAAAACCAAGTATTTCATAGTTTAGTTCATTTATTATCAGTTGTCAATAGCTAGCGGATTTAATGACGATTTAGGGAGTTTTGCCACTGAGATATTCTATGCATTATAAGCAAAAGACTCGTGTACTACATCAATTTACATGTGCTACCACTACAACTACTCTTACATTGATAATATTGTTATTTTTTGGGCTCAATATCAAATAAAGCTAACGTTCTAAATTCAAGTTCTTTGTGGTGTTGTTGAATCAATGGGCAGGTTGAAGCATTTCTTATAAGGCTATTTAGTCAGTGGGTCACAAGAGCAAAGCGTTGTAATGATTGAGAGAAAGACTTATTTGTACCCAGCTAATAGGAGAGAGTTCTACAGCTGGTAGGAGAGAGTTCTACAGCTGGTAGGAGGGAGTTCTACAGCTGGTAGGAGAGAGTTCCACAGCTGGTAGGAGAGAGTTCTACAGCTGGTAGGAGAGAGTTCTACAGCTGGTAGGAGAGAGTTCTACAGCTGGTAGGAGAGTTTTACAGCTGTTAGGAGAGATTTCTACAGCTGGTAGGCGGGAGTTCTACAGCTGGTAGGAGAGTTTTCTACAGCTAGTAGGCGGGGGTTCTACAGCTGGTAGGAGAGTTTTCTACAGCTGGTAGGAGAGAGTTCTACAGCTGATAGGAGAGAGTTCTACAGCTAGTAGAAGAGAGCTCTACAGCTGATAGGAGAGAGTTCTACAGCTAGTAGAAGAGAGCTCTACAGCTGGTAGGAGAGAGTTCTACAGCTGGTAGAAGAGAGTTCTACAGCTGGTAGAAGAGAGTTCTACAGCTGATAGAAGAGAGTTCTACAGCTAGTAGAAGAGAGCTCTACAGCTGGTAGGAGAGACTTCTACTGCCGAGATTAATTTTTTAGCTTAGTTCTATCTATCATTGGAAGAATGGAAACAATATTTTTTTCAGGTTGGAACATTTACCCTGCTGTTATCATTGATGCTAGTGTTCTCTTCACTCAATGTTCGTCACATCACCATTGCTTGTGAGCCGATCTAAATAACAATTGGTACTTTACAGGTTCAGATCATAGCAGGCAATAGATGTAGAATACTCAAACCACCAGGCTGTGCTGTGCAGTAGTGATGGAATCAACCAAGATTGCTCCTCCTGGTAAGATGTGACAGCTGCAGTGGTATTTGCTCTGTGAACTCATGCAGGGTTATGAGGTGATAAGGTTTTATCTGCACTTCCATATCTATCTGCTGATAGTCCATCAGCCAAGCAGCAAAATTATGACTTTTCGCTCCTGACCTCTCCAATCTACACAATTTTTTGTGTACAGATAGATTAAAACATGGGCAATTCAAATCCACTTACTAACTCCTCGAAATCACTTGAAAAAAAGGTGAAAATTTAATTTTTTCGAAATTTTTAAAATTAGAGTTGTCTGCTCCTTTATTGCTGTTAGAAACTATTAGAATCCCCCTACGCCAACTTTCATTGGTCAGTTACATGCACTTCCTGTCATTTTGATAAATTATCTAAGAAAGTGAGTAGCAAGAAACCTACTGGATACTAGATTTGGCAACTTTTGTAGCAAATGTGTAATGATAAATTCATTCAGTTCTCCATATTGGTTATCTTGAGAGTTAAATGGAGCATCCAAAGACCGACAAACTGTTCTCTAAATAATTATTGACATAGATATTCATTGAATTATAGAAACAGACAGCTAGACATTAGACAAGGAGTTAGTTTCTGAGAGTTAACTCACTCTGACTCTAGGGTTCACAACACATAATAGAGGTCTATCATGAGAATCACTAGTAACCAGAGGCTAAATATGGCATCAGTTTCTCTGGAAAAGGTATGTGACTGACTAGGAGAAAGATTATATTCAATAGTTATAGAAATAGTTAGTAGCTAGTTGGTTGAAAAATTTGAACTTCATTTTGTGGCATGGATAAGAATTTAAGTTTACCTAGTTTAATTATTCATTGTAATTTATGGCAATTACTTTTTAGTGGAAACATGTATTTATCCATAATTATAATTAATAATAATTATCATTTTATAAAATTCTTATTGCTTATTCCATTGCCATGTGAATTATGCTCATACCTCGTCACAAATCTGTTATAATTACTCAATATAATATTTTTATAATAATATAATTAAATGTGATGAAGTTGATCGCAATTAGCAAAATTTTTTGCATGATCTTGATCCACAAGAAATTTATAAAATAGCCTAAACGTAGTTTTAAATACACATGTATGTATAATTATTTGTTATGGTTATAGACATGTATACAAAATTATATTAAATGTAGTCTTGTATTGTGTTGTTCTGTGATTATCATTATGTTATAGTGTAGCAAGACTGCTATAGTAGGCCTATGTTTTACCTAGCAATGCAATAAGGATTTCAATTTCATTTTGATTTTAATGTATATAATTAAGGGTAATGTTCAAGTAGTCTAATCTAGGTTGTAGTTATGTTCCATGTTTACTAGATATTTCCTGGAGGATACTAGCATTAAAACTGTGGCATTAATTTCACGGCGAAGGCTGCAGTTATGTTTGCCCTTCTGTTATTTCACATGCACACAGTCCTTCCACTCCTATTATTGTTCTACAAATATTTTTCCATCTACACCCTAGAATAATTCTTTGTTTCTGGACCAGCACATTTATATTTTATTACCTACAGTTGCAAAACCCTTGCTGTTTTAGGTGCAAGTTGCATTGCTGAAACGAAGCCTTGAAGATGTGATTGGTGGGTGATAAGGCATATGTATCCATACCAACGTTACAAGATATACACAGCAAGCATGCGGACAGACCTTGCCGTAGTAGGTATGTTCTTACTGCCGATGCAAGGGGCTATATCAGAAAATATTTTTGATGGATGATATATACATGTAAGAATTCCTTGAAGCAGAACTCTTCACTTTTCTCCCTTATGTTCAAACATGCATAAATTTAAATTATGAGCTCGTGCACATACGCTTACATTATGAAGGGTAAAAAAAGATCTAATTTGTTGTTTAGCAATTCATACTCTTGAGAACATCTTTTAAAGAAATTAGATGAGTTTGTGTATTTTTGCCTTTTGCTAGGGCGGACTGGCTAGAAACAATGTTGCCGTGTTACTACCTCAACTAAATTACGATCAACCTCAGCAGCATACAGTACCATCGACAGTGATGATGACAGCTATGATGGTAGTTCTTGAAGGACGCAGAGCTATCATTGAAGTAGGCTAGTATAGGTATTTCAAATGCTATCAGCCAAACGAAATCAAGTACCACATGGCCACTGAACACCCGAAGACTAAACTATTAATAGTACTGAACAAAACGGTACCACAATTGCTGTATAACCTTGTATTCCTAGTGTGCAGTATGACACTCCATATACCTAGTGAAACAAAGTTTCAAATTATTAATCGTTATTTGTATTCGAAGAAGTTACCCTAATCATCTACCTGAGCACAGAAAATCTGTCAATGCACTTGGATTTACACGTTTCATAACTAGTGGTGGGACAAGTCACCTTTCCCCACCACGTAAGTCGTTACTGAAGATTTGTGCTACCCATGCCAATTATGTTGCTGTAATTTGTACAAGAGTCTATAAACTGAGGATGGAAGTACCTCGCTCTGTTAACTATGGATGAGAAGTATTAGATCTCACCTACAAAGTTATTTAGTGGTGAAACTATTTAAACTGACATGTTACATACTGTCTGTTGCTCCTGTAAGAAGACCAAATATGCAAGTACACAGTACCAGATGATATATAGATACTTGTATGCCTGTATATTAGTTGTAAGTTTAGCCTAAATTCTAATTTGTAAATTTATATGCACGTCATATTTTGTGCCTGTGTTAGGTTGTCTGTATCTTACTGGATCAAATTATAATTAATTTTTTAGTTTCATGGTACAGCACATATTCCTTCGAACTCAGTCTATTAGCTCTAGTTCTTATTGTCCCTGCAAGTGGGTAATATAGAGGTTATGTCATGTTATGGGTTTTTGCATATATTTTATGCTTTGTCACTAAATATAATATACTACCTAACCTGTATCTTTAATTGTAATAAAGTACATCAATATTATCTTACAATCGCTGGGCTGATGCTGAAACTACATTACAAGATACACTAATGGCTCATAAGTTCTCAAGTAGATACAGTAGAACAGCACTAGAGTATACTTGGAAGGTCAGCAAATAACAGTAAATGTTTATAAAATTCTAAAATTTTCATGAGTGATTATTCTACGTGTTATTTCCACTGTAACAAAAGAGACGTTGCTCTCCGTAGAAAGTCTGCGCAGGTTATCATGTTATTATGCACAGATTATTGCACTGAATATAGTAACAGCATCCTTAAATACGAAGAAGGTCATTGTCAAACTATTCTAGAATCATAAAATTGGGGCCTTGTTTACGATAACACCAAAAATCTCTGCAGTTTGTGGAAATTTCAATGATTTGCTGTTTCTTAGGAATTATCCCCCTCTGTAACAAAGGAATTTATATTTTAATCATAAAGGTTTTGGACTGACACTCATGAAATTTGGTATGGAGCACCAGACTGCTTGTGGTAGCATCATATTTAAATATGAAGAGCCTGTGCATTATGGATTTGGTGGCAGAGGGTTTTCTATTATAAGGAATTATCCCCTCTGTAACGAAGCAATTTTTCTCTTCATTATAAAAATTTTGAACTGAGACTCATAAAATTTGACACAGAGCATTGGACTGCTTGTGGTAACATTGCGTTTAAATATGAAGAGTCCATGCATTGTGGATTTATTGCCAGAAGGTTTGTAAACCACAAAAAATGGCAAATAATGGCAATTTTCGCTGAGGAGGTGAACTTTGACCTAAAATTTGAGGTCTTCGTCAACATATTTCAGAGGGTTAGTTTCCAGAATCATAAAATTCAGGTCTTGTTTACTTTGGAGCCAAAAATTTGTGTAGATTGGAGAGGTCAGGAGCGAACTTCAAAAACTAAGCCACTTTTTGATGGTTGGCTGATGGACTATGATGGAAAAGTATTGTATATAGTGGTTGTCAAATTAAATATCTTCCTTATGTAATAGTATGTTTATAATACGAGTATGTTATGCTATCAGTAAATTAAGTTGCATGT
This sequence comes from Bugulina stolonifera, assembly GCA_935421135.1. NCBI lineage: Eukaryota > Metazoa > Bryozoa > Gymnolaemata > Cheilostomatida > Bugulidae > Bugulina > Bugulina stolonifera. The sequence continues at coordinate 26,819,205 of OW285188.1, forward strand.
ACATACATTTCATTGGGTCCCTACTAGCAGTTGCTGTCATAGCTTTGATATGTGACCCTCCTTTTACTCAACATTACAAGTACCTGCGCCGACATCTTTAAGTCAGGATCATGTGAATTAAATAATTAGTTATACATTCTTTCATTTGTAGATTCAGTAGAAAAAGATGACGAGGAGGTGGAACCTTGGGACCTCATGTCAACACGAAAAACATGTAAATATTATGATTATAACAATAACCTTTAGCACTTTACACAGGAGATGTAGACTATAGGTATACTGTATAATAATTCACTATTATCATTGTTACTACAATCAAAACATTTGGTCAGCATGCTTAGAAATATCACAGTTTTGGATCAAATATATTGCAAAAGTTCAATAGTAGTTTTAGCAATTGAATCACAAATAAATTGTCAGAATATTCAAGTAAGTATAATGAACTTTGTTTGATAAAAGTTGAGAAATTTCTCGTTGGTAGCGGCACTTGAGAGGATTTTCAGCATTATAGGCATGTGATCACCAAAGTGCATGTCTTGTCAGCAATCACAGAATGTTGAATGAGAAATGAATTTCTGTTTGTCAAGACTTGTAAGCTCCCAATTCAAAATGCAAGCTTAAAATTTAGTCTAAATATTGAGAAGTGACTTGTAGAATAGAAAGTGTCAAGTAACATCATTATTCTGCTTTGGACAAATTTTTAAGCTTTGTGGTAAACTAATAGTTAGTCAAATTTCAGTTCCACATAGACGAGCAACGATCCTAAAACTGTGTTAGTATTTGTATATTTTCATGCATAAAATATGTACATGTACCTGTGTAAAACAATATATTATATATGTCGTACCTGACCTTGACCCCCACAGTTCAGTCTGTTTGAGAGACTTGAGATCTACATTGTATGTTCTATGAGATACCCAACTGGTAAATGGAACTAGCGCTCTCCTACAGCCTCTAATAACCATTATCATCCACAGATGTGTCTATACGTCTACCAGAATTCAAACTCTATTTATAAATCAGAATGTTTTCAACTTCCATTGTTCTGCTAATACTTATATATTGCTCTTAAAAAAGTTATACTTGCTGTATAACACATTAAGTAAAATCTACACCATCAGCTGCATGAGTATAAAATAATTTAAAATAATATTCTTTACGAAGATTTTGAAGGCCAAAAGGGAAAGATAGGCATAAACACAGTTTCATTTTGAAATCTCCCTACTAAACCTCATAAAATACAACCATGTACTACTGAAATATACGAATGACAATTTACATCATTATCAGTATGATTGTCTATTTATTAGTGGAAGTAAAATATGTTTTATAGATAAAATATATTATTGTTACAATATTGTTTCATGGTAATGCTAATCCACCAATCATCAGACAACAATAAGTTTATATTTTGTAGTAGTGGAAGTATATGGCTTTCCACGAGAGGAGTCACACCGTCCCACTGGTAGTGAGTTGGTTGTTTTCTTCTCTAAGCCACCCCTCGGTGCATCTACAACAACACCTCCTCTTATGATATACAATAGTGAAACAGACACTTATATCATGGAATTCACAGAGACTGGTAAGTCACACTTAGGAAGAGATTGGTTTGATCTTAGTTTACTATGATTGTATAAAATTATCTGTTGTTATATATACAATGTAGCTGCTGTGGAAAATGGGGTTCCATTATTTGACACTGGTCTTATTTATTCCTCCTACCTGGTAGTGGGTAGCTTCAAGGTGTTAAATTATTTGAGGCATTCGTTTGCTGACATCTCCTGACATCTGCTTAATTGTATTTACAAATTGTATATGCTATATCCATAGTACTCTGTGACATCATAATGTTCAAGTTAGAATGTTGAATAGCCGTCCAATTCCCCATCTCCGCATAGAAGTGTTGGTTACATGTAACTAACACTGTGTGGTATAGATGTAACCAACACTGTGTGGTATACAGGTAACCAACACTGTGTGATGTACAGGTAACCAACACTGTGTGGTATACAAGTAACCAACACTGTGTGGTATTTTACAGGTAACCAACACTGTGTGATGTACAGGTGACCAACCATGTGTGATGTACAGGTGACCTCTGGTTGTTCATCTGTTCTAATATGTTTGCAGAGGCTGCTACTATTCTCAGCCATCAAGGAGAGTATTTTCTGAATCCGAAAGACAAGTCAAGTAGAATCAGAGTGAGAGAGTTTGAACCGCCACGTAACCAAGTTCTTCTGACGTGTTCTGGCGACATCAATGAGAGGTTTCTAACCGTGAATTTAGACAAGTATGGGATTGGGCGATGTAACAGTATTGTAAAGGAAGGGAAAGGATTTGTAGCAACATTTGACACAGCTCAAGGTTAGTAAACTGCTTTGGAAACGCTGTATTCTATCATGTGCATGGAAACACTGTATTCTATCATGTGCATGGAAACAGTGTACTCTATCATAATGCACGGAAACACTGTATTCTAGCATGTGCATGGAAACACTGTATTCTATCATGTGCATGGAAACAGTGTATTCTGTCATGTGCATGGAAGCACTGTATTCTATCATGTACATGAAAACACTGTACTCTAGCATGTGCATGGAAACAGTGTACTCTATCATGTGCATGGAAACAGTGTACTCTATCATGTGCATGGAAACAGTGTATTCTATCATGTGCATGGAAACACTGTATTCTATCATGTACATGAAAACACTGTACTCTAGCATGTGCATGGAAACACTGTGTTCTATCATGTACATGGAAACAGTGTATCCTATCATGTACATGGAAACACTGTAGAAATGTTGTCTTTTTTACGCGAAAATCTGGTTATACCTCAGCTTACATGGATAATACATGGAAAAAAATTCTGCCATTAACAGAAGCCGTGGAGTTGGCCCGTTGCAATCAGATCTCTGTTGGTCCTGAAACGATATATGTGAGCCTGTACCCCTCTGCAGATGACATCGGACAATACACATCCCACAGCACACATGGATGTAAGTCAAATGGTACGCACACTAGAGTGTTAGTGATCACATTGGATGTTCACTAGACACTACAGTAATGTCTGCACAATCACTGGCTAATAAACAATCCAGTTCAGGTCAGGCAAGTTTCTTTATGTAAGCCAAGAACAGGGTTTTGGTTTTTAAATGTTATGAACACAATTCGATTTACTGACTGACACATTGACCGGTGCCATGTTAGCTTAATCATGGAAGGCTTAGTGTGGTTACCTCATTGAGCACTGTCAATCACAAGCAGCCAACACAAAGTTGACAATCTGTTTTATATTTAATTCAGAGCTGCTATTTGATCTGATGTGGTGACTGTACTCTCATACTCTCACCAACTGTTGTTAACTTATCATGATGTGCAGTAGGTGAAACGAACTATTTATTTGTGTATTATTATGTTTTAGTTGTTTAGAGTAGGTAAAGATGTAGATACATACATACAGTACATTGTCCATGTAATACATCACAATGTTCATAGTGTAGGCATAGTAGTTGCTTATGAAATGTAGTTAGTAGAACACCAACGCGAGCCCTATACTTACATGTTCATGTTGTTACTAAGACACATACATGTATTACTTGGTAAACAGCAATCCAAGATGAGACAAGAAGTACGTACTCCTCTACCTGGACAGAAGAGAACACAAGTTTGTCTACAGGGTTCTCAATGACTGATGACTCGCTTTTCCCTAAATTGAGTGGACGGTCAACAGTTTCTGGTGCGGCTGCACCGACCAGACCTCCTCCATATCCCCTTCCTGGTAGCCATTACGCTACGAGTACTTCCAGACCTGCTCCATACACACTCTATGGCAACACTCATCAAGCATGGAGCGCCAGAGGTACGTATAGTATGACTCTCACTCCATTTACTGCTAAATAGCTGAATACCATGCACCTCAAGTTGAATAAGCGAGTGCTCATATTTGGTACTACTTTGGTCTTGTGAAGGGCATCAGACTTCTCAAATGAAGGCAAATTTTTCATGATAATATTAATAATTAGACTAAAAATATTGTATCTAAAGTTATGGATCACATAACGCTCCTCGGTCTGCTTGCATGTACATGTACAATGTACGTGTATATAATGCATTGTAATAGCAATTCCCTGGATGATAGTCATGACATGTATTAATTGTCTAGTGTAATTTTCCAGCTTGAAGGGGAAAAAGTAGCTACCAGCAATCCACTACTAGGTACAAACGTGTAAAAGTTGATTATGTTTTACAGTAGTTTATGTGTTTACATGTAAATTGTATGTCTGTAACTGGGTGCTAACTCCGTTCTACCTCTCTCTACACAAATGTGCCCTTTAGTTATTTCGTTGAGGTAAAAAAGGTTCTTTTGTAAGAAGTCTGTAGCCTAATGTGTTGTCTGTTTTACCCGCGCTGTACTTACCACCTCTGTTGTGTTCTCTTTATAACCTGAGCTAAGTATTGGAGGTAAAACTCATGTTTGTTAAAATTTGACCAGTGTTTAGCTATCTTATTTCTTTCAGCCATAATGTTAATGTGCTTGTTAAAAACAAGGTTGTGTTGTACCATAAAGGATCGTGCAGCACAGGCTATTCACCTTCAGTATAAATGATACTGTACTCAAAGAACATGACCATTTCTTTCCACTTTTGCTGCATATGTACATAATATGTATATGTATAAATATTGGATTTTGTATCGTCGGGTAAAGTGCTCTATAGGATGTGGTATTGTCCTAGAGCTAATATGAACTATTATAAAATAGATGAAATTGACGATTTTAATTTCTTTAATTTATTTTACTACTACATAGTTTCGTACTTGTACAATGCAAGTACAATGTATATACATATATGTGTACATATATGTATATACATTTACATGTATATGTCTATGTATATCATATACATACACATATAAGTATGTACTGTACATATGCACATATGTACATATATGTAGGCCTACGTGTACATGTAGGTGCTGACTCATATGTCCTCGAATGGGCTGGAGATTGAAGGCATTCCAGTGTAGGCATAACAATTCATACTCCTGTACATTGTGTTGCATAGATAAGAGGATTTACAGTACTATGCCTGCATCAGCCATGTCTGCTAGATCAGATGTCAGCTCACTGCTCTCAAGTTTTGGATCAGAGACATCATTCGCAGCTGACTCCATGGTATCACCAAAGATGGTCACAGCTACCGGTGGTTCCTCACAGAGAGCAGGAGCTGAAAACAGACCCACATCATACAGTAATTCTACAATACCATCTGCATTTATTATACACATGGGGCAAATATTATATTGTTCAATAAAAGCATTTCGTGAAGAAGAAGGATCCCTATCTATTCTACCACAGACTGTGTTATACTGTCTATTGTAGTGCTGTCAATCCAAACTGAGAACCCAGAAACCATGGCCAACCTGCAGGCATACTTTATCAACACGGCACCAAAGAAAATTAAGCAGCTGAGTGATAGACAGTTCCTCGCTAAGACCTCTGATAAACGAGGTTTGATATTTTAATAGTCTTATTTTTATTTATTGTAAGTTTTCAACATTGACTTTTAAAATCATTGCCCGATCAGTGATCCTCTATACCAAGGTGTGCAAGATTAGGGAAGGGGAGGGGCCTCTGCAATACAAGTACTACAATACAACTACTACAATACAATACTAAATAGTATTTAGATTTTACAACTGATTCACATCTTTACTTCATTTGTTACCTCGTCGATATCAGCCAACATTATAGGGTAAGAATTTGTAAGTAGCAGTGAGAGGTCAGAGTCTCTCATGTTTAAACAATGTATATTTACTTAGAGTGTCATACTTCACTTCAGTGAAGGAAGTTCTTACATAGCAGCATGATGCACAGTATTTTAGAGAATCTTACAGATGTAGTGAAATACGTAAATATTTACTTCTATTTTTGAGAATGTGAACTAACTATTAGTATTTTTCCCAATAGTTTAGTACAATTCTGTGATCAGAAATAAGTTCCACCTGTAGCCGTAGCTTGTACACAGGTACAGGTATTGTACACAGGTACAGGTATTCTACACAGGTACAGGTATTCTACACAGGTACAGGTGTTGTACACAGGTACAAGTCTTATACACAGGTACAGGTGTTGTATACAGGTACAGGTGTTGTATACAGGTACAGGTGTTGTATACAGGTACATGTGTTGTATACAGGTACAGGTGTTGTATACAGGTACAAGTGTTGTATACAGGTACAGGTGTTGTTTACAGGTACAGGTATTGTACACAGGTACAGGTATTCTACACAGGTACAAGTCTTATACACAGGTACAGATGTTGTATACAGGTACAGGTGTTGTATACAGGTACAGGTGTTGTATACAGGTACATGTGTTGTATACAGGTACAGGTGTTGTATACAGGTACAGGTGTTGTATACAGGTACAGATGTTGTATACAGGTACAGATGTTGTATACAGGTACATGTGTTGTATACAGGTACAGGTGTTGTATACAGGTACAGGTGTTGTATACAGGTACAGGTGTTGTATACAGGTACAGGTGTTGTTTACAGGTACAGGTGTTGTATACAGGTACAGGTGTTGTATACAGGTACAGGTATTGTATACAGGTACAGGTGTTGTATACAGGTACATGTGTTGTATACAGGTACAGGTGTTGTATACAGGTACAGGTGTTGTATACAGGTACAGGTGTTGTATACAGGTACAGGTGTTGTATACAGGTACAGGTGTTGTATACAGGTACAGATGTTGTATACAGGTACAGGTGTTGTATACAGGTACATGTGTATGTTATATAGAATTTGAGAGGCTGATTGATATAACTGATACTATAAACCAAACTGGCAACAGAATTCATTTCTCACAGTACAAGCCACTACCTCCAAGTAAGTAGGCCTACATGTATTTACTATTTTCCTATAATTATAATACATTGGTTCACTTTTAAATGGTGACACTAGAGAATTAAAAGTGTTCTTACACTGTGTACTTGTGTTACAGCGGTAATAGATGTAGACATACTAGCAGACCGAACCCCAGAGGAAATGTATGAAAGTGTGGGCAGGTATCTAACTCGGCTCTTTCCTGTGTTAAATATGGTCAAGTTCCAACAATCCTACGACATGACGAGGAACATTCTCCGTTTTGATCTTCCTGCCCAAAGTTTGTATCTTTTATAATAGAGTGCAATGTCTCCCTGTAATATCAAATGGGATTGCTGGGAAAATATGTGTGTCGCATATGTGTATAGTGTACATGTACAGTATGTGTATAGTATATAGTATATAGTATATAGTATATAGTATATAGCATGTAGCATGTAGAATATAGCATATAGCATAATGAATATAGCATATAGCATATAGCATATAGAATATAGAATATAGCGTATAGCGTATAGCATATAGCATTATAGTATATAGTGTACATGTATGTACAAGTATATGGTACATGTATAATTATGTGTATTATAGTATATGTGTATAGTATGTGTGTATAGTATGTGTGTATAGTATGTATGTATAGTACATGTATATGTGTAGTACATGTGTATAGTATGTATGTATAGTATGTGTGTATAGTATGCGTGTATAGCATATGGGTATAGTATGTGTGTAGTATATGTGTAGTATACACGTATAGTATGCGTGTTGTATGTAATAGAATATACATGTTGTGTATCTGTAGACATCCAGGAACTGCTGAGCACCAAGCACCAACTCGTTCCCGGTGATAGGAGGTCTGTATTAAAGATGAGACCCAAGCTAACAGGTAATGCGTCCATCTTCTCTCTTAACTTATAGCAATGGCATGGATGCTGAGATCTTACCCTAACTTGTTGCCGACATATACATGTATATGTATATAGATATCTCCACTGTACACATATTTATGTGATTACACACGTGTATATGTAGATATCTACGTGGTTATGTATATGTAGATATACTATACCTATGTGAATACATACACGTACATATACGTGTATGTAGATATCCACATGGTAAATGTACATTTATATGTGCATATCCACATGGTAAATGTGCTTATATGTACATATCCACAAATGGTAAATGTACATATATGTAGATATCCACATGGTAAATGTACTATTCTAGGAAGACATATCAGAGTGACTGTCCAGGACAAGAGAAGGATGTCCTTGGGTGAAGGTCACCTGTTGAGCTACTTTGGAGAAGAAGGTCCTTTCTGCTGTAAAGTGAAGATCTGTGAACACAGCCCCACAGATGCAGTTCTGGAGATGGAGACTTGTGCTGGTTTGTTTAAAATTGTTTTTTACCTCTTCTAAATACTTGTGCCAGTAATAAACAGGGCAACTTAATGCTAACACTGAAAGCTGTTTAGGCCCTTTCAGACATGGTTAACTATGTGGGAGAAATTTCGGCAGAAACTTCAGACCCCAGTTACATAACCTTAACAACTAGATTCAGTTGATGGGCAATAAACTCTGAAAATTGACACAAACATATTTTTAGTTGAGCAGAATTTTTTGGAAGGCAATTCCCGCCTTGCTCTTCTCTTGGTTGTTATAGCCCTGATAATGAATATCTTGCTTTATATGCAGCTGAGGGGGGGGGGGGGGAGGCTCAAGTGCCATTCAAAATAGTGTTTGGAGTTAGTGCAATTCTTTCAGTTCATTGACAAATAATATATAATCACTTATTTCCAGAGGGTGCAACACTGATTTGATGCTGTATCATGTACAGATTTCATTAACCACTTTCTGGGTTGCCCATTGGTCACTGCCATTGCTTCAGCGCCACATACATTGAATGAACTTGTTGCCACAGAGGTTTTATTGGCAGTCGATGCGCTGGTCACAGTTGGTGTTAGCTGTAAATACTTCATATGCAAAATGTTTTTTCTCTGTAGCTGCTAGACTCATGGTGTCCATTGGTACTCACCAACTCAATGACAATGTTGTGGTGGACGCCTGTTTCACTGAAGAGTCTACAGGGACCCAGCCACAGCATATCTTTCCTACTACTTCTGACGGTACGTCTTGATACCCGCTATGCTTTTCCGTCCAGTTGAGCTTGTATGCCATGTATGTTGTTTAAATGTCATGATAGACACAAGTATTGAGAATGAGCACTAAATACTTGGGTTCTGTAACCTTTTAACTGTCAGTACCAATCTCTACTTGTTAGTATTTTACTATTCTTTTTGCTATTATTTTTAATTCTCTATTTCACTCTCTTTAACTGTACATGTGTAGTCTGTGGTTTTATTAAATGTACTGGATTCACTAAAACTATGTGCTGCAAGTTGAACTAGCCCTATATATGGGTTGTATCACAGTTTGTTAAGGTGCAGCGTGTCTTCTTTTTACAACATGTAAAGCCACGGGCATGAATTATATAATAGGCTGTACAAGGTGAACTGCACGAAAAGTAGTAGTATGAATACATAGTAGAGTCCACAAAGTCTCTCTCATAGTGGTCTGTTGCATTAATATTTTTAGCAGTAATGGACAGTCAAAACCAGATTTGTAGGAGTATGCCTGGATGTACATGTAATTGGTGGCTCTGCCTAAGTGAGGTTCCATGTGCTTACCTTATTACACTCTACACTGCACATATACTGTATATAAAGTATGTGTATTGTAATGGTTTTTGGTATTTCGTGCGGTCGTCCTTGGACGACTACCGACCCAAAACTGAAGTGCATATGACTGGTGCTAGGCCTTCTCATTACATGAAAGATCGAGCGGTCTCAGTAGTCCAAGTACTACCAGAGACGACCCATCTGCTCCCAAGTCTAGCCTTCAGACTATACTATGAAAGAGAGTGATCTGACCTGGTAGGCGGTTCGCTAAGCGAATGACCTGACAAAAGGAAGTGAAAGTCTCTGTATCAAGTGTAGATGTGTCTTTATTGAAAGCCAAGCAAAAACTGAGACAACAAACGATGAAACAGTGTCCTTTATATAGTATAAGAACTTCCGCCCGACGTAGTGTCGGGAAAAGACGACATAGGGTCGTCCGGAAGTTGCACAACAACATGGCGGCCGGAAGCCCGACGGCCGACCCAAAATAGGTCGGGTTATACAAAAGTTGCTTATAATCATCCAATTCATGTACAAAATAAATATCAAGTGATTCTGAGAGGTCGGGCCTCTTTACATGGGTATAAAAGACACTAAAAGACTTAGTAATTATCAGACAAGTATGTACAAGAGTATATGGTTAAGTAGAACACATAAATACGTGTATGCAGACATTAAATGAATGGTTTAGACATGCAATCAGTTGAGTATGGATATACGAACAGCTAAATGTGAGAGTACAAGTGTTAGATGAGTAGTGCTGTGGCAACTACTAGGCACTTAAGGTGCTATGAGGTTCATTCGGGTAGCTGGAGTCGTATATAAATGTCCTGTACCATTACAGTATTTATCATACAAACATATCACTACCTTTCAGCAATCTTAGTGGAGACTTCCACTTCTCTCAGTATTGTGAAGAAGCTGATGCAGAAGTACTCTGGTTACCTTAAAGAACAACTGAGTGCTGGGGAGTATCTCTTTGTGTTTACAAGTGTTCAAGGTACATACAGATCTTAATTATCATGGTGGATATCCATTTAATGTCTGTGTCAATGGTGTGATGTCCTATCGTAGCACAGTAACTAGTTTTTTTTTTTTGTTTTTTTTTTTATTTATTAGTTTATGTCATCATTTTTAAACAGTGGTGATATTAAAATAAGGTAATAAAACATGGGGCTAATCAGATAGTTCGAAACTAGAGTTGTGACAGCCCCGTTCCAGAGGTTCGCCAGCCACAGAAGGCCGACACACGCATCCAGGGACACATGCTGCGCCCACCCACTATGCGCCAAGCTCCCAGAGACGAGCAGCCAGGCGCCCCGCAAAGACCCCACCGGGGAGGCCCCGTAGGTCCCATGCATGCTCACCAAATAGGTTAGCGGCAGTAAAATAAATAGACCTCTTTCCCATTTCCGAATTAACTTTGATTGATTTCAGTGGATTTTTCAAAGTCTTACGCGTAGTCATGGGGTGTACAGTCTCAATTAAATTAAGATTATTTTTGTTGGGATAAATATGGTTTTTATAAAATATTATAAGCCTATATTTGAAGATCATAGAAATAGGCATAATTTTAAATTCTTTAAACCTGTGTGAAACATGTGAATTTGGCTGTTGACTTAAAATGATCCGCAATGATTTCTTCTGGCTGATTAAAATGCTGGAAATTAAATAGTCTGGGGCATGTCCCCAAAATTCCACACCATATATAAGGTGTGGGTATATAAAAGTGTAATACAAATTTACCATTGTTTTCTGGTCTAGAAACTTTGTCAAATAGCGAAACATCATTAATAAAAAGGTGATTTTGTTTACAATGTTATTGATATGGAACTCAAAATTACAATGTTTATCCAAGGTCACACCAAGAAATTTTGTGTGATCAACAGTATTCAATTTTCCAACATCGAATTCATCAAAGTCAATTTTTTTCTGTGGATTTCGAAATATAACTTGCATTGTTTTGCTAAAATTTATAACAAGTCTATTTGCCAAGCACCATTGTTTCCTGACTGCTTTTCTTGGGAGGCATGAGCTCATCAACACACCAATTCTGAAGATATGAAACTGGTCACATGTCGCTCCAAGCGGTACTCTATAGCACTGATCACATGTCACTCTATAGCACTGGTCACATGTCACTCTATAGCACTGGTCACATGTCACTTCAAGGGGTACACTATATCACTGAATTATAAATTACTCTAGGGGTAGTCTTCTCTTTTTTATACACAGTATTTCTGCTTAGAATATACATGTAAGCATCTTGACTGGAAATAGCACCAACACTCAAACCCAAACTGAAACTTCTAGTCATCTTTCTGCAGATTGAGCACACAAGTTTGATTTTCAAAGAGTTCCAATTATGTTGTGTAAAGCAGTGCAGCTGTTGGCTGTGCAGCTGTTGGCTGTGCAGCTGTTGGCTGTGCAGCTGCGTCGGCTGTGCAGCTGCGTCGGCTGTGCAGCTGCGTCGGCTGTGCAGCTGCGTCGGCTGTGCAGCTGCGTCGGCTGTGCAGCTGCGTCGGCTGTGCAGCTGCGTCGGCTGTGCAGCTGCGTCGGCTGTGCAGCTGCGTCGGCTGTGCAGCTGCGTCGGCTGTGCAGCTGCGTCGGCTGTGCAGCTGCGTCGGCTGTGCAGCTGCGTCGGCTGTGCAGCTGCGTCGGCTGTGCAGCTGCGTCGGCTGTGCAGCTGCGTCGGCTGTGCAGCTGCGTCGGCTGTGCAGCTGCGTCGGCTGTGCAGCTGCGTCGGCTGTGCAGCTGCGTCGGCTGTGCAGCTGCGTCGGCTGTGCAGCTGCGTCGGCTGTGCAGCTGCGTCGGCTGTGCAGCTGCGTCGGCTGTGCAGCTGCGTCGGCTGTGCAGCTGCGTCGGCTGTGCAGCTGCGTCGGCTGTGCAGCTGCGTCGGCTGTGCAGCTGCGTCGGCTGTGCAGCTGCGTCGGCTGTGCAGCTGCGTCGGCTGTGCAGCTGCGTCGGCTGTGCAGCTGCGTCGGCTGTGCAGCTGCGTCGGCTGTGCAGCTGCGTCGGCTGTGCAGCTGCGTCGGCTGTGCAGCTGCGTCGGCTGTGCAGCTGCGTCGGCTGTGCAGCTGCGTCGGCTGTGCAGCTGCGTCGGCTGTGCAGCTGCGTCGGCTGTGCAGCTGCGTCGGCTGTGCTGCGCCGGCTGTGCTGTGCCAAAGTGCATGTATTTATTTGCTTTATAGAAGCATCTAAGGTGATGGAGAATAAAGCTGCATTCTTGGACCACGATATCAGGGTACAATACTATTCTACCTTTGCAGATTCACCAGAACAGTCTACATCTACAAGTTACAGTCAGTATAGCACTCATATACGTAGCTTAGCTTCTGAACCAAGTCATAGTAAACAACTCTCCAGTTATTGATATGTAACATGCTGACCGCAAGCAAATTTGCTCCAAATTCATATGCATTCAGTCACACTTTCAAAGTTTTTCTAACACTCGTGATTGTGTGGTTCAGGTGTTCTAATATATTAACCTAATGGTTTGGCCGCACAATGACAAGTTTTGGTAAGGCACATCAGGTTTTTATAAAATTACGAAGGTTTGATTGAGTACATATGTGTTAGTATGTTCGCTCTTCGTGTTGACTGCCAATGATATCATTACCAAAGCACATTTTGCTGCTCCGTGAAGGCGCAGCAAAACCTGAAACTGTCTGGCCAAAATAAACTGCTTATGTGTAGCTGTAAATGTATTATACCTAGGTCCTAGCACTGAATCTTGTTTGTACATGTATGTGGCCGACAGCAAAATAAAACCCACCATGCAGTAACATTTTTGCATGATCTTATATTCTTAGTAAGTCTGAACTGCTCCTTGGTCAATGCCATTCAATCTATTGTTACGTCTGCAGTGTCCAGACTCACTTGATTGAATCAGGACACTGCTGAGTCATTTAAAGTGTTGAGTGACTCTCATAACTTCTCTCAATCCAACACGAGAGAAACTTCTCTGACCTACTTTATCCACTTTAACTGACCCAAAATTTATTCTGAAAAATGGTTCTCTAATATAATGTCTATGTTTGCTTAGCTCACATTGAGGTGAAGAAGCTGGACCACATATCCAACGGAGAAGAAATGTTTACGTTACTTAAGTTGCATTTTGAAAACTTTATGCCTACCAGCTTCAAGGAGTGCTATGACAAGGGGAAAAAGTTGTTCAGATTCGACATGCAGTCACACGGTAATGTGGTTTTATGATGTAACTCTGTATATATAGATCTTGATGACTCTATGTACATGGATTGACATGCTAATAGCAATAGAGGATAGGATTGTAGAATGTAGGTAGCAAGTTGTTGCTTCTTTGGATGAGGTGTTTTGTTCTTTGGCAGGTTGTAGTAGGAATTTATTTTGTAGATATTTCCAAATTGTTAAAGACAGACCAATACATAGATCCAGAAGATAAGAGAACCAAGCTGAAGATTGTTCCAAAGGCTACCGGTTAGTACGAGTAACCGATGATCTTTTAAGGCATCTTCATGTGATTTGTGTGTTTGGTTTCTAATTCCTGTACACTTGTGAAGTTGTAGTGATCAATACGCCACATTTACCAGGATATAACTCAGACGGGCTGCATGGGTCCAACTATAAGAGTAAGAGAGCACTTATTGCAGGTTTTATGTCTACCAAGGCACTCAATCTAACTGCCTAACTAGGTTCAACCTGATGTATTCCAAGTGCCTAGTCTGACATAGGATCACACAGGCCACACAATAATAGAAAATAGATGTTGCAGATTTGAGAGTGTGTTCACGAATGATCTAAATAAGAAAGTGTGAGGCATTATATATGGGCTCACAAGCCCCTCCCACTAGATGTTTTGGTTGAGTTGACCAGGCTCAATATGCATTAAGCCCTTTTATAGATTAACAATATATGTGACAACAATAACGAAAAAACTTCACTAAAGGTTTATCGGATATCCTAACTGGGAATTCAAGGTAACTCAATCCCTAGTACCATCGGTCCTCCGTATCCTCAGTCCTTGCTTCAGCCTGCATCACAAAAATACATTATACAACTAATTTAGATTCTCGAATTGTGGTCGAGTGTTTGGAAAGAATTTCAAAAAATCGACTAACTGAAAGCCGATTGGATGCAGCTTTTGGGCCTAAAAGTAGTTTCTGCTCTGAAATAGTGTCTCATCATAGAGTGAGCAGCTACGAATATGAACTGGAGATGACCTCTTGCTCAGGTACCACTCCTTATGTCATATTGTACATGTATATTTTGTACCCTATTTTGTATTTAATGTCAACCAAATCGGTATTTCAAGTTTTTACTTATCAACTCTCTGGATGTATGATGGGCATGTATGATGTACATGTATGATGTACATGTATGTACATCTGTGTACATGTATGTACATGTGTATGTATGATGGGCATGTATGATGGGCATGTATGTACATGTATGTACATGTATGTACATATATGTACATGTATGTACATGTATGTACATGTGTATATATGTTTAGTTGCAAGTCGTCTGGTTTCTGTTGGGAAACATGAACTGAAAGGTGGGATACAAGTTGAGGTGTACTTCTCCAATGAGCCAGAGACTAGCAGCGATAGTTCTGGTAGTAATGAAGGCACCATCACCGATGAGGAAACTGATGAAGGTACAATTTACCAGATTAACACAAATAGAGGTTTTCTTGCTACAGAAATTTTGGTTCTTTGATATGACATTTTTAACCATGGGGTTGTGACAGAGTTGGCGGAATATTTTGGGTTTGAAGCACTCAGGAGTGTTAGAGGATTCACACTCTGTTGGGATTCCCGCATACAATTTCACTAACTCTTTTATGATGTACTACAAATTTTATCTAGCAATTTAATATCTATAGGAGAGGTCCAGTCGGTGAGAGAGCCCAGAGTGCAAGAGCCTAACGTGAGAAATACCGTGGTGAGAGGTACCATGATGGGAGGAGGTACCAGTGTCCCCCCAACCATATTGCTTCTTTCTAACTTGGACCAGGAGGATGTTGTGGATCTGGATACCATTCGCTATTGGGTCAAGACAGCACTTGGAATCTGGCCTGATTCTATCCAACAGTCTGCCAATAGAGGAAAAGCTGTAGTTAGACTCAATGCTAGGCCTGAGATAGGTGTGTATTTACTTACTATGGGTATTGGTGTGCTATATGCTATTTGACTATCACACAAGCTGGTTTTCCTGTCGGTACAGGTATAGTGCTTGAAACAGTGAGTTTTAATTAGCCTATGCAACAGCCCAATCCAGACTGCAATGAATGCCAACTTGGACATTCCAGTTGGCATTAACTTGCATGTTGGTTAGCATACACTGTAGGTATCATGATCATATAGCCATTCTTTGTCAGCTATTGTCTATTTGTATATAAGGGCCTACAGCACCTTCAGCTCTAGGTCTATTTTTACCATTGATTGATGTCCTTATAGATATCCGTAGCAAGATTGGTAACCTGCATGATACAGCACTTCTCCTTCACGGTAAGGTGATTTCTATGGCTGAGATTCAGGGATCACATCGGAGCTTACAAGTTACGTGCCATAGTAGCAGCAAAGATGCAAGCATATCTGAGGATGATATCAAGGTCTATTTCACTCATGCAAAGTTTGCAGGAATCAGTGACTGGAAGTCTCTTATTAATGTGCAGAGAATGAAAACACAAGGGTTGAGCCAACCTGTGTTCATCATCACTTACTCTAATGATCAAGGTAAGCAATTGCAATTGTATAACATTTTTGTAGTATGTGTATACTTTGTATGCATGTATATTGTGACTATGTGCATCTACACCATACATGTACATTGTTTAAAATTTTAACCACATAGTTTTGCCGAAAGGTCTTGTTAGCACTTACAGCGATGATCTACTAAGTTATATGCTTGCCTCAAGGTCGAATGACATCAATGGCTGCAGAGGTTTAGTTCACTGTGTAATATAAATGACTCCTCGTGCTATTATCTGTAACCTAGTCCATTATGTGAAGCGTACTACCACAATATTACGTACTGAGTGATATTAAAGATATTTTTCTGATTCTGAAACTTTTTCCTGTAGTGATGTCGTTAGGCTCAGATATGTAATGTAATGGAGACATATCCAAATTGTGTTTAGAGGCACAGGAAGTCTTACAGAGGCAGCCACTTAGAAAGAGTGTTTGGCAGTTTGATGTAGCCGAGTTCTGGGATGATATTGGGCTACACACGAAGGACAACTATGTGTCATATAGCAGTCAATGTAAGTGGAATCTACCTAAATTTAGTTACTATCTCTCTTTCTACAAGTCTACATAGTCATTGTCATTGAAACTGTGTTTTAAAGGCAGAAGCTATAAACATGTACAGTAGAGCCTCGATTATTCGGATTAATTGAAACAGAACCTGTTCCAGATAACCTAAATTGTTGCTAAACGACACCAGAAAGGAATAATTTGTATATAAATCTCATGCATAGGACCTACATGTGCTTTGTGTCCTTATTGTAGATAACAACTGGAATTTATTTCCTAACCATAAAAATAGGGCTCGCTATAACGATAATACAATTGTGATTCAACCGTGAAACCGCCAGTTTTAACTCCTGCTCTTTAATTATGGTAGATTAGATGAGATATCCGACAATAAAATTAAATTTGTTGGAATGTTAGTTCAGAGTCAGATGAAACACTTTGTTTATCCATCGCAATAGTCCCCACTGCTAGTCCCGACTGCTAGTCCCCACAGCTAGTAGTCCCCACTGCTAGAGCTTAGATTCTGACCATTGGCCTGTAGGGGATTGATGGAGGTCCTGTGTGTATAACTTAAGTCATAGATGCAATTCTTTGAAATAACACCCAATGCAAGGAACATGACTCTACACACAGTAGAGTAGAACATAACACCCAATGCAAGGAACATGACTATACACACAGCAGAGTAGAACTTTCAATGCCCGATTGGTAAAAGTCCGTCTGGCAGATTCCGAGAACGATTGACTGACATAAAAGTATTAAAAGTAAGAAAACTAAAATAAGGGTAATAAAATGTAATGCAACGGTATTATGATGTAATAATATGAAATAGGCTACATGTATATAACACTATGCATTACATTATTATAAGTGTACAATCATGTACACTTACAATACATGTATGTAGTTTTTACCAATTCCATGGAAGGATCTTGCTTGGATCAGTGTGATAATCCGCCAGCTTACAGCAGTTCTATAAACTCCATGTTTATGTAAACTACTACTTAGTACACACTTTTTATGTATTGCTTTTTCGGAGGTGTTATAGTATTTCTGAGTTATTTGAAACAGACTATGGTTAACCCCAAACCGGGAGTACACTTCGGGAGGCTTTTACTTCATAAGGCAATGCTCACCAGGAGCATTAATCAATTTTTTATAATGCAGTCTTGTCTACTCTTACTTACTTGGAGTGTTGCTGGAATGACTTATACTTAAAAATTGCAAAGATAGTGGAAGGAGAAATGGTTCACTCAATGATAATAACAATTACAATCACATATAGTTATTTGAATCAAATATTGTATGTGAATAGTTTATAAGTAACAAGGTGTCACTCGTTGGTTTGAATTGCCCCAATAGCAACAACACATTACAGCTAAGGTAGCATAACTCCTGGTCTGATTAGGAGAACTGGAACTCCATAAGGTAAGTTGGTAAGTATAAGGTGCAGAAGGTAATCCATATGAGTATCATCCATATGTTAATCATAAGAATTATTCAAAGGTAAGATGAAAGTAAGTTATTGAACTGTTAGTGAGAGGAGGAACAACCACCACAGGATTTTAGTGATCTGCTACATACACAATGTACATATAAATCCTATGATAAGCATCCAGTACATAATGTACATATAAATCCTATGATAAGCATCTAGTACATAATGTACATATAAATCCTATGATAAGCATCTAGTACATAAATTAATGTACATATAAATCCTATGATAAGCATCCAGTACACAATGTACATATAAATCCTATGATAAGCATCTAGTACATAATGTACATATAAATCCTATGATAAGCATCCAGTACACAATGTACATATAAATCCTATGATAAGCATCTAGTACACAATGTACATATAAATCCTATGATAAGCATCCAGTATATAATGTACATATAAATCTTATGATAAGCATCCAGTACACAATGTACATATAAATCCTATAATAAGCATCCAGTACACAATGTACATATAAATCCTATAATAAGCATCCAGTACACAATGTACATATAAATCCTATGATAAGCATCCAGTATATAATGTACATATAAATCCTATGATAAGCATCTAGTACACAATGTACATATAAATCCTATAATAAGCATCCAGTATATAATGTACATATAAATCCTATGATAAGCATCCAGTATATATGTACATATAAATCCTATGATAAGCATCTAGTGCACAATGTACATATAAATCCTATGATAAGCATCCAGTACACAATGTACATATAAATCCTATGATAAGCATCCAGTATATATGTACATATAAATCCTATGATAAGCATCCAGTATATAATGTACATATAAATCCTATGATAAGCATCCAGTACACAATGTACATATAAATCCTATGATAAGCATCCAGTATATAATGTACATATAAATCCTATGATAAGCATCTAGTACACAATGTACATATAAATCCTATAATAAGCATCCAGTATATAATGTACATATAAATCCTATGATAAGCATCCAGTATATATGTACATATAAATCCTATGATAAGCATCTAGTACACAATGTACATATAAATCCTATGATAAGCATCCAGTACACAATGTACATATAAATCCTATGATAAGCATCCAGTATATATGTACATATAAATCCTATGATAAGCATCCAGTATATAATGTACATATAAATCCTATGATAAGCATCCAGTACATAATGTACATATAAATCCTATGATAAGCATCTAGTACACAATGTACATATAAATCCTATGATAAGCATCTAGTACACAATGTACATATAAATCCTATGATAAGCATCCAGTACACAATGTACATATAAATCCTATGATAAGCATCCAGTACATAATGTACATATAAATCCTATGATAAGCATCCAGTACACAATGTACATATAAATCCTATGATAAGCATCCAGTACACAATGTACATATAAATCCTATGATAAGCATCTAGTACACAATGTACATATAAATCCTATGATAAGCATCCAGTACACAATGTACATATAAATCCTATGATAAGCATCCAGTACACAATGTACATATAAATCCTATGATAAGCATCCAGTACATAATGTACATATAAATCCTATGATAAGCATCCAGTATATAATGTACATATAAATCCTATGATAAGCATCTAGTATATAATGTACATATAAATCCTATGATAAGCATCCAGTATATAATGTACATATAAATCCTATGATAAGCATCCAGTATACAATGTACATGTACATATAAATCCTATAATAAGCATCTAGTACACAATGAAAAAAAGCCATCGACTAGTGTGATGCTCAACCTTGAGAATAATTAGGTGAACTTTGAACTCTATTCGTCATTAACATTTCTGGTTAATTGCTCTTGACAGGTCCATCTAGTGTATATATGACATAACATGTGAGATTTTTACAGTGTGTTCTCTTCAGAACTTTAATACCAATGAGATACGATAATTATACATGTAATGTTTAGCTGAACATGAAGCTACTGCTCAAGCCTCCATACTTATGGAACACGTCAACAGTAGTGAATTAGATACATGCAAGCTGCTGATGGAGAACGCTGAACTCTCTGGTGGTGGTGAAATAAAGTCTTGTGAATTCTTACCTGGAAAACCTGGACTTGTGGAAGTGATTTACAAGAATCACAAGGGTAGGTTAAATCTTCAAAATATGACACTTTTGATGTAATGCGATAATATTGTTGTGGGCTGAGCTGAGGCATGCATCTCCCAACTTAGTATTATCCTACTAATACTCCTGGAACTATAACCTGTACACTGATATGAGAAGTTCGACTTGCATTGTATTGACATTGAATGCATAATCGCATATGTCTGTCGCTCTATATACTTGTATATATGGGTATTTGCCTGCGTAATTTTATTACTGCATTACTCATATCTGTACCTACACATGTATAATTGTGTAATTTAGGCCTGCACGGTGTTTCGGTTTCAAACGATGTAAACGATGTGTGAACCCTCGGTGTGACACATCGGCAAATTTTTTATGCACCGAATCGCACCGGCACCGTACCCAAACGATATATCGATGGTTCGGTGTAGTTCGATGTTATCGAACCGGACCGCTATGCCAGTAGTCATTCAATATTCATGCGGTCTAATATCACGTGTTCTTGTTTACCTCACTTCAAACTAGGTTGCATACCTTCGCTAATCCGTTTCAACATTAACTGCCATCGTGGCTGTGATTGATTATCAATGTTGTGGAGGTAGTAATTATTATTAAATTATACTAAATTGATTCATAATTACGTAACTTAGCATATTCTGGTAGATTATATTCTATCGTTTGCATATGATTGCTTTGTTCATGAATAGTGTGCTGAAATAGAACAGTAGTATACGATCGAATATAATGGATTATATTTATATTATTATAAATAGTATAATAATAATTAAATTTAAACATACCATTGGATTAATTATTTCTATTATAATTAATCTACTACTAATGTTTAAGTTTGGTTATATTCGCTTGTAACTAAGAATAGCTACAATGCTTATAATAGTTAATCATTATTAATTATCTTATGGCTTTTTAATTTAAAATCGTTGTGTAGTTATGCTTTTGGTAAGCACCAGCTCTTTATTTATTTAAAATAAGCTAATACTAATGTTCAATCAATATTTTGTAGGTAGAATTCATCGGACTGAGCCATCGTAATATCCCATCTGAAGACAAAATCTGCTAGATTCAATCGGTGGACACACTGAATTATACCAAATCAGCAATCTATCAAGAAAGCTTGCAAGAAAGATTCCCTACATTATCGATACATCATGTGCAACTATGCTAGCGTTTCTTCTTTCTCTTGTGATATGAAGTTAGCCCATGTTATTTTAAATTTGTTATCTTTTTGTGTCAATGGTACGAGTGTGGTGGAAACAATGTTTGCTGTTTTTCTTCTGTAATTTGGTCACAATCAGTAATAAATCTAATAAATTATATGTAGTCGGTTGGGTGTGTCCAGCCTCATGTTTTTATATTTATTAAAATTACATAAAATAGGTGAAGTAAGACCCAATGCAACTTAAGACTCACTAGACTACATGGGCAAATACAAAATCTTGGGAGTAGGAGTAAGCACTGATTACTTTCATTAGCCCAATAACCACTTAAATAGAATAATATACATATACTATGTTTTAATGAAGCCATATCTGAAAATAAAATAAACAATGATTGGCATAAACTCATGTTGCAAGAAAGTGTTGAGGATTTTTGTTCCCTTGTATTGAACGGTCATGATGGGACAACTCTACGAACTAGCCCCTGGACCAGTTCGATCCGGTATATAGAACCAAAGTTGACACCGTCTAACACCGCTTGAGACCAGGATCAAGGGGCCCGGTGTGGTTCGGTATATCGATCCAAATTTGGCATCGGTTGACACCGAATGAGACTAGGCACAAGAGAACCGGTGTCAACCGGTGTTTGATTACCACCACCCCAAAAACCGAATATCAGTGGGGAGGCAACACCGGTGCAGGCCTAGTGTAATTACTGTACATTAACTATTGTAACCCCTTTTGTCAACTAAGACTCCTATGATATTCTTGGTGATGGTTTCCTTGATAAAGTATCTTTGTCATATACTATATTGTGCAGCAATTACTGACTTGCTGTATAATCTTGATAACCCTCCAAGGTGCCTTTTCATACTAATGTTGTAACACAGATCTGTTCTTGTCCGATTCCTAATTGCTGATTGACCTTGTGACCTCTGTCTGAAAGCGATTTTTGTATATAAGTAGCATGTTTTTTACTGTTAGCCCCAGTTGCTTGTGGGCTGCCAATAAAGAAACATTTTACTCTGTATAGCGGCCTTGTACTGTGTCGGCTAACAGTGTCATACACTGCACAGGCATCTACCAGATCTTGGGTTTCAAGTGTAGTCCTAGAAATCTGCAGAGCTGTCTAAGGACCCAGTGCTCTACTATAATAAGCTCCGCTCCTACTATCATGTAGTGAGGCATCAATCCTTTCACGCATACCTCTCATAGTCTAGTATCGGAGTCGTGTCCTCAGTAGGCTGGTGTAGAATTCTGTCTCTAATCCCTCTGTGGGGTCGAAGACTACTCTCCGTAGACCAAGTGCCGAGGTCGTCCTCCCTTCAACGCAGTCTCAAGCTGGGCTATAATTAAGACAAGTGGCTAGCGTCTGCCTGATTGGCTTTGCTCTCTGCTCTTCGGTGCTCTGGTCGTATGTTGTACAGCTGTACCCTCGCTAGCCAGCCAGACACAGCAGTATGATGGCTACGTTATATGTTGTAATCTCTGTTGTAGCTAGTCAGAGATGTGGAATCGTTGACAATTTGGAAGATGTTTCAAAGGTCAAATTGCTGGCAAGATCCATTTGGGTTCTCAGAGAAGCTGTATTTTAAGAATGTCATTTCAACAGGGATTTATTTAATAAGGTAGCATTTGTTTTAGTTACTGAAAGGGTCTACCAACGCTATGAGAACTCAGGACTTCAGCTCAATGGGAAGCCACTAAATATGGAGCTGGAGTTACCCTGGCTTAATGAGAGACACGATCAGTACAGAGTGAGAGTGTCTGGACTGACTGATGAACTGGACCCTGAGAAGCTGAAGTTCTATCTCTCTGCTCTGTCTAGCAATGTGGTGACAAATATGAGCTTCAACCAGGAGCAGACAAGAGCTATTGCTGAGTTTAGTCGCCCATTAGGTAGGTTCATGAGTTCAGTCAACTATTAGGTACATAGAGGTTCATGGGTCCAGTCAACTATAGTGATATCAAGGATTTTACCTGCTGACACAATACAGTGCAATGGAGATCTCAGGTTGTCAGTTATATGGAAATAGAGTTATCTCCATTTGATTTCAGATTATGGAAGACTTATATCAGCATACCACACTAACCCACTCATGGACTGTCCACACTTGAAGATCAAACAAGAACCAAAACCAACAGACCTGGTTGCTTCAGGTTCCATGACCTCTCGACAGGAAATCTATTTACATTTCCATAAATACCTGAGTACAAAATTCGATAAAAACGTAAAAGTTTCTGTGGAAAAGCTGCCCCATTTCAGCGACAAATGGAAGATTAGCACAAGCTACGAAGGTAGTCAGATCTTTCACCAATTTATTACAGTAATTATAGGAGGCTTTCAGCCAAAGACTTCATCTCAGAGATGTCCCTTATGCAATCTTAATCTCACTAATTTCACCACGACCACATTCAACTGGGTTTAAACTCAGCGCATTCTCGGTAGAAAATATCATTTTATGGTCACTTCTTGAGATTGATCATGCATGGCCTTTATTTTGTCATTACGGATCAACTATGTTCTAGTATCGCTAAGTGAATAATGTTTATGACCTTGATTGTAGTGTTTATAAGGTCAATGTTGCCCTTGTCTTAATGTTCATAACTTTGTAGCATTCTCCTATGCCCTTGATGGGAAGCATGCTATCAAAGGATGTGAGCAGTTATCAATCTTCTCGTCATTCCTTGGTGCTGATGTCACTAGAGGTGTCCGGAAGAAAAGTCTGGAGCTTTCCAGTTTGCTATCTGATGGACTGATGCTACAGTATTTACTTGATGTGAACAAGCCAACATTCAACCATCTGGCCAACTATCTGAGTAAACATGGAATGAACTTAGACCAAGAAGGTGTAATATCAGCAAACTACGCTAAAAGGTTAGCCATTACTTCCAGTAATTTTTATGGAGTTTTACGGTATACCCAATTCACTAGAGATCAATACAATGCCCTTTGTTATCAGTTCTGGCTCTCAAATAGCAACATAATTCATAGAATTGTAGGTTTTCTCTTGTCATGCTGACCTATGTTTGCTCACACAATGTATTCACATGGAGGTTTATTGGTTGCTTTTCCAAATAGAAATTGTTGCCAATGTGTAATTTTATGAAACTAACTCATACAAGTTTGTTGCTGCCCACAGCTGGCAGAACTCTTTTAATGCTTGTTTTATAATTTTGACATTAAAGGCTCTAGCACCATTTGTACACAAACTGTAGTATTATGAATTAGGCTATACAAAACCCTCACCGTATGTTTGCCTAGCTATTAGAGAGATTAGGAAAGAAAGCTTTTTGTGCAATAGAGATTCATTCTTGTGCTCTCCATCTCCTGACTCTTAAGTTAAGAATGTAAACAATTATTAATTTATCTCAAACAGTGTCCAAACAATCTACACTCTCTAGAAGATACATGTCCCTTTCTATGAATATGCAATGTATATTGCATATATACAATATACATTCTATAGATACATGTCCCTTTCTATGAATATGCATTGCTTTTGGTTCTAACTCATCCCGAATCGATATTGTTTAATCCATATAATTATATTCTTTCAGTGGTGTTCCAGCACAGTGGAGTAATGTACAACAGCTGGTTGATAACTTCGTTGTTGAACACTGCTATACATACTCAACAGGCCCCATAACCCAACAAGTGTTTTCAAGAATCCAACGGGGAGATCACTTGAATAACCTGTTTGCTCTTCGAAGTGTGATTGCAAAAATTACCGATTCCAGGGAAGGCAACACAAATTCGACTAACATAATCGAAATTGTTGGTGAGAAAACTCTCGTTAAAAGTCTGCAAACGAAGCTTGAGGATTTGATGAGACAAATTGAGCATGAGATACAAGAAGAGAGATCGGTCACAGAAAGTACATTACCTAACATTTTCCCTTGGCATCTAGAATATTTCGAAAAGTCTGGTCTTTTTATCAAATTAAAAGATAAATACCCCAAAATAGATTTGCAAGTCGACAGAAAACAGCGCAAAATAACCATGCAGGGGATTCCTGCTAATATTGAATCTGCGCAGAGGGAAATTATAGATGTGCTCAATGCCATCACCGAAGCAAAGTTGAGTGCTCCTGTCTCTGAATCTTTTGCAAAAGTGTTTGCTTCAGAAAATAGTCAAGAAGCTTGCATATTGGAACTGAAGCATAGAGGAATAGTTGCCATTTGGACCTTAGAGGACTCCGTCATATCCATCTATTCAGCAACAACGTCTGCTTCAAGAGATACACAAGCTACTATTACCCATGTGATACAACAGTACGAGCTGGACCTTGATGAGCTACAATGTAAGATCGTTGGTACTGACGTCTGGAACAGACACATTGAGAAGTTGCGTGACAAGTATGCACCACTAGAAATAGAAATCGCTGGAAGATCAAAGCTGTTCTGTGTTGGCTTGATGCGTCACAAGCTTGATGTAAACAAGGAAATGTCAAGTTTCTTGGAAGCAAATGTAGAGAGAAGTTACTCCTACCAAGGATGTCCCTTTCGAATTCAGTTTCTTGAAAAGTTTAAATTGGCTGAAATGCAAAGGTTGGAAGCACAGTGTAACGTTGTTTTGCAAGTAGCAGCTGACCATCATTCCATTAAGATTGTTGGATCCCAAAGTGCTATTGCAGCTTGCAGGCCATTGATTACCAAATTGCACAATAGTGTGCGGAACCACACACACACTGTAAAAGGAAAGACCAAAGTTCAGTATATTACTGCAACACCTAGCATCTTACATGTGATTGGGTCTAAAACCAGGTGTGTCTTAGCACTGAAAGATGTTCCCAAAGTTTCCGAAACTGTGACCCCTGGCAGTAAACAGCAGTCAACCAGCTTGGAGTATTCTGTTCGGCTGCCAGTTTCTGGTGTGGTATGTGAAGTTCGCAAAGGTGATGTGACCACACTAGATACTGATGGAATTGTTATTCCAGCAAATCCACAGCTAACACCTGCTGGGCCATTGTGTAAAGCTGTGCATAATAAAGGTAACATTTTAAACTTATCATCGATTTAATGGATAGATTACATTATTATGAATTATATTGTATAGTTTTGGCATTTAATCTGGCAACAATGTAGTTGTTTTAAAAAAAACTAAATAGCCATAAAAGAATGCTTTGACCGTTACTACAAAAATACTGATTATGAAATTATCAACCCAGATCATTTTCATTTTTGTCAAAGATGGTAGGTTCTAGTCGAAAAAAAAATTTTTCTTCATGAAATAATTCTTTTGGTCCGAATTTTCAAAATGCTTGCAGGAGTTTATTGCTTTTGCAGGTGGACCAAGCATCCAAAGAGAATGTAAAGAAATAGTAGATAGTTGTGGAGATTTTATGTTGTGGACAGCCGTCACAACCTCAAGTGGAAATCTTCCTTGCTCATACATCATTCATGCTGTATGTTTTTCCGAGGGTGGTAGTAATAGCCAAATTTCACCTCCTGGTGCTTGTATAGAGCAATGCTTGATACAAGCAGAAGAAACGACCATGCAATCCGTTGCTATTCCACCAATCTGTACTACACAATTCAACAAGGCTGATGTGATAAAAAGAATTGTTAATAAAATTTCTTTAAGAGATTCACTCCATCAACATCTTCCTCAGCGTATTGTGCTCATAGATGTTGAAAATTCTGGCATATCCCTCTTCAAGAAAGAACTGCAGGCTGAATTCGAAAATACTTCTTTACAAGTCAATCTGCAGCAGCCCATAGGTAAGATTTTTGTCTTCTTCCTTATTCATGTGCATTTAGCGACCACACTTGTAAAATAATATATTGTATTAGCACAATGAACTATGTGAGTCACTCACATCTTGAAATAATACGAATATATTGTTTGGTAGCGTCACTGAGTAGACTTGAGATGCTACGGTTTAAATTGTTTTAGCTTCGGGGCCGATAGCCAACTACACTGTCAACAAGACCAAGGTTATTATACTAGGCAAGTTTCAGTTAGAAATTGTTGATGGAGACCTCTCTGCCTCCAAGGTATGCAACTAACAGCAACTCATTACGTAATATATTGTGGTGAGATGGACATTTCGTAGCTGACATTGTACGTATATACATGTATAATTTGTATCTCATTGCATGGTTGTTACAGGCCGAGTGCCACCCTAATTGTGAACCCTTTTTATTGTATGGAATTTGCAATCTTCTATAATGTTTTCTATTGTACCTGACCTAAGGGGCCGACCTTAGGCAAATTGGTTCTCAGACACTTGATGTTATGTCGTAATCGTTCTTCTTGATTATTTGTTTTGTGTAAGACTGACTGTTGGTTGTCCTTTTTGCCGGAAGCTACCGGAAGCAGATTAGGTAATACATTTACTGATTGCAAAAACAATGGCGAAAGTTCAAGCATCAGTTGATTTTTTGGAATAGTACTTGGCGAATAGGTGTGAGCTAATCATAGAAATTCACTTCATAAGGATTGTTATTTTAGATTTTTAGTTGGTTTTATCACACCAACAGTTTTCATACTGTTGTAAAAGAACATGAGTTTTACACTACATAAGCTCAACCAATGCGCCTTTTGTTGTTGTAGGAAGAATCTGTAGTGATATCTGTGGGTAGCGACCTCAACCTAAAGAATCCTAAAGCTGCAAGTGCTATTGATCGAGTAGCTGGGCCTGGTTTACAGAATGAGCTGAACACCTCCTTCAAGTCCATAAACGAAGGTGATGTTATACACACATCCAGTGGTTACAAGCTGCCATGGAAGACAGTAATCTGCTGCTGCTGTCCTGATGGCAGGAAGGGCCAATCATCCAATACTGTACGTATTTTAATTCTGAAATCAATCATGAGTCTTAAAGACACTACACAAATTTGTGCTATGTTATATGACTATGTAAATAAATTTTCACTTTGTATACTTGAAAAAGATTTGTGTCTGGCTAATGTAATTGTCGACTAGTAATAGATAGTATAACCTCTTACGCATATATCATGTGCAGAAGCTGAAGGACATTGTGACAAAGTGTCTAAGTCACTCAGAGTCTGTGGGCTGTAAGTCAGTTGCATTTCATTCTCTCGGAACTGGACAACTCCACTTTGACCCCAACACTGCTGCTCAGCTGATGGTTGAGAGTATCATTGCTTACTATGTACAGAAGAATCCAAACAGCAGTTTGATAGAAGTAAAAGTTTATCATAAAGACCGACCAATTGCAACTGTAAGCAAACTTATATTTTCTGTTTGTGTTACATATATATTTTACCAATGTACTTTTAGTAACCTACATATATCTTTGTTGGTAAATAAAGACACACATTATGTGGTTCAGTTGTTGGTCAATTTATAGATGTATGTAGCTCAACCATGGTATAAGAGATAGTGGAAGAGGCAATATACAATTCTACCTAATGAAGCAGGGCGTTATGTTATCGAATTATTTTTAAATCCTACCTTCATTTTTGTGAAGCAGGGAGCAACTGCAGTTGTTTTCTACCTCTCACATTTAATTTCCTGCTCAATTTGACCACTTTGAAGGTGGGAGTATGAGGGAAAGGTTTTATACCTTTCCATTTACAGTCTCTGTAACGCAGTCTTCCTCTGAACCGCTATTATTTATAGAAAATTGGACATAGTCTAATGTGTGAACTATGCTACACAATATAATGATATACGTACATTGTACATGTACACAGGGCCTACATAAATATATGCATGTGCATGTCTATACAATGTATAATATACAACATATGTATACATACTCATGTACTTGTGTCAGCAGGCTTTTCAGAAAGAGCTCCAAAGATTGTCATCAATTTCACCAAGTTCTTCACAAAGTTCTTCGCAGCTTTCTAAGCAGAAAAGACTCAACCTTGATCCTGTAAAATCAGTTGGTTCTAAAGGTAATTATACGTCTTTTGTGTATTTGATACATGCATGTATGTATATGTTACTTTTAATGTTGATGCTTTTCTGGTAAAGAAGCAGATGTAACCAAGGAGTAAGAGGGCTAACTAAATGTATATTGAACAAACAGATATTAAAAGCCTCCTAATAAAAAGGTTGTACGTTTGAATCTCACTACTGCTTCTATGTTTTTCATTGGTAACCTTTCTACTACTTAGTGTATACACTTCCCTTTCAGATAATCTTCAGATTTGAATGGGGCAAATAATTATGAGTAAAACAATAGGTTAAATAATGGCATTACATGTTCGTGCTGAGATTATGTAGAATGTTACATTATTTGGTGTATACTGACTAGATATGCCACTGGCAGATGATTTTTCTTATTTTTACATAGGTAGAGTATCAGAAGACCTCAAAGGTCTACTCAAAGGATATGCTACTGTGAACAACACACACATTAGAATTATCCATGGGGACATAACTGAGCACCAAGCAGATGTTCTAGTGAACAGTGCATCAAAAGCTACTGGCACACCGACTGACAATGGTTGGTTGGCATTAACTTGAAACTTTCAACTCCATTATTTTATTATCGTATTCTACTTACCATTATACTGTCAATCCAGAAGCTAGTATCTTACATGTACTATCTTACTACCTCTCTACCTCACTACCTCACTACCTCACTATCTCACTACCTTACCATGTAATATTATTTCATCGTAGGTGAGGTGAGTAAAGTGCTGCTAGCAAGAGCTGGTGATCCGGTAAAGAAGGAGATAGTGTGGCAAATAAACAAGAACCGAGGTGAGCAATCACCCTTATCTTCAAATGTCTATACACTGTTCACTGAGGTTCAGTTTCATTTTGATAATGCTGAATACTATGTACACATTTGTCAAAGACTAAAGAGTATTATATCTGTTGGATTCTCATAAAAATACTTGTGTGGCACTCTTATAACTTCTCACTGTGGTTGTATAGCACCTACAAACACTAAAGCTATAAATTCTATAGGGAGAAGCATTTAATACCAAAATGCTCTAGAAACTCATGCTTTAAGGTGGATAATCTATATATGCTGATTTACAATGTGATAAATATTGAAAAATGTTAGTGTGGGCTAGTATTTTCATTATGAATAGCAATATAAGACGCATTTTTATTTTGGTTCTTTCCTAATATTTCAACGCTCATCTGAGCATCATCATCTGAGGATAAAATGATAGATATTGTTTTTATGAGCATCCAGAATGTACAAATGTAAATACATGTACATCTTTTTATTAGTTCTGACAGTTGAACGTAATGATAACCAGCATAATATTGTAATAATTCTGTGCTAGGCACACACACGAGTACCAGTGGGTACAGGTGTGGGAATGGTCTAAGAGTGGTCGATTAGACCCGCTTCCGTATTACATAAACTGAGCAGTATTCATCTGGTGGATTATAATGTAGGTCCGAGTTTTTGCTTATAGTCTCATGAGTATGGTCTATGCTAATTGAGTCACTTTGGGCTACTCAGTCCAATGGAACCAAGAGCTGAGAATATGCTACTCTAGGAAAGACAACTCCAGATGCTTCTTGTAGTAGGTGTGTCTTTGTTGAAATCCAAGCAACAACTGATTTAGTAACACAAAAGCGATTGCCTTATATAGTTTTATATTTCCGGTGAAAACTTCCAGTAAGGTACGACTGCTACTTAGTCTTAAGTATTTCGCAATAATACAAAAAGGTAAGACGTCGAACCCCTTAGGGTCGGTCTTGTGCAGAAACACTCATATTATAATCATGTAGATACATTAATTATAAGAGTGGGAATACATAGTAGGCTCTCGGCCCTTTAAAACCAAGAATTCAGGTAATATTTACAATGAATATCAGACAAGTTGTAACAGATATAAGGTAAGCGCACAGTATAAGACAATTATATACAATATATTCTATTGAATATAATAATGAATATGCACAATGTATGATTGTATGCACATATACAAGAGTATAATTAGACAATGTATGGCAGGCAAGAATATATAATAGTACATACTTACCTGCTATATGCTGTACTAGTATGGTACATACTTACCTGTGATATGCTGTACTAGTATAGTACATACTTACCTGTGATATGCTGTACTAGTATAGGAAATACTGTAATGTTTCTGCTGATGAGTGCACACGGGTGCCATTAACACGAGTGTGGGAACCGCCTGGGAGTGGTCGACCAAGCTATGCCTCCAGCATTACATAAAGAGTGAACAGTATGTAGTAGCTTATGCATGTATAAAGGCCATAGGCCCCATGCTAGTGCTCATGAAAGAGTATGTGAAAGAGTATGTTCAATCGAGCTCGACAATGAGTTCGGGCGAATGGTCCAAAGGGACCAAGGCTGGAACTACCTCTCTCAGAGAGAAGACTCTGTAAAGTTTGAGTTGGGAGATGTGACTTTATTGGAGTCTAGTCATCAACTGACTTTTACAGTAAAATGCTTATGCTTTTATACTAAAACTAGTTCCAGTAGAAGTTCTGGTAGAAGTTCCGGTAGAAGTTCCAGTAAAAAACCCGATAGAGTATCGGGAGGGACGACCTAACAAGGTTCGGCCATTATATAAGATGCTTATAATCATGAGAGACGTATTATATATAAAAACCAGCATATTCTGACACATTGGCCTTATTCATGATAGGTTTACAACATGGAAAATACTTAGTATGATGAAAAATGTTGGTGTGGGATAATATTTTAATTATGAATAGTAGTACGAGACGCATTTTTTATATAGATTTATTACCTAATATTTCATTACTTGTCCAAGTAACATCATTGGAGGATACTGTGATATGCTGTACTAGTATAGTACATACTTACCTGTGATATGCTATACTAGTATAGTACATACTTACCTGTGATATGCTATACTAGTATAGGACATACTTACCTGTGATATGCTATACTAGTATAGGACATACTTGCCTGTGATATGCTATACTAGTATAGGACATACTTACTTGTGACATGGCAGATTATAGCAGGTTAACCAGTGCTAACTACTAGTAGTTTGACCTGGACCATGTGAGGTGATAGTGCCTTGGCCTGTCTGAATTCTATTCTGAGCTTAGAAATGAAACATGTTACACTATATTTATCTGTGTTCTATTGCAGAGCCTTCAGATGGCATATGGCAGACAAAAGCTGGAAACCTTCAAGCTGATCACATATTCCATGTGAACACAGATTATGCGGCACCTGATGACCAGGACGCTGGAGACAAAGGTTTCATGGCTCTTGTTGGAAATTGCTTGAATCGGTTTGATGCATCTGATTTCGGCTCCTCGATAGCCTTTCCAGCATTGGGCACAGGCAGTAAGTTCATAAAACTGTTTTCTCATGAAAGTATTGAACATGTTTTAGAATTTAGTAGGAAAAAGGTAAAGCTTTCAGCAATCTGAATAAAAATGATCTTCCTACAATTCTATTAGCAGTCTTGGATAGAGATCATTTGATTTACTTATTTCTCTAACCTAGAGACATTAAGTTCTTGTTTAAAATTTTAAACTGGAGGTTACCAAATATGGCAAACTGACCATCTATAAGTTGAGCTGAGCTTCTGAATGTTTTATATTGCTGCATATGAATTATTGTTGGTAGTTCATGTTCGATCAGGAATGATTATATTTGTAAGGCTGTATTATCAAATGTGTACATGCCGATATCAGTCTACCTGCGTTGTGCGTGTAGATTTTCACTCTGGAGTAGTTAGGTCCTGCGTTGTATATCTTCAAAATGTATAGGCTATAATAACAAACCACCTAGATAATATGGTTTATGTGTTTACTGCTAGTTAGAATTATATATACATTGTACACTTCTATAATAATATACTTGCCACAAATGTATTAGTGTATATTTCTAGGAGCTATCCGTTCATCTCATAAAGACATGGCAAAAATCATTCTTGAAACTGTCCTACAATATCTGAACTCCCACCCCCAGAGTCGCTTAAGGAATGTTGATGTAGTCATATATGCTGCACCAATGGCTAAAGAGTTTGTTGCGTCGTTGGAGGCTGCTTGTAAAAGGCTTGGACCTTGGTGGGCACGTTTTAGCCCTGTTCAGGCGCTTGTCAACGTGGTTACAGGTAAACTCGAAGGTTCTTCAGTTTTACATTGTTTTTTCAATTCATTACCTATACATGTATGTACAGTCTCACCTTACACAAAAGTCTGCCATAGGAGAATGTGTCATATGGATCACAGGCTATTTCAGACTTTGTAACACTATATGCGTGTACAGTGAGGTTATAATTTTTGAGTTTAGAATTTGTTCACCCAAAGAAGGAAAACAAGGAACTCATCATAGATATCTATGCCGAATCCCGAGAAGACATTGAGGCATGCCAAGTAAAACTGGACTCAAAACTGGACAAAGCAGTAAAAACTGTCATGTGGTCAGATAAGAATTCATACAGCAGAGACGAGGCAAAGATTGCTCGCCTCACTCAGCAGCAGGTATTATTGAGTAGATAGCCTGAGTTGGGAGGCATGTGGTTATTTGCTTACTTGGGAACTAGATAGTGCTTTCTGTGTGCATCCTTTGCTCAGACAACATTTCTGTCAGCATTTACTGTTTTGTAGAGAAATCAGCTCTACGCAGAAGCAAATAAATTAGACCTCGTCCTCGAAATAAAACAAGGAACTCTGAATAACATAAAGATTCACGGTCTCAATGATGCGGTGTCAGAGTTTGAGGAGAAAGTAAGAGAGGTGTTAGCAGATGTGGATCACCTATTCAACACAAAGAGAATAGACCGATATTTGGCTCGGTCAATACGTTGGAAATATCTGGAAGATGGAGATTGGATCAGGTTTTCAGACCGGCTAAATCGGGTTTGTTGTTCTCTATTGTGTATGTCATACTACATACTACAGTATACTTCTCTATTGTGTATGTCATACTACATACTACAGTATACTTGGAACCTTGTGTACAGCACTAGGGTTAGCCAAGTTAGCGCTACTATTGTTACCTTGGTGATTCCTCACTTTAATATGTTCTTTTGTTATGAGGTAGATTATGAAGAAGTGGCAACAGTAAGAGTTATATACAAGCATGTATTTGTAGGACCTCGAGGAGCAATTCCGCAGCAATGCATTGGGAACATATGAATATGATTCTGCTGATGGGAAGGTGACTATTGACTTTTCCAAGATGGAAGGTATTGTTGCTAATAGTGGGATGTTTGAAATACGCCGGGAGGATATCGCTGCACCTATAGGTAAGCTGAATAGCTTGCATTTTCCCACTTTGTCCAAATAGTATGATAAATTGAGCAAATGCTATATTATATTCCAGTGAATAATATTGTAATGTTACATGATATCAGAGTTTAGTACAAAGCTATAGCAGCACATTTGACTGTGAGAGTTTAGGCTTTTAGCACATTTATTTTGTAAATATTCCTGTTTATGTTTCTAAGTGCCGAATACCTGGAAAGCTCCATATGAACAGATAACCACATTTCCATTGCGGAGTAACTGTGGAGAGTTTGACAACGTTAAGAATGAGTTTGAGAGTACACTCGGAAAAAGGTGTCAAATCATAAAGGTAAGCTAGACGCTGATTGGTTGCATAATGGTAAGTTAAATGCTGATTGGTTGCATTAAAGTAAAAACATACCACGTATATACTATACAAAGAGGGTAAAAGGAAAGAGGGATCACTCAATGATAATACCCTGTCCCACCAAATACGCCCAATGTGGCGGTCCCGACGTTCCGCAATTCACTTTCCCGCCATTTGCCTAATGATATTTCGGATAGCTGTTCGACTGTAATCGCAGTTTAACAATTGTTATATTTAGGATCCTGTGTTGATATCTCATTAATGCAAATAAAGAGTTTATACGAGCCCGTTGTAAAGAAGCGCTTCTTATTGGTCCGCGGAACGCCAATAATCATAGTTGATTTGTACAAAAGGTGGCACAACTCCCTACTTAATCTGGACCGCGTTTGGAGGTGGGGGAGGGACAGTTTTTGGCCGGAGTGATCCCTCTTTCTTTTTACTCTCTTTGTACTATATACTAATTGGTTACTTGAAAGGGATGGTGCTGATTAGTTTTTATGGATATATTAGAAGTCATCTTCTCTTTATCTTTTTAAATTTCCTTTTATACGATTGCACCTAATAACTAAGATCGTTTAATTACTGTATACATTTTTTGTAGTATATTGGTTAACTCTGTAGTGCATAATAAAATATACCTGTATGTAGTGATGTATGTAGTATTGGCTAACTGCATAAAATACTGATCGGTTCGCATGCCCACTAGGGTGTGTGTCTACTTTACTACGCACACACTAGTAATAAGATTCTAACAGTACCAATGAATGAACCAGTCTGGTAATAAGAGATTCACTACAATAAAAGTATGAACTGACACGGCAATCCATTTCTCCAGATTGAGAGAATTCAGAACTTGGCACTGTACCAGCAATATGTGCTGATTAGAAAGCAGACAGGAGAACGGCTCAAGCAGAGGGAGAGTGCGGTGGAGAAAGCTTATCTCTGGCATGGTACGAATGACGACACTGCTAAGAAAATTATTCATGGGAAATTTGATAGAGGATATGCTGGAACAGTAAATGGTGAGAATGCTTCACCCATAAAACTCATAGTCTCAGTGAGCTCACATCATCGAAAATTTACAGTATGCACTAGTACCTATGTAGAGTTATTCAGTACTGCACTATGGAGTAGTTATTCAGTACTGCACTATGGAGTAGTTATTCAGTACTACACTATGGAGTAGTTATTCAGTACTGCACCATGAGGGTAGTTATTCAGTACTACACTATGGGGTAGTTCTTCAGTACTACACTGTGGAGTAGTTATTCAGTATTACACTATCGGGTAGTTATTCAGTACTACACTATCGGGTAGTTCTTCAGTACTACACTATGGAGTAGTTATTCAGTACTACACTATGGAGTAGTTATTCAGTACTACACTATGGGGTAGTTCTTCAGTACTACACTGTGGAGTAGTTATTCAGTATTACACTATCGGGTAGTTATTCAGTACTACACTATCGGGTAGTTCTTCAGTACTACACTATGGAGTAGTTATTCAGTACTACACTATCGGGTAGTTATTTAGTACTACACTATCGAGTAGTTATTCAGTACTACACTATGCGGTAGTTCTTCAGTACTACACTATGGAATAGTTATTCAGTACTACACTATGGGGTAGTTATACGGTACTGCACTATGAAGTAGTTATTCAGTACTACATTATGGAGTAGTTATACGGTACTGCACTATGGAGTAGTTATTCAGTACTACACTATGGAGTAGTTATTCAGTACTACACTATGGAGTAGTTATTCAGTACTACACTATGGAGTAGTTATTCAGTACTACACTATGGAGTAGTTATTCAGTACTACACTATGGGGTAGTTCTTCAGTACTACACTGTGGAGTAGTTATTCAGTATTACACTATCGGGTAGTTATTCAGTACTACACTATCGGGTAGTTCTTCAGTACTACACTATGGAGTAGTTATTCAGTACTACACTATCGGGTAGTTATTTAGTACTACACTATCGAGTAGTTATTCAGTACTACACTATGCGGTAGTTCTTCAGTACTACACTATGAAATAGTTATTCAGTACTACACTATGGGGTAGTTATACGGTACTGCACTATGAAGTAGTTATTCAGTACTACATTATGGAGTAGTTATACGGTACTGCACTATGGAGTAGTTATTCAGTACTGCACTATGGAGTAGTTATTCAGTACTGCACTATGGAGTAGTTATTCAGTACTGCACTATGGAGTAGTTATTCAGTACTACACTATGGAGTAGTTATTCAGTACTACACTATGGAATAGTTCTTCAGTACTACACTATGGAATAGTTATTCAGTACTACACTATGGAGTAGTTATATGGTACTGCACTATGAAGTAGTTATTCAGTACTGCACTATGGAGTAGTTATTCAGTACTGCACTATGGAGTAGTTTTTCAGTACTACACTACACATATTATTATATTTGACTGTTGTTTAGCTACAGCCTATGGTAAAGGCATATACTTTGCTACGGATTCCTCCTACTCGGCACAGGAGCATTATTCTAGGCCTAATGCTGCTGGAGAGAAGATAATACTTGCCACCAGGGTAGTCACTGGAGAGTGGTGCCGAGGAAGCTCAGATATGCTAGGAGCTCCTGAGAAACCGCATGCACCTGGTCAGCAGTACGATTCTGTTGTGAACAATGTACGTAGCCCAACTATATTTGTGGTGTTCCACGATGCTAGCGCCTACCCAGAGTACATCATTAGGTTTAAACTGATGTAACTCTACACTCTGCTATGATAGCATTAGACAATATGCCCCTGTAGGTGTTATAGAAGTTTTTACAAATGCTAGTGAGGGGTTTATACAGTTATCTAGTCTACAGACACATATTACTAATAACTATATAATTTTTATAACATTGCATTCTCTATATAGTGGTTTGGGCTAGAGTCTATTTTTATTAGATGAGTTGACATTTAGTCATCTACATAACATGAAGTCAAAACTAGCTATCATATACCTCATCAGTGCTATCATGACTTGTGGTCTACTGCAATTAGAAGTTGTCTTCACCCAAACTGGGGAAGTTATTAGTGTGTGATTCATCAGCCACAGACAAGCATTCATTCTATTCTATTTCCATTTGTGTGATATTCAGATATAAGTAAATGCAGTTTAATTGGGTTTCTGCATCATTTGACTAACTCTGTGATATTTCTACTTGGTTATAATTTTACAAACATTTATTTTTCCAATAAAAAGCTAATTTTAGCAAGTTGCTCAACATTCGTTCTTTTTTACATCTACATGTAACATGTCTACTTAAATTGGAGTCCAGAGTTAACCTACAACCATCAGCTACTTCGTATTACAAAAAGAAGCTGAACCTCAAACTTTGGTAGTTAGTTAGAATTTAGACCGTCATGTATAATATTCAAGGTCAAGGTAATAGAAATTCTCCAAGAAACTGTGTCTGAAATTGATAATATATTTATAGTAATAATGTATGTAGGTATACAATATGTTTTAGAATGTGACCCGTACTATTTTTGATAACAATGATAGAAGTATAAAAGTATAGCACATTATGTATAGTATAAGACAGCACCGGTGGACATAGACCAACACAGGAAGTTGAACTCCTTTTTCTAAAACAAATGACCATCAAGCAAAGGATAATATTAACATACTGTATCTAGTAGACCAATACTCACTATACCTTTCCTGTATCATCAACATGCAAATTCTCTTAGTTATAATACTTCCGTATATAAAATACTAATATTAGTTTATACAAATATAAAATACTAGACATGAGTTAGTAGTAATCAATATCCAGTCAAACACTAATGCATGGAAAAACATACACAGGCTTTTAGTTGTGAATCTACAAAACAAGATTCAAAACTTTGATTAATATGTCGGTATACATAGACTATATACTGTGTTACCTCATGCCCACCAGGATGGCAAATAGAAAGCAACATGTTGTATTGCATACATTATATGTATAAATTCAAACCAGATAGTAATATAATACTTGTATGTATAATGTTGCCTAGCAACAAACAGTATGGCAGTTTTGCTAACTTAAATATGTACAAATTTGTATCAAGCTCTGGGAACCACAGTTGGTCCAATCCAGTCTTTCTCTCTGCTGTTTTAGCTGTTTCTTTTAGGTGAATATAAATGTTCTGATAAAAAGTTTTCTTTAAGCATTTGTAGCTGTAGTCATTGACTCCTCAAACAAGCATATAAGCAACACATGTATCTACATACACGTACATGTATCTACATACATGTACATGTATCTACATACATGTACATGTATCTACATACATGTACATGTATCGTACTGAGAACTGCTCCTCACACTGAGGGAACCCTGAAGGAATTAATAAGATAGTAATTATACTGAGCTAGATGTGATTAGTAACCCAACCAGTGGAATCATCAATGAACTGGTCCCAAAAGGGGTCAAGGTTGCAAGCTGTGGACCAATCCTTCTTGATCTTAGGGAGAGCTTTGTTAGCCCTCAGAGTCAGCTCTCTGATGGGAGCCAGGTTACCTAGCAGTCTACCCAACAACCTCTTATCATTCGGGTGATTTGTGTGTATGGAGTGACGGAGAGCATCTACCAGCTTATCTTGTAAACATTGAACTTCATCTCTGCTTTCCAGTGCCACACGGTCTAAAATAGGAGTTATTCCCTCATGGTCACGACTATCAATAGCAGATAACTCCGAAGTACCATGTAGTTGGAGTTGCAATCACCAACGATATAAGACATAATACAAAATAGAATGTTGT
This sequence comes from Bugulina stolonifera, assembly GCA_935421135.1. NCBI lineage: Eukaryota > Metazoa > Bryozoa > Gymnolaemata > Cheilostomatida > Bugulidae > Bugulina > Bugulina stolonifera. The sequence goes on from OW285188.1 coordinate 26,859,122, forward strand.
GTGCAAATAATGTCAACCTACCATAAGCTTAGTATTATACAAGTATGATGCTTAGCAATAAAATCTAGGACACAGGCTAACTGAATTATCTCTTCCACATGCGAAACATCGGCTTACCTGGAAAAGTCATGATAATGGAGAGAGTTAGAAGTAATTCTGTGGCCGTTAGCCCGAGCTTCTGGAATTCTCTACCGGTAATAAACATCCTCTCCACCATATGTTCATCATCGTATATTTTGACCAGCTCAGATTTGGGTGAAATATGTTCAGTATGAGATGAGTAGAACAGCTTGTTATCATAATCAAATCTGTTGTGGATCATAACTGTAATGGCTTCGGACCGGCTGGCTACAAATTACCAAAGAAGACGAGTTATTGCACATGAGTACATCATAGAATCACTGCAAGAATCAACTACCTTCCTTTAAATTACAGTATGCCATACCAGATTAATAATGGAGTACAAGTATGACAACAACAGGCCCACTACCAGTATTACTTACATTTGATTAGACCCATTTGGTCTTCAAGGGGAAGCTTAGAGAAGCCAGGAATGGACATGGCCAATCTGATGACTAGTAGCAGTCTCTTAGTACTGGCATATGACCACTTCTCTATTGCCTGCAAACAAACACCTTACCAGTCACAGTGTACACAGCATAATACTTACAAGCTATGCACAAGTGCAAAATAATATACAGAGAGGGGGTAACTCCATCACTCTCTATGCTATGGTATTATTCTACAAGTATATATAAGGAGTTGTGTACACATGACCATCCCATACAATATATATACATAATGATACTTCAGGTGACAGCAATAAGAATGCTAGTAACAGCTGGGGTTGATTAATAAACAAACTATGAACTAGAAACTATGCGCCATATTTATCCATCAGCCTACATAGTGCATTTTCATACCATAATGCTGCACAATATGATGTGCATGTAGTAACAGTGCTACCCCCAACCTATAACCCTATCATCATATAACACACAACTGAACATCCAATAGAGTATCATGCAGTTACTATCTTGGTTAGTAAGTAATAAATGCATATACATAGTATAATAGGCCTATAGATTATACATCTACCCTACTTATGATCACCTAACATAACATAACATAATAAGCATGGGTGTGGTGACCAGGTCAGTGAACAGCTCAAGGAACAATAACTCCAAACCACTACCAAACTGGTAGCACAGTGTACTTACACTAAGCAGTATGCACATTTCAACCTAGAATACTTTTATTATCCATGCTTACAGCACTCTAAATGTATGTTCATATGCAGCCACAGTATAATACATATATGTACATAATATATACATGTATGTACATAATTATATACAGTCACAGTATAGTACATATACATGTATATGTACACATATACATGTATATACAGTCACAGTATAGTACATAAATATACATGTATATGTACACATATACAGTCACAGTAATAGTACATATATATGTATGTACATATATACAGTCAGAGTATAGTACATATACATGTATGTACATATATACAGTCAGAGTATAGTACATATACATGTATGTACGTACATATATACAGTCAGAGTATAGTACATATACATGTACATGTATGTATATATATACAGTCAGAGTATAGTACATATACATGTATGTATGTACATAGTACATAGTACATACGTCCTTTCTGTTGTCCACATCTATACCGGTTGTTTTGAACAGCGATTGATGGTCTGCGTGAGTGATTGGGCCAAGACCAAACAGTTTGGCAGATTCCTGAAAAACACAAATATAGACAATGGTAAAACTATCCACTAATCTACTGCGCATTGTACAGCTATTATAATACGAACAGGGGAAGACGATTGCAATAACATGTCTATCAGTCACTCGTTGTGACACCGTAAACAACAATGAAATATGCAGTGAGAGTTTTGTAAGTCTTCCAAAGCGATGTCCAAACAAATAGATGACCAGTCTGGAATAATAATAACGTTGACCAGTGACTGATGGCCATCGTCCACCATTCTTAGTTCTAAAGGGTAAACAAACATTTGAACTACATAGTCAGCAACCAAACTCTGTATGTCTTAATACCTGCATAAGGTCACCTTACAGATACACTACCAAATACTCAACTAATGTATGTCCAAGAGTTTGGTTACTGACTATGTAGGCTAAAAATAATAAATATATACATTATATTATATTACAAATATAATATAAATTTTCAGGAAAATAATAATATTAAACACTTCTTATCATGACAAAGCTACATGTAGCCTATACGATAATATTATATTTATTTGACATTTTGAATCCCTTCGTGGTCGTCAAATAAGTATTGATCGTATGACTTGGCACCAGGTTAAGGTCATACAGAGCCTCTAACTCTATATATTTAACAAAAACAATCCCCAATATGACATGTTAGCTGATTGAAAGTGGCAATAAATCACCAATTCATTTAGTTTAGATCCAGGTGTTTACAGGAATATCTTGGAATACCGGCTGGGAGTGAGCAACGGCAACGTCATAGAGCAAACACTTCCTGATCTAGTTTTGAGCTGCGGTTAGCCATATAGTGGACATTGGTCAAACCGTCCACATTCAGCTTTCATGCCTTGATGATTCACCCTAATCTACATAGGCGGAAAAATGTTTACAAGCGCCATTTTTTGTTTATTGAATTCCCTCCAGATTCATTGACATGGCGTTTACCACAAACCGCTACCTGCTACATAACAACAGCCATAACAGCTCCAATTTATACTGTGTAGTGTAGAGGTTATTCAGTATTAGTACTACTAGTACAACAAATGCTACTAGTAGTGAGAACTTGGTGACTGGCACGCAGTGTACTGCTATTGCTACTGCTACTACTACTAGTACTACTACTACTAGTACTACTACTACTAGTACTAGTACTACTAGCACTAGTACTAGTACTAGTACTAGCACTAGTACTAGTACTAGTACTAGCACTAGTACTAGTACTACTACTAGTACTAGTACTAGTACTACTACTAGTACTACTACTAGTACTACTACTAGTACTACTACTAGTACTACTACTACTACTACTACTACTACTACTACTACTACTACTACTAGTACTACTACTAGTACTACTACTACTACTACTACTACTACTACTACTACTACTACTACTAGTACTACTACTACTACTAGTACTACTACTACTACTACTACTACTACTACTACTACTACTACTACTACTACTACTACTACTACTAGTACTACTACTAGTACTACTACTAGTACTACTACTACTACTACTACTACTACTACTAGTACTACTAGTACTACTACTACTACTACTACTACTACTACTACTACTACTACTACTACTACTACTACTACTACTACTACTACTACTACTACTACTACTACTACTACTACTACTACTACTACTACTACTACTACTACTACTACTACTACTACTACTACTACTACTACTACTACTACTACTACTACTACTACTACTACTACTACTACTACTACTACTACTAGTACTACTACTAGTACTACTACTACTAGTACTACTAGTACTAGTACTACTACTATACCATGTGTGACTGGTTCTTCTGGTCTAGCATATTTAGCTGACTGTAGTGAGTGGTCAGCAGGGGTATCATCTCAGTATCTTTGATGCCGTCATGTATAGCCTCTACCAGCATGTTGTAGTCTTGCCTCTCACGGCTCGTCTTGAGAGAGCCCTCTAGTGTCTTCACCTCAATAATATCTGCAGCCTTCTTCGAGTGTGTATATCTACCAGTCCTTATGGCTGTAGAATATGGAGTAACATGTACAGTAGACACTTGGTCTTATAATACTGCTAGGTTAGATAATATATAAATGTAGGCCTACATGTATTATGAATATGTGTTACTGGTTATATAGGCTTGGACCAAAATAGCTAATACATGCATATAGTGAAAGATTAGTTTTACGTTGTGATGGTGTACAATATGGTCCTGTATTATATTATAATAGATAGATAACACTCCATTCCCAAGTATACGACTCTAGTTCGACAAAGAGAAGACAACTCCATAATATGTAATCAAGGTAACCACCACAGTACCACTGGACACCATTTAATTCCATTACTTAGAGATCTCTGCTCTGGAACAGACACCAACCAATCATCAGCAAGTCAGTCGGCAATCTTATATCAAGGGGGTAAGAGTGTATTCAACACTTTGTCTGTTAGTTGGGTGATAAAGTGCAGGAATTTAAGATGGCCTTTACTTATTGCCAAAGCTGAAGCAGGAGAATTTCTCCTCCCCATAAATTGTTGGTTGACCACCCACCCTAACCCTCTGGGCCTAGTCCAACTGTCCAACACTAGCATAGTACAACATAGTACCACATGTATACTGTAACATGTGGATAACTATCTCAGAGATACACTGAGACATACACTACAGGTACATGACTGTCTACTTGGAACTGTAGTTATGGACATTGAAGCTCGTAGTAGTAAATATGGCCAGTCTGTATGCTGGAGATTTTTTACCTTACCCTCCTCCCTCCCATGGTGTGGCTGCTCTTGGTATGAAAAGGGCAGAGGTAGACCTTTATTCTGCATGCAGATGGTATACACACCCGGGCAAGCAGGTCAACCCCTAGTGTATATTGACTGAATATAGGTCTAATGGTATGTGTAATGTACAACACTCATGTACATATTATTATATGTATGTAGGAAGTGGTCAGCCAACAATCATACTTTATACCTCCATTTCATGCATGACCTGACAACGTGCTCACAAGTAATATATACATGTAGCCTGCATACACTGTAGAGCTAGTAAGTACCTACATGTACTATAATAATGGACTCCTCCCTTAGAGAACAACAGCTAGTCAAATATCACTATCTATTCAGTATTATGCCTGGTTTACTATTGTACTACCCAATCCCATCATTTAACACAATAGCCTACCTGCTAGTAATACTGAAGTACATTGAAACAGTACTATGCGTACTACTTAGTTAGCTCTGTGGCCGAGCAGTGTGAATATCTAGGTACAAACAATAGACTAGCGGTGCGCTAGGTCAATATGTAGCTACAGGGTAATCAGTGCTACACTATTTAGTGTACTGCCTAGTAGAGATTGATGGTGATTGATATAGCCATGACATTCACACAGAGCAGAGCACAGATGGGCTCTACTGACCAGGTGGCCACTATGTATTATGTAGGTTGGCTACGGGCTACTCAATGTATGCATCACATTCCACACAGTGTTTACTTGTGCCCGAAGCAAACATCTCCAGATCTGTCAATTCATGACTTTCCTAGATTTCACTTTGCAAATGACAGTTTTGTAACCCAGATATTTCAAATGTAGATCAGCTGTGAAACCTTTAGTGGCGAACTGCCATTTGAGAAACGGCTCCTCAACCTGGTCGGGTTAAATTACAACTGCATCTTAGTGCTCATGTTGACCTATACAACCTACTTTTAGGTGCTGAGCTTTGCTCAAGTCTGCGGTTCAATTGTAAAACTTAAGTCCTGGAAAAAACCATATTTTTCAGCTATAATAATAGCTCAACTGCATTCATCAAAACAGTAGACGAAGCGTCTGATACTGACCACCTAATACCACTGCGGACAAGTGACCAATCCCTCCGACAACAAACCAACCAGCTGAGACCTGAGGCTATATATATCACGTACGCAGGAGAGTGAAATAAACAACAACACCATTATCATTTATTCTTCTCAACAATCCTCTGCTTAGCAAGTAGCCTGTGCCAAAAATACAGCATTTCACCGAAATGAGATGAAAGATGATTACAAAGGTTAATTTTTATGGTCTTGTGTTCCACTTTACGCCCTGCCATAGCATGTAACAGTGCTACATACATACACCCCTGCCATAGCATGTAACAGTACTACATACATACACCCCTGCCATAGCATGTAACAGTACTACATACATACACCCCTGCCATAGCATGTAACAGTGCTACATACATACACCCCTGCCATAGCATGTAACAGTGCTACATACATACACCCCTGCCATAGCATGTAACAGTGCTACATACATACACCCCTGCCATAGCATGTAACAGTGCTACATACATACACCCCTGCCATAGCATGTAACAGTACTACATACATACACCCCTGCCACAGCATGTAACAGTACTACATACATACACCCCTGCCACAGCATGTAACAGTACTACATACATACACCCCTGCCATAGCATGTAACAGTGCTACATACATACACCCCTGCCATAGCATGTAACAGTGCTACATACATACACCCCTGCCATAGCATGTAACAGTACTACATACATACACCCCTGCCATAGCATGTAACAGTGCTACATACATACACCCCTGCCATAGCATGTAACAGTGCTACATACATACACCCCTGCCATAGCATGTAACAGTACTACATACATACACTCCTGCCATAGCATGTAACAGTGCTACATACATACACCCCTGCCATAGCATGTAACAGTACTACATACATACACCCCTGCCATAGCATGTAACAGTACTACATACATACACCCCTGCCATAGCATGTAACAGTGCTACATACATACACCCCTGCCATAGCATGTAACAGTGCTACATACATACACCCCTGCCATAGCATGTAACAGTACTACATACATACACCCCTGCCATAGCATGTAACAGTGCTACATACATACACCCCTGCCATAGCATGTAACAGTGCTACATACATACACCCCTGCCATAGCATGTAACAGTGCTACATACATACACCCCTGCCATAGCATGTAACAGTACTACATACATACACCCCTGCCATAGCATGTAACAGTGCTACATACATACACCCCTGCCATAGCATGTAACAGTGCTACATACATACACCCCTGCCATAGCATGTAACAGTGCTACATACATACACGTACTAGAGTGAGATCTTACCTTCTACGGACATACCGAGACGAATACACTTGTGGTATCGGCAATAAGCACACTGGTTCCTCTTTCCTCTCTTTATCTCACAGGTTTGGTCTTTGGAACAGAAGTATTTATCTTTGTTGAACATACTCCGCCTGAAGAAGCCCTAGAAAACACCACCAAACCATCTGTGTAAGGATAGACAGTACCAGACCATCTGTGTAAGGATAGACAGTACCAAACCATACAAGTTGTCGACAGTTTACTTCAGTAGTGGCACTATACCATCGACAGCATACGACCCTCAACCCCCCCTCCCCCACCCCCATATTAGTCCTGATAACTAAAGGGCCAACTGGGGACTGTAAGATAGTCTCATTCAAAGCCCTGTTCCGAGGGCTCTGGTTCTCTCAGTCTATGAGTGCACATGAAATGGAGGCTCTGGTTCTCTCAGTCTATGAGTGCACATGAAATAATGAATAAATTAGCGAGTATAATACATTCCCAGCATAATCTCTCATAAGACTGATCCTAGTCATTTATCAGCTTCACAGGATGTGACAGATGTGGAAAGTATAGGAATCTCGTAATAATTACATTAATACATAACACTCTGTAATAATACCTTCCAATAGGTACAAGTTGTTGTCAACTTAAATTATGATTTCATATTTATTATGATAAAGTACTGGATAAGTACAAAAGTCTGGGCAGATCAAGTAAACCCTAGATAGCCTGAGTAACTAGACTCTTGACCTCTGAGCTTACTACACCACTCAAAGACAGATAAGAGGGGGGGGGGCTGTGTGTACTTCCACAAATAGTTACAAGCGTAGGCTACATCTAGACTAGTGTGCGGAGAACCCTGTCTATGTAAATCCCTTAATTTCTTGTTATGCATTCAGAGTAGCAATCCATTGGCAGCTAGCTATCTTAGTGCTTTGAATGTCCACTAATGCATTAGATGAACAAAACACATTTCTAACAATTTTATTGGCAATAATTTCACTTTCAGTACCTGTTATTATTTATATATATTTATTATTTATATATATTTATTATTTATATATATTTATTATTTATATATATTTATTATTTATATATATTTATTATTTATATATATTTATTATTTATATATATTTATTATTTATATATATTTATTATTTATATATATTTATTATTTATTTATTTTTATTATTTATATATATTTAGAACAATCATTATTCTCATGTACATGTAGGTACACAGTACTAGATGATGGTTCTCAAGTCTATAAATTTACACAATTGTTATGAGGAGGTAGACAGACATGTAATCCAGTAGGCCTAATGGACTGCAGTTACCAATGACAACACAAGGCAGGTGGTAGCCAGTTACCATTACCAGTGACAACACCAGGCAGGTGGTAGCCAGGTCTATGACAAGGCACCCACTGCAAAGCCTATGAGCTGCACTAATTTATGAGCCAAAAATGTTCACTTCTTACAAAACAATTTATCTAGTGGTGTGATGATTTAATTGTCAAACAATTATTGTCAAATCATTGTCCAGTGGTCACCACAATCCAGCTGTGTGGTCAAGCTTTCAGGGCGTCCATAATTCCAGGAAATTCATGGTAAAGCTATTCCTGATTATTCTAAAATCTCAGCTTGGAACCACAATCCACATGCCCACAGGCGCTGCACGCACATGAACGACCCCACACTCCCCACATGTTCATGTAGACCTACTAGCAACTCTTTTCAACTTGGACGCACCCTACATACTACTTGCCCAAGACAGGCACCCCATTGAGTTAGCAGGTAGGCCTGCCCACATACAAGGACATTCCAAACAGTGCTGTTCAACAACATCATAGCCCTGAGAAACCACACAACATAGAATATGTCAGTGATAGAACAGCCTTTGGTCCTGTAATGAGGTTAGAGGGTGTGGTGTTTCCTACAACACGCATAGTAATGCAACTGGCTAGTTTGCCCTTGCCAACATTAGCAACAGGAAACTACTGTTAGAATAACAAATCTTGGAGGCAGCAATAGAGTAGCACCAGATACAAGTCATGTAGATAGTAGATTATAGGATCATGGTAACCCATGACAGGACACCATGTTGAAACCTTTGGAGACATATCTGTCTGTCTGCAGAGTCTCAAGACCTCCAATTGAAGGAAAGTTGAGACCTTCAGTCCATCAGTATGTTATATTTGGTGAGATACCTGATGTAGCTGTAATAGTGTAGTACAGGGAATGCTCGGCAGTGAAGCCAATTTTACTTTTTGAATTCCTTATTAGGCCAATAACTTTAGCCTATGCTCTCAAAGGTAGCTAAACAGTATTAATGTGTACTACTCTATTCCTGCACTACACTGTGTTCCAGGAAAGTGTAGCAACTGTGTTCATGGAATGACACCAGGTGATCCATTGATTTAACCTAGGACTATAGGCTAATATATAGGGCGCAGTAAACTTCCTGAGACAAGAAGGAGGCTATATTCAGTGTCTAGATTTGAGTGTAACACAACTTTATGGGTCAACAATGGATGAGTTGATGAGATCAACTCTCAGTTGTTCGGAATAACACAACCAGATGTAAGAGCTACATTAGGTGGGGCATGTCAGTTAATCCAACAGAAAGAATAACAAGTGACTTCAATGTTATGGGGCAACTTGCAATTAACAGTGAGCAGATTAGCCTGAGAAGGCCATTTCACTTCCGTTGATGGTTGATGGTACATTTATCTAGATCCAGTATAAAAACAAAAATCATATAAAATGAGTTTCCTCAGATGAGAGAAGAGCTGCAGTGAGATTGGCTCATGTGTAGCATATTAGAAAGTTTGGCCCAATGATAGTACAACATGTAGGTAGTATTATTTAGTAGTACAGTCTACCACGGTCTGTGTTAGTATAAAGATAACCAAATATTCCTCACTATATCTGCTCTTGACTTACTGCCCTACAAGCATCCAGCGATGTGTGACATTTTGTAACCCAAAGGCCGATGCTCCAAATGTTAAATCAGTTCTGAAATGTTCATCTATAAACCAACATTAGAAAAAGAAAACTTTTAAGAAAAACATTAAGAGCTCCTAGAGCCAAGCAGTATTTTCAAATTGTATGATATATAGCTCTGTCTGATGGGGACTATTACAGTGTATATTATAATCACATATAACATATACAGTGAAACCTGCTTAATTCAAACTCCAAGGGACGGCCATAATTGGGTTGAAGTAGGCCTGAGTTTGAATTGTAATGATCACTTCACTTAATTGGAACTATTCACATAATGCAGCAGGGACTTACGCTGAATTAAGCAAGTTCTACTGTATCTATGACTTGAGCAAATACAAGGATGACTGGTAAGGTTCCCAGATCTAGTTAAGCACATAGTGAGATATTCTATGAGTAGGATATGTTCATGGAGCTATGGCATGTGCAACAGGTGGCACATCTGTCTGTGGTGGGGGGGGGGGGGGTGAGGGCAATGTCAGTAGAGGGTGTCAGCTTTAGTGGGAGGGGATAATGATGCCAGGGCACACCAAATCCAAGCTACCTGCACCCCCACCATTCTTAAACCTTATCACGACTGTTTTATTGTAGGTGTGTTAGAAGGGTAGTAAGATCATGCTTCGTACAAAGATCATGAAAAATTGATGACAAAAGGCTGAAATATAAATACTACAGCTGTTGCAATGTAAACAGGTCTTGTATGCAAGGCCAAATATTCTACGTATTTATTGGCAAGTGGTCAGCTCATCTTAAGTGCTAGCAGTAGGAATGTAGATTCTATCTCAGCTAACCCAGTGTCCCTCTCACCCCGCCCACCCAATATCCCCCTCTCCCCTCTCACCCAGTGCCCCCCCCCACTCTGCCATCTGTAAGGTAGGCCTACATACATGTATATTACACTCCTGGAACCAGAAGAGCAGGCTGATTCGCCAGATCATATGATGGAGTCTCAGAGAGCCAGGAGCTTGCCCTTGCTCAAGGTACACTACCAGTATTTACTGCAGTACCGGCACTTTTGTGATGCATATTTTCATTATCTACTCCCATTATAACTATGACTGTGATATAAACTGTAGATGGGTGGCCGTTGTAGTACACAGTATTTAGTTGTTCCACTATACCAATACCCAGTACAGAGAGGTCACAGCACAGCTGACAAATATTACTTATATTACAATATGCATTATGTTGTATTCTTTCCATAAAAATACCTTGTGGTCTGTTGGTCATCTATTGGACTAGTGGTTAGCACTGTTACTAGGAGAAAATAGTGGACAATGTATTACACTACCACCACCACTACCTCCTTACTACACTACCACTGCCTACCTTACAGGCCTCACAGCTGTTCACACCATAGTGTAGACCAGACGCCTTCTCCCCACACACCCTGCAGGGTGGTAGCACCGGAGCCCGAGGTTTCAGTTTTTCCACTTCCATGGTAGCACGGCTAGGAAGCACTTCTGACATCTGCCAACAGAATGAAACATGCACTTGTAGGTATAGGCTGCCTCTAGCTCTCTCTACCCACCACTAGGCCTACTTACTAGTATGTACAGTTGTATACACATTAAGCCCAAACCACTTCTATGCACTGGACCATAGACTACACCATCGAATATTATAATTATTAGAAGTCCATTTAAAAGTAGGTGCCAACTCTAAACCATCCCTTATCTCATGTGAGAGTGGTTATGGTTCTGGTTATGGGTTTATGCCCATGAGCCAACAACATTAGATATTATGATGTAATTCACTAGAGGTCAACTAGTATGTACCCAGCTATTCAATATGTGGATAGATAATAATATGAGCATAGTAATTGATACACAAATACAGAAACATAATGCTAACAAATGTTTAACACAATATGTACATGTAGGTGGCACATGGAGCACACACTAGTGGATATACATGGATATGACGTTGTCAACCTTCCAAATGCATTCCTATTACTCACTACCACTAATAATAAGTAAGCACTGATGCTACTAACTACATGTACTAATAGTATGTATTTGCTTACACCTACATTTTATCTACATAGTCCATTATTTAATATTACACCTACAGATAATAACACAGCCTATGTGCCTTCATAATTAAAATGCATGACTTTATATAGTAGAAAGATAATGTCACAGCTAACATAGTAATATACATCACACTACATCCATGTAATTAATATAGTGAAATATTTTACTTAAAATAGCAGTGTTATAAGCTACAGTATATATTGAACCCTAGGGACTTCCATGAAGAGAATAAATACTACATGCAATCGCTAGAAAAGTTGAATGTCATTGGAGTTGTCAATCCGTAAAGCCGGATTCACGAGGGAGGGTGATTAATATTTGAAAGAAAGTAATACACATTTTAAGTTTGTTGTTATATAGAACAGTTTGGTACCCACAATCCAAGAACTTTTCTGTTATCAAATTTTCCTAGTAATATTCTAAAAATCATGATTTCTATTGTAAGTATTCAGTCTTAAGATAAATGGACGATTAGCTAATCAACAGAGAAGCTCAATGGTGCCCATCATAAAAGCTGGTCATGACAAGCACTGCTGTGCATTACTGGTTCACTGCTTATGACTATAATATTCATGTGAATGAAATGTCACACTCAATCACTGTGATAACTATGATAATATATTACCTACAATCCACTAGAAGTGGCAAGCATACATACCCCATTTGTCCTATTAGAATAAGCAGCAAAACGTTACATAGTACGTTATGTTACATAGTAAAGTGTATCATGTGGTAAAATCGTACACATATGCTGGCATGTAGGCCTATTATTATTTCATATGTTACTGCAGCAGATATCCATGTAATATTTCCAGCCTGCACAGGGTTAAACAGATTATAATTTTCGGAAGGTTTCCATTAGTGTTTGTGAATGATATGGATTATGATTTTGACCATCTTTGGCAAGTTAACTTCTACAACATACAGTATTATGGTAGATAGATCAGCCTACTGTAACTAAAACAAGAACATACTTTCATAAAGTAAGCCTATATATTATAATGATGACACTCCCAATATCGCTTAGCGTCTTCGCGGCCTTTTGGGCCGACGAGTTAGGTCCAGAAGTGGAGAAATCTGGGGCAGCATTCATTTTTCGACAAAACTAAAGTAGAAATTATCTTCCCTACACTCTGCTGGTGGACCGACCTTACCCCATACTCCTACCACAAAAGAGGCTATCCAAAATTCCCCACAACTGCATCTAACTGAAGTTGGTCGGAAAATTCTTGAGCAAGTTGGTCTATGCCTGAAAGCTGGGTAGCAAAGACACTAATAATATAATTACAGACCAATGAAAGGCTAAGGCAACCCTCTTCCCCCACCAAATCAAGTGATTAATGTGAATGAGTGCATAACATTGATTACGCTGCTTAAACTTACTGCTTCTGGTAGTCTTCCCGATATTATTCAGTAAACCTGGTGCCCACTGTAATGTAGTCCAACTTGAAATCCTCAGTCAACTACGTATAGACTTGTACTACTCCACTACCAGATCTGACAACTGTCCTACCATAACTATTTTAAGTATTGCCTACACACTCCACTCCTCAGGCTCCGCTGTAACTAACAACCGGAGCCAAGTCAGTGCAACATACACTGACTAACTGACTAGTGACTAGATTAGAACATTATAAATATTATATTATTTTATATTAATATCTAATGAATCTCACGACAATGATCTACTGTTTATAATCCTTCTGTGTCAGCTATTAGTTTTTAACAATATGAGCAAAAATTGTATTTTCCTTCAGGTTTTTAACATACGAAAGAAAGACAAGTTACAAAGAAGAGCTAGCTAAAACCTAAAAGTAATAGGGTACTTCAGTGTTTAGGAGTCAAGAGCACCTGCCTACCTAATGCTTTGGTCAAGGACGACTCAATCACATAGCCAAAAAACCTTAACACATTTTCACCAACTGTTGTTGCTTTACTGGACGCACCTACCTTCCATATAAATCCGCACTTGAATTAGTGGTTTGGACAAAGGGAGATAACTGCTAAAATACCACTTGCCGATTTAGCATAGGGCATACAATTCCAGATTGCATGTATTTATGCTGTTTATTCTAAGTATATACAGTGTACATGTACATGTATTTCAATAAAACTGTGTAATAAATTTGTTTTTGTGTAACTACTTATCACAAATACTAATTATATAGGTAACAGCACCAGTTGTTTAGCAAAATATGATTATAGTTACTTTATTTATACTAACAAATTTGCACATGATTATGCTCAAAAACCACAATTATGAGAAAAGATCGCTGCAGTGGGAGCCATGCAGCAAATGAAATTAACATGGGGTAAAATTGTAATGTGTCTTAGCCATTAGCTAGACCCATCAACATTTTGTTTTCCGCACTATATACAATTTATACATAATATATCCAGTGTGATAAAGTGTACAAGGACAATCTAGTTAGCTTACAATTGTGTCTTGCCAAGCTATAAATTCACTTGTGTATAATAATATTATACCTGTCCATAATCAACAAAAAGTACAAAATACAATGTAGTTCAAATTGTGTAACCCTTTGTGTGGAATTGTCATACCTTGATATGGTAGGACAATTCCACACAAAAGGTTCACATAATATTCCACTATATAAACTACATACTATACATGTAGGCCTACATTACATATAGCTGCATAACAATTCATATATTATTATATGAGCTTAGCGCTTCAATGAACCATATTATATTATATGAGCTTAGAGATTTAGTGAAAGAAAAAAATTCTAATATATAATCATGTAAATAATGTGCTGTACATTATAACTATAATTATATATAATAATATTACAGTAGTAGACTAGCTCATACAGGTGCCACTTCTTCCTGGCAAACATCTACTACTGTAACTCAACCTTATCCTTCACTACTTTGGATTATTAGCCTTATTTTCTCAACGTCTGTCTGCAGCTGCTCATTGTCAGGGGAAATCTTCAGAGCTGCCTGGTAGTCCTGTAAACCTGAAGTAGATTTAACAACCTTATTGTTACTTATTGAACTATTGATAGGCAGTGTAAGGGGAAATATGCTGAATATTCTATCATGTAGCTACATTCATAAAACTGATAGGATTTTACAATGTACAATGTCTACTTGTATGAGTATATTAATCAAAGCAATAGAACATTTATACCATACAATATGATTATTATATAGACATGTGCTAATGTACAAGAAATAGCAACTTCAACTGGGCAACAGCCTGCATTAATGTCAATCTCATGGACACAGAGTCCTGTCAAATTCAACCATCCAACCTCCACACAAATATTCAACCAATCACAATGTACCTTCAACATATAACTCCAGCTCACAGAAAGCTGTTCCTCTTCTCACATGAGCCTTACACCTACTCTGGGCATTCTGGGGCACTGCAGGGGTTAGCAACTCTAATGCCTGTCAATTACGCAATGTCTTACATTACATGGAGTTGATTGACAATAACAAAATATGACTATGCTGTAAGCAAAGTAAACTAATAATTTAGTAAAAGTTATGCTATCTTCTACAGTGTATGCAGTTTTGTTTGTAATAACAGTAACCATCTAAAATCACATGCATGCACCATGGTGCAATGGGAAGATGGGTGTTGATCAAATTGAGAGAGGACAACTTCTAATTATGATCAATCACCCACGTGTGCTCATGAATGAAAATCTTATAATAATATCATTGTAAAAGAAGACAATAAAAAGGAGATATAACATGTACATGATAATTATAGTGGTGCCTCCACTAATGAACCCCATATTCTGCAGTGAGTTTGTGCTCTATACCCATATAATACAACATGCACATGGACATGATTGTATAGTGTACATGTAGGTTACTAAATATGTCTGGTGGATGCTGCTAGCAGGGAGTTGTCTTACCTTTGAAGAATCCTCTACTGATTTTATCAAGTTTCTCAGTTTAAGATGACACGCTGCCCTGTTTGAGTATAATCTAAGTAAACAGGTCAAGGACAATATACAACAATAATATAGAGCATTATTATACAACACACACAGTACATGTAGGTAATATAATAGAGCATTATTATACAACACATACATGTACATGTAGATAATATTATAATAGAGCATTATTATACAACACATACATGTAATGTACATGTAGGTAATATAATAGAGGATTATTATACAACACATACATGTACATGTAGGTAATATAATAGAATATAGAGTGGTGAAGAACAAATAAATAATATTATAGAATCTGGATCAGTATCAGAATATAGACAGATAAACTGTTCAGTATAAATGGTGAATATAGACTGCCATGAAATAGGGCATATAAAGGATACGCTGGCATCTTTCCCTGAGACAGTCTGATTGCGTGTGTGTAGGCATTGACTGCAGCTTGATAATTACTGGCCATAAAGAACTTACTGTAACACAGTATATACAATGTATGCAGCATGAGATGGTACTAGAAGCTAGTGCATGTGCACCAACAGTATACATGCTATAATTATATGTATGAAGGATGTACACTACCATGTAAGCTGAATGTATAAATAGTGTGACATATTATATAAAATGCTAATGTAGATGCGATCATGTCAGACATTGTAATATACATGTTTTACAAAGCATGTATTTATAGAGTACATGTATATACATGTAAATAAGCTGTAGACACATACTCGGCTTTCTCCTTCATAAACATTGGGTTCTTCTCTTCATCAGTTAAATCAGAGTCTTCTATTTCAGCAGTTCTTCGAGCTTCAGCCTGCTTTTTTAGCCACTAAAGATACACGGAAAGTCTTTTGAGACACATAAAAGAGTTTAATATAGGAAGTATTGCAATTTGAATACAATTAGACTACCAGTGTAGTTATGATAACTTGTATATGTACATGTATATAATATACACATTTTACAAGCTGTTTGGTTGGGTGATTGTGAGAGAGAAGTCTAACCTCGTCTTCCAGATGTTTAGTGGATTCTCTCATTGCTGTAGGAAACACTCTAGGTGTGAACTTGACCTCTATCTTACCAGTTGTTCTCACACTGTCCTCTCCACTTTCCTTTTCAAACATGTTATCTGAAGAGATCATGGTTACAATATCAAAGAGTAAGTCAGGTAGAGGACTAGTGTGCATGACCAACCAAAAATCAACATAAGCTCATAGACTATACATGCATGTTTGTAGCAGTAATATTTATAGTATCACTTCATACTAAGTACTGAACAGCAAAGTCTAAGCACATTACATATATACGTGTATATTATACTGGATATCCTACTGTATATACATTACATATATACGTGTATATTATACTGGATATCCTACTGTATATACATTACATATATACGTGTATATTATACTGGATATCCTACTGTATATACATTACATATATACGTGTATATTATACTGGATATCCTACTGTATATACATTACATATATACGTGTATATTATACTGGATATCCTACTGTATATACATTACATATATACGTGTATATTATACTGGATATCCTACTGTATATACATTACATATATACGTGTATATTATACTGGATATCCTACTGTATATACATTACATATATACGTGTATATTATACTGGATATCCTACTGTATATACATTGTACGTTACGCCATGTTGTGATGTGTACAACCTATGTGCATGTATTGGAAGTATGAACATAGCTTACTCTTTCTATTGGCTTTCTCTATCAGTTTCTGTCTGCGAATCTCAGACTCTCTTATTTCTCTTTCTTTTCGAGCTTCTTCAGCTAACTTTGCTTTTTCCTATATTAGAGAACACAACACTAAGTCGCAATGTACAGTTCTTATATAGCTCATCCCCAATAAGCACATCTGCCCCCACTGCACCACAACACATAGTCCAAGAGGGCATTGCAGCAGTAAGCTAAAACTTTTCGCAGTAACTTGGGGTGCATGTTTTACTTTACACCCATAACAGAAGTGTTGTCTAGTCTACTGATACCAATTAAGTATTACACACCGTCACTGAAGCACTACAACTCAGTACGCAATAAGTTTTAAATTGTACTCACTAACAAAGCAGCCTGTCTCTGCTCTTCTTTCCATTTCTCAAGTTCTTCAGTAGCTTTCCTTTTTTCTTCTTCTTTGATCCCAGTGATTCTGTCTCTCTCTTGTTGGTCAAGCTAAGCATACATACGCGTACATGCTGTACACTCCATACATGGTAATACCATGGATAGTCTGACATAGAATACTTACTAATTGTTTAGACACTACTTGTAGGCTAAGAAGACAACTTCATAAAACTTCTACTGAATAATGCTATTCTCTACGATTATGAAGTAATAACACATTTCAACATAGTAAAACTATGAGCATATAGCCTCTATGTGTTGCCACTATATGTATTTAGGCCTACGCAAAATGAACAATATATTTGTTTATTTTTCTTCAATACTTAATATTGTACCAATTTTGTGTATGGCTAATCGGCATCGACACATAATTGCTATGCTTAACTGTTCCCATTCTGGACTGGTAGTATTCTGGAACATTCTAAACTGAAAATTGTGGTGATGTAAGTTTTACTTTTATCACCATTTTGACAGAAACTCACAGAAATAGGTCAAACATTTCTTCCCCCACACAATGCTTTTGTCAATATAATTTTAGCAAAATGGTAAAGAATGGATCTGGAATGTGACTTACTAATAACTATGTTAGTAAATATTTCTGTGTCACCAAGACCTAGATTGATGCCACAGACAAATGCAGTTGGAAGAACTACAAACTACATTATACCAGAATAAACAAACTAATAAATGATACCAACAAATGATTGACGGCCAGCACTAATGATTATACATACATCCATGGCTTTTCGAAGCACATATTTGTCATTTTCTCTTTTCTTTTCATTCCGTAGCTTAATTTCTTCTTCCGCTTTTTGTTGTGCTTTTATTAAGTTTTCTTCTATTTTTGCTCTGTATGCTGGCTTATCTTCTGAAACACAAAACATGGGTGGCATTGACTATCAAAATTTTTCATCTAATTAATGACCTAAGAATCTTTTTAAACATATGTAACCTGTCTAGAGTTTCATGGTACAATTGGATAACTTACCCATAATAGGAGAACATAATTGGGTCCACAAACGTCCTGACTGCTTTTGTAGGGTGAGCAATACAATGCCATTATCTATACGTGCCACACTTGTAGTATCATGTACCAAATCATAAAGCAACACCTCAAATATGTATGGAGGAAAACTGACCTAAAATTGCACAAATAATTTAGTTGATTTATGGAGATGAATGTGAATTTCAAATTTATTGACTATAATTCATAAAGATACATTATATTTTCCTGTGGGTATTAGGATTAGATATATCATATCTCATATCTGATAGATCCATACGATACCTTGATAAACTCATCAGTGGAAAAAATATCCACTTTATCTTTTTTCACCCCTTTTAGAGGAACGCTGATAGCTAGAGTTGTAGGTGTTTCCTCCCATGTGTAATCTTTAATTATCAATGGCATTTTTCCAAAATAAACCAGTATACCAAAATCGAGCTCAAGTTGAAATTTGAAAGGAATTTGTATAGAACTTCAAACAAAAATTGGAAACTTCTCCAGTTGTTTAGAAGCTTCTAGGTAGCAAGGTCAAGGACATATAATAGTTTTAGCTCAAGAGTCAGTACGAAAGAATATCAGCTTTGCTTTAGTGCCTTGTACAAATGCGAGTTTTTCAATTTTTGTGGAAAAATATGCAGTGCCACAGGCTTCCATTTGATGTCTATACGTAACACTTACTAAAATAATGAATAAATTTCCTTAGCATTCAAACTCTAGAGATCATTCCACGTTCTGTTTCTAAGCACCGCGAGAATATTTACAATATGGCGATGATGGGATCGAAAACGGTCAGACTTTGGATAGGCACATAGAATGATGAACCAGAAAGATTTACCCTAAGTATTTATTCCGTACGTCTTTATAACAACTTGATTTTAAAATTTCGCTGGTGACAGTCCTGTTCCTGTGTTATGTAGTAAATTTTCCCAAATGAGTGACTGTCGGTGCAAGTGTGAGTGTCAATCTATGAATCTTCATCTATCAATATGAATACATTGTGATTGTATTAGAATATAAATAATAATTATCAAAACTTAACAATCAACATGATTTCATACAATGCTGTTGTGAACTTTATCTGTGTGGGTGCTGAAGCGCAATTTTAAAGTAGCGAGTTGTGGTTGCGCGAGAGTTGTAGAAACATAAACTTCAGTCACTTAGCACTTGCAGCGTGTAGAGAGGCTGGGCAAAAATAGGAACAGAGCTGGGTCCAAGTCATAGATTTGGCTTGACTTGACTTGCCAAGTCAAGTCACAAGTCGACTTGACTTGACTTTGACTTGCACATCAATGTGACTTGACTTGACTTGGACACATGAATGACTTGTGACTTTGACTTGGGTTCTGCCAAGTCAATCTGGTAAATAAAAATCTTGTACAGTGTTTAGCAAACATGGAAAAAGGTCTCAATTGCTTACCTATTTATCATTTTTACTAGATCAGTGCTACTAGCAGCACTCAGAGTATATCAAGATTAGCTATGAGGACACACAACTCAGGCAACATCTAGGCTGTGTGTACGTGAGACTACACAATGCATAGTCACAAGTACACACAGTGCAAGTAGTGTAAGTGTAGCATAGGTGTGGTGTAAGTAGTGAATACAATGTACAGTGCAATAATTACTAGAGTTAAATTGCAGGACTGGCCAGAGGACACTCTGTGCTGTACCATGTGCTGTTTACATGCTATGTAACACTGTGTCACCATTACAATATACAGTATGTAATACTATATGACCAGTCTCGACCGTAGTGCCAATAATACTACTTAAATACATGTAGATTAGTTCTTTACCATGATTGCATAACATACATGTACATGCCCTGCTACACCTTTGCATAGGGTTTTCATGGATTGGAATGCCTACTAAATGAAAAAAGTGATGTTTTGGAAAATGTAAAATTTTTTGAAGTTGTCTTCCACTTGACTTGCATTTCGACTTGACTTGTGACTTGCATGATGGCTGACTTGACTTGGCTTGACTTGAGGCAGCACTGACTTGACTTGACTTGCCTTCAAAATTTTGGAAATTACTTGACTTGACTTGAGGCAGCATTGACTTGACTTGCCTCAAAAATCTTAGAAATGACTTGACTTGTTGACTTGCAAGTCGACTTGGACCCAACTCTGGATAGGAAGGAACAATCATTCACTCTGAGCAAAACATGCACCCCACCTCCAAATTCCGTGGATTAAGCAAGGTATTTATGCTACCTTGTGTACAAGTAAGCACTTTCTATTGGTGTAGCTCAGGCCAATCAAAGAGGCTGCTTCGCAGAATACGGAATATGTTATTACATTGTTTGCAATGAATGGTCAAGCATTAGCCAGTGATCAGCCATCCAAAAACCTAGCAGATGAATGATGGGAAAGTGAGCTGTGTAGTGTCAGGACCATCAAGTTTGGCATATTTGGATGTATAGGGTATTTATCATTGAGTGAACGATATTTCCTTCCACTATCTTTGGCTGGGGTTAGACGGAGACTAGCTTAGTTCTCACTTTGGTCAAGGTCTAGCTGAGCGAGGATTAGATAAGATTTCATCTAATAATATAATAATAATAATATCCGTGGCGCCAAACACAATTTTTTAACGTGGCTGCCCAATAGCAGAGCTAGTTGAGGGTCCACCACGGCTCCTAGAGCTGGATATTATTATAGTTCGATATGGCACAGAGGGAAAACCTTCTTCGGGACGAAAACCTCCAGGTCGTTGGCGGGACTCGAACCCACGTCCTTGCAGATAACTTGCGTCATTGCTGCAAGACCAGAGTGACTAGCGCTAGACCACTCAGCCACCAACACCTACACCTAATGCAGATGGGTTCCCTCCTTTTGAGTCCTCAACTGCTATGCTAGGTAATAATGTTGTGTCTTGTGTCAACCCGTACCATACTAACATTGAAATTTCCACTATTATGTTGCCTTGTCATAATTTTGATTGCATTGGAGTGTGATTTATATAATATGTTGTTTTGGCATCAGTGATGATTGTATGCTTTTACTTTGCTACTCTTGCTGATGTCTTTGGCTACTGTACTTATGTGTCGTTCTAGTTTATTCCTTTATAGAATGTCTGTCCTCCTTGGTTGCATGTTTAACAGTGCCTGTTACTACTCTCATCTCAGACCATGATTGTACATCTCGGAGCTCGCACTCCTTTTAGTCCAAGACCGACCTTTTCTACTTATTGACTATTTGACCTGAACTGGAACTGATTTTCATATATAAAGAGCACAATTTTGCAGCATTCTTGCTTCAGTTGCTTGTAGACTGTTGATCAATAAAATACTCTTACCAATTGAACTATACAGTCTCTTACTGTTTACTGCTAACAGTAGGGTATCAAACACTCTCCCCTTGGCTTGGCTCTTCCCAGGTACAGTCTCATTACCAGCAGTCCAACCCCTCCCTACAGCTGTAGATACCTCTCCTGCTAGTCAGCCTAGCTATAGGAGTCATACCCACACAACCGAGCCTTGCGTGACTCAAACCTCCACAGTTTCCCAGGGGGTTGTCACACATTCCTCAACACATGCTGTGCTGTTCGGTTGGACCTCTCCCCTAGCTCAGTTGGTTCCAACCCTTTCCCCTTGTACCCTGGTCTGTATGTTGTACTGCTGCACCTCAGCTACTCTGCCAGACACAACAAAGATTCTGTTTGTTAATGGGAAACAGTGAGCCAAGGCTTATAAGATAAGAAAGTGAATTCCTTGAGTGTAAGGAATAAACTGGAAACATACATGTGTATGCGATTCGGGCCTTTTATGAGTTCTGAAAATGTATCCTGCTCTCAAACATTCCAATAGATATGTATAGCTCGCTTGTACAGGTAAGGTGAAAGCGATTGAGAACAAGAACATCCATGTGAAAGTATGTATATGCTGTTTATGCAGAATATGAACTTTAATTCTAGACCAAGTAGATGATGTGTCAGAGTTAAGTAGTTTTACTCTTGTTTATTGGACTATTGCTCTAAGCTCATGCTAATTTGTAGGTCTTACAAACTAAAACCTGTATCATATTACTGTAAAGTTTACCAAGATGGGTAAAAGAGAAGGGATGCCACTCTTGGGCCAATTTCAGCCTGGCTACACTCATGGTGCATCAAAGAAGCGACAAAAAAAGGGGTGAGGAATTATTTGATGAAAGCTGTGCACCTATAATGGTTTTAGTACTGTTCATTATTTACTGTTGGATAATGAACATTTCCTACCACACATCCATTTTGAATATTTAGTATAACTTCGACTGCATTACCTTGTACATAACAACATTACATTTGTTATTTTAGTTCCTATAATGCAGGCTTCAGCACTAGCTTAGAGGATACTCTAAATGAAAAGGAATACTGGGACAATGATTTTGATGAGGAGAAAGTGTTGTTTGCAGACGACAAGAAAAGAGGGACCAGACTGATTTGGAATGATTTCTTCATTTTATCTGTTGAATATCTACAGTGGCTAGCCTTGGTGGGTTGGCTGTGGGTGTGTGGAGAGATAGATCTGTGTTTATATAGGCCTACAAAGCTGCATACTTGAGACCTACTGTTCTACCTGATTGCTTTGTTGCTACTTTTGTGTGTTTCAGAGGGTTTATATGAACAAGTTTTATGTCTGTGTGCATGTGGGTAATGTACATGTACAGTGTATATTAAAACTCTAATATTATATTCAATGTTATAGTCCATTGCTACTCTCAGTGTTATAGTCCATTGCTACTCTCAATGTTATAGTCCATTGCTACTCTCAGTGTTATAGTCCATTGCTACTCTCAGTGTTATAGTCCATTGCTACTCTCAGTGTTATAGTCCATTGCTACTCTCAATGTTATAGTCCATTGCTACTCTCAATGTTATAGTCCATTGCTACTCTCAATGTTATAGTCCATTGCTACTCTCAATGTTATAGTCCATTGCTACTCTCAATGTTATAGTCCATTGCTACTCTCAGTGTTATAGTCCATTGCTACTCTCAATGTTATAGTCCATTGCTACTCTTGTTGATAATTTTGTACTTGGTTTTAGGTTCAGTCACTAGCTCTACGTTGGCCTTGGCCAGAAACATGGGTGAGACAGCTGAGCTGGATATTTGCCTTTAACTTTGACGTCTGGGAAATGAATAAGGTGGCCAGCAACACGACATATAAGAGTGTGCAGGATTTCTCTTCAGATTCTGATCTCATGTCATTTAAATACTGGTACTTGCTGCTTGGTGTTGCTGGTCTCTTCATTATTCTACTCGTTGCTTATGTTGTGGCATACTTTGTCATCTCTAAGAGGGATGACCCGTTCCTAATGGTGAAAGTATCCAATATGCAGAGGGCTTACATCATCATATTTCAGGTTAGCTTTATTACTAATACTTCCATTTCAACCAACAATATGTTTAAACTCATGTAGGCAGCAACTCATGCCTCAATGATGTTCACGTCCTGTCTCAGCCACAGTACAGTCGATCCCGGTAGGAGTTAGTTTGGCTGAGTTTAATGTTACTGATGTATTGCTTACTGCACCATATCCGTTGTTATTGCATGGTATGTTTCATCAGTCATAGGATTATTTACAGTACATCAAGTAGTGACCTATTTACAATATTCCGTATATCAAGTAGTGACCTATTTACAATATTCCGTATATCAAGTAGTGACCTATTTACAGTATGCCGTACATCAAGTAGTGACCTATTTACAGTATGCCGTACATCAAGTAGAGACCTATTTACAGTATACCGTACATGAAGTAATGACCTATTTATGTTTCAGTTATTAGCATTGCCAGTTGGAGTGTCACTTGGTAAAGTGTTTCACTGTGTAGCAGACAGTAAGGGGGAGACAATGTTGATGTATATAGACAATTCACAAGGATGCTTTCAAACCCTCCAGTGGGCGTATGCTGGAGCTGCCACTGTGTTTGCTATCATATTCTTCATTGCCTTTCCTATATGGATGGTCAAGAAAACCAAACTGCAACTTATATTCAGCCATTCTGCAGGTTAGTTATAGATATTTGAGATATGAGATGAATTATTTACTTACAGCTTTTCTCTTTCTCTTGGGTTCCAGGTGGAAAAGATTAGGTTATCACCTAAGTGACATAACAAAGTTTAGGTCAAGGTTAGGTACCCCAATGGGAGAGATATTCGAGTGTCTTGTCGAAGCCTGTAATGTGGTTGAAAGTTTACAGCGCAAGTCGCAAACCTATGATTCTCTGTCTATATATAGAACACGAGTCATGCCACATTATTCTCTGTCTATATATAGGACATGAGTCATGCCACATTATTCTCTGTCTACATATAGGACATGAGTCATACCTACAGCTGAAGGAGACAGAGTTTGTGCAAGGACTTGATGTCATGTATATAGTCAATGGCTTCCATATTTTCTCCTCATTCAAGTTACGAGCGGCTCACTACCGAGCTGCTATGCACATTCTCAAGCTTGTCGCAGTCATAATCTATGCTGGTCCATTCAGCCTGACCTTTCTACAGGTGAGTGTCTGGTAGATCACTTATAGAAATACATGTAGCACTAATCTATGGTCAATTCTTCTCTGGGTAATATCGCTACACTGCTGTAGATAACCCTGTACACTATCATAATATCAATCATCATTTAATTTTATTAATCTGATCAAAACCAACTAGCATGTATGTTGTAGTACATAACCTACTGTACTATCTCTTACTCCAGGCTATGCTGCTGACATGTTTGGTGTTCATATACCTGCTTGCATTCATCATACAGAGACCGTTCAGAGTTCCTCTATTCAATGCCATGCTATCCGTCAACATGTTCTGTCTAGTGCTGAATTTACTAACAGGAGCCATGAGGACTTCATTTGATGCTTACACGTATGTAAGGGGGGGGGGGGTGTTACCTCCCCAATCTTTTTATTATGTAGGATCTCCCTCTCATGATATTCCATATCCAGTGTTGGTGACCAATCCAGCTGTTCTACTTATCTTGCAGAATGCATCAGCATACCGTACAGAGTTTATAGAGTTGTCTTCTCTTATTTAGTTATGTTCAAGAGAAGACAACACCCATAAATAATTGATAACTATTTGGAGGATGTTTGAGGTCTGAATGACAATGCAATAATTATTAGGTAGCCAAGGTAGCCGCATATTTACTATTATGGTCATTGTGTGTATTTCTATTCACAGTGTGCGATCAGTATGGTTCACACCGGCATACACACTGAGCATGCTCATAGTTGTCAATGGAGGATGGCTACTCTTCACACTCTGTGCTTTGGTATACCTGCTACTGCATCAGTGTAATGTCTGCCGCAAACCAATATGGCCGTCTTTAACTTCCGAAGGGGTGCATAAACTTGATGAGCAGACTAAAAAATTCATGAAAGGAGTTTTGAGAGCGCGGCATGTTGTAGGTGAGATTCTGTTGTGACAAACATGCAGACATACAGTAGACTTGATTGTTATGTAATAGTAATAGCTATAGAGTGTATTAATTTGTTTGTTGTTTGGGCTCCCTCTGGGTAACTGGATGGTTGATTTCTATTAAAGTGAATATAATACTCCAAGTGACAAATAGCAATTTACCTATTGATAGCAATTACCTATCAATTCATCGCTGACAATATGCATATATTATATAATTTATATAGATATGCCTATTTATCCTTTATCCTTTCAGAGAGGTCAATGAGTCTACCACCATTGTTTGCACCTGCCCACGAGCTCTCCAGACAAATTCAGATTATCAATGCTTACTGCAGGGAAGCAGAGTTTCTCAATGATCCTCTTCAGGATAGCCTGTGGCACCTGCTTGATGAGCTGATAGAGGTAGGTTCAGATGTGAACATGGGAGCATCGCTATGATGGTTTTGACATTGTGTACCCCTTTACATTAGTATATATTAGTGCTGGGCGGTTTTGATTTGCATGTGCATTCAGTTTTGTTGCTGATTTTTCTAAAAACCTGAATGAAACCGAAGTTGTCTCCTCACCCTCGATTTAATTCAGTTTTTTAATCCATGAAAAACCACCGAACCGAAAATTAAATACTCAATGTTGGGAGTTGTCACACCCCGCTGTAATGGCGGCCATTTTTAACTTTCTCTAATAAATCGCAACTATTAAATGCCAGTTATTTATAATAATATGGAGGTATAACAACTAGAAATCAGTGAAACTAAAGTAAATCATCTCTGGGTGACAATGATGGCTGTAGCTAAGTCTTTATTCAAAGGATGACATCGAATTATAAAGATTGAAAGATGCATAACATAAATTCACGTGTTCGTAATTTCAGCCATTACCGGAAATGGCCGCCATTTTCACTTTGTTTAATAATTTGCAATAATTAAATATTAATTATTTATAACAATATGCAAGTTTGACTACTAGAATCAGATGAAAACTACAGTAAACCCTTACTGGGTGACATTGATGGCTGCAGCTAAGTCTGTATTCCAAGGATGACATCGAATTATAAGGATTAAAAGAAGCACTAAAATGGCAGCCATTTTCACTTCGTTTAATAGTTAGCAATTTATTAGATATTTATTATTTATAATAATATGCAATCGTAACTGCTATAATGGAGTGAAACAACAATAAATAACCACTGGATGATAAAATTATGGCTGCAGCTAAGTCTAAATTCCAAGGATGGCATCGAATTATAAGCATTGAAAGAAGCATAACATGAATTCACGTGTTTTCAATGCCAGCCATTATCGAAAGTGGGTGCGCTAAGAGGCCAGGCGCAGTTTGACTTTTAAAACTGAATAGAACCGCACCGCCGCATTCGGTGTTGGTTCACATTTTAAATTTCGGCGGTTTGTGAACCGAAAGAAAAAAAAACTGAATGACACCGAAACACCGTACAGCACTAGTATATACTGTATGAGATCATAGCTAGTACATGACCTGTACACACGCTGGCCACTGTATGTAACAATATCATTGTGCTGTATTATGGTTGAGTATGACGTTGTGTCGTGGTGTTCCAGGTCCACTCCCAGGTTGCACCAAGGTCTCTATTCTCTGAGAGTGTGAAGGAGAGTATAAGAGGTACAGCAGCTGATCTGATGAGGATAATGCCAATGTTTGTTAAACGTTTAGCCCAGAGAGAGTATGATATGTTACTGGTACCTCCTGTTAAACGTCGGATACTGCTCAAGATGTACTGTATGGGTGAGTAACCATAGTAACCAAGTATAGCGTGTAGTCAGCTGGTCTGTGATCAATGTAACACTTGCCATCAATGTAACACTCGCTACTAATGTAACACCTGCTACCAATGTAACACCTGCCACTAATGTAACACTTGCTACCAATGTAATAGGTGACAACAAAAGGCAGGTGAGCTCCCATCACAACTTCAATAGATAGACTTGATATTACTGTTGCAGGTATGTTTCTGAATGGAAGAGCTAAAAAGGTTGCAATGAATAAGATGACACGAGAAGCCTTGAACAAAGTATGGAGTGAGGAGGGGGCTAAGAGCGCCCCTCAACCCATTGACTATGTCCATATACTTCAACCACAGGCTGAATCTGGGCCGAGGGTTGGACATGCAGTGTATGCAACAGCAGATGTTACAGCTGAGGATGATCTAGTTAGTTATGTGAGTATACTGTAGTTAGTAATGTGTATACTGTAGTTAGCTATGTGTGCATACTATAGTTAGTAATGTGTGTATGCAGTGGTTAATAATGTGTGTATACTGTAGTTAGTAATGTGTGTCTACTGTAGTTAGTAATGTGTGTATACTGTAGTTAGTAATGTGTGTATACTGTAGTTAGTAATGTGTGTATACTGTAGTTAGTAATGTGTGTATACTGTAGTTAGTAATGTGTGTATACTGTAGTTAGTAATGTGTTTATACTGTAGTTAGTAATGTGTGTATACTGTAGTTAGTAATGTGTGTATACTGTAGTTAGTAATGCGTGTATACTGTAGTTAGTAATGTGTGTATACTGTAGGACACTTTATCTGTACTGGATGATGATGATACCTCAATCGATGTTGAGATGATGGTGGCCGGAATTCCCTCCAGATCAGCGTTTGCCTCTTCCACCAGCCAGGTTGGGCTACGCTCCAGGTTAGTGCTTCCACCAAGTATCATGACCAGGTCATGGGCGGGAGAGGTGCAGTATATGAGTTTATATCATGTATCACCAACTACCTAGTCAACATTTTAGATTGTGATATATGCATTATTATACATGCTTGTTGCCAGATACTATAAAGTGCGATATGAACCCAATATTAACCGGGTATTAACCACATAATATTATCTTTAATATACAGTGTACATGTATTAATGGGGGAGAATAGAGATCAAGTATGAAAAGTAAAATGTGGTTTGCGTTGAACATGTTGCTACAAAATAACAATAACTGATGAAGCAGCATATTTACATGACTATATCAATTGGAAAAATAATCTAAATGATTTTTGCTATTTCTTCACTACTTCATTGAGATTTTGTAACTTGTCAACTCCTTCTGAGAGTCAGCTGTGCAAAGTGGGACAATTTTTTGTTTTGATCTCAAGCGGAAAACCTCTGACACAATTGCTGTTATGAGGTTTCTAATTAATGTCAATAATATACCATGCAATGTAATAAGCTGTGAATTACCTAATCAATAAATAATTATTGTCTGTTACATAGGCCACTCTCTACAGCAACAAGGGGTGGGGCCACACCCTCCCTCAGACCAGCTAGTGGCAGTTTGGAGGAGAGGCCCATCTATGCTCAAGAGAGAAAAACTCCTGATAAATCAGAGACAGTTCCTGGCGAATGAAATGGTAGTCATACAGATATGACTCCCTACATACATGTAGAATCGTATACATGGACTACTGGTGATATTTATTTATGTGTTATTTAGTTTCTAACAGTGCATGATTCCATGTAAGTTTGCATGTTATTATTTTTGCCCCAAAACAGTTTCATAATTTGGTTAGGAGGTAACAATCCATTATTTACTGGCTGGTCCATCCATATAAGCATAATACTGTCTTATGTACTATTTTATACTTAATCTGAAACACCTCTAATGGTCTGCATAAGTCTATTTTCTGGCAAATAAATATATCATTTCTATATTTATATAAAATCAAAGACTATAGATATATTGATTACACAAATTTTAAAATAATCATAAATACAATAAAATAAAGAATGCATTTAGCATTTCTATCAAAGACCGGCACAATATTGATATTACAAAGCTATGAACAGAACAATAGTGACTGTAAATACTGGGCATACAGAGAGCTAGCTATAATCAAGTGAGAGACTTTTGTTAAAGGTGACAAGAATCCAAGGAAAAATAAATATGTACTAAAATAATAGAGATTGTATCTAGCCTACTTGATAGACATATAAATATTACATTATAATATCTACTAATTTACTATTACCACACGTCCATATAATATATCCATACACAGTAACTATATAACCAATTCCATGTTTAGAGGATACATGATAACCACTCTACCAAGACTGCATATCAATGGTTTCACTAAGCTGAGTTTCTTAGAATTGCTTATAAAGACAGTCAATACTAACATAATTCCACTGATTAGGTAACACCCTCAACTAATCTATACTCCACAGGGAAGTACTGAGGCTAATGGAATAGCCTGGGGGAATTGTAAACAAAAATAGACATAGAGATTGTGCTATAACTAAAACATAATACTCCAAACAACTACACTGAGATTAGTGAGACAGCATGTTGTTGGATTCTAACAACAGCCACCTTGCTTTGGTTGTCCAGTCTGGTCAGTCAGTCTTGTACCTACAGTAGGAATATACAAGGCATCAGTGTCAATATACATGTACCATGTATGCTGATCATTTAAAAACTACTGGCCAGGACTTTGACTAATAGGCCCTAATAATAAACGATTGCAAGGCCAAGGACGTACACACTCATGGCGAGACCAAGGACGTACACACTCTTGGCAAGACCAAGGACTTACACACCCATGGCAAGACCAAGGACGTACACACCCATGGCAAGACCAAGGACTTACACACCCTTGGCCAAACGATCTTCTCAGAACATCTATGAAACTTTGAATTTTCACACAAGTGGAGGGCCTGATGAGATTAGCTGTGGGACTGATTGGCCACCACTAGGTGTCTTTGCGACCTCTTGGACGAACCCGGGTCGCAAATAAAATTTACAAGATGGCCGTCCGACATAGGCCAGAAGGGCTATTGGCCTGGGATTTTGCTTGGCCGGATGAAACCATCCCTAGCTCATTGTCACACCTGATTTCTTCGCGCGGAAATGAGGATTTTGCTTTTGGCCCAGGCCGGTGTGTTCGCGACCCTGTGCTGGATGTGTGCCAGAAAATATTTTTGTAAATCGGCCTGGGTCTGAAGTTCAGGTCGCGAAGACACCCACTGACTACACCACTCATCTATCATACAGCATCTAACACCATCCCCCTTCCAACAAAGTATACCCTGTACCAGTATGCTAATCATATAACAACCTCATTAATGTGACCTTGAGAACATAGGTTAGTCTAAGATCCTAAGAATACACTGAACACCAACCTTTTTGTTGATTAGGTATCATGTTAGGATCAGAGTCTAGGGTTTCGGCCATTTTATCGCAGATGATGTCTACCAGTCTCTCAAATACAGACTTGACATTGATGTTATCTTTAGCAGAAGTCTCAAAGAACTCCAGCCCTGCGCACATAGTAGAAACACATACATGTACATGTAGATACATGGTTACTCATATACGTAGATACATGGTTATACTACAGTAGATACATGGTTATACTACAGTAGATACATGGTTATACTACAGTAGATACATGGTTATACTACAGTAGATACATGGTTATACTACAGTAGATACATGGTTATACTACAGTAGATACATGGTTATACTACAGTAGATACATGGTTATACTACAGTAGATACATGGTTACTCATATACGTAGATACATGGTTATACTACAGTAGAGTACCATTCTGCAGATACAATCACTGTGTTAATTTGATTGAAAAAAATGGGTAGTGCTAATATTAAACTAAATCCATTGAAAGCAGCCTGGGTTAAAGCCAGGAAGTTAACCTGCTAGAATGGAACATATTATATTATGGCAAGCGGAAACAATATTCAATGTAATGACACCTCCAAAGAAATAATATTTCCATTGTAAGATTATAATAAAGCACATGGAAGAGGGAAGAATAAATAATGTAAATATAAATTTCTAGAAGAGAATCAACATATAATTACAAATGTTCTATAGACTACATGGAGAAACTGAATTATAGTGTGAGATGCTAGCAGTTAACTGTGCACAGACAGACTGACTTCCTGTATAAACAGACAGAGATACATGTATAAAGAGAGGGCTGAGCTATCAGTGACCCCTTGGACTAGTTGGACCAACTGCATACACTGATTGAGCTGCAGTGCTGACCCTCATATAGCTATGTCTACCCATTGATTATTTACATGAATGACGTAAGGAGTGGGGCTATGACTTGTTATATAGGAATAGGTGGTAGATGTGCCACTCCATTCACTGATGGGTTAGTCAATATTCCCATATTACTAGTGTGGCTATAATCCATATACTGCATATACAACAAAGTATTAGACTGTACGTAGTAGTAGAAATAGACAAGAGAGTAGTATTCTTACCCCAAGCTAATATTATTGATTAGTATATCATGTGTATTACATGTAGGATAGTTAGTGAGGCAGGCTTCATCTTAATGCCAATATCAGCAATATAGTGGACCAATGGTGGCAGCAGCGCTTATTATATAGGTGTCACTAGCTGACAGGAAATGTGTCGCGTATGGAGGGAGATGGAGTCAATATTTTACCTTTAGCTTAATACAAACCTGCAGTCAACTTCTAATTATTAAGTTATGAAGTTATTTTCATTGATGAAGTGAAATGTATTTTTATTCACTAACCTATCATAGGCCTATGGTGTATCTAATAGTGACAAGGTAACAAGAAGCAACCATAACCATACAATTACATTTTATAATTCACCAAGATACACACTTTTTAGCTGATAATAATTATGGGCAAGTATGGAACACTCAACCCACTTCAGTGCAGAGACTCTTAGGCTAATAGATGACACCAATGCATTTGTAGAAAGCTACCAGTTTGCTGAAATCAACTAGTCACTTTGCAGAGCTGCCAGAGTTGAGTATCTCTTGAAGGTGTCAGTCAATAGTAAGCACAGGAATAAACCACCTCTATTTACTTAACAAACTCCCAGAGGTTGGGTTGGTCAGGTACAGGCTACTACACCTGGTCACTAGCTATAGTACATCTACTGAACAAGAGTGTCTTCTATAGAAACTAAAAAGTATTTATTTGTAGAAATAAAGCATCTCAGTACTGATTGGTGCATGAAGACTGTCCAGCTTTACAACACTATGTGAAAGAACATAACGTATATGTGGCTACATCAACTAAAGCAGTACAACGACAGATTGCTGCATGAACTAAAACAGCTGCTGCAACTAGTGGAAAATACAACACATCTATATGCAGATAACATCTACACCACACATCTACAATGTGTATATGTAGATAGTACCTAAACGGTCTGCCAGTTTCTGCCCTCTGTCTGTGGATACTACCCTCTCCTCCTCCAGATCACACTTGTTGCCAACCAGTACCACCTGGGCATTGTCCCATGAGTACATCTTAATCTGGGTACACCTGGTTACATAACCACACTAGCTGTAGGTATGGGGTGGACATTCTGTGGTGGACACAGATGACCATTGGCCAGCCAAGATTAACTTCCTACTAGAATCCATTTCACTCACCACAAATGCAGGGAAAACGACAGACTGGAATACATAATGTATTGCTAAGGCAGGACAAATCGACCTAGGACCAGGCATTGTGCAGCCTTGACACCATACTGTCACTATCTCAACCTACAACCTAAACAGGTGCATGACAGTCTAGTCTAACCAGAGGTCTGTCAGGCACCACTTACTACTACTTTTACTACTACATGACTGTATATTCTAACCAGAGGTCTGTCAGGTACCACTTACTACTACTATTACTACTACATGACTGTATATTAGATTATACTAAGCTTCTGCTCATAGCTAACAGCTACACTGACCTGTATATTCATGACACAGTATTATATGATAAATATAATAACACTATTATATAAAGTACTGTTTGCCACTCCATTTATGCTGGTTGACAGAAATTAGAAATGTAAAGAGTAGTAACCTCAATACATGTACATATAGTACTTGGTTAGTTCACATGTGCTAGTGTAGTAACCTCAATACATGTACATATAGTACTTGGTTAGTTCGCATGTGCTAGTGTAGTAACCTCAATACATGTACATATAGTACAGCTCTCAATCTATGGCTATGCTGCTGCATCTAAATATGCAAGTAAAATATGGTTAGCAGAGGGTCATCATCTGTATGCATGTGGACCTGAGACTAGCTGAATAAATACATAAACATACAGCCAACGAACCAATAGCAAGCCAGTTAACAGTTTCACATGATAGTAGAGTGTCTACCATACAGCTACAGTTACAAGCGAGACACCCGCCACCCTCCCATACACCAGATTATTTATGAAGCCATAGCCTCATTTACCAAACTTGTCGGCCAACTGACTACCGGACTGGGTGGGCACCACCCGCAATTCTTCTCTATCACACTTATTGCCACAGAGTACTATGGAAGTGTTTGACCAAGCATGGGTGAGTATGTTGGTGAGCCTGTTGAACAGTAGATTGGTATAAAGTACGGCTATACAATAGTAGATACTACAGTTCATCAGGTGTGAGTATGGTATACTGTAAACAAAGAGTATTATGTAGTAGTAGGTCTACTAGCAGACTCCACATGGACCTACTACAGTAAGGGGAGTGAACTATTTAATAAATTGATGTACAATCTCTAGTACAGAACTTCACATACACGTTGAGCACGGAATGGTCAGCTCTAGTACTCCAGGCTATGGCTGCATCGATAATATGAATTTAGGGCAGCATAGTCAGAGTTATCCCCACCCTGCATTGGAATACTTGTAGAATACTCACCAGTCTTGGACTGCATTGAATGACTCTTCATTAGTAACATCATACATTAGAATAAAACCCATGGCACCTCTATAATATGCTGTAGTAATAGTTCTATAGCGTTCTTGGCCTGCCGTATCCTGCAATTCAAATTACATATGCACATCTTATAATACATATGGACATATTATATTACATATTAAATACGCACATATTATATTATATACATGTATATATACCATATTACATACACACATATTATATTACATACATGTATATATACCATATTACATACACACATATTATATTATTACATATCCATGACATGGTATTTACAGAATATATTATCTCCAAAGTAGGCCTATACATTGCACCAGATGAAACGCAATACTGTTGTATGCTATTTCTATGGAAGGAGAGATGGGTCAGTTAGTCAAGTAGGCCCATGGTTGAATCATACATATACATGTAAGTGTGTACTAATTAACAATACTGTGTACCATATTGTCCTATACTGTGTACCATATTGTCCTATACTGTGTACCATATTGTCCTATACTGTGTACCATATTGTCCTATACTGTGTACCATATTGTCCTATACTGTGTACCATATTGTCCAATACTGTGTACCATATTGTCCTATGTAATATTGATTAAATAGTCTGTAATGTAGTGAACTATATATACTATACTTGTAACATTAACTAGTAATAGTATAATTATAATATAACAATATCTCTGACAAAATCAATGCCATGTAATCTAATATAATATACATTGTAATATTAGTGGTACAGAATATTACTAATGATATAGTCATATGCTATCTAGTTGTAGTATGCATATGATGTTCAGCATATAATGTATATCATAGATATAGCACACAACTCGATTAACGTTAGTGCCAATTGTAAGCATGTCATTGTAAGAATCTAAAGACTTCATTAGGTTAATGTAAAGTGCCCTCTGAATGCGCTACTAGGTTGTTACCAGTTGTACAATATCTACAACATAACATTTGCGTCTATGTACATACAGGGCCGCCTGTCTATGACCCGTTACAGGTCACCCAGTAGATCTATCTAACCTGTAGAGGAAGTGTGACACACCCACCCACACATGCACTCACCCATATCTGTAGTTTCACACGCTTCTCATTCCTATACACAGTCTTTACTTTAAAGTCTATGCCTACTGTGCTGACAAAAGCCGAGGTGAAGGAATCGTCGGCGTATCTAAAAAGGAAGCTAGTTTTGCCGACACTCGAGTTCCCAATGATGAGAAGTTTGAACATGTAATCAAAGTTCTGGTCAGCCGCATCCTTCTGCCATTTACCGTCTGTCTGCGCCGCTGAACTCATATCCACACCAGCTCCTCCAAAGTTTGAGCGAGCTTGAGGCACCGGCGTCTGATGTGAAAAGGATAATAAATGTGTCAACACTCTCAGTTTACTCCTCTCCTAACATTAGCTCTTGCTAGCAAGAGGTGGGTGAGATGCTTCTCTATGCAGGCAGACAACCAGGATGATGAATGACTCCTTAACTCAATAATCATTAATTTACTGAGTAATTGTAGTAATGTGAATTACAATCAAATACAGGGAAACTAATGAACAGGAAATGCTGTGTAAAGGATCATAGATATAAACACTACCATTGAACTAAAGTGTGTTGGAGTTTAAAACCAGCAATAGTAGCTTTTATTCAACACTATTGATTATCCAAAAGTAGGGGAAGCCAATAATGAAGTGCAATGATGCAGCCGGCAAATTATATATTGACACGGCTGCCTCTGGTATCTTAAAATAATATTACTATAAATATAAGTGTTTAATATGATTAAACATGCTAAGTTGCGCAGCATGTAGGCTAGAACACTATGACGCTAACACAATCTAAAAATAAAAGTATAAGAAGCTATCAGGTGAAAATAAAAACAAAAATAAATACTGTTTTTGATTGTACATTGCAACTACAGGCGCCGTTAGACCAAGTGCTCTCAACAGTGTCCTGCTATACAGACTCCGCTTACGTTCATCATATATAGACTAACACAGGCACACACCAAATTCTACTGTAGAGACTTGGAATCATCATCATCATCATGTTTAACTCACTCATAGTCAGCGGAAGTAGAGTTATTAGTAGGTACAAAAATGTCTACTCACTAATATTGTCACCTTTACAACACAGACTACAGAGTGTTAAATAGGTGACGCTACTCAAACCTTCCAACCTCTCGCTCCACAGCAGCGAAAACAAACAACAAATTAAAGTGCAAACCAAGTGGTGATCAAATGATAGAATAGAAGAAAGCACAACATGTATCTGTGCCAACATCAAGATACCTCTGCCGCTCCAGCGCCTCCAGTAAATGTTCCTGCTAGGTTTGAAGGGTTCAGATTGCCTGGAATCTTTGAACCAAGGTTACCAAGAGCACCACTTGGATTCACTTTGTCACCAATATTGGAGATGTTACCTCCAATATTGTTTAACAAACTTCCGCCGGGTACATTGGAAAACATGGCTACCTAGTACAATTCATTTAACAGTTAGAATACAATTAATATAGTATA
Source organism: Bugulina stolonifera (assembly GCA_935421135.1). Taxonomy (NCBI): domain Eukaryota; kingdom Metazoa; phylum Bryozoa; class Gymnolaemata; order Cheilostomatida; family Bugulidae; genus Bugulina; species Bugulina stolonifera. The sequence goes on from OW285188.1 coordinate 26,896,873, forward strand.
CAAAAGCAACTGTAATATCTGAGTAACATTAAAGCCACTGCCTCAAAAACACCCCAATTAGTTATTCTACTAACTCACTAGCCATCACTACACTTTATACCTACTCTAAATCCAAACCCTTCAATAGCCCAAGGTTAGCATCCCTAGCTTCCCTCCAACCACCTTTTGCCGTCTTTTAACCCTGGGTGGACCGGTTAGTGTGTTTTCGGGAATGAACTAGTTTGTTCTGCTGCCTTATGATATAACTGTAGAGGTTAACAGAATATGTACAATGTAGGTTCTAAGATTGTATTGTTTGACTGAGAGCTGGCCTGTAGCATTTGAAATGGGTGAAGGGAGGCAAAAATGCTATTCTATATAAGAGACACCTATTGAGAGCTATTGAGTGTGAGGGTAGCGTACCTGACGGAACACGAAGTGCCGTATTGGACCCATAACACTAAATCACAACAATTCTGTTTTCCCCAATGTGATTCGTCGGTACAGGCTCCATATGGCGCCCCACATGCTCCCAGTCATGTCACTCCACACTCAACGGTTCTGCATTTACCTAGGTTACTTGCTGCCATTACAATATTACCTTTGGATTTCTGATGGGCTGCTATCATACAACTACATATATGGCAATCATGGACTAATATTTTTAAATAGTGCAGTGTATTTCCATTGACATATAAAAACTGGTGCTACTGGTGCTGGTAGGCCTACATATTATCACTGTTATTATACAACGGTTGTCATTCAATTATTGTAATTATGATTTTATAGGATGTTACATGTATTTATTACAGATAGATAAGAATAAAACTGATTATATAGTAGGCTAATGATAAACTTCCCTCTCCCTAGCCAGGCCGACAAACAAAGCCGGCCTTCCGAAGCTCATGACTTCTTGCTTAGCAGTGCCTTAATGTTATAAAGCGTAGACTAGAATATGATGATCAAATAATTATAGTATAGGTTCTATGTAATCTTAAACAGGCATATAAATATCAGCTGAGCTTGAGACTCAATTGAGTTCGAGTTTTGTTCAAGTGAAATAGGATATTACAATATAATTATATATGTAGATGTAACGTAGGTCTATATAAATATATTAGGCTTACATACATCAATGATAGTCTATAGTCGCAGTGCTAGAAATAGCAAGCATAATTTATCATCATAGTAGGTTAATAAACCATTAATTAAGTAAAGAAAAGTTGAAGTAATTTAATATATTATATTATTTAGAAAAATAGTTGATAAAATAAAAATTTATATATCTAAATAATGACAATTATTATAATTAATAACCTGGTCTAGAATTAATATTAAAATTATATAAATATTTAAATTTAATAAAACATTTTATTAATATTTATATATAATATTAAATATAAAAATATATAAAATAATTAAGTGCCTTGAACTTGTGGCTCCAATCCAAACAAGCTGCTCCAACACGACTGCTAGTTTCTTTGGAATAAGAAAGAACTGGTCAATAAGTGTTACTATTACTTATGCCTAATGGGTATTGATTATTTTACGATGTAGGTTATATCAGATTATTAGAATTATTCATTAATTGTTGTACAACATAGAATTCTGTAGAATAGCATTCACTTCTTTTATTATTGATTGAATTAAATGTGCAGCCACAATGGTAGTCTCAAGTAACTATATCCGGTGCAAAAATACATTGCAAAATCCCCAACCTTGCAATTCTAATAAATGAAACTAATTTTAGAAATAACTTTTTTTAACAATATTGTATTACTACAAATATCTATAATTTACCAGTATAGTATGGAAAGTCATAACATCAAGTTTACCAATTACTTTGCAGGGAGAATAATTCCCATTTGTCGTATAAACATGGGTTTTTTTGGAGTTGCCTTTTCCTTACTTAGGGATCGACAGTGCGGCCACTCGAGAGGGCCGTGAGCTTCAGCAAGCCAGTTCTAGCTCAAAGCTGTACAATAATAACAATATGTATTACTTTGCCATAGCCAGCTCCAGCCTAGCTCTGTGGACTGGGCTGAAGCGACCAACATATTGTTCCTTGCCAAGGGAACAAATATTTAGGCCCTACAAAGAGGTTTTGTCAGCCTAAACGGCCTCTCAGTCTCATGTAGTTGTAGCTGTTAACTCCTAACACTACCACCTCACTATTTTGCAAAACTGTGAATACTGTTACGCCAATGAGTAAGAGGTTACACCTACAGTATGTACAGGAGGGACAGTTCTTTCTACCATTTCAGTTCAATATAGCTATGTACATATACATGTACATGTATAAGCTAGGGAACAAAAATGGAAAATAAGAAATGGCACAAGAAAACAAGGGATTAAAAATAAAACAATACATGGCTTATTTTAACAAGATTTGCAATGTCTAAGTATATGACTATAGACTATTATAGAAGGTTTTCTGCTACACACTTCATGTGAAATTGTGATTATTCTTAATTGTTTGTGAAAAACTACAGATTTTCTGTTGCCTTCACTTTTATTTCAAGTAAACAGTTTAACAACAGCTAGATATATTACGTAGGTCATACTGGACTGGACAAAAGCCTCAGAGAAAATCAAAGCCAGTGCTAAGATTGAAAATGTTTGTTTATTTTTATAGCCTGTTGTGTATTCCATGAACTCTCTTTTAGTGGTCCATCAGCCAGATTGATATACTGGTTAGCTAAACGCACACCAAGTGTCCGAGGAGAGAACTTCAGACGGGAACAGCCAGTAGTATCAGCCACCAGTGATATCCAGTAGCACATCTCAGCAGCATACATCAGTGATAGCATGTTCACATGACCAAATATACCTGCAGGAGCATATACATGCACATTGTAGTACATAATGTAATGCTAACTCCAAGTGTGTGTCACTATAATAATTATAATAACATGATAGATTATATTTTTCTTGTATGAGCAGCCAGAGACTTAGTTCTACATATGCAGGAAAAGTTCTTCTTTGACTGGGGTTTGGACTCTACCACACCCCAGTGGACAGACAGTGGACAGACAAATTAACTACTACACCAGCTTGGCTGCCTTAAAATAATAGATCCATAAACAAGATAACCCAATATAGGTATATCACTGCACTCAGTACTGTATATATACATGTAACACCATCACATGTAAACTCACCTTGTTTGACTAGTTGCAGAATTTGATCATCTGAAGCTTCGTATTCCTGAGTTGTCTCCTCTCTCCTTGCATTTTTCATGTCAACAGCTAGAAAGGTTACACCTAAAATATGAGCAACTTCTTTAGTGTATAAATGATCAGCGAACCGTCATCAATAGCTGATATAACTATCAGAACTATCTAGTTAGTGAAGTAAGAACACTTGATTGAAACACTACAATTAGGTTGGTAGATTAAAGTTGGTGGGGTGCCGACAGCCAACACGTACCATTTGAAGCCATCGATATGAATTGGTCTTTCAATGTCTGATTGGATAGAAAGGAGGATTGGTTGTTATATGCTGTGTGACAGTACATGTATGATAGTGCTCCTTTCCTCCAATACAAACACTCCACTAGCTCATGAATTTTAGTATTCCCTTTGGAGTTGTCCTCCCTTAGTTTAGTATGTAATGGTTTCATCACATCTATTGCCTCATCCAAATAATCTACAACACAGCATATCTTGTAACTGTTGTATAAGTTGACCAATACAGGGACAACCATGCCTATCTTTAAATAATATATAACCAATTCATAGACATAGACTATAAGGCTAGATACAAGTATGGTCCAGTGATTGCACAAGATAAGCAGGTATATACAATGTAAGTATATGCACAGACAACAGAGTAAGTACCCAAGTACTAATCCAAGTATGAGTAGAAGGAAGACAACTAGTGTGTATCAATGTCAGGCCCGTAGGCTGATAGTTAATGTCGGTATGTGGGAGTGTCCTATATCACCACAATATATAACCAATTCATTAGTCACTACAACACCATTTGCATAAGAAAATCGTGGGAGTTTGGCAATACTGAAGCATTTTTTAAAGTTACAAAATCAATGTTGATGCATTCACCTACCTATTAGAAGCGAGCAATTATGTGCCATGTAAAACTGGTACTGGCTTGTACACAAGTGTGGTAGGCCTACTTGCAGGTACAATAATTAGCCTAACTTGTTCTAAAATCTTTGCTACATACTAATTAGACATATACTACAACAATCACTTGTTGCATTTTTAAATATCTAGCTACATATTTATAAAAATATAGCTATGGTAATACAGAGCTATGGTAATATAGAGCTATGGTAATACAGAGCTATGGTAATACAGAGCTATGGTAATACAGAGCTATGGTAATACAGAGCTATGGTAATACAGAGCTGTGGTAATATAGAGCTGTGGTAATACAGAGCTATGGTAATACAGAGCTATGGTAATACAGAGCTGTGGTAATATAGAGCTATGGTAATATAGAGCTATGGTAATATAGAGCTATGGTAATATAGAGCTATGGTAATATAGCGCTATGGTAATATAGAGTTATGGTAATATAGAGCTATGGTAATATAGAGCTATGGTAAGAGAGGTAATAGCTAATTAGGTGATTACTAGGGCAAGTTTTTATTGACCTAAAAAAACAAAAAAAATTGACTTTATAGTTGATAAAAATTGACTTTATTGACCTAATAATTTTAAAACCAATGTATAAACAATGCAGGTATGAAACTGTATATTATTTTATTATGTATAACAGCATATATAATACGAGCAACAATTTAAGATACAAAAATGTAGTTTCTCCAGTCGAGTCACTTCAAATGGCCAGTAGAGGCATTGTAGTAAACAGATATATATTTCTTTATATTCTCTGGCTTGAAATTTCTTTCCTTATTCAACAATTTTCCCAACATGGAAAAACTTCGCTCCACTGATGCTGGTGTTGGCTGACAGAGCTGCAGCTTACCATATAATGCTGGAGAAATATCGCACCTTGAGAGAGTATTCAATGCCTCAAAGTCACTTCCCTTTACACGTTTCTCAATGTAGGCTTTGATTTTACATGCGTCTTCCCCAAAGTCCATGCCTGAAACATCCTTAAAAGCCAGCTTGATTGTATAGCTTGTGCTCTCCATTGTCTCAACAATATTAAAAAGTTCACCGTACTGCTGATAGATGCACACTAGGTTGGTTCCAAGATCCTGGGCATCAACACTTGCCTTGGCACGTTGTGTAAGAATTCCATTACCTTCAAATCTGCTTACAATCTCTTTCACTTGTGGAAAGTTGTTAGCATAGTAAAATGCGGCTCGCAACCAACTTGCCCATCTAGTAACAACCGGTTGAGGGGGGCTGCCAATTGTGGAGAACAAGGCCTTTCTCTGGTTATTCTTTACTGTTGCAGCTTTAATGCTCGCAATAAGTTCATTGACATCGGGATAGCTTGCCTGCACCTTCATTGCGCAGTTATGCATCAGATGTGCCACACAAGTGACATGAAATAGTCGAGGGTATAGTGTTTTTAGAACTTTTCCTGCAGCCTGCATGTACCTTGCAGCATCTGACAATAACAGACAAAAGTTTTCTCTCTTAGTTTCAAGGATTCGGATAGTGTCATCAATGGCTTGACATATCAGTTGGCTATTGGCTGCTGAAGTAAGAGTCTTGCAATCAAGTAAGTATGTAATTTCAGGTCGATCAACTGCTTCAACTAGAATATTAAGATATTGGTTTCCAGCTATGTCACTTTCATCACAAACAATGAAGATTTCCTTTGTATTTAAATTTTTCTTGATGCTGTTTAGCTCCCCTTTGCCTAACTCTTCCACTTTCTTTCTGCATGACGTTTCTGATGACAGACCGTGACCTATGTCTCTAAAAAGATCTCGGAGGCTCGGGTTGTTCACTTTATATAGTGGAATATCTGCTGCTAAAAATGCTTTGGTCACCTTCGTACACAAGTCATTTGGTTGTTTCTGATGCAGGAAAGTTTGAGAGACCGACTTGGAGCTTTCACCTTTCTGCAATAGACTTCTCTGATGCTTGGCAGTTTGGCGGTGATTGTCTACGAAATAGCTTGCAATATAATTCATTTGCAGGACTTTTAGTGAACTCTTCTGGAAACTCTCTGGTGGTAGTATCTATCTTTGAAGTGACAGAAGCTTTAGCCTTTGCCATATTCTCAACCAGAAGCTTTGGTAATTCAACTTGATATGACATTTGAAACATTGATGGAGAAAAGGTTGTGGTACAAGGGGATTTCCCTAAGAAAAAGGGAGTTCCCCTTACATCTCTCAGATGCCATCTACATTGTTTTGTATTTGCAACATTGTGCAGACAGCAGGTAATTCTGAAATCCCCAGATGGCCACGAATGAGCAATTTAACAGTATATAAAAAATTTTAGTCAAAATTTGATTATTGACTTAAAAAGAGAAAAATTGACCTAAAACTAAAAAATTGACAAAAAATTGACCTTGTAACTTCATTTCTACTGCACGTATGAGGTTCAAATTTTGAAGTTTTGTGTTTCAGAGCATTTCAAGTTACTATCAAAAAATTGACTTTATTGACAAAAACTTGCCCTAGTGATTACTTTGTGCAAGTGAATACAGAAGATGGTCAGCAAAGTATTTTAGAGCAAAGAAGTACAATTTTTCATAATTTATTATCACTTGTACATAAGGAAGGTGAAAGCTTGATCGACCCACTGATACTGCATATACGGCTAATAGTCAGACAGCTATCAGAATAAAGAACTGATTGCCTTACTAAATACATGCTGAATGTTCCCTTTGTAGTCACCAGCAAATTCATCATTCACAATCTTCAGCTCAATGGCGTAGGAGAAATCCAACAGAAGCTAAAATAGTGAGCCAGTACACAATATATTGTTGATTGGTAATGTCTGCCAGTGGTATCCATGAACAAGTTTTCTTTCCAATATTATAATGAATGAATATAAGTTTATCTTTGCTGAATATGAAGCAGTATCAACACACTGAATCTGATACATGATTCTGACTCCAATGCTACCTGTGCATAGTCACAAAGTATTTCCACACTGACATCTACACCAATGCTACCTGTGCATAGTCACAAAGTATTTCCACACTGACATCTCCACCAATGTTACCTGTGCATAGTCACAAAGTACTTCCACACTGACATCTACTGATTCTTCCTGGCTTGCGGTTTGTCGTAGTATATTATTCCCGTTCACTACAGCCTTAGATAACACGGGAATGGCATCTGTAAATTCATATGAGAAGCAACATTTATGTAGCACAGCAACCTTTGACCTCACAACTGATTCCAGTTTATCATTGCTTGGATGGTTACAAAGTAAAATTTAGAAAATTTGGTTACTTTTCTATTACTAATAGCTAAATGAACCACAGAAATCCACAGGAATCCAACAGATTGGAATTGATATACTAAAAATTATGAGTTTGACTGCTAAATTCCAATTACATGTATCTCTGGTAGATTACCTTGACCTCTAGAATTTGTGAGCAAGTGTAAAAACTGGCATGGAAAACATAACTCCTAATTATGCTGAGAAGCTAAGGACTTCACTATAAACTTAAATACATGTAGGCCTAATTGAACGCTGTGAGATCAATAAATAATAAATATATAATATAATAAATAAATAATAATTTAATGTTGTCAAGGCATTGAATGAATCTCTTCCAGATGTTACTAGTTCAGGAGAGGATAACTATAAACAAACGTCATTGCTCAGAAGGTGTCCATTACTTTAATTTGAGTAAAGCACAAAAGTAAACAAGAGGCAAAAATCACTCTCCTCCCTGCATACAGGAGGTGGTGTTGTAGCTATCAACAGCCACAAATCTATTGGATGTATCCCACAGCTTATTTGACCTCTTTTGCAACACCCAACTATATTTATTGTTATTAAACATCTTGGTCAATCTACATCATTGGATACAGTCTAGTAACGGAGTTCAAAAACCCACCACTAATAGTTAGATTTACTTGTAAATAACATAAACTCTTCCAGTTGAAAGGTATTCAACTTGCAATCGATTTCATCACAAACCCAGCTGTGCAAAGAAGAATTACAGGTAACGTTAGAGGTTTCACAAGGATCACCGCCAGGACTCCTTTGTGTTGTGTTTATCTCAGAACAGGAATAGAAATATACAAACTGAACTTCAACTTGGGCACATGCTTACATGCACGCACCCAGAATATATACACCATGGCCGTAACTATCTAGGCGGCTCAGGCGGCCCCAGCCGCCTGAAATTTTTGTTAACAGAATAAAAAATTAAGCTAATATTGAAGGCATAGTTACCCTGCCCGACATGATATAAACATACTCTAATGAAAATGATGCTACTATGTGTATCATTATATTGATGGCTAATTTTCACGTGAAGCCACTGCTGATCTGATAGTGTAATTGGTAGAGTACTTGGTCTTCATGCATAGGGACATGAGTACGAATCCCACTGAGGGACAATGTTTTTTCATTTTAGTAATTCACTCAATTTGTTAGCTATACAATGACAATACTAATCTCATCTGTAAGATAGGATCACTGCATGTGTAATTCTGTATTCAACAATAGGAAATGCCCTAAGATTGCATGCACAGTGTGCCCACCCGCCTCATTTGTTCCACTTCGAACACTGTTTTTCAGGGTTTGGGAACCCTAGAATACCACTCTCCATCTCTATCCACCAACCAATTTTGCACTATATTTCCCCTCTTACTAATGTGTGTACATTTTTAGGCCTAAGTCATGTAATTATGTAAAGGACTACAATGGTACGGCATGGCCAAGCCAAACAGAGAGGCACTATTTTGCGGTATACTAATTTGAAGTTTACTATTTGCAGATTACTATGCAACATTTTGTACTTTTGTACCATCACGCATAGTTCAAATATGCATCAAAATGGCTGTTTTTGTGTGAATTTTCAAAAACATTCTTGTGGGATGTGCCCCACCCTCCTTTTGACCCCATCCCGCACACACCCTCCCCACACCGCTACTGTTAGCCAGTCCAGTTTTGGCCGCCTCAACTTTTTCAGGAAAGTTACCCCCTGTACACTTCAGTGTATATACATTTATACATTACTTCAAGAGATAAATTAAAGTTAAGATGAGCCAGATTTTAAATCAATGCAGTTCACACAGACTCGGGTGTTTTCGTTGGTGAAACTCACTTTACTTGCCTTTCTCGGAAAGATATGCAGGTCTGTCTCGGATTAGTCCCATCAAGCATTGACACTTTCGTTGAATAACTTGTTTATTCATCAAGGATATATTGGTGACAACTAAATGCGGTTTAAAATGTTAAAGATAATTTAATAACTCTAATTACATTCCAAAGATAGTCACAGCGATAATAACTTTACAGCAAACATATAAACTTCTCCATGAACAGGACTAGCATTGTGTTTTGAGGTCATTTCTAGGTCATGCTATCACAATGACATCTTCAAAAAGAATGAGAATGATTATTGGTACGATTGCTGTAACGTAAGAGCGTCCGCTACAGGACCGGCCTATTTATCCGGACGGTACCCACTCTTTGTCGCCTCGGTGTCCATTTGACACACAAGGTGCTGTGGTAGGCGCGGACTGGTATGTTGCGGTCCGGGCTACTGTGCGTCAGTCCGCGGACAGCCCAACACCCGTCCGGACCAAAGTTGTACCCCTTTGGTCCGGACAGGTGATTATTATGGTAGATTATTACACATCAAGAAGGAAGTTGGACTTTTCCTCTGAACTGATTGGACGACTGTATTTTTCACGGTTTTGTTTACAATCAACTTGTTGCATGCTGCTGCAGGGAACAGTGTTGTCTGTTCCCGATATTTTTTAATGTACAACGTGAACCTTATCTTTTACTTATAGGTAGGTAACAGCGGTAAAATAGATGAACTCTATGAGCTAATATATCATCATGATTATGACATTATATTCATAATCATTCACAGGGCTCTCAAGTTCTCGGATTTTCCCCGAGCAGTTCGGATTTTGAGTGCTTGCTCGGAGTGCTCGGGAGGTTTTTCATTATTGATGATCTGCTCGGATTTTGGGAGATTTTCTCACATTAGCTATATTTTGGATTGAAATGCATTAAAATCTTCAAATTAATCTTCAGTTTATCTCATAGCTTGTGAGTTGCTTAGAAAAAAGCTAGTAATTCTATTACTTTTCAAGGGCAAGGACTGAATTACATGTATGTACTGGGATTATCAGGCTGTGCGAAATTACTTAGGCTAACTCTGTAGAGCAATAGATATGTACATGTAGGTGACCAACAGCTTTATTTATATATCTGACCAATTGCTAGTAGAGTAATACTGCTACACTGCTTACACTGCAGACTGCAGTACATTGTACATTTGCTCGGATTTTTTGACTGAGCAACTTGAGAGCCCTGCATTCATATTCGATATTCATATTGTGATATATATTCAATTTGTTTCATATTGATATTCTCATTCTGATATTCATATTTATTATCGAGGACTGACAAGGAGTAAGAATTATTTTATATTATATATTATAATAATGTGAATGTCTAACACAATACACATGACATTCTTGATTCTTTCGTCTCATCATCGGTCTTCAAAAAAATTGATGACTGAAGAGTAAGATAGATTTAGATGAATCTGAATTCTTAGTTGTCTTGTACGTACCTTTGCCTTCAATTTATTTATTTGATTTTTTTATTTATTCTCTTTTCTCTTCTTCACTGCGCCTTCTCTTTTTGTACCATAATCCGATTATCATAATGGTGGTTTAAGAGTGCTCTGAATTCATTGAGGTAAGAATTGGTCAGTAGGTTATTGCTCCCAAAATCTATGTTCATTGCCACTATAGGTAATGGTTGTAATGATCATAGAATATAGATAAAGTGCATTCAGTCCAGTATTAGTTATATTTATATTATTCTGTTCAGCTAGGTAGCTGGTCTATATGTGCCAGGGGTCAGCCTTGTCTTGTGCAACACCAACAGATGTAACCTAGTTCACCAACTAGCTCACTAGGTATGACACTGTGTGTGTTAATGACTTAGGTGATGCAAGAGTTGTGTAGTGACTGGCATCAGTAGGTGTAAAAAAGTGTGGTACTGAACTAAGCAACTTGTAAGCATGATGCCATGTTAATAATCGAGATATTAAAGGGATCCGACTGGCGACTACTCATGGGTTATGACCTACACTACAAGGCATAACAAGGTGTGGTGCTGTTATGCGGTTTGAACCTGGAGGATTCTAGTTTGAGTCCGAGAAACTTCAAGACTAAACTAAAAATCAATGTTTCGGTAGAGAGATCTTGTAATTACATGTATGTATTTACATGTAAGTAAACAGCACAAGGGACTTCATATGTAGAGTAAGAAATGTTGCTTTATTAAAGTCCCATAAGCAACAGAGGAATATATCAAATTTGACCTCGTCTGATTATAATTTAGCTCCGCTTCCTAAACCGATGGAAGGCTCAGTCATGAAAACCCATGTTTAATAGTAAATAAAAACACTTCAGTGAAGTAGCCTATAAAAGGCTATACAACACGGTATAGCAACCAGTAAGGATATAAGAATGCTAGTAAAGAAAGCATTATTCCAAGTATCATTTGAGTACGTTGCAGCAACATGGCACAGGTTATTAGATTATTTACGCTAGATAACATTGCACAGATTGCACATGTAAGGAATGGCTCGTGTAGATAATTGTAAAGTGTTGAACACATTATCGGGTAGATGGTTATGCAAAGTAACAAGCTTTCGTGTCATGGTAGGTCGGTATTTGACAGGTCGCTCCATATACTCCGAAATTGTATTAAGCATTAGTTGATTAGGAGAAACTTACTTTTATAATGGCAAACAGTATCCTAGTACCTTTGTCGAAAGTAACGGGCACTCATGTATGCATATTCACTATTTCCTCTATCCCTACTCCACCGCTACCACCACCACTACTACTACTACCACTACTACTACTACTACTACTACTACTACTACTACTACTACTACTACTACTACTACTACTGCTACTGCTACTGCTACTGCTACTGCTACTGCTACTGCTACTGCTACTACTGCTACCACTGCTACCATTACTGCTATTACCACTGTTGCCATCACTACTATTACTGCTATATCTTCTTTTTGATGGCTGGCATATTACCCACTGAACTACCATTAGCTATCAGTATTCACTATCTAGATACTGTTTTGTAGATAAAACTATTTTCACTGACACTGAGCTTTGTTTGAACAAGGAAGTTATAGTTAATGTCAAACAGGCAAACAGGCAAACAATTTTAGTCACACAGAGGTTTGAATAACTAGGCATAATAATCATCCTGCTTCTACTCCACTATTGCATACAGTTTGTCATGTAAATAGTATGTTTACCACTGACATGTGAGATATATACTGTACAGGTTTAATAAATCATGTTTACACTTAATTCATACAAGTGAAATTCCTTACCATTTCCGAGTGAACCATTGATTCTCACCAGTCTCATTTATCATTGTCAACTGGTGACTAATTCTATCACATTCCTTGGACCTGTAATATTAGCAGTGACATAAATACTACAATCATAATATACATGGATTTTAGACCTACATGTAGTATAATATATGCATTGCCACGCAAACTATATTCTGTAGAGTGCAACTTCCTACTTGCTGCAGTTCAACTGCCACAATATCAAGAGTACAAGTCACACTAACGGAACAATCACTCAGTTAATTTTCAATCGATTTACAATGCTAGTGATGTATTTTACAGCCATTCTGTGTTATATATCTACATACATGTATGTAGATATATTAGTGACAAACTCTAAATGAATATCTGTGAATGAGTGAAGAGACTACCAACAGTAGTAATAAATATGACAGTTTTGTGGTTCAACCAACTTAGTTTCATTGCTTGGGTTACCCTGTGGTCTAGGTTTATCCACTCCTAAAAGAGTCAGCATCTCTCTGTCTGCATGTCATGTGACCGTAAGCATGTGCCTACAATGTGACACTGAATATAAATCTCTGCAGGATGACTGCTGACCTGCATGTAATATACATATTTCATATTTATACAATTTAAAGCACAGACAGTACATGTACTACATGTACTAGTACTCCACGTCATGCTATCATCTAGAGTTTTCTCCATATTATATAGTCTCCATATTATATAGTCTCCACATTATATAGTCTCCACATTATATAGTCTCCATATTATATAGTCTCCATATTATATAGTCTCCATATTATATAGTCTCCACATTATATAGTCTCCACATTATATAGTCTCCACATTATATAGTCTCCATATTATATAGTCTCCACAATATATAGTCTCCACATTATATAGTCTCCACATTATATAGCAGGGATGCCCAAACTTTTTGGTGGAAAGGGACAAATTCTAAAAGCGTACCATAGCAAGGGACACTTAGATTTTGTTGCTGCATTTATTGAGGTTATTAAATGGGCAGTTTGATTATGATACAAAACGAGTTATTTTACAGTTTTAACACGCAAATTTATTGGTTGTGTTTTAACCAAAGTATAACAGCAATTAATCATCTGCGTTTGAAGTACACGAAAACAGAATCAAGGTAGAAACAGATTAGTGAATTGTGCACTGTTATTAGCTGCCAAATGACGGTGGAGCGACAGGGCATCACAAAATTGAACGCAAAATGCCCTGTTTGCTAAATATCAAGGGTGTTTAATCTTTTACGTTTAGCTATTAACCACACTGACTTCTGATTGGCAGGCAAAACCTTTATCGGCTCCATTCCCCACTTTTGTCTGTATACGAAAATTTCAAATTGGGTTGCTGTTATAATGTCATTTGCATGTAGGAGACATATATAACAACAATTACCTACCTTGGCACACATGGAGGAAATAAAGTGGTCATGCTGGCAAAATATGGTAGAACGTGGCGAAAATATTCGATATTCATATTTGGCCTTGAGCAAATTAAATGAAAATTGTAATGAATTGCTGTCAAACTGATAACACTCTTTGGTAGCACATTATTGTGTGAGAGTTTGTTCAGTCAAGAACAAAAGTCAGACAAGACTGACTGACAAGCATACTAGGCAGCTACTAAAAGAGAGAGTGTGAATGTTGCAAGAGAAAGGACAATTCCATGTTACTCACTAATAATTATTGTATTCACAAGTGTAACATACATGTATAGCCTGCATAGAATGTCTCTTTTAGTAGCTGCCTGGTATGTTTGTCAGTCAGTTTTGTCTGACTTTTGTTCTTGACTGAACAAACTCTCACACAATAATGTGCTACCAAAGAGTGTTATCAGTTTGACAGCAATTTTAGATAAATTGGGGTAGCTGCGCTTTTCACTTTACTCTTCAGCTCTTGACAATGTGATAAGGTCAACCAGCCCATCAATTTTTTGTAGCTTTTAACTCGTTGACAGAAATCTACTTCTGTGTCAGCTAAAAATACTTTGGGATTTCCGAATTTGGGGATTTTTTAACATTATGACATACATTATTTTTGAGTTTAACTTGAGCGGTGCATTTGCTTTCACTGCTCAGCCACAAAAACACATGTTTGCATGTAAAATTTGAGAAGTGATGAAGGGACACCAAAATCCATGCAAAGGGACACTGTGTCCCTTAGGGACACATTTGGGCATCCCTGTTATATAGTCTCCACATTATATAGTCTCCACATTATATAGTCTCCACATTATATAGTCTCCACATTATATAGGCCTAATAATATATTATATCTGAATAGGTATGTGCAGTACTACATTGTATGTAGTCTATAGAAGGTAGCATACAGTGCACTCTACATTGTATGTTCTAGGCCTACTCAGTGCATCTCAGAACTGGTTAGTAGTAACAGCCAGCTGAAGCTGCAGCCTCGTCACACCATTCACTTTATCTACTTGTATATGATGTACAATGTATCTGTCTGTCTGCCTGTCATGTTATTATACTATGTTGTATGCACCAGTCCATCTTCCTTGTGTGACCTTATGCTGATTGTACAGGGCATAACATGATGTAGTTCACACCCAGTAGTCGTGACCCTGAACTTCTATGCTATCCCTGTCTGACAGTTGTTATTGACTATTAAAACAGCAGCTGGAGACATTGGCTATCGTTTAAATACAAACAGGCTTGCCAAGTTCCACTGATGAAAATCAGGGAGATTCAGCATTTGGGTGGGTGGTGTCCATTTTGGGTGGGGTGGGGTACCAAATTTTGAGTTGAAAATCAGGGAGTCTCCTGCGGAATCAGGCAGACTTGGTAAGCCTGAATACAAAGTCACAATAGTAACAGTTCTCGTATGCAACAGTTGTAGGCCTATTATACATGTATGTGTGTGTGTCTGTGTTCCAGTAATATCATGTTTATAATAATAATAACACAGCAACAAATTCACACATCTTCAAAGATTGTTGACTCTATTTATGATGGCTAAGATATTCATATTTGGGCTGCTATACTGTTGGTAGTTTCAGGAACTAATTGTATTTACCATACAGGTACATGTTGTGTTTGTTGAACTTGTAGTGTGTGAAGATGTCTGGCGTAGAGTCAGTAGGGATGACACTGAAGGAGAGAATGGCTCTTCTAAATGACAAGTCTTCCAGTGTAAGTCTGTTAGTATAGCTCCTTTACTTACTTCTATTCTGTATACACTGTACACATGTAACTGTGTTCATCTACTGACTTATGTAGGTACTTACTATGGTGTAGGTACTTACTATGGTGTAGGTACTTACTATGGTGTAGGTACTTACTATGGTGTAGGTGCTTACTGTGGTATATGTATTTACTATGGTGTAGGTAATTGCTATGGTGTATGTACTTACTGTGGTGTATATACTTACTATGATGTATGTACTTGCTGTGGTGTAGGTACTTACATGAACATGTATAGTAACTGACAACTAATTTGATATTTTGAACTTTCCCATTTCCAGTCTGCAGATGGTAACATATTGTTACTACCGCTAGTGCCCCCAGTAAGTATACTGTTTGTGTTGATTTGTGATACAAACATTCTATAGCCTTTTCGGTACACCCAACTCTGGCTACTACTAATCAATATTCCAAAGAGAGAGAGAGAGATAAGATAACTCCTGAGCATTGATTGAATAACAACCTTTGACTGCCCATGACATAGAATTACCTTCCCATTATTTTATGACCCGTTATATCACTACTTTATGACTGTATTGTGGTACTCATTCAGAGACACACTACAGCTCTATCTTACTTCAAGAATTATGTGTAGATTAATTCCATCCCTATGTTTCTCGCCAACGGATTGTTTTGTCTGTGTAAGTCTGCCGAGTTTGACTGTGTAGTACATGTACGTACACTTACTGTGGAGTACATGTACATACACTTACTGTGTAGTACATGTACGTACACTTACTATGCAGTACATGTACATATACTCACTGTGTAGTACATGTACATACACTTACTGTGCAGTACATACGTACACTTACTGTGCAGTACATGTACGTACACTTACTGTGCAGTACATGTACATATACTCACTGTGTAGTACATGTACGTACACTTACTATGCAGTACATGTACATACACTTACTGTGTAGTACATGGACATACACTTACTGTGCAGTACATGTACGTACACTTACTGTGTAGTACATGTACATATACATACACCTAGGTTACAAACCACTTACTGTGTCCTATGTTGTATAAGGGTGTCAGGGTGGCACAGTTGGTGGCATACAAGCACACAACCCGAAAGGTTGTGAGTTCAAACCCCCAGCTGTGTCATTTCTGGCAAAGGCCTTCAGCAAGTCTTTCACCCTAGCTGCGCCTGTTCGGATCAGGGCGTATAAACAACACAGGAGGTCCCGTGTAGTGTCTACATCAAAACACGCACGTTAAAGATCCACCTCTGCCCTGATTCGCAAAGAGAAGCCAGATCCTGGCGGGGTATGTGACCACATAAGAGTGGTCACATACCCCGCCTGGCCATGCACTCCTGTTGTGGGAGGTGAGCTCTTCCACTCGGAGCCCAGCTCCTGTCGCTCATACAAGTCTCGTACTTCTGAGGTCCATTAAATAGGATGGCCAAGTGGCTCGACAGTAACCAAACAAAACATCCTGCCGATTCTGTCCCATGATGCTTCAGTGTCAAAAGATCTCCCATGATACCTTGTTGTCCAAATGTAATCTGCTTAATAAATTTGTCCCGTCAAATAATATTATATTTCTCCAGTTTTTTATGTCTATATCAGTTGTTTAACATAAGCTATACCCATCACTGCTAATTCACCTGATATCAGTTGTTTAACAAGAAGTCTAACATAAGCAAACCCACAGCCTACTTGTACTAGATCCAACTCCTCTTTCATTTCTCTCACACCTGCTGACACCTACTGATGTTGTAGGAATTAGCTGAAGCACACGTAAGTTGTACTGTTGGGGAAGGTAACTTCTAACTGTGTGTTTGTACCACATTGACTGTTTTACTTGTCAATGAAAGCACTACCACACAACTTCCTGTTCTCTGTACATTACCATTGTGTATCTTCTATTGTATCAACATACAACTCTGGTGTAATGGGACTTGGACTACAACACTGACATCCACTTCCTGTTTTGCACTGGACTGGACTCCTAAATTCTTCCATGTAAAATTGTGCATATGTTATGTATTTATATTATAGAATGGAGTAGCATTAGCTGTGAAACCTAAGGTACAGGGTAGTAAGCCTGCACCTCCTGGTAATAAACCAGTCATATCCCCCAATAAACCTTCCGTACCTGTAAACAAATCACCAATCAAACCAAAGCAGAATGGGACTGAAAATAACGAAGCAAATAGTAAAATGCCCGCTATAGATATCAAGCTGATTGAGAAAAGAAAAGGCACATTGAAGTATGTTGAGTCTAAAAGGAGTTCCTCAGTTAATACCTCCGATACCAAAGAAGATAACGCAGTAAACACAGATAAGCCCCTGACTGATGCTGACACTGTGACAGATAGCAGTGGAAGAAAATTTAGAAAACTGAAATTTGTTCGGAAGCCAATGAAGCCAGCAAAACCAAAGTCCTTATCTGATGTGGTGTTGGCTCCAGTGGAACATGTAGACGCTGAAACAGGGGCGGAGTTAAGGATAGGTGGAGGCAGGAGAGATATTGGATCTAATTCTGAGTCTTTAATGTAAGTACCATGTATCCGGTTTAGACTACAATGTCTAGTGCAACATGGACATTAGTGTAGGTGTGTGAATAACACATCAATGGCATTGCACATTGAACCATGTTACCCTATATTTATACATACATGTAGGTATACTGAGCTTGTAAGTACATTGTAGTGTGTGAATACTAAACTTTTATAGAAAGTCGTTGACTGAAGAAGATGAAGCTTTAGAGGTTGCTGCCGCTGTCCCGCCTCCTCTCCCTAAGGCTCTACCACCCAGACCTCCTCATACAGCCCAATCAACAGGACCCACACTTCCTAATCGTAGAACCCAACCGTTACCACTACCTACACCCGGTATGTTATCAATAGCACACTTGACTACCCCTTTAACTTTAATATGTCAAGGACATAGACAGAGGTGTCAATTAACTATGCTATAATTTAGAAGTGGAGGAGGAGGCCGAGTATGGCGATGGTGAGGCTGCCGATCCTCTACCTACCAATGGCGGACAGGAGGTTTATGAGGAGTTTGAGGAGGGAACTCAAGATGATGTGTGAGTATGCATATTCCACAATATATAGCTTAGTGTAGTATATCAAGTGTGCTGTATACACTATACAACATGCATCGTATAATATACAACAGTCTGTAGTACATATACATGTACATGCAGTGTTTACAGTAGTCTATGTTATACACTATAGAAAGCTTGTATATCACTCTAAACAAGCTACTAAGTGTATATTATGTAATATTCGCACTCGTTGGTTTATGGTTGTATATCACTCTAAACAAGCTACTAAGTGTATATTATGTAATATTCGCACTCGTTGGTTTATATTCAGAGATCCTAGCGCGGTCGTAGAAGAACCAGCTATAGCACCCGCTCCACTCTCTCCTGTAGAAGATAGCAGGAAGTTAAGTAAAGCTGAGAAAGAGAAAAAGAAGAAGGAAAAGAAGGAGCAAGAGAAGATTCAGAAGGTATCTACAAGCATGCATATAATGTCCTTTCTTTACTAACTGTATATACGTATACGATGTCCTTCCCTTACTAACTGTATATACAAGTATGTATATAATGTCCTTCCCTTACTAACTGTATATACAAGTATGTATACGATGTCCTTCCCTTACTAACTGTATATACAAGTATGTATATAATGTCCTTTCTTTACTAACTGTATATACAAGTATGTATTCGATGTCCTTCCCTCCCTAACCGTATGTACAAGTATGTATACGATGTCCTTCCCTTACTAACTGTATATACAAGTATGTATATAATGTCCTTTCTTTACTAACCGTATATACAAGTATGTATACGATGTCCTTCCCTTACTAACTGTATATACAAGTATGTATATAATGTCCTTTCTTTACTAACTGTATATACAAGTATGTATACGATGTCCTTCCCTCCCTAACCGTATGTACAAGTATGTATACGATGTCCTTCCCTTACTAACTGTATATACAAGTATGTATATAATGTCCTTTCCTTACTAACTGTATATACAAGTATGTATACGATGTCCTTCCCTTACTAACTGTATATACAAGTATGTATATAATGTCCTTTCTTTACTAACTGTATATACAAGTATGTATACGATGTCCTTCCCTCACTAACTGTATGTCCTTTCCTCCCTAACTGTATGTACTTCCCTCACTAACCGTATGTACAAGTATGCATATAATGTCCTTTCTTTACTAACTGTATATACAAGTATGTATACGATGTCCTTCCCTCACTAACTGTATGTGCTTCCCTCACTAACTGTATGTACAAGTATGCATATAATGTCCTTCCCTCACTAACCGTATGTACAAGTATGTATATAATGTCCTTCCCTCCCTAACTGTATATACAAGTATGTATATAATGTACTTCCCTCACTAACTGTATGTACAAGTATGCATATAATGTACTTCCCTCACTAACTGTATGTACAAGTATGCATGTAATGTACTTCCCTCCCTAACTGTATGTACAAGTATGTATATAATGTACTTCCCTCACTAACTGTATGTACAAGTATGCATATAATGTCCTTCCCTCACTAACTGTATGTACAAGTATGCATATAATGTACTTCCCTCCCTAACTGCATGTACAAGTATGTATATAATGTACTTCCCTCACTAACTGTATGTACAAGTATGTATATAATGTCCTTCCCTCACTAACTGTATGTACTTTCCTCACTAACTGTATGTACAAGTATGCATATAATGTACTTCCCTCCCTAACTGTATGTACAAGTATGTATATAATGTACTTCCCTCACTAACTGTATGTACAAGTATGTATATAATGTCCTTCCCTCACTAACTGTATGTCCTTCCCTCACTAACTGTATATACAAGTATGCATATAATGTCCTTTCCTCACTAACTGTATCTACAAGCATGCATATAATGTCCTTTCTTTACTAACCGTATATACAAGTATGCATATAATGTCCTTCCCTTACTAACCGTATATACAAGTATGCATATAATGTCCTTCCCTTACTAACTGTATATACAAGTATGCATATAATGTCCTTCCCTTACTAACCGTATATACAAGTATGCATATAATGTCCTTCCCTCACTAACTGTATATACAAATATGTATATAATGTCCTTCCCTCACTAACTGTATATACAAGTATGTATACGATGTCCTTCCCTCACTAACTGTATGTGCTTCCCTCACTAACTGTATGTACAAGTATGCATATAATGTCCTTCCCTCACTAACCGTATGTACAAGTATGTATATAATGTCCTTCCCTCCCTAACTGTATATACAAGTATGTATATAATGTACTTCCCTCACTAACTGTATGTACAAGTATGCATATAATGTCCTTCCCTCACTAACTGTATGTACAAGTATGCATATAATGTACTTCCCTCCCTAACTGCATGTACAAGTATGTATATAATGTACTTCCCTCACTAACTGTATGTACAAGTATGTATATAATGTCCTTCCCTCACTAACTGTATGTACTTTCCTCACTAACTGTATGTACAAGTATGCATATAATGTACTTCCCTCCCTAACTGTATGTACAAGTATGTATATAATGTACTTCCCTCACTAACTGTATGTACAAGTATGTATATAATGTCCTTCCCTCACTAACTGTATGTCCTTCCCTCACTAAC
The DNA here is from genome assembly GCA_935421135.1 of Bugulina stolonifera. NCBI lineage: Eukaryota > Metazoa > Bryozoa > Gymnolaemata > Cheilostomatida > Bugulidae > Bugulina > Bugulina stolonifera. Next base: position 26,918,200 of record OW285188.1, read on the forward strand.
TGTATGTACAAGTATGCATGTAATGTACTTCCCTCCCTAACTGTATGTACAAGTATGTATATAATGTACTTCCCTCACTAACTGTATATACAAGTATGCATATAATGCCCTTCCCTTACTAACTGTATATACAAGTATGCATATAATGTCCTTCCCTCACTAACTGTATATACAAATATGTAAATGATGTACTTCCCTCACTAACCGCTTATACAGATCTACAGTATGTTATAGCCACTACCATCATCTAGTATTCTAGTGCTATACAGTATACAAGTAACACTGTAATACATGTACATGATACAGTATTTAAAGTATTATTTGTCTCTGTATACAATGTAGTTATGCTATGTGTTTCAATAGATGAGAATGAACGAAATCAAGGAACAGGAGGCATTTATAAAGAAATATAAGGTAAAGTCAAATGGTATACATGTATAATTGTATATACATGTATAGCATACAATTCTGTAATGTCGTTTCGTAGACTGGTACCTTCATATACCTCCCCATCCTGTTCAACGTTCCTCATGCTGTGCATTCCTATTTGTACACAGTGTGTCTGTCTGTACACGGTGTGTCTGTCTGTACACAGTGTGTCTGTCTGTACACAGTGTGTCTGTCTGTACACAGTGTATCTGTCCGTACACAGTGTGTCTGTCCGTACACCGTGTGTCTGTCCGTACACAGTGTGTCTGTCTGTACACAGTGTGTCTGTCTGTTGCACCAGGTGTCAGATGAAGAGCTTGTATCCAGTCACTTTGTACAAGCTAAGGCGGCATGTTCTAGCAGTGGCAAGTGGATGCTAGCCTTGCAGGTCGGGGAGAAAGTAGCACTTATACGAAAGACAGGATGTCCTCAAGGGAAATGGATAGTCAAAAACCTCAACACTCAAACAAGTAAGCCTATGTAAAATGTACATGTAGATAATAACTGTGTTCCTACTGATACAACTAACTGTTACACATTCCACCATATTAGTTGCTGGGTCACCTAGTACCCATATACTTGTATAATTAATCACAGGTGAAATATCTCCTAGTTCTGTCACATATTAATACAGTCAGCACCTACATACACTGTGCTCACATGCTATATATGTTGTTATATAATATGTATCTTGTGTCATTTCAGGCATCCGCAGTAAGTCATAAGGAGTGAATATTTACACTTTGCTTAGTAACATCTAGCAGTAGCTTTCATACATTCTATTTTATACAATAATGAAGGGTGGAGCCATGAACCTCCAACATCAAATGCTAGTCATTAGCCCTGCTATTGGTCTGTTTTGTACTGAGATTATTGGGCGTGTATTGGGCCCAATGCAGTGTGGGTAACGACCCAATGCAGTATGGGTAACGCCCCAATAGGAGTCATTCCATTTTGAATCAATCTGTATGAGTTAGAAGTTGACAGCTCTGTGTTAGCTTGTGTGCTAGCCTAGTTAATAGACCCACAATACAGTACTGGATCGTAGGGAAATATCTAAACGTACATGTGGAGCCCAGGCTACTTTCATAGCACATCACAGTAAATTGACTAACACCAAGGAATAAGAGAGAAGGAGGCTCGTCCATGAGGATTTTGTGTTCTATGTGCTCCTCGGTTTAAAAATATGAGCACATGAGTCGTTGGTATTAAGCGAGTAGACAACTCTGTTGAATCGTGATGCGCTTCTTCATTGCTAAACAGCAATGCACCTGTGCACGGCTCTAGCGCTTAAGACGTCACAGTTATAGCATCCAATCAAAATCATTTTTATGGAGAGATAAACATTATTGTTTATTGACATAGCCTATAGTTTGAGCACTATTTTCATTTAGTGTGGGCATGTTGTAGGGCCCACAAACTAGCTTACCAACTAAAGTGGTATCTGAACTATACACCATAAATCAAATTAAGTATACGGAGTCCTGATGTTAGAGAAACGTGTTGCACAAATTTGCTCATTTTAACCGCGATTTCGGCATTTGTACGTGTTTTTTATTATGAAGGAGCAAAGTTTAAATTTTGATTTCAACTTAACCAATTGCAGCAAGTTTAAATCTATCAGTATTATTTTTCGTTATTTTGTTGAGCATGTTGGTATTTGAAAAAAGTGTCATTTTATATTGAGATACGCAATTTTCTTCAAATCTGGCGAATTCACTTGCCAATATCTATCGTATCCCATTGAAATATGTAGTGTGTATATAGTCAGCCTGTTCATTAGAGTGTTACCAATTGTTGACATTGTTTATATTTTAATTTCAGTTGATGTGTGAATTTTATTTTTTTAAAAACATTCATCATCTTTTCTTCTGACTTTACCAAGTACCCGAGGGGCACATCGAACACCGGAAGCCCATTGTAACATATATGCAGGTTTTCATGGACGATCCTCCTTCTCTCTTACTCCTTGCTAACACCTACACTGTTATTTATACCAGCATGAATAAAATACATCTATGTACAGATGTGTTCGTACTTCTACTCTACCAGCATGTATATGTACATGTATATTTACTAACAGTTGTACATATACGTACATGTATCTGCTGGTAGAAGTGAAATGCAACTATGTACGTATGTATGCAAGTATGTAAGGGCTTCTGAATACTGTACTGTTATAGTCAATATGCGCATATGTATGCTTAATACTATGTTCACTTTCTTCCAATTCTTTCAATTCCATTAGTGCACATTCATCTACACTGTATCCGTACATGACTGTATCAGTGTGTATTTAGTTCATTACATATTATGTATTTCAGTTGGTTTAGTGGATGTATCGAATATGGTAGATCTGGAGGAAATCACTGTAGGTAAAGGTACAGCTGTGACTGCAGATGATAACTATGGTATGTATTAGCAAAGTAAATCGATGTGGACAGCCAATAAGCTATTGATCATAATAACAAGTCATCCTCTCCCAAGATTTTTCTCTATCTTCAGAGAGAGAACAACTTCTTATTATGATCAGTAGCTTTGAGTTTCCACGCATAATATGTCCTGCTAGTGTTTATATAATTTTATTATACATGTGATAGATTTGGGTGTATTATTACCATCATGTATGCCCTAAGGTAGATATTGGGATGTATCATGTATGGCCTAAGATAGATATTGGGATGTATCATGTATGGCCTAAGGTAGGTATTGGGATGTATCATGTATGGCCTAAGATAGATGTTGGGATGTACCATGTATGGCCTAAGATAGATGTTGGGATGTATCATGTATGGCCTAAGGCAGATATTGGGATGTATCATGTGTGGCCTAAGGTAGATATTGGGATGTATCATGTATGGCCTAAGATAGATGTTGGGATGTATCATGTATGGCCTAAGGCAGATATTGGGATGTATCATGTATGGCCTAAGGTAGATATTGGGATGTATCATGTATGGCCTAAGGTAGATATTGGGATGTATCATGTATGGCCTAAGGTAGATATTGGGATGTATCATGTATGGCCTAAGGTAGATATTGGGATATATCATGTATGGCCTAAGGTAGATATTGGGATATATCATGTATGGCCTAAGGTAGGTATTGGGACGCATCATGTATGGCCTAAGGTAGATATTGGGACGTATCATGTATGGCCTAAGGCAGATATTGGGACGTATCATGTATGGCCTAAGGTAGATATTGGGATGTATCATGTATGGTCTAAGGTAGTTATTGGGAGCTATCATGTATGGCCTAAGGTAGATATTGGGATGTATCATGTATGGCCTAAGATAGACATGTATGGCCCACGCCACTTGTAAGCTCCACTGTACTCCTCACAGGACTTCTGCTGCTCAACAACTAATGGTCTGTTCTATTCCCCCCCCCCCCTCCGAGTTTTGGATCTTTTTATCTTTCAATGTTTAATTAAACAAGTATTTAGTGCAATGTCATTCAGCAACTGGTTTTCTAAATTAATTTAGCAGAGGAAGATATATATGAAGAGGTCGACACTCACTGACCAACTACTAACTAGAGTATTCACCTCCTGCTCACCAAGACAATCAGGATCACACCGCCACTGCAATCTGCTATTATTTTTATTGAACATTGTACAACTGTGCCATTTATTGTCTTCTGAGCTCCTGGGCAGACCTAGGTTTCACCTCTTAATTTCCAAGATGGCTGTTATGATTATGGTAACTCTATATAGCCATGAACAATTGGTGCAATGGTGACCAGGAATTTAGTCATGGTAGCAGTTACATTTCTGAAGACTAAAATCATCATTACACCCATTTTATTTTTTACGTTGCAGGATGTCTAGTATAAAATGTATACACACAGGACAGTGTTCTGTTGTATTTGCAAAAGTTATTTTAGATATTTTTCCTATATGGATATTATATATTATATAATAAATACATGTAATGTATATATATTATATAATATAATTTTTATATTATAAATTGTATCCTATATTTTCATTAAACTAGTTGGTTCTTAAATGTACATTTGAATCAATATTATGCAATTTTTCTACCTGTAGGTTTATTTTCTATGCTAGACTTGAAGATGATTTTACTTTTCTACCAGATATAATTTATCTATATAAACTCATGGCAATTTCATTATACAATAATACAATCAAATCATTTCTGGGAAGAGACCAATTAATCTGTATTATGTATTATCATTTAATTTATTCCTACATGTATGTGTATTGTGTATTAATAAATAAATTTTACATATACATGTATAAACACAGGCTGCACAATTATCACTCATTAAATTTATAGAATACATTTATATGGAAAAAATATATTAAAACTAATATTAAAACAAATATTCAAGATTGACATCATACTCAAGTGGGCTCATTCTGATAGCCCATTGCTATACCAGACTGACCCTGCTTTGCTTTCTGCACTGGAGTCTCTCCCAGATCTTGTTCCAATCCTGTCCAAGTTCTGGCAGACAGGTATTCCCCTGTAGTAAAACATATGACAATTGTGTAGTATAATGTATTATAGTGTTATATAAACTCTAGTTGTATCAACTACCCAAATATACAGTGTCAATGAATTCATACTATCACTATAGATAATACTGGATAGATGAACTAAACTGATATCAACCATATATACGTATGTATGGCTGCACTCTCAAATGTAACACTGTGTAAAGTTCACCTTCCTATTTCGCTCTATAATATAGATCCAGCTATTGTTAAACCCAGTGTAGGTAACACTTACCAGCTGTTTTAGCAGACGCAGTGACTAGTGATCTATTGGTCTCCCTTATTGCTACCTGCCCGCTACCAAGACTAATGTCTTTCTGTATGCCTATACTCCTCATAGCTCCGGTGATAAGTGACACATCTGTCTGTACCTGCATAGACTCGGGTAATGCCTGGTAGTTATCTCCCTCAGGCAGTAAAGATCTGAAGTCTGTTATATAATCTCCAGTCCATTCCCTAGAATACCCAAAGGAGACGATTCATACCAACAGAGCAGCGTGCTACTGGGTGTATGTACATGTTTAGTACCCTCGATAGGCTACTACTATTATAGAGACTACAGTTACATGTGGTAGTACTAACCATTCGGTATTATAATATAGACTACAGTTACATACGATAGTACTCACCGCTCAGTATTATAATATAAACTACAATTACATGTGGTAGTACTCACCGCTCAGTATTACATGCCAGCTCCATCTCGTAAGGGGTTATGACTGGTTTATAAAACTCTGTCGAATCTATCAGAGTGTTCTCTGAGCAAGCCACCAGCACAAACATATCAACTTCCATAAAATTAGCCAGTTTTGCAGTGTTCAGCTTACCAACAACTATAGTATACGACTTCTTTCCTGTGAGAAAACTAACATTTACACCAGATTTGATAAACTTCAGAATCAACATTTTTAACAATGTTGCACAAGAAGACAACTCCCGAAAGTCTAACATAGACACAGCGAGGAAGTTTACAATTTTACATCAGGGAGTAAAGAAATGATCATTCGACTAAAATTATTGTACATGATCTAATTACATGTATGTAATGTAACCAATGGCAACCGTACCACTTTTAACCTATCCGTAGGGCCTATATTTTTAGCACTGAAAAATGTCTCAACATTTACCTGCAGGCCCTAGCTGTATGTCTGTAAATAATAAATCAAACCTGCTTTCTTGATGAGTTCCTTCAGCCTGTTGTGTATCTGGAGGTAGTTTGCTACGGCTAACGTCCCCACAACTATTCCAATAATATTGGCATCCTTAGCCTTCTCTATGAGGAAGAAACGTCTCATCAGTGATTTGTTTACTCGAACAGTCTCAGGTCTACTGACTTGAGTCACAGGGTTATAAGTATAGAATGTGCTCGTATTCATCACCATCATTAGCGTAGTCAGTGTACGGCCCTCCCCACCAATATATATCACATCATAATCTTTTATAGAGTGACTGGTATCCAGTAAACACCATGACCTGCCGTTAACCTCAACGCGTAATACATTATCCTCCGTCCTTTCTTTGGAGTCCAAATCAGCATTCGTTCTCAAATGGGATCTCACTAAGCGGGACATGTCGGTGGATGTTTCCCTAAGTTTCACAAACAGTGCATCTAAAATATATTCATATGGCTTGGCATTACTGACTACTCCATATATATCCATGTAGAGAAAGGAAAGAAAATACATGCTTGACAGTTGGACAACAGCCTATCACTCACCAATAACATAGTCATACTGCACATCAAACATGAGCACACAAGGCCTCTGTAGCTCGCTGGTAAGTCGAGTAAGGTGCATGCAGCAGTCGGATATATCTAGTGAGGCTCTCCCAAACACCCATAACACAGGAATACTGGACGTGGGACTAAGGCAACTTGTTCCATAGTGTATCAATACATCAGCCCTGCAATTAAAAGACTTATAAGGTGTCTTCGCGAGCTAAACTTCAGACCCATGCCAATGTGCAAAAATATTTTCCGACACACATCTGTTACAGAGTCGCGAACACACCGGCCTGGGCCAAAAGCAAAATCCTCATTTTCACGCGAAGAAGTCAGGTGTGCTGATGAGCTAGGGATGGTTTTGTCTGGCCAAGCAAAATCTCAGGTCAATAGCCCTTCTGGTCTAGGCTGGCCAGCCATTTTGTGATTTTTATTTGCGACCCGAGTCCGTCCAAGAGGTCACGAAGAAATTACAGTTAGTAGCACTAAAACATAAAATCATAAACATATCTATACTACATGTAGGGCCACTATTTTAGCACACCAATATCTCTCTCTCACTTGTAATGTTGTGCCGCTACAAAGTCGACACAGCAGCTTCCATATGATGTGTCCGCCAGGATAAAGAATGTGAGATGAGGTAGTAGAGTCTGCAGTTTGGTAATCACTGTCACACTGTCAGTCAGTAACTCATCTGGAAATTGTAGAGCTACCTGCAATCAACAAAGTATGGTAAGCTACCAGGTCCATACAGTCTCTGTGTGCACGTAGTTACACGTGAGAAGGCAATCTAACTAGCCTAATTACATTGTATTAGTGCAAGAGTAAACCTGAGTTTCATTTTGAAAATGATATATGTTATAGGACAAATATATTTAGTGGAATAATCTACTATTAAAATGGCCAACTATTTTTGATATATAGCCTATTCAACTAAAACCAACTCCAATCATTTTTAGAGACTAAAGGTAATGAATGCAATCAGTAGATATACAATGTACGTGCAACACCAGTTTTTATTTACATATATTTTATACTGTAAGCATATTAGTTGGATAGTTTACTTTGCAAATAGAAGCATGACTCCTCAACCACTCCACGGATTTGATTACTTCATAGAACTCCTCTATATCAGATTCTGTGAGAGGAGAGCATCTTGTATCCTTAGTGGTAACTACAGTGGCTTCTATCAGCTTAGAACCATCTGCATAAAATGCCGTATCACTTGACATCTTCAAGAATCAACTTCAATTACGTCTACCTTCAAGAATACATCAAGTCTTAGTCTATGACCGGACTAATGAGCATGTTGGTAAACTGCTAAGTAATTGGCCATTACCAATCTTGAAGCAGCTATATACTTTACTACAAAGAACCAGTTACATAAATTATGGTTATTCAAAAGGCTTCTTCTGCTTTGATTGGTCCCTCCAACTTTTTTTTCAAATTTGGAGCTCAAAACGTCCGAGATGTACAATTAGGTGCAGTTGTGGAGAAATTTAGATAGTCTTAGTTCCTTGTTTGTGGTTGGGGTTTGGGGTAAGGGCGGTCAACCAGCAAAATATAGAGAAGACAACTTCTCCAGCTTCAGTTTTGGCGAAGAACAAAGGCTATCTCAAACTTCTGCACCTAACTCGAGATGTAGTTGTGCATCTAACAGCCATTTTTTCCATTATGATTATGATTATTGCATGGTGGTGTGTGTTGATAAATTGTGGGATAGTATAATTCCATGTCCATATGTTCCAATATTTTTCGAAAAAATATGAGAAAGTTAAATATCATTGATTCTGTTCTCTTTCATTCCTGAAAATTGACTATTTCATTTACAATTTGAATTTCAATTTTCATTTATTCACCAATGACTGATATGTGTGATGTGTGAGGGATGGTTTCACGGTTTATGCCAGAATCTACAGAATGCAGAGGTCACAGCTATCACCAAGATGGATGATAAAGGAGTACAGTGGTTCTGTGATTCCTGCATTAAACTAGTGAAGAGTGCAGTTAAGGGTGGGAAGGGAGACAACTCCACCACTGAATTAAATGCCCTTTCCCAATGTGCCACATTGAATCAAAAGCTGCAGAATATTGAAGACCTCATGAGTACTATTACTACTACTATATCTACTAGTAACGTTGAAACTGAGAAGAGGCTTGACAACCTGGAAAGAAGTTATGCAGAAGCAGCAAAGCAGAATGCCGAAAGTGCCAAAACGGCAATGGAGATGAATGAGAGTGCCAACAAATTCTTCAATAAGCAAATGGAAATTTCTCAAGCAGAGTTAAGAAAGAATAATGCTATATTGTATGGCGTTACGGAGGAAAAAGAGAAAACAGCCCATGAGCAAATAAAAGAGATTATGCGTAAGGAGTGTTTCCTACGAACTACTGGCCCGGTTAGGGCCATACGACTAACCACTAAGAATACTGACAGGCCTAGGCCAATCAAGTTGGAGTTTGCAGATGAAGCAACAAAGTGGGAATTCCTAAAGAGGGCTAACGCCTCACTGAGAAATGAGAGAATTTTCTGTAAACTTGATGAAAGCAAGGCAATCAGAGACCAACAGTACCAACTGCGACAGACTATCAAGGAGATGAAAGGCAACGACGCAGAAGGTCAGTACCGAATAAGAAATGAGAAGATCCAGCGCCAATCAGGCGAGGGGGAATGGAAGACAGTGAATCCTGTGTCCCTGCGCAAACAAACCACGTTCTAAAGCTATTTTTAGCGAACACAAGGTCCCTAAAGGGGAAAACCGAAGAATTGTCTACTGAAACATTTGATTATGACATAGTATGTCTGACTGAAACACATATAGACTCCACCATCTACAACCACCAGATATTTGACTACAACAACAAAGCAATCTACAGAAAGGACAGGACGCTGTACGGCGGTGGAGTATTGATCGCAGTAAATGAAAAACTAGATAGCTCAATATTAGACATACCCAATGAAGACAACACAGAAATAGTATTTGTTCGAGTGAAAAGATGCATTGTTGGGTGTTACTACCGTCCGCCAATGGATAAAAACTTGGCAACTTTAAGATCATCACTAAATCTACTAGCAGAGACATACCTAAGTGACAGACTTATTCTCGTAGGAGATATGAACATGCCGGGTATAGACTGGAACCAGAGACTCCCTAAGCCACACACTCAAGACCATGGTCTCAAGCTGAGCTTCTTGGATATTCTTGCAGAAACTAATATGCACCAACTGGTGTTTGAGCCAACTCACATTCAGGGGAATACACTAGATCTCATATGTACCACAACACCGGAAGCAATTAGTCACATTGTTGTGTTCCCTGGTCTGAGTGATCATGCATTCATCTCTGTTGACATCATTGCTGACTCCGACACCCAGATTGCAAAGACCTCCAAGACAGTCAGACAATACCACAAAGTAGATATGGAACGCTTCCAAGAAGTCATGGATAAGATGAAGCACGAGTTAGCAACCATGGTTGACGTTGAGACAATGTGGGTGTTTTCTCGAAAGGCATCCGACAGGCAGTGAGTGATTTCGTCCCGACTGTGGAAAGAAGGGCCAACATGAGGGACAACGAGCCCATGTGGTTCAACAAGGAAGCCAAGAAACTTGCCCACAAAAAAAGAAAACTTTACAACAAATACAAGAAGAGCAAAGACCAGTTTGACAAACATATGGCAGCAGCCCACCGCAGATCTACAAAAAAAGTTTTCAGGCAGATGAAGAGGGAATATATCGAAACACGTGTCTGCAAACCACTACAGGAGGGCAACAGCAAACCATTCTACAGACACCTGAAGGGCACGACTCGCTCACGAAAACAAATCAGACTTGGCATGCCTACTGGACAGCTCACCTCTCACCCTAAAGAGTGTGCAGATATGCTCAATAACCACTTCCACAAGCAGTTCAACCCAAGCCACCAGCTCACACCACAAGACAGTCAATCATTCACAGACGTTCCTGATGTGTCTACCTCTGGTGTGATGAAGTTGATTAAAGGATTAAAACCTGGTAAAGCCCCAGGGCCCGATGGGTTACGGAAAGCTGATCTAAGTATAGACATTGAACAGACTGCTGCGTGCCTGAGAAGCATCTTTCAAGTGTCTTTTAAAACTGGAAAAGTCCCCTCTGAGTGGAAGACTGCAAATGTGTCCCCGCTTCACAAAAGCGGTACAACTGACAGTGTCAGTAACTACAGACCGATTTCTCTGACAAGCATTCCATGCAAGATTCTGGAACACCTTGTCCTCAGAGAACTACTAGGGATAGTTGACACAAAACTAAACAATAGACAACATGGCTTCAGAAGGGGGCTATCCTGTGAAACTCAAATATGTGCAACCATGCAGGACATTCTACACTCCATAGACAACCACAAAACTGTACATGCTGCTGTCCTTGACTTCACAAAGGCCTTTGATCGAGTCCCTCACGCACTACTTATGGAAAAACTCTCGGAAATTGCGGACATAGACGGCTACCTGCTAAGCTGGATCCATGACTTCCTAACAAATCGTACACAGCGAGTAGTACTACAGGGCAACGCCTCTGGCTCACTGGCTGTCACATCAGGTGTCCCACAGGGATCGGTCTTGGGACCGGTTCTTTTCCTCATCTTCATTAATGATCTCCCTGACTGCCTAGACTGTTCTTGCGCCCTGTTGGCAGATGACACACTTGTTTACCAGGAGATAATCTCAGCCGATGACTGCCACAGCTTCCAGAGGAACCTAGACTCACTAGGCGCCTGGTCAGAAAAGTGGGGTATGTCATTTAACACGTCCAAAAGTAAAATAATGAGCTTCAACACTACTACCAGTACCCCTGACTACACGCTGAATGGATCAAAGCTAGAACATGTTGACTCAACTCGATACCTCGGTGTAACGCTACAGTCAGATTGCAGATTCGATAATCACATATCCAAGAAGGTACTAGTTGCCACAAGGCAGTTAGGAATGATTAAACGAGCTCTCTACTGGGCCCCCGAACGTGCGCGTCTAATTGCCGATAAGGCCTTGTGTCTTCCGCACCTGGAATATGCAAGCGCTGCATGGGATCCAACGAGTAAGAAGGAGATCACTGACCTTGAAAATGTTCAGACTCATGCTGTTCGATTCATAAGCCAGCTCAGAGGACGAGATGACATTGAGAGGGCCATGGAAAAGCTTGGCCTACGGCTACTAGACCAGAGAAGAAGGAACCACCGAGTTCAAATGCAAATACTCGGGAAGGAAGAACAGCATCTCGCTCTAAGTGCAGCCTATGAAGATCTGCTAGAGCATCAAACTGTGGGAACAATGCAGACTCGTTCTCAGACCATCGGACTCCCCCGTTCAGTGGGAGCAAACAGCAACAAATACCTCAATAGCTTCTTACCAAGAACTATTAGAGATATGAGGATTGGATACAGCCCAGAAGAAACTGCTGGACAGTTTTCAACCGCAACCCCTACCCAGTCAGGCTAAACAGTCCTGTTCCGTTATCACTGCCAATTTATTGCATTATAATAAGTTTAATACTGTCCACCCACTGACCAACCCATGTACCATATGCGGCACACCCCTTCTTCCCTCTAGGGCGGTCCAGTGTGATGAAGAAGTTGACAGTAAGTAAGTTGACAGTAAGAGTGAATGAGTAGGGCCTATCACTTATTATCACACAGTATGGTCAGACCCATGTCCCATATATAAAATGAAAGCAAAGTATAATGGCATAATGATAATAGTTATAAAGATCATCATTGCTACTATATTCTCCATAACAATATAATATTATTGATAATTAATTATTAATTATTGAATTAGATATCAAAAAATTCCAAAAAACGAATAACACATGGTGATGGTCATTAGCCGAAGATCCAAACTGTTAGTTGAGGTTTCACAGAAAGAAAATCTACTATGATGTCTTCATAAAATTAGTGATAGGAAACCATGGTCGAGACAGATGGAGGTTAATGTGTCTTTGGCGTGGAAAATTCAATCCAAATCTGGCGGCAAATTAAATAAACAAGAATTTTTATGTTATTTTGCCTTTCAACGAACCTCAATTCCTTCATTTTGTCATGTTTATTAAATCAATCGTGCTTGATGGCTTCAAGTCATATGCACAAAGAACCGAAATATCAGGATTCGATGCTATGTTTAATGCAATCACTGGGCTAAATGGAAGTGGCAAGTCGAACATTTTGGATTCCATTTGTTTTGTTTTGGGGATTTCCAATCTGCATCATGTAAGTTATCAAATCAGGATAATTTTCCCACAAGACAATTTCGATTTTGTGTGATTTATTAGCCATGGCTGCGTCCATTATTTAGCTCGAAATCACCACGTTATATAACCGGTATTGAGTTGTTATCAACAATTACTGACTAATTTAATTGAGTATCAATCCATCATGATCGTTAGGCTATCGTATAATTATAATAATAATTATTATTATTATATAAAAATATTTTAATATTATGAATTTAAATATAATGTTTCTACTAATTTTTATTTTATTTTACATGAATTTTTAAAGCTAATCTCATAGTGTACATATTAATTTAGAAAATACCATCGATCAGTCAAGTCATGAATTAAAGTTGGTTAGATAAGATTAACACAACAGTTGAGTTGTAGTTATTATACACAAGGCGGATAATAAGTATTACACTATGACCACTTGACTATAGGCCTATGTAGTTACTATGATAGTGATTGATATGTTGTGTCATTTAATAATAAAGTATTTGACCTGTTTCTAGCCACTAATTAATCAAATTTAATGCATTTGGGCCAAATCATTCAAGTCCACAGAACAGAACAACAAATTATAACTAATAATCAACTAACCACAAACAGCGGTATTTCTGAATGACATGCCAATTGCAACTACAAAATGTAATCACAAACAGCGGTATTGCTGAATCACAGACCAATCATATTTAGCACACTGTTACACAAGTGAGGCACTCTCCTTGCGCCGATGGTGATCAAGAGTGAGTGTTCTACCTCATCTGAGGTCAAAGTAGCAACTTCTAGACTGTAAGCTACTATGAAATTACTCACATTCGAATTTAATTTTCGGTTTGAAGTAACTAAGATTGTAGACTTTTAATTTAGCCCATGCTGTCAATCTTTCACTAATGAAATCTAAATTGTTAGTCTAGCTCTGAAGAAAGCAGGCGTGGCCAATTCAGAATTGTCAACATAGATTACAGCGCAAAAATAGAATTTATTTAGAATATATCTTGATCAACGAATTCAGAACTTGTCAAGTATACCACCCACACCACTAGTAATAGAAGAGCAGGCCCTAGGTTTCAGTCCTCTATAACACTGAGAGTACTTCACCATTCAGGTGGGTTAGACTAATAAGCCTCCAGTTTGTCCAGTATGAAAATAGGCTCCTACTCATATTGGTCATGTGCTGACATGAGTGCTTCAATATCTATCAAACCTTGGAATCTATGTAGGGCCTCAGGCAAGACAGCAGCTTGACTATCTCGCTCAGAGAATTGGCATTGTTAAACACTTCTTACTAGAGAACTAAAGTACTAGCTATTGTAACACTACAGGTGAGAGCTACAAATCTACAAGAGCTCGTGTACAAGAATGGTCAGGCTGGCATTACCAAGGCTACAGTAAGCATCACATTTGATAACAGGGATGCTGACCAGTGTCCATTTGGATACAGTCAGTATGAAGAGATTGTCGTGTCCAGACAGGTTAGCAGAGAATATTATATTACAGGCATGACTCAAGAGTGCTGCTTATATTACAGGCATGACTCAAGAGTGCTGCTTATATTACAGGCATGACTCAAGAGTGCTGCTTATATTACATGCATGACTCAAGAGTGCTGCTTATATTACAGGCATGACTCGAAAGTGCTCATCTGTTTTATGCTCTCATTTCTTATACTCAATGTGGAAATTTTTTTTTAGTTAGTCTACACTATTAGTCTATATCATCTAACCATTAGTCTGCACTATTATTCTACTTTTGTCTCAGGTGATAGTGGGAGGCAGAAATAAGTACATGATAAATGGGACGGCTGCAACCAATCAGAAAGTTGCTGACTTGTTTAAATCAGTCTCGCTAAATATCAACAATCCTCACTTCCTCATCATGCAGGGCAGGATAACTAAAGTATTGAACATGAAGCCCCCAGAGGTGAGTAGAATATGGGTGTATAAACATATATATATAATATAGTATGCAGGTAACAATTCAGTTGTTATGTGTGTATATGCGTCGTACATGTACAACATCAATGTAGCTTTCTTGCACACCGATATACTATATACATGTATATACATACAGTGTACGTGATATAATGCATGTGTGTTCACATGCATCATCAATTATAGTTAAATATGATTTATTATAATATATTGTATGTCAGTTACATGTACATGTATATACACGACTTGTTATATCAATCTACATAATATGTAGCTACACCGATGCATGTCTGCAATGTCTATGTTGTTGCAGTACACTTAGTCCATTCGGGTCATCAGCGGTTTATCATATTAAAAATAATGAAATAATAAACACTGGTCAACGTAGGTGCACGACTGTACCGTCGCCGAGGGCTCGTTTATTTCACACTGAAAAATTTCAATTGGAAAGGTAGAAACAGGGCAGGAAACATAAAAATGTGAAGTAACTGTGTAGAATAATAGTTGGAGTTGTCTGTACAACACTGTAGTAATTAGTAAGAGATTGCGTTCGGATTGGCCCGCTGAACCAGAAGTAACTCCCCATTAAACGATTGATTGATACACGATTATTTTTATTTAGCCCTCTCTGCCAAGGTTATCCACCCATATATGTAGACCACAATATATCTAGTGAATACAATGTATGTTGAGGGTCTATTATACTCGTACAGTGTATCATGTGTGTGTATTCTGTACACACAGATATTATCAATGATAGAGGAAGCTGCCGGTACGAGACTGTATGAGTCAAAGAGGGAGAATGCGGAGAAGATGATTGAGAAGAAGGAGAGTAAGCTACGGGAAGTTGACTCTGTGAGTTTTTTGTTATGTAGGGTTGTACGTACCTGTATATCAATGTATATATACGTGTATGCTAGTGTGTACGTACCTGTATGTCAATGTATATATACGTTTATGCTAGTGTGTACGTACCTGTAAGTCAATGTATATATACGTGTATGCTAGTGTGTACGTACCTGTGTGTCAGTATATATACGTGTATGCTAGTGTGTACGTACTTGTATGCCAGTGTATATATACGTGTATGCTAGTGTGTACGTACCTGTATGCCAGTGTATATATACGTGTATGCTAGTGTGTACGTACCTGTATGCCAATGTATATATACGTTTATGCTAGTGTGTACGTACCTGTATGCCAGTGTATATATGTGCGTGTATGCTAGTGTGTACATACTTGTATGTCAGTGTATATATACGTTTATGCTAGTGTGTACGTACCTGTATGCCAGTGTATATATGTGCGTGTATGCTAGTGTGTACGTACCTGTATGTCAGTGTATATATACGTGTAGTCTAGTGTGGACGTACCTGTATGCCAGTGTATATATACGTGTAGTCTAGTGTGGACGTACCTGTATGCCAGTGTATATATACGTGTATGCTAGTGAACTTTGCTGGCTCATATTCTACATGTATATTTAACTATACATGTGTATACTGTTAGCTAATAGAAGAAGAAACAGGACCTAAGCTGGAGAGGTTGAAGAAGGAGAGAGATTCGTATATCGAGTATCAGAAAATCATAAGAGAGATTGAGCACCTCAACAAACTCCATGTGGCCTGGCAGGTAAACTTAGATTACTCACTCTTTTATTTAGAAGGTACAATCATTGCATTAGCAAGGAGTAAATGCAGACAAAGCCGTGTGTTTGCACCTGTTTGAGTGAGCGTAACGCAAATGCGTTACGTCAAGTCAGTGTAGTTTTGTTCGTTTTTTGTAGTTTGTGTGTGCAGAAAGGGACAGGACCTCTTCAACTGAACAGCTAGCCAAGATCCAGGAATCCATGAAAAAGTTACAGGATAGGTGTGGAGAGATCAATGGCCTCGTTAAAGTTCTAGACAGAGAGATCGGGGGGCTGGAAAAGGAGATTCAAGGTGTACGTGTTATAGTAATGTTATTTTACAGTATGTACTGTGTACTGTATACTCTGCATACCATATACTGTATACTCTGCATACCATATACTGTATACTCTGCGTACCATGTACTGTATATGCAACCGGACAACAATGACGTCTGTACTAAATGTACTGTTTATATATATACAGGACGGCAATGATGTCTTACAACAACTGGAACTGGAACTACAGGAGAAGCAGCAGACCGATGCCGTCTCCTCATCCAACTATGATGAGTCAGTCAAGGAGATCAAGTCTCAGAATAAGAAACTAAAGGAGTTGAACAAACACATGAGTGATGTGAGTATATAAATACTCCAACATGAGTGATGTGAGTATATAAATACTCTAACATGAGTGATGTGAGTATATAAATACTCTAACATGAGTGATGTGAGTATATAAATACTCTAACATGAGTGATGTGAGTATATAAATACTCTAACATGAGTGATGTGAGTATATAAATACTCCAACATAAGTAATATGAGTATATAAATACTCCAACATGAGTGATGTGAGTATATAAATACTCTAACATGAGTGATGTGAGTATATAAATACTCTAACATGAGTGATGTGAGTATATAAATACTCTAACATGAGTGGTGTGAGTATATAAATACTCTAACATGAGTGATGTGAGTATATAAATACTCCAACATAAGTAATATGAGTATATAAATACTCCAACGTGAGTGATGTGAGTATATAAATACTACAACATGAGTGATGTGAGTATATAAATACTACAACATGCGTGTCAACATAATAGACTGTGACCTATACTTATATTACACTGTGACCTACATGTATATATATTATACTCTGACCTATATATTATACTCTGACCTATATATTATACTCTGACCTATATATTATACTCTGACCTATATACCATAACACACGTTGTACAATATGATATAGCCTACATAGGTATATGTACATTGGCTTATAATAGGACCAAGCTGTGCTAGAAAAGAAGACTGCTGAACTAGAACGTAACACAGCTGAGAACGCTAACGCTGTGAAACATCGACAGGATGTGAAATCAGCCTTCACCATTGCGCAAAAGAAATTTCAGACCGAATCCGCTGGACTTGCCAGTAATGAGGATGGAGAAGATGCCACCCTCAATGATCAGTTAATTGGTAGGTTCTAAGGTTTTCCTATAGCTATCTACATTCATCTGCCACGACTTGTCTAAATCAATATTTAGATGGAGAATCAGACCTCGTTATTTATTTGAACAGCTGCCAAGAACACCATAAGTCAGGCCGAGACTGATATAAAGAACTCTCAGATGAAAGTGAAGCATTCCCAGGAGGAGGTTAAGAAGAAACGTGCCGCTCTTAAGGCCACTTCCACAGAGTATGATAAGGACAAGACTGACCTCGACAATCTTTCTAAGCAGATTAAGAGATTACAGGTGGGTAGAGAGGTGTGGGTACTGTGGGTAGAGAGGTGTGGGTACTGTGGGTAGAGAGGTGTGGGTACTGTGGGTAGAGAGGTGTGTGTACTGTGGGTACTGTGGGTGGAGAGGTGGGGGTACTGTGGGTAGAGAGGTGGGGGTACTGTGGGTAGAGAGGTGGGAAATTTTACCTCTATCATGAAACATGTCAATACTAGTAGTTCAGTATCGTTGTGCTTCATGTGAAATCTAGAATTCAGATTTTTGGCTGGCTGTTGCAGGAGGACCAAAAGAAGACCAATTATGAGGCGGGTAGTATGGAAAGTTTAAGGGAGGAGAGAGCTAATGTAGTCAGACAAGTAGAACAGCTTCAGAGGCATTACAACTCATTATCTGATAGGTCAGTTCATATCACAACTTGTATCTGACAGGACAGTTCGTATTATAACTTGTATCTGATAGGTCAGTTCATATTACAACTTGTATCTGACAGGACAGTTCATATTACAACTTGTATCTGACAGGACAGTTCATATTACAACTTGTATCTGATAGGTCAGTTCATATCACAACCTGTATCTGACAGGACAGTTCATATTACAACTTGTATCTGATAGGTCAGTTCATATTACAACTTGTATCTGACAGGACAGTTCATATCACAACTTGTATCTGATAGGTCAGTTCGTATTATAACTTGTATTTGATAGGTCTGTTCGTATTATAACTTGTATATAATAGGTCAGTTTATGCTGCTCTATATCCATGCAGATTTCCAAAGCTACAGTTTGACTATGCGGATCCTGTGAAAAACTTTGATAGAAGTAAAGTCAGGGGTCCAGTGGCTAAACTCATACAAGTAAAGGACGTCTCAACAGCCACTGCTCTTGAGGTTGTGGCTGGCGGTCGGGTAAGATCTAAGGCTAATTTTTCAAGTGTTTACTGCCCTTGCGGACTAAAACAAGTGCATGATCTTGTAACTGTCAGATATAAAAACATTTCGTATATACATCAATGGTTCACTGTATCCTGCTATCAATACTATCATATTGACCTTTTGTATTTACAAGTACAAAGTATTCACGATTGGCTAGTATTGAAAATAGTAGCTGTAATTATTAAATGCACCTGTGCTATATTGCAGGTATGTGTTATGTTGCAGCTATATAACACAGTAGTATATAATATGTTGTATTACAGCTATATATGTTATATTACAGCTACATGTCTGTAACATAGTATTATATACGTATATTACAGCTATATAACATAGTAGTATATACGTATATTGAGTATATTACAGCTATATGTATATAACATAGTATTATATACGTATATTACAGCTATATAACATAGTAGTTGATGATGATAAGACAGCACAGCTGCTGCTTGATAAAGGACAGCTGACTAAGAAGTACACCATATTACCTTTGAATAAACTCACCACCAGGGCTGTAGATGGTAGAGTGGTGAACAGAGCAAAGTCTTTGGTATGTGTGCTATTATACTCTTTGGTATGTATGCTGTTATACTCTTTGGTTGTTATGCTGTACTGGATAGACCTGTGTATCTTGTACGATCTACTGTACTGGATACCAGGGTACACCGTATTCACATTTCTATGAGTCTCTCTATTCTGTAACCATAGTTAGTCGTCCTAAGGAAAACAGCGTTCTTCCTCTGTAATCAAAAGGCAGTCAAAAGCTCCTGGAAGTTTGAAACAGGATATACCGTCTGTTTACATACATTGTACATTTGTGTTAACTACTCTGTTAATAGGCTCACAGTCAGACAATGCATGTATATTTAACAGGTTGGCTCTGACAATGCTAGCCTAGCCTTGGAACTAGTCGGATATGATAAGCATGTTGAGGCTGCCATGGCCCACGTCTTTGGTAATACATTCATCTGCACCAACTCTGAGCACGCTAGGAAGGTTACCTTTGATAAACAGGTAACTAGTTAATGTGATGATATCCTTATGATGCCTTGAATATAGCCACAACTGTGATTCCTATTGTAGCTGTGGTTCCTATTGTATCTGTGGTTCCTATTGTAGCTGTGATTCCTAGTATAGCTGTGATTCCTAGTATAGCTGTGATTCCTAGTATAGCTGTGATTCCTAGTATAGCTGTGATTCCTATTGTAGCTGTGATTCCTATTGTAGCTGTGATTTGTTCATTAGTGTACTTTACATCACCCCACCTGTTACATAGTAACTGTATGTATGTGTGTACTTGTTACGTTAGGCATTTATATGTATATGCTATCTAACTGTATTACAGATCATGAAGAAGTCAGTTACTCTGGAAGGAGACTCGTTTGATCCCGCCGGTACCCTCACTGGTGGCTCCAGACCTCAGTCTTCTGGGATCCTCTCTCAGCTGTCTGAAATATCTGATTTGTCTTCAGATCTAGCAGAGCATAAGCAGCAGCTACTTCAGCTGGATGGAAAACTGAGTGCACTGACTAAGGTATACTGTATACTGTGATAGGTGTATGATTATCACTATACTGTATACTGTGATAGGTATATGATTATCACTATACTGTATACTGTGGTAGGTATATGATTATCACTATACTGTATACTGTGGTAGGTATATGATTATCACTATACTGTATACTGTGGTAGGTATATGATTATCACTATACTGTATACTGTGGCAGGTATATGATTATCACTAAATACTGTATACTGTGGTAGGTGTATGATTATCACTATACTGTATACTATACAGTATAGTGATAATCATACACCTACCACAGTATACAGTATAGTGATAATCATATACCTACCACAGTATACAGTATAGTGATAATCATATACCTACCACAGTATACAGTATAGTGATAATCATACACCTACCACAGTATACAGTGTATACTGTGGTAGGTATATGATTATCACTATACTGTATACTGTGGTAGGTATATGATTATCACTATACTGTATACTATACAGTATAGTGATAATCATACACCTACCACAGTATACAGTGTATACTGTGGCAGGTGTATGATTATCACTATACTGTATACTGTGGTAGGTATATGATTATCACTATACTGTATACTGTGGTAGGTATATGATTATCACTATACTGTATACTGTGGTAGGTGTATGATTATCACTATACTGTATACTGTGGTAGGTGTATGGTTATCACTGTACTGTATACTGTGGTAGGTATATGAACAGCACTGTAAGCTACAGCAGCAACTGACGATAAAGCAGAGAGAGTTTGAGTTGCTGCAGAACAAGTTAAAGCAGACCACTCACGGTGCACAGCTCCACCAGATTGAGAAACTGGAGGAGACGATTACTTCAGAGCAACAGGTGGGTGTTGACTGTAATAAATGGTATGATACAGGAGTTGGCAGTACCAGTGCTACATGACCATAGGCTTATCCATGCTGCACCGTTTTGCTATGATAATTTTGTGATGAAAACATACATGTAGCATATGAACGAGTTTTAGCCAGAAATGACTCACTCTGTTGCTAAATAACATGTTGTGTGGCCAATAGGATTTGTGTTAAAGTTTATGCGCAGATCTATTTAGTGGAATGAAAGCCTGTCGATTGAACTGAAAAAGTTTTGGAACTACCAACATGGGAAGACTTCACAAACCTGTGGATTCAGCATGACAATCACTAGTATGGTAGCCGGGTGATAATAACTTCCTCCATGCATGGGCCAATCATATATCACTGGTTTTCGAATAAGTCAGTTTGTGGTGACAGACTGTGAAAGTGGTTCACTAGCACTATTTGAAAATGGTGCTGGTCAAACTGGCCATGTTTTGGCAAGAATCGGCCCAGTGTTGATAGGCCTTAACTGTGCATTATATATAATCTGCTTGTATGTATAGGCGGTGGAGATGGCCAAGAAGACAAAGGAAGCCAGCAAGAAGAAGGTGGCAGAACTGGAGCACACCATTAAGAATGCTAAACAGATTAGGGAGCAGAGGCTAAAGGAGTTGGAACAGGTGAGTGCAGGTGCCTGCTGTTAACGTAAAGTTCATATGGTGTTATATTGTGCAGTGTATATCCAGGGTAGACTTCCAGCTGTCACGAGTATCGACACCTTGCTGCTCTTTAATAGGAAATGGTGAAGGCTAAGAAAGAGATGGAGAATCTAGAGAAGAAATATGCCAAGAATGAGCAGGATTCAGAAACACTGAAGCTAGAAGTGGAGACGCTAAGGAAAGAGGTGGAAGACTACAGTCAACAGATTGAGCAGGTTCAGCAAGGTGAGTGTCAGGTGCTGCCTAGTTATTAGATACAGCAAGTGGCTAGACAGATGGGTGGCAGGTGATGTATTGTAGTTATGGTGCGAATAGCAGGTGCAGCACGTTAGTTACCTAGTGCCGTGAGGTAGTTATCAGGTGTGATTTTCCTGTCTATCCATGTGTTAGGCATTACTGAGCTGGAGAAGAGTTCTGAGGAATACAAAGAGATTGTGAGTCAAACCAAAGCTGCAGTTAAGGAGACAGAGAATGCTCTGAAGGCTCAGAAGCAGCAACTGGCCACATGGAACAAGGAGATCAACAACAAGGTATGTAGTATTGGCATACTAATAGTACCATGTTGCAAGTGTTTTCTGTATCCATATAGTTATGTATAGTTAATGAGGCACTCATCTAATACTTTGACCTTCTTCCCCACTGCCATTGGTTGTTACGGTTACAGACAATAACTCTATCTGCAGGTATCAGAGCAGAAGAAACTCAAACAAGAATACACAGATAACAGTCTCAAAGTAGAACAATTAGATCATGATATTGAAACTGTAACCAATTCAGGGGAGAATGCAGCTAAGCAGGTATATATTACACTCACTCAGGTATATATCACACTCACTCAGGTATATATCACACTCAGGTATATATCACACTCACTCAGGTATATATCACACTCACTCAGGTATATATCACACTCACTTAGGTATCACCTAATACCTTCAGGTAGAGAATCTACTACAGAAATATGATTGGATAGCGGAGGAGAAGCAGTTCTTTGGCCAACCCAACTCTGCTTATGACTTTACACAGAATGATCCTAAACAGACTGCTAGACAAATCTCCAAGTTACAGGTTAGTGGTATGATACAGGTAGCATAACATTGTCTCATGTATGCACTGTGTCCACGCTGTGCATGTATTCT
Organism: Bugulina stolonifera; assembly: GCA_935421135.1. Lineage (NCBI taxonomy): Eukaryota > Metazoa > Bryozoa > Gymnolaemata > Cheilostomatida > Bugulidae > Bugulina > Bugulina stolonifera. The sequence goes on from OW285188.1 coordinate 26,941,597, forward strand.
GGGATACTTGGACTACAGTGAAACTTCCTTAATTTAAACTTCAAGGGACCACCATAATTGGTTTGAATTAGGCCCGAGTTTGAATTATGCGATCATTCATTTTGTATAATGACTAGTATGCCTATTTGACAAATCATACTGTGAATGTAGTAGCACATGAATGTGCATGTATGCATAAACGTTCATTTCCTTCAACTATGAATACAATGAAGGAAAGACAAGCTTTACCATGACAGCTTCCTGTTAAATAGAATTTTATGTAACGTAAATGTTTAGTACATTCAAAACTGCAACACTAACAGTAAAGCAATCAGTGGGTTTTCTCAGCTTAGCTTGAGAAGAAACATATTGCTGTAGTAACACTACTAGTAGCTATTGTTAGTTTATTATGCTTGCTGTAATAGCATTACCATTGATTATAATGGAAGCCTAAGTTTGAGTTACAGAATGATGACAAGTTTGAATTATTTGAAGCCATTTATATAGTGCTCCGCAGGGACCAAGGCTAGTAGTTTGAACTAACCAAGTTTTTAAATTATCCGAGGTTGAATTAAGCAAGTTCCACTTTATATTATATAGGAGACCAGACAAGGCCTGGAGAGGAATGTGAACATGAGAGCCATGACCATGCTGGACCAGGCTCAGTCACAACACAACGACATGCTGAGGAAGAGGAGAATACTCCTACAGGACAAGGAGAAGTTGGGTGAGTGGACATTGGGTATTGTGGGTGGACATTGGGCAGCATGGGGTGTTTATTACGAGTAAGGTAGTATACACCAAATAGGTAAATATAACATGGATGTTTCATGTTGGGATGAACCAATGTACTTACTCAACCTCTACTGGGTATATAAAGATGTAGGTAGGTACGTACGTACATACATACATACATACATTAGGTAGCGGTGTTTCTAATAGCCGTTTTCTTGTAGCAATAATCATAGCAGAGCTGAATGAGAAGAAGAACATAGCTGTAGAGAAAGCTTACAAGCAGGTGAACAAGGATTTCACCTCCATCTTCTCTACTCTCTTACCGGGAGCTACCGCTAAACTAGCACCACCAGAGGGTGCTTCCTGTCTAGATGGTTTAGAGGTTAAAGTAGGATTTGGTGACGTGTGGAAGGATTCTCTAACAGAGCTGAGTGGAGGTCAAAGGTAGGTCACCGTGTTATATCAGTGTGTTACAACGAGTATATTTATGTCGTAAGGAGTTGTTATTTGAGTGTGTTACAACAAGTAGCCTACATTTACATTTATATTGTAAGGAGTTGTTAGTAAAATGACTCCAAACTTGGATGACTTTGTGACATTCAATTCATCTTCATAACATCATTCCCATCAAAGTATGTTTATACATGCTAGTCAAGATACTGATGCCCATTGAATATAACATTATGACTGAAGGTGCTGCCCTTCCAAGGATTTTAAGAGCTCACAGAGCCTTTGAGGCGAGCCTTGCTGGTCCTAGGCCTAGCACATTAGTTGTTCCAGGAACATTTAAGAGCTTACTTGGTCCTCATATAATTAGTTTATACTGTAAATTATGTACATATGCTATGTGCTGGTCAGACCCATTTGACTGATAGTGAATATAATATAATATGCATTTAGGTCCCTGGTTGCCCTCTCGCTCATCCTCTCAATGCTAAGGTTTAAACCCGCCCCTCTCTACATCCTGGATGAGGTAGACGCTGCCCTCGATCTCTCACACACACAGAACATTGGTCAGATGCTTCGTACTCACTTCAGAAACTCCCAGGTATGTCCTACTACTGGCTGACCTTGACTTCTACTGGCTAACATTGACTACTACTGGCTAACCTTGACTGCTGCTGGCTAATATTGACTGCTACTGCCACTACTACCACTACTACCACTACTACTACTACTAGTACTACTACTACTACCACTACCACTACTACTACCACTACTACTACCACTACTACTACCACTACTACTACCACTACTACTACCACTACTACTACCACTACTACTACCACTACTACTACCACTACTACTACCACTACTACTACCACTACTACTACCACTACTACTACCACTACTACTACCACTACTACTACCACTACTACTACCACTACTACTACCACTACTACTACCACTACTACTACCACTACTGCTACCACTACTGCTACTACTACTGCTACTAGGCCTACTACTACCACCACTACTGCTACTACCAATAGTACTACCAACACTACTGATATTATGTACTTCCGTTGTTTTTGTTTCAGTTCATTGTGGTGTCCCTCAAGGATGGAATGTTCACTAACGCCAATGTCCTCTTTAGAACTAGATTTGTTGATGGTGTTTCTACGGTAACTAGATATACACAAAATCCTAATAAAAAGGCTCCTCTAGCTGAGAGAAATAGAACAGAGGACACGACTCACACCAGCAGTTCCACAGTTGTAGTTAAGACAAAGGATACATCTGACACTAGTAAGAGGAAGAGAGTCAAGTCTTGAATGTCTCTCGTATTTTACACTCATTTCTATATTATTAATTAACACTGCATTATTCATTTTTATTCTCTACTATTACCAATAGTATATTGTCAAACTCACAACAATTATTACATAATGATCCAGTGCAATAAAATTAAATTATATCATATTATAATATATTTCTCTGTAGTGCCAAGTTAGAATAATAATAGTATTGGTTATATATTTCATATTGTAAAATGTAGACACGATGAGAACAATGCATCCAATGCCTGACTAGATTTGTTGCTTATGGAGTTCCTAAGGATAGTAATATATAGGCTCATAGTTGACTAGTAGTTTATGGTATGGTGACAGGTCAAGGTGACCATTGGCTCATTGGTCACCACACATACACATATATGTGCTGACTACTCACTGGTCACTATACAAGTAGCCCTATATATGTAGACTAGAATTGTAATTTAGCCTGTGAACCTATCACAGGGAGGAAACTCTGCAGTCAGATATTTCCACCTCCTTTTGTGCTGATTCTCTTTTGGTGTGAGACGATTGTTTATATTCTTCTTTGCTTTGACTAGGGGTGGCATTTGTTCCACCCTCACTTACTACCATCTTTATATTTGAGGTACTTTGGGCTGCCTCTGTGGAGATTAACTTGCCGTCTTGACTGCTTTGTGAGTTTGACACCATCTTTTTATGAGGTACACATACGTACACTGGTTGGTATATAATGGTTTCTCCTGCCTCACCGTCTGTACCATCATATACTGCACCAGTTTGTAGCTCAGGGCTTACATAGTTACCACCAATGACAGACTGTTCTGCTGGCTCTATAACATTGATCATCAAAATCGTATAAAATTGATACAGGGGGATAGCTATCTACCTCATTTATTAATTTACACCAATGATATAGAAAGCAGTAACAGCGTTAGTATTACATCTGCTTAGATGAGTTACTAGCTGTATTTATCAAGTTAGAGTTTTGAGTCACTTACTTAGTAAGGTTTTGGTGTCCTTGTCCTGCTGGTAGTAGGAGGTGACTAGTACTGGGATGGTAACATGGAGTGGTTCACCCCACTTTGAGGTTAGTAGGCTCACCTTCAACACACATTAAGTAATATATGATACAGAGAAATGAATGTCCACTCACAATAGTGGTGTGAAGTGCCTCTGTATGTATGGTAGAATATTGACGGAGTTGTCCTACCTTTAGTTTGTATTCGATTTTTATGATGTCACAAGTGCTAGTGGTAGGTGGCATTACAGGAATCTGAAGGGCCTACAAAGAACATAAAGAGTTGCCTACTGTATCAATATTGGTTGAATTGCTTCCTCTCCAATTACTCATTAGATATTATTACATGTAGACATTGTTATAGATGTGTGGGCTCATCTGCTTTCGTCCCTGTGTTCTACGGACTAGTATATTTAGAGTTGTGCCCTCTTTGATATCAAGAAGAAGCAATTCTTAACTACATTGCAATTATGAAACTACATGTATGTGCACCGCATAAGCCATTGAGAGAAGACATTTCCGTATTACAAATTACAAGCAATAATGGTATTGATAATCGCCTGTATTTGCAATAACTAGCCTCACTTCATCTGCTTACATGTGTGTGCTGTAGACTTACTAATGCATATGTTCTAATATACATGTAGTATTATGTGTAGTATTACATGTATGTGCATACCTGAAATCAAAATTAATTTAATGCTGCTGAGCACATGGCACACTTGAAGAGCTGGATGGCTAGATAGGCTCAATATTGGATGTTAGCGTAATTATTATACATATAGAGTATCCTCTCCCCCCCCCCCCCCCCCCCCAAGTGACCACAGCTGAGAATAGAATAACCCACCTGACTAAGGTTCTCCAGTTTCATAGTTGAATGTTTAGGAACAGGAAGACCTTTATATTCCCAGACTGTTTGCATTGCATCTCTGCGTATACCAAACCCTGTCTTATCAACACAGTAATCTACTCTCTGTAATACATATATCATTATACATGTATTAACATGTAGTTGTTGTCCTCTCTTGTGACAAAGTATATATTATCATATTTATTATACATGTATTTGTATATTCTAGTATCCAACTTGATAGCAGGCCTTATCATGGCAATCTATAAGGCATGCATGTAACGCACCTGTATAAGTTGAATCACTGGCCACACTTTGAGATTAACGCCATTTACAATCTCTAGCCTCATGGGTATGTTCTCCCCGCAGCAAAAAGCAGTTTTATCCAGAGAAACTTCAAATGACAAGGAACCATGACTGCAGGCCGTACAAATGCTTTGGTTGTGTCGTTCTAGGGCAATGGGTACCTAAACATAAATTATACGTAAAACAAAATCCTATGTCTCAGAAAGTAATGCCAAATGCTCCCTCATTGCTGTACACATTCAGCAAAAGTAAAATGGTAGTATAAAACCATCACAACATTATTAAAATGACATATGAAATCATTTTGGGCAGTATTGGGAGCAGTAATTGGCAATCCTAAACTACAAGTGTAGCATTGTAATACCAGTAACATCCATAAACACAGTTGGCCCTGTAGTGTTATGGCAAGACCACATGCATATAATTAGCCTGTTATGCAGGCCTACCTTTGTTTATACATCGTCTTTCTTTCTGTTTAAGCAGGAGAAGCAGCATGTAATGTTATATTTTTTGTAACAAACATAAGGTTGGTAATTACTTCACTTACCAGCCATTCATTTGGCGGGTTGTCCTTGGGTCCTCCAATAAGAGAGAAGTGTTTTTTTGTTTGCGGAGGCGAGGCATAAGGTATATCTAAGTAGGCGTGTACATAATATCGTATAATTCCAAGTTTACTTTCAAAAGAACTTGGCAGTTCTAAACTCTCATCCAATGGGAATGAGAAGAGCACTTTGTGTGTACCTTTAGACAGCACTGGCATATCCACTGACCTCGTCTGAGATTCTGCAATTCATTGAATTGAAAGTGAACAAGGTGACACTCAAAATGGTGCAATTCCCTTTGGGTTGCAATAAGAGTTGGTTCTTAAAAAGTGTACATCGGCAATCACTTCTACGGTAATTATACTTGGCTGCATCACCATTAATTTTCCATGTCTATGCAATTTATGATTATTGTGCCGAAGGCGAACCAGGTTATTGCAAGCGCAATATGGGTGTTCGCTGTACATACAGCTCCTATAATATTCTCTATTATAATACGGGCGTTCACTGTACCTATACTTCCTGTTTTCTATTACAATACGGGTGTTCACTGTACTTACAGTTCCCACTCTCCATTACATAAATGTGTATTACTTTGAATATCTATTACAGTTATCAGGAAAAGTGTAACATTCTAACTGAAACTATAACTCATATTATGTACATGTACTAGTTGGTTTTATACTGAAGTGTTAACACTGGGGTTAATTAGATTACAGCAAAGCATACTGCATTGTGTATTGAGTTAGCATTCAATTATTGCTACTAACCTTCCTTGCAATCCACTTTTTTCACACTTTATTGATTGTGAAATGACATGACTAACCTCATGTAATGTAAGTACATGTAGGCTGATATAACTGTGTACATGTAGGCCTATATACATGTGCAAGCATATAATGGTGTTAGTATAAGGTCTATCACATATTTACAGCATGTACACTGTAGCTTGACAAAGTGGTGGTACTGGTGGTACATGTACAGCGTCTACTACTTCTACTACTAAGCAGCCCACAATGTGTGTTTGGTTTATACAGGTTCTAATAGATGACTCCAGCAGCGTTGATCTATTGACTTATGGTCTACATATTAAAGTGTTGAACAAAGTGGTGATCCATTAACATTTTAGTTCCTAGTTAGACCTCAAAAAGCTAAAAACATCTCAAACTCCCTCTCGTCAAAACCAACACACAATTTGTCTCTCTTTTTAACTAAACCTTTCACAACTTTATTCTAATAGCTAAATTTTCATAGATTTTTGTAGTCTGTTTACAATTTTCACAACAATATTTAACATGTGTTGTTTATTTTCCCTGGAGTGAGTTAGCAATTGTCACACTAATTGAATGTCTACGCCATTATGTGAAGGGAGACACCTTTTAATATAATTGCTGGTGCAGGAACATTTAATTAGTGCTGATTCTCTCTGTTTGGTTTGTCATCACTTCAGTGAAGCCTTTCACAAACCTGAGGGTATTGATCAGCTTACAGAAGATCATACTTGACAGAGATTGATTTAGAAACCGTAATATCTGCCCCATTAGAAGGCATACAATGTTCATACTGTACATAGCCTGTAATCTGTACAAGTAATCACCCTTCTAGACTATCATCTCACTTGTACTGCTACGTGTTTGTGAACAGTTAAGACTGGATCTTACTATTTATACTGACCTTAGGATGGGGAGGTTCTGGGGCTGAAATGTACATCTAAAGAAATCTTACCTACAAATACTTACCTTGGCCTAATACTATTTGCCTGTCATCCATGAGGGTGCGAGAGTTCTTTACTGTGTATACCATGCCATTCTTAACCAACTTCCACTGCACTTGTACAACCCCAAACAGAGAGACCGCCAATCCTACAGGTTCATGCAGTAAAATTAATGTTCTACTTTTATAATTCCACCTGTGAAGGTAAAACTGGCCAAACATGATGGTCTCAGGGAAGAAGACCAACAGTGACATGAAAAACACAAGAGAGCATCGATCAGTGGAACAAAAATTAAGCTAACTGGTACTTCATCATACCAACATTTAGGGTATGTATGTACATGTACCATTGAGGATATATAGATATAGGGGTGTGTAAGTAATAGACCAACTAGTCACATACATTTCCTCTTAATAATATAATGTATAGAGATACAACCCAAGTATGATGTGAACAAGCTAAAGCTATGATGCATTGCTCTCATCTGCAGATGTGGCAAGCATTACAGCATGTCGGCAAATTGCAACTGAGGAAGTTTCCAAAATTTAGCTCGAGGTGAAAGAACAGATTTTGCATAACTTTATCAATGAAGTAACATTATCTAACCCACATGCTGACCCACACACTGACCCACGCACTAAACTGCGCATTGACTCACGCACTAAACTGCACACTGACCCGCACACTGACCCACACGCTGACCCACGCACTAAACTGCATACTGACCCACACACTGACCCTCGCACTAAACTGCACGCTGACCCACACACTGACCCACACGCTGATCCACGCGCTGACCCACGCACTAAACTGCACATTGAGCCACACAACAGGAACTTGGAGAGTTATTAACTAACAATAGCCCTTGTCAGGCTCTCCACCCAATCCTCATACTAAGTCAGCATCTAATTAAACAGGCTGATGGGCTTTAGATGCAGCAAACCCTAGGGAATTATGAGCTTGATATTGTGTATACAGTATGTATACAGTATGTACAGTATGTGTACAGTATGTGTACAGTATGTATACAGTATGTATACAGTATGTACAGTATGTGCAGTGTGTACAGTGTATACAGTGTATACAGTGTATACAGTATGTACAGTATGTGCAGTGTGTATACAGTATGTGCAGTGCGTGCAGTAATGTATAGTGTACAGTTTTACTGTAGTCTGTGCAGTATACACTGCTCGCCACAAACATACATGCGTACTATACACAGTGCCCACATCATACATGTAGTATAAATCAACTTCATGTAAATGTAGGCCGACGTGCAACATGTCACGCATACACACACTACTCTGCAAGTGCAACAGCACCAACAGCTATGTGTATATTTCTATTTCCTTTAGCAGGCTCTGATTTCAGTAATTTGCAGGAAAAATACTAATTACTGACCACTACTTATTATATAATACAACAAAATATAAAATTACTAAAACAACCACAGCATTAACTTGGCAGACTTGAATGTGCATGCCTGCATAATATTAGAGCACAGAGTAGCTGGGATGTGCATGCCTGTATAATATTAGAGCACAGCAGTAGCTGAGAAATTCTAAACAGCCAAATAATCTATTCTGATGATTCTTTTTCATGGAAATTAAATTTAAATATCTTCAAGGTCGTCATGTGACATTGCGGAACTGTATTAAAGCAACTTAATCCCTGTTCAAGGTGATAGATTGTGTAGCATGATGACTTGAAACAGTCTGACATCTAATCTACCCTTGTCTGTGAACGCTGGTCAAACGAAGAAAGAATAAGGAAAACACGTTTTTTTCCTAAAACGGCTGACTAGAAACTGCATTATTACAACCACATTCAGGTAACTACATGTATGACATTAATTTGAAAGGTTGTTTGCAGCTATGCTATGAACATCATACAGGTACATGATGCATCTGCCGGTCTAGCCTGGGTTCCCATGTGTTTGAGGTTTTCAAGTTCTGCACCCCATCCATTACTTTGAAGGTCATTGTAGGCAGACACTAAGGTAAATGCTGTACTACACCATACAAGTATATTATGTTTAACATATTCACTCACCTCTGATCTTTACATTAGCAACACAGGATAGCAGGACAGCGCCGCTGATCGTCTCCCCTGGATAATAAAACTCCTTATCCAGTTCAATGTCCAGCCCATCAATAAAGTCCATAGTACTGCTGGCTGTGATAACCCTATGTTCAGTGACTGCACCTCACCATCATTTGTCTACTAACCACAAGTGTAACAATAGGCTAACATGCTAACCTATTTTATCTACATGCACATGTCTATTATACATGTACTGTAACGTATATGTACTCGTACTGTATACTGTAAGGTACATATACTCGTATGCGTACACCTATGTGTACATTGTCATTCTACATCACCATGTGCATAAGTGCCATGTTTAATAATGAGATGTCCAACTCATGGATGGTTTGATTATCCCTAATTTGAATTTAGATTAAGGTCAGTTTAGTAGTACACAATTACACGTTTGTGTACATGTACTCATGTACATCATATGTGTGATTATATATACATGTACACTACACCTTGTACACATGCACGCACAAGTTCTACCATTTAAACTATATTTGCTAAGGGTGGCTGTTTGGTGCCCACAAATATAGTCAACTAGTAGAAGGTATGAAATAGATATGAGGTGTACTATCTACCACTTACCTGTAACATTTGTGATGTGATAAATAACGTAACGTTGTTGCCATTATATTAACTACATGTACATATACATGTACATATACATGTACATATACATGTAATATCTAGTGCTCTTATACTATACCTAGTTGGATGTATTTATACGTCTGAATGTTTTACCATCCTTCAATTTTGAAACAATAAGTGATGGTGGCTACAGTCTTGTCCAAGATATAGGCTACTGCAGGTAGAGGACCTACTGTTGAGCTGATGACTCTACTTGGGTGCAGGTGCTACTGCTGTGGCAGCTGTTACTGTGATCTATCAACTAGAGTAAGTTGGATGAGTAGTGGAGTTCACTCTTCCATAAGTGTTCTCATAGCCTGTGGCTCTGGTAAGTGTTCTCTTCATAGCCTGTGGCTCTGCTAAGTGTTCTCTTCATAGCCTGTGGCTCTAACATGAAGGTATCTACTCTTCCAAAGTCTTACCTCATTGGTCAATATTATTGATTTGCTTCTTCTGATGAGCTACTATCACTTGAAATGAAACTTTGCAATCCATAGGAGATTGGACTATCCGCATAGGTCTAATGTTTGCACATTCAAAAAACCAGGCTGAGAAGGGGGAGTATGTTTATGTACACCGCATAATATTATCATCTGCTGCTAATTGGTAATTACCCACCCTTGGAATACTACAACTATTATTCTGCTACATATTAGTTGTACCCATCAGAGTATGCAGACTGCTAGGGTCTCAACAGCCTAAATTTTAGGAGAAGGCCAACTTGGTCAAATAACTTTCCAATTCACTTCCAGGTGAATATACTGGTCTGGATCAGACACAAATCCGTATTTCATGCAAGAAACCTGTGTATGCTGATGAACTAGAGATAGTTCCCTCTGACAAAGCATAATCCCAGGCTACTGACCCTTGAGACCTAGGCCGAGTGCCCATCTTGAAACTTCTATTTTCGACCTAGGCCAATCCAAGAGGTTGCAAATTATAAATGTGGTAGACATATTAATATACGCAGATAGATACACCTGGTTTCTAGTTTGAACTGTATAGTGAACTAGATCCCCTCCCACTCAGCTTACCTCTCTCCCGGCCTTTCGCCCTCCTGGCCTACCTCCCTCTCGGCCTACCTACCTTCTTACCTCCCTCCCTCCCAGTCTATCTTCCTACCTACCTCCCACCCTGCCTGATTAGACAGCGTGTAGATGTTTTCTATGAAACGCAGAGATAAACTCGTATAAAACAAAAACAGCAAAGAACATGATCATATCACAGTGTGAGATGGGTTACAGTGCATTAGACATCAATGTAGTTATCGAAAACTTGGATTTTACTCATGGCGCATCATGGCCGAGTTACGTAGGCTAGGTATTGCAAGGATACATGCAGGCTAGGTATTGCAAGGGTACATGCAGGCTAGGTATTGCAAGGATACATGCAGACTAGGTATTGCAAGGGTACATGCAGGCTAGGTATTGCAAGGGTACATGCAGGCTAGGTATTGCAAGGGTACATGCAGGCTAGGTAAATGTAGTCATAGGTAGCAATGCCTAGTACCTACACGTATATGGAGGTACAACATGTAGACTAGGTATTGATGTAGTAAATATGAGGAAGGGTGCGAGATATAATTTTAACATAGTAGAATAATTTTAAATAGCAACAATTATAAAATTTTTTGTGTATGTCTGAGGAAGCCTTCATCATGTGTTGTAAATGCACACCTCGGATTTGACAGTGAACAGACCAGAAACCAACTTCTGCTGAGTTCATAAATTAGTTTCCTAACCCTAACCAGGTACACTTACATTTGGCTAGAGTATGTATACTGTATCTCTCATCTACATACACACCTCTTACACTGTAGATAAAATATGTTATGTATCTACAATGTATGTAATATACATATTATACTGCATTAATGTATTTACCACTGCAAAATCTACAAGCATATAATGTAGTTGCTGTTAGCCAGTTTGTCTGTACTAGACTATGCTAGGCTGTGTAGCAATTATACTGGTACTTACTTAGTTAGTCCCAGCTGCTCTACTGCACTACACTCTCTATGATGCAGCTACAAGCTGTTACTCCTTTTACTAAATACATAATAAGTAGCTACTCTATCACAGCTGATAATGTAGTGGGGAGATAACTACCAATAGAATGGAAAGTTGTACTACACAGCCAGTCAGCCACGCCCACTATTGCATGCTTACATGCATGCTTAGCTTACAATAAAAATAAACTGCTGTCCAGGTGTGTCATGGCTTTATAGAATGAACGAAAAGAAAATACATGCTACATGCGATGACCATAAATAAGTCAAGTCAGCTGTTACAGCCATTGTAGCCATCTATATAATTATAAGGGCATTAGAGTACAACATGCACTATAAAATACATGTATAGTGGCTCATGGGGAAGTGGGTGGGAGGGGGAGGGGGCACCACTGACATCCCAGGAGTGGATGCACACAGAAAGAGTAAAGTAGGGGCTGCTATATCAGGGTCTGATGGATTGTTAGCACATACACACAGCATACTTAATTATTAAGCTATGGTGGTTTTATTAAATAGCTATTGAAAACTCCAAATGTGACTATATATAGCATTACTGGTGTATAATATTATAATATAGTATAAGTACGACAATGCTGTACAATATAGTCATGCAGAATATATACACTGTACTGTATTATACACACTGTACTGTTTTATACACACTGTACTGTATTATTATACACTGTACTGTATTATACCCACTGTACTGTATTATACCCACTGTACTGTATTATACACACTGCACTACTCATATGTTATATTCACTGTACTGTATTATTATACACTGTACTGTATTATACCCTCTGTACTGTATTATACCCACTGTACTGTATTATACACACCGCACTACTCATATGTTATATTCACTGTACTGTATTATTATACACTGTACTGTATTATACCCTCTGTACTGTATTATACCCACTGTACTGTATTATACACACTGCACTACTCATATGTTATATTCACTGTACTGTATTATTATACACTGTACTGTATTATTATACACTGTACTGTATTATACCCTCTGTACTGTATTATACACACTGCACTACTCATATGTTATATTCACTGTACTGTATTATTATACACTGTACTGTATTATACCCTCTGTACTGTATTATACCCACTGTACTGTATTATACACACCGCACTACTCATATGTTATATTCACTGTACTGTATTATTATACACTGTACTGTATTATACCCTCTGTACTGTATTATACCCACTGTACTGTATTATACACACTGCACTACTCATATGTTATATTCACTGTACTGTATTATTATACACTGTACTGTATTATTATACACTGTACTGTATTATACCCTCTGTACTGTATTATACACACTGCACTACTCATATGTTATATTCACTGTACTGTATTATTATACACTGTACTGTATTATACCCTCTGTACTGTATTATACCCTCTGTACTGTATTATACACACTGCACTACTCATATGTTATATTCACTGTACTGTATTAATATACGCTGTACTCTATTACATACACTGTACTGTATTATATGCAATGTATTGTATTACTCTCTACTGTATAGCATACTAGTACACTACTGTACAATATAATAAATACGTTATACATTGTACATAATAACATAGCATACGTACATTGTACATATTACTAACTGCACTCACCCTAGTTGTTTTAGTACAATAATCCAATAGTTGTGTAGAGCCAGCCGACTACCAAGGGAATATTACACTCATAATTAAGTGAGCCACCACCTGCATGTTAAAGTCTACTTGATTGTATGCAATAAAAACACTATACTGTGTACTGCAAACACAAGCCATAATCACAAACTGCTGTAGATATACCTGTCTATATATACACTTCCATACTGAAAGAAGCCTATTGTAGTTATTATTATAGCATGTAATGTACTGTGTAGCAGAGGGCTCAGTGTACACTACTATCATATACTAGAAAGTTATCCACTCCTGCCATGTGTGGAATGACATCCTAACGACATTGTCTTGAATCACCCCACAGGAAGTCTGAATTGCTGCCCATAAAACAGAAGTTCAGAAATAGCAGATCACCTTATTTACATGTATATGGCATGGACTGACTGCTGCCTCTAATTAGTTCACTAGCAGCTTTTTAACCTGGATTCCTAAAATACAGGTTCCCTGTGGGGTTGTAGAACCAGAGCTATTGACACTAAACAGCTATGTGTAAACCAAGGCATACAGTGTAAGGTGACCTAAATTTCACATCCAGGCCAATTTGCGAAAATATTTTCCGCACACATCCGTCACAGAGTCGCGAACATACCGGCCTGGGCTAGAAGTAAAATCTTCGTTATTGTGCGAAGAAGTCAAGTGTGTCGATGAGCTAGAGATGGTTTCGTCCGGCCAAGCAAAATTCCAGGCCAATAGCCCTTCTGGCCTATGTCGGACGGCCATCTTGTGATTTTTATTTGCGACCTGGATCCGTCTAAAAGGTAGCAAAGACACCTAATACAAGTAGGAATGCAACCTTGGAAGTGTGATGTAATGTAGCCATTTTATTTAGACCTGAGCTGTGAGCTCGACCTTGTTACTGGTATCACCACACACTGTAGGATAGTACTACCCGCATAATATTGATTGCAGAAACTAAGGCTACTATTTTGCAAGTTTTGGGTTTTGTAAATAACCTGATTTCTTCACAAATCTTGTGATCACAGTTGTTGAATTGTAAGTGCACTAGTGGCAGCATATGGCCTGCCATGACTTGTATCCATTAGCAGATATTAATATCTTAATCATAACTATAGTACTACAGTGTGATAGTACTTCACCTAAATGGCTGCATCTATAAGGTTATTATTACTGAGTTTATAAAAGCACTTACCAGGTACTTGCTTGATTACTATTATAGTATGCACTTAAATGTTCTTGTAGGTATTTATTACTAACCAGCAGATGTGTAGAGTGTGGTAGATATATACTGCCAAGTCACCTTTACATACATGTACATGTACATACACACTGTGTATATGATGTGTGTGATGTAATAGACTTATTAGAGACTATACATACATGTACATGTACATACACACTGTTTATATGATGTGTGTGATGTAATAGACTTATTAGAGACTAAATACATCATTTGCATGTAGTTTTGTCACATTTGTTTTTGTATTTTACTTTTTAGCAATCAGTATCATTGCCACGTAATGAGTAAATGATATCAACTGCTAACTTAACATTATACACATAATATTATTTAATTGAGAAAACAACTTCTAAACTTCAAAGTCATAAGAGCATGTTGTAGGCCGGTAAGTCGTTTATTGTAGGTCATCACAAATTCTATACTCTATGGAGATTTCTACACACAAAACCTAATGAAGACATTGAATAATATTATAGTCACTTCAAAAATATTTGTTGCTAAAAAATAAAAAACAAAACGTAGTCTTCCTGCATACACTATGTAGCAATAGTCATATATTTTAGTTTTGTTTGAATTTAAAATAAATATAATATCCTGCTATAGCTACTCTAACTGCACATAGTTATCTATCTACTACTAGTAACCGCATGGCGTCCCTCACCACAGTTCAAAGGTCATCACCCACATTATCAGCAGGCTCGCTCTCCTTGATTACATCAAAGACATGGTGATCCCTAGCCACAATGGAACCCAGTCTAATAGACCCTTTCTCTGACTCACTGAACAGATCCCGGGGCATCGAATTCGTACCTTTGACAATGATTTTCCTTTGAACCTATGAGGAGCAAAATGCGATTACTTTTTGTAAAATACATGATGTGCACATTGCAAACAACCAACCTGCAAACATAGATGTCAGAAATATCTGCTGCTGGTACAAAAGTGTGAATACTTATGCTACATGATTGCAATTCGATATTGTTCCCCCTGCCACTGCCTTTAAAGAGAAAGTAAATTGAGAGAAGACAACTTTGAATCACAATCAATAACTTACAAGTACCCATGAATTGATGGATATTTATTTGCTGTAGATGTGGACCTACATGTACTACACTTTATAGTTCAAATTTAAGATATTAAGAGTTGCCCTCTCTTCATTGTTTCTATTGATAGAGAGAAGACAACTCTGATGTACACTGTGTAACTGCACCTAATTAATAAATAGACCCAAAGCTCTAGTATGTTCTCAGGTGAATAGGACAGTGCGAGGTAGACTACAGTCACCACAGGGTGCGAGGACACAGTTACTATAGAGTGTATATGTACGTACAAAATCAGTGCAGTTTAATAATTGTACGAACTCAACTACAAAATTATGAAACTGTTCTCACCTCATCATCATCTGAGGATTCATTGACAATGATTTTGGGGTGGGGTCCTGCACCAACCCCAAACTTCACATTAGAGGAATCTTTCTAAAACACAACATGATGAGAGATATAAGTATCAAGTACAATGCACAAACTAACAGGGGTAAACAAATAGGCAGGACTATTGATTCAATATTTCCAAACAAGAAATTTATCTACATTGTAATTGTTGAGTCATATCAATAAGCCTCATTTTCCCCATCACTTACAAATACACAATACAAACAGGAAATGCTTTGACATAGGATAATAAAATATTAGTAGACAAGGAAAAGAGTAACTAATTCATTATATAATTTATTTATAGGCTGTCTGCTATAAAAAAAAACCCATGAAAGAAGCCTAAGGGACCACCTAAAAATAAGGAACCACCCAAATAAGGAGCCACCTAAATAAAGAACCACCCAAATAAGGAACCACCTAAATAAGGAACCACCTAAATAAGGAACCACCTAAATAAGGAACCACCCAAATAGGGAAACCCGAAATAGTTGCATTTTCAAAATATCTGTTAATCCGCCCACCCGTTTTAAAGTGTGAGTTGCACACCAAGTACTTACGTGATTTGGCACAACACCATATGAAAGTACGTACATAATTACATAACTGGAGGGGGAGAAAGGCAATAAACCAATTAATGTAAATCAGCAATAGATTTGAGCCAGTATGATCCCATTCTTACCAGTAACTGACGTGTAAACATGGCTACGTAACGCACTAACCTTGTGTATTTTATTCTTTCCCAGCCGCAAGCTCTGTGAGGAATGTTTAATTGCTGGCTTAATAACAGTAGATTCCCCTAAAGCAGTTATTGCAGGATTGATGTTTAGTCCATACAGGCTGTTGAATTGTTGAGATCTAAATAGAAACAGCAAATATTTGGGAACACAAGCAGCATGACTCATTCATGTAAAGTTTGATTTTACCGAACAAATAGTAGAGAATGTTAGCCAAGTTAGTTCAGATTTCAGAGCACAAAATGTTACATTAGAACTTACAGACCCAAGATTACCACAAGCTAGACGATATACAGCTATCTATGCATATATTATGTGCACACCTGATAGGGCTAGTCGGATATATACCGCTATCTTTATCAAAGTGACTCATCTGTGTAGTTGACAGATCAGGTTTATTCCCTTCTGCTGCTTTTTCAACCTACAAACACCATGATGAATGTAGAAACAGTGGAGAGACTCACAGCAACCGGACACCAGAATAGTACATTTGTATAATTGTGTACAGTTGATGTATTCCACCCACCTTTAAAGTTACGAGGTATTTATCTACTGTATTCCACCCACCTTTAAAGTTACGAGGTATTTATCTACTGTATTCCACCCACCTTTAAAGTTACAAGGTATTTATCTACCGTATTCCACCCACCTTTAAAGTTACAAGGTATTTATCTACTGTATTCCACTCACCTTTAAAGTTACAAGGTATTTATCTACTGTATTCCACCCACCTTTAAAGTTACGAAGTATTTATCTACTGTATTCCACCCACCTTTAAAGTTACGAAGTAGTTATCTACTGCATTCCACCCACCTTTAAAGTTACGAGGTATTTATCTACTGTATTCCACCCACCTTTAAAGTTACAAGGTATTTATCTACTGTATTCCACCCACCTTTAAAGTTACGAAGTAGTTATCTACTGTATTCCACCCACCTTTAAAGTTACGAAGTAGTTATCTACTGCATTCCACCCACCTTTAAAGTTACGAGGTATTTATCTACTGTATTCCACCCACCTTTAAAGTTACAAGGTATTTATCTACTGTATTCCACCCACCTTTAAAGTTACGAAGTAGTTATCTACTGTATTCCACCCACCTTTAAAGTTACGAGGTATTTATCTACTGTATTCCACCCACCTTTAAAGTTACAAGGTATTTATCTACTGTATTCCACTCACCTTTAAAGTTACGAAGTAGTTATCTACCGCATCTTCAAGTTCCTTTCCCTTAGTAGCTGGTTCCTCGTCCTCATGTCTCTGAGTTGACAGCTTCCCAGATGATGTACACTTGGAGTGCATGGCTGATACCTGTATTATACACGTATGGTATACATGTATAATATACACATGTGTATGTTATACATGTATGATATACACATGTGTATGTTATACATGTATAATATACACATGTGTATGTTATACATGTATGATATACACATGTGTGTGTTATACATGTATGATGTACATGTACACATGTGTATGTCATACATGTATAACATGCACATGTGTACGTGTACATCATACATGTATAACATGCACATGTGTGTGTTATACATGTATAATATACACATGTGCATGTTATACATGTATGATGTACACATGTGTGTTATACATGTATAATATACACATGTGTATGTTATACATGTATGATGTACACATGTATGATGTACATGTACACATGTGTATGTCATACATGTATAACATGCACATGTGTATGTTATACATGTATGATATACACATGTGTATGGTATACATGTATAATATACACATGTGTATGTTATACATGTATGATATACACATGTGTGTGTTATACATGTATAATATACACATGTGTGTGTTATACATGTATAATATACACATGTGCATGTTATACATGCATGATGTACATGTATACATGTGTATGTCATACATGTATAACACACACATGTGTATGTTATACACATCTGCACACCTATGTGTTTCAAAAACTGAACTTACTTTTCTACTTCTTGCGATTTCTTGCGACCTTGCTTTCGATTCCTCGGTAGTATTTGTCTCCTCTGTCTGGTATTTGGTAAATTCCAAAAACACCTAAAGAAAATTCATTAAACACTTGTATGCATGTATTGTGTGTATGTAGTATGTGTATATATGTAGTATGTATATGTAGTACATGTATGTGTATGTATGTAGTATGTGTATATATGTAGCATGTGTATGTAGCACGTGTATGTAGCACGTGTATGTAGTACGTGTAGGTAGCACGTGTATGTAGCACGTGTATGTAGTATGTATATGTAGTATGTGTATGTAGCACGTGTATGTAGTATGTGTATGTAGCATGTGTATGTAGTATGTGTATGTAGTATGTGCATGTAGTATGTGTATGTAGTATGTGTATGTAGTATGTGTATGTAGTATGTGTATGTAGTATGTGTATGTAGTATGTGCACTCGACCAACTTCAGTACCAGTTCACATCTGGGCTTCATCGATTATTTTACCATATTTCTTATTTTTTAATGGATGAAAAGCAAACAAACAAAGAGACCATGCGCCCTACAGAGACCATGCGCCCTACAGAGACCATGCGCCCTACAGAGACCATGCGCGCTACAGAGACCATAGCTATATTATACAGAATAGAGAGAGAGAGAGAGAATAGGTGGGCTAGTGGAAGATACTATGGTGTATATTACCTGTTCCAGAGTAGCCTGACTAAAGCTATACTCCCCAATGTCTATCTCCTTCTTAGCTACAACAATGTCACACAATCGAGTGGTAGGTGTAATATTACATTTGCGAACAGTAAAGCATGGGTAGCATAAGGTACACAATATACATGTAGTAGGTTAAAACATATATAGATCATATGGTAGCAGTTCCCCATCTGATTTGTGGTTACCATAGTTACCATAGTGTTATACACATGTATGACGATGATAATACATTGTACGTTACAGCGCACGAAACTACTTACCAAGTTCTAAGATCTCAAAGCTCTTAGCCAATGAAGTGACCTCATTTGCTGCAATCTTATAGGCCACACGAGGTCCGAACTGTTCTAGGATGTACGTGGAGGGGAAATAGTGGTATATAAAATTGTGTAGCTTGTCTATTTCACTGACAAGTACCGACTCTTTCATACTAGCTAGCTTCACCTCCAGCTGGTAACCATTACCGAACCTTGTCTTTAGGTGTTGTGTTGTGCCAAGACATCTACACCAAAAACAAAGCATACACTGGTAATAACTGGGAGCTTTATAACAATTTCTACTCTACACAAAAGCTTGCAAGCAGCTGTAGCCTGGTGGTTAGAGCTCTAGATTTTCATGTGGAATATCCAGATTTGATTCCATTCGATTTCATTGGTATTGGTAGGAAGTGTATCAAACTTTATTACGTTCTTGTGCTGCCCTGGCACAGATATTGTGGTCCCGTGCTGCCCTGGTACAGATATTGTGGTCCCGTGCTGCCCTGGCACAGATATTGTGGCCGTAATTAAAATCTTGCAACACCCAGTGTTTGTAATAGACGTTTTCCAATCATACCTTTGACAACATTGACATGTAACTGTTAGTTACAATACATACATATAGCATGCCTTCGGGACCCAATTTTGGTCACAATATAATTTGATCAAGATTTATGCTAATCACAGGAGGTAATCACAGAATGTGATCACAGAACGTGAACACATTGACCCAAGTATATCACAAAATTTTCTCTGGTGGGAAAGAAAGATCGGCTAATAATAGTATGAATTATCGCGAGTTTCGACCAAACTAAATTCCAGGTCGAATATAATTTTGTCCTTGGTCATGTGATTATTATCAAACTTTTGGCAGTGACTTAGGTTGGACCATTCGATACACGGAAGCAAACTATAAGTTTTACTAAATGTCCATCCTTGAAAAAAGTGTTGCTATACCTTACAGCTAAATATTCCAATATAAGTTTGATGTTGAAATTCCATAAAATAGAAGAGCAATGACATAATAATGTAGTATGTAACCTCGTATATAGTAATAGCGTTATATACACATAGAACTAACATATGTCATACTGGACATAAGGCTACACCTACTTACTCTAACTGTCCATTTATCATGATACCAATTCTTCGGCATAACGCATCAGCCTCTTCCATGTAGTGGGTGGTTAGGATAGCGCCCCGCCCTGACCCTTCTATGCTGTGGTTTATAGCATCCCAGAATATTCTCTTAGACTGAGGATCCATACCGGTAGATGGTTCATCTAACAATACAACCTGAGGGTCACCCAACATTGCCATAGCAAAGCTGAGCTACAAATACATATAAATTGAGATTATAAATAGAAGAAATTGTGTTACTAATTGACAGACAGCTTCCATGCGATATATTAGGGTCTGAGTATAGGCCTAGTCTGATACATGCAAGATCTACATGTATGTGTACAAGCACAGAACTGATACTAGTGAAGAATAGTTGGTAGTTGTCTACTCTTGGTCGCGTATAGCCTGGGCATCCAATCCATGTATGTACCTACATGTAGGTACATGTATGTACATGTACCTACATCACTTATATTAGTCACAGGAGAGAGTATATACATGTAAGTTATACAGGTGAAGCCATTTCCACTTGTATGATATGACCTTCCTTAACCACATATACAGAATGGCAATTATTATATTTAATAAAGTTTACCTTTCTCTTTGTTCCTCCTGACAGCATCTTGGTTTGCTTGTTGGCATGCTCATGTAACTGCAGCAACTCTATAAAACTGAATATTGGACAGTGCGTTTACATAGGTATTCATACTAACACTTACTACTAACTATGTACTCATACTAACACTTACTACTAACTATGTACTCATACTAACACTTACTTTTGACTAACCATCTACTCATATCAACACTCACTACTGGCTAACTGGGTACTCATACTAACACTCACTACTGGCTAACTGGGTACTCATACTAACACTTACTACTGACTAACTATGTACTCATACTAGCACTTACTACTGACTAACTATGTACTCATACTAGCACTTACTACTGACTAACTATGTACTCATACTAGCACTTACTACTGACTAACTATGTACTCATACTAGCACTTACTACTGGCTGACAATGCCGACTACAGTAGGATGGTAACCTCTAATGATGCTGTAGACTGCCAGATGTTCTCTTATCGTGATGTTCGGCCAGACAGAGTCAAACTGAGGACAGTAACCCATCTGCTTGTAAGCCTCTGATAGGTTCAGGTGAATATTTGTATCTCCTGATCTTACCTGCATTATATACATACAATATAACATACTTTACCTGCGGTATACATCATATGCATTATATACATACAATACAACATACTTTACCTGTGGTATACATCATACATGTACATTATATACATACAATACAAATGGATATACAATGTACATCCAGTATAGTCTACAGTGGAAGGTATTTGCTATCTGCACAGAGTAGATAATTATGCTAGTTTGGTACAGTGATATCTGTATTAAACAAATAATGTACTACACCGATTTGAACATTGTTTCTTTTTATTGATTTTCATAACAGTTGATTGGAATTATACCATGAGAAGAGAAAGTGGTAGCATAATACAGACTATAATAGATGCACATTCTCTGGTATCGTTTAAGCATGTCACGAAACAATACGCAATTCTATCAGATTAAGTTTGGCAAATCAGCAGATGTGGAATGAGTAGAACGAGGAGTTATCTACCCTTTTGTTCAAAGAGAGAATAAGTCTATCTCAGTAAGTACAGGCTACATGTGCATGTACTTACTAGCTAGCCTACAGTGTATGTGCTTAGTTTGACAGGGGCTATCTATCACTATCGTGAAACAGCAAATGCATGTAATACACAGAGTGTAAACTCCTGTGGAAATGGGTGTTGTCCCTTGCTTTAGTTTTATACTCGTATTTAACTAAGTATAATGATCTGTATCGTACATATGTATAGCGAGAGACTTACCACACCAGCGTCAGGAGTTATCTCTGCTGTTAGCATGTTCATTGTTGTCGACTTTCCCGCACCATTGGGACCCAATAGCCCGAGAACCTCATCAGGCATCACCTGAAAGCTCAAATTCTTTACAGCAATCATAGACTTCATTGATGACTTGACTGCTGGTCTCAGAAACTTCTTATGTAGACTGTGAACTCGCAGCACAGGCTAAAATTTATATATAACTATTACCACAGGCTATTTGATGCCCACAATAATACACAACCTGAGTTTTTCGTTACAGCAACACGGTACACCACCACAGCACGGTACACCACCACAGCACGGTACACCACCACAGCACAGTACACCACCATAGCACAGTACACCACCACAGCACGGTACACCACCACAGCACGGTACACCACCACAGTACGGTACACCACCACAGTACGGTACATCACCACAGCACGGTACACCACCACAGCACGGTACACCACCACAGCACGGTACACCACCACAGCACGGTACATCACCACAGCACGGTACACCACCACAGCACAGTACACCACCACAGCACGGTACACCACCACAGCACGGTACACCACCACAGTATAGTAACACCTGATGCTATACACATATATATCAAAGGAGTATATACATTACATAATTGATATACTACACACCTCAACAGAGCTGACAGATGATCTGGCTCCCATCTCCACCTTTCGTCTCTCCTCTGCCACGTCCTCATCCTCTTCCACTATAGTGCAGGTGTTTTCAGTCACATGTGTGCCGTCCTTATATGAGGATATCTGGGACCTCAAGCTTTTACCACAACTCACGGCATCAACCAACCTCAGCAGAAATATTAACACTGGCACCCAGATGAACGGCTGTAGGTATTACATTATACTCAACGTATATTAAGTAGATATTATATGATGAGTATATCAACATTGTGTATGTATTTATACATAGATGAAGCTGGCATACACACATGTACTACATTGTACAAGCATAATATACATTATATAGAATAGTAGACTAGTAGACTCACAGCTATGAATACAGGTAGTAGCCTGTTTTCCCATAGGAAGTAGGACCTGAGTCTAATAACTGGTATACTACTCTGCTGGGTGTAGCTCTGTTTCACATCAAACTGTAAGTATTTGTTGCACTGTTTAGTAAAAATATAATACTCTCCAAATTCAACGTTGCATTATATAAACAATGATATATTATGTAGACTGTAAAGTACAGCAATACTTATGTATAGTAGTAGTACAGCAACATACATGTATGATTATAGAGCAATACAGTAATACATGATGCTGAGTAATACAGTAACACATGATGTGCATGTAGAGTAATACACGATGCAGAATAATACAGTAATACATGATGTACATGTAGAGTAATACACGATGCAGAATAATACAGTAATACATGATGTGCATGTAGAGTAATACATGATGCAGAGTAATACAGTAACACATGATGTACATGTAGAGTAATACACGATGCAGAATAATACAGTAATACATGATATACATGTAGAGTAATACACGATGCAGAGTAATACAGTAATGCATGATGTACATGTAGATTAATACACGATGCAGAGTAATACAGTAATGCAAAACCTTAAGAAGGTGCATAAAGAATCCGCTGGCTGTGTAGAAAGGGTTTATAAATGTAAACACAATATGAAACGTGTCAGCGACTCCTCTGTGGTAGTCATTCTCAGACATGGCTGTCATCCCAATCGGCACAAAGAACACAATATTCAACTGAAATTATAAATATCAAAACAGATGATATGCTAAATAATAATAATTGTATGCTGGGCACTTAAAATGGCACACAAAAATTTTATTACAATCACATGCAGGCATACATTATATAATCATATGCAGGCAAATATTGCAAATGTAAGAAATATATATAAACTGTGCCATACTCCACTTCAACATTTACATGTACAGATTGGGAGAGCTGTGGAGTCATATCCACAATGGAAAAAGGGAGACAGCAAACTGCCCTGTAGCATTTTTTACCGTATAGCGTATTTACCAGAATGCATAGCGTCTGTATTAGACCTTGACTGTTAGCTGCCATATCGAAGCCATAGGAGAAGATATAGAGGAAGAGCATATATATGGGTATATACTGTAGCAGGAATATCGCTGTTGATAACAATGCACCAGGTTCAATCAGTGGTCGAAGCTACAAACATTGCATCAATTATAGTGCAGAGCGACATGTTATTTTCCTATGGTAACCCCAGACAGTAGTAAAGAAGGTGCTTTGCAGGTGCTGATGATGTTACAATGCTTTCATGTAGGCAGTGCAAAACCCACCAGTAAACATCCCTAATCGGGTAAAAGTGAATCTACTGCGTTACTAAAATCTTTATACATATGAAGAGAATAGTGACAAGAAGTTGTGTCCTCATGCTTATTACTAGAATAATATTCTACCTGGAATACTAGGAAAGAGAGTATGAGGAATATGCCGACCACCATATACTGAGCCCAGTCCACAGCACAGATTGATAACCAGTAGAGATGGGGAGGTAAGCCAGAAATCCTTAGTTGACTCTTTGCCTTCGACTACCAATAATATAGGTAGTAAAATCACCTTGCAGCTCCAGAAAACATTTATACAGTGTAGGTAGCCACATGTCAACATTTTATCTACTGAGCAGTGTTTATGGACTGCAAGCTAGCAAAACACAGAGCTAAATGGTTAATGGTAGCGATTGAGTTTAGTTTCTGTAAAATAATACAATATTATATAATACATATCATATAATACATATTATATAATACATGTTATATAATACATATTATATAATACATATTATTCCATTTCTGATAAATATTGGTATAACATCATGCAATGCCATAGAATACATGTATTGTAGAGCAGGCATGTAATATCTACATATGTTTACTTACTGTTCTATCAACAACAGCCGTCTGAGCGAAACTAGAAGGGAGAAATGTCAGAGCAAATCCCACCATAACAGAGAAAGTGAAGATGGAGCCATGAAACAGATATCTGGGAGCGATGGACCCCCATGGTTTGCTCTTCGCTACCACCTGTAATGATATGTGTGTATGACTCTGCAAGTCATTGTACTATAGAGTAGGGATTATTCATAACTTAGTGGCTGCAAGACATGAAACTCGCAGATTGAAAAGACGATGTGAAGTATCCACTAGAACAGTGGTCTGGACATATGGCCTACTAGTATAAACACATTAGTGAGTACAGTCTAGTTTAGTGCAGTGTGTGACGACCGAATCTGTCTATTTTTCCCAGTTTAGTTTTCCCAGGCCTACTTGCCACCACTAAACTAAACTAAACTGTACTTACTGATTTACATGTATACTATTAGGCCTGATGCCCAGGCTGTGATGTTTGAAGGTATAACTTCAAAAGAGAGGACAATTCCACTGCAAAACTCTGACAATTTGATTGTAATGTTTTATTATTTAATATTTATGTGTAAGGGAAACTCAACTTCAAATACAAAAACTTTAAATTGCATTGAGAGAAGTGTCAATGCCGCCATGTTGGTGTTAGAAATGAATAAGGATGGAGTTCACCCACTATTGTATTAGTATACAGTACAGTGTACCATTTCATTGTACCAACCTTATTGTATCCACCTCACCTGCTCCTCTTCTAGCAATGCATTTTTGAACAATCTACCAACCTATGACAATTAGTGGCAAACAACAACAATGATTGTACATGTAGTACGATGAGCTAAATTTGCATCACTTACTGTATTGTTATTGTATGCTGTGTTACCATTCTGTTCAATGTTAGTAGCATTTACTGTGCTGGTTCCACCCCTTTCTCTCAGGGTAAGGTCAGTGAGTAGATTAAGTAGTGTTGGTAGACTGTGAATCCATGTATCATTGTAGAGCAATTGTACTGAGACGGGGTTATTAAAGCCACCTGACTAGATTCAAAAAGGGTTTGTTACTTAGTCCATTTAAACCCATTATTTGATACTAGATATATTGGACAAGTACAATTCATGGCAAATGGAACAAAACAAAGACGAAAACGACCGTGGTGAGTGAGAATACAGTTATTGGACTTGAGGGTGATAAAATATACTGTAACCATAGCTACTGTATATACATGTACATGTACTACATACTGTAACCATAGTTACAATATTCATACCGTAACCAAGGTTCTAATACATCTACTGTAACCATGGTTACCGTATATATTACAGACAGATACATGTATAGGGTTATCGTAAATAATGTACAAGCCGGTAACCATGGTTACATAGACATAGCGCAGCAAGACTTACGGAGACTTGTACCCCAAAGTGGAAGGATGTGATGTTGAGCTCATCTGTAGAGTTGAGGAGCCTGGGTACCAGTCCAGTGAGATTGTAGACTATAGTCGGGGTAAGACTGTCTGTGTGGACTGCAAGATTAGAGGCAGGCAGAAATAGTGGTTAGATATATTAGGTACACAGGCATATAATATATACATATGTTCACTTTCCATAGATAGTGAGAGTGGTGAGAAGTTAAATAATCGTCTAACCTGAATCATTGAGGAAAGCAAAACGTCCTGCAAAGTTGGAGAATGTGCTCTCAATGTCCAGAGTGATAGTCGACTGTGGTGGATTGTATTGAATATCAGAGAACCTGAGGGTGATCGCAGCGATTAGGATAAGTATGATTGGTAGAATAATACGCGAGAAAGTAGCCATCTTGTCTCTAATTGATATTAATAATCTGATCCAAGCCAGTGATAGAAATACCTAAAAGTAACGCATTTACAAACATGTACATATTCCAACTGTACACTTCAACTCACTCAACTATCTTGTATGTACAATCTACAACATATATATCTATTATGTCTGGTGGGGGAGGGGGGGAGAAGACACCCCACCCTCAGGTATCCTATCAACAAACGTGAAGAGTGATTGTCTAACTAATATTACCTGGAAGGCAGAAGGTTTGAGGGCGGCTTCCTGGGGGCTGAGCATTTCCTTTAAGCGAGGCAGAGTTTTCCTAGACCGGCCAGTGACTGTAGAGAGCTTGTGTTGGAGTCGTGGCATCTTGTGACCACTCGTACCACCTAACGCAGTCAGGTCTCCAAGCTCCGCCTCTTCTATCAAACATATTAATATACAAAATGTACATATACATCTAGATATTATGTCTATACACGCACTGTTGTAGTATCAGTTTTAAGTTAGTCATGACATTGTCTATATTTTCAGTAAAGAGACTATTTCGTAGATCATAGCTTACTACTTTGTTCTTCGCCCATGCTAAGTATTTGAGATTAGCTTTAGAATTTCCACAGACCAAAGAAACATTCGCTCGAGTTCAAAGCGAAGTTACCAAGTCTGTTCACTCAAAGATAACTCTGCATCACCAGCTTGGTGGCAATTAGTTGTTGGTAAACTGTCACTAAAATTTTGGAGTTGTCTTACCCTTGAATTGGATTAAATAGCAAATTAGCCAAATGACTGTACTATAAAAACACGGCAATTTCTGTAGGTCGTTAGGTTGCTTAGTCCACGTTGTAAGCAAGACAACTCCAAATTAGTGACACATTTTTACCTAGAGTGGACAGTCTTGGTAAAGTCCATTTTACCTAGAGTGGACACTCTTGGTAAAGTCCTTGCTCAAAGTGAAATTTTCCAAGACTAGTAAATTCATGCTCCACACATGAGAATTACCGGACCACAGATTGCTGGTTATACATCTATTGCTCCTATTTTATATTAGAGACATCAGTCCTTACCACTCTCAGCAATCTCAGCTAACCTAAGGAAGACTTCCTCTAATGTAGTCATTGATATGCCGTAAGTCACAATACCCAGCATGGACGCTCGTTTTATCAGATCATGTCCTACAGCCTCCTCCAGAGTGTGGAATAAATCTACAACAATACATATACAGAGTGATAGTACATACCGTACAAGTAGATTGTTTGTAATTAAATATGGTACGAAACATATACAACCATACATACATGTACATGTATTATGTGTTGCACCGCAATATAACACACACATGTAATTAAAACAATGAGTTAGAAACAGAAACTTAGTACGAGAGTGTCAACACTCAACCTTACGATGTGATGATACACATGTTAGTACGAGAGTATCAACACTCAACCTTACGATGTGATGATACACATGTTAGTACGAGAGTATCAACACTCAACCTTACGATATGATGATACACATGTTAGTACGAGAGTATCAACACTCAACATTACGATGTGATGATACACATGTTTGTACGAGAGTATCAACACTCAACCTTACGATGTGATGATACACATGTTAGTACGAGAGTATCAACACTCAACCTTACGATGTGATGATACACATGTTAGTACGAGAGTATCAACACTCAACCTTACGATATGATGATACACATGTTAGTACGAGAGTATCAACACTCAACATTACGATGTGATGATACACATGTTTGTACGAGAGTATCAACACTCAACCTTACGATGTGATGATACACATGTTAGTACGAGAGTATCAACACTCAACCTTACGATGTGATGATACACATGTTTGTACGAGAGTATCAACACTCAACCTTACGATGTGATGATACACATGTTAGTACGAGAGTATCAACACTCAACCTGATGTGATGATACACATGTTAGTACGAGAGTATCAACACTCAACCTTACGATGTGATGATACACATGTTAGTACGAGAGTATCAACACTCAACCTGATGTGATGATACACATGTTAGTATGAGAGTATCAACACTCAACCTTACGATGTGATGATACACATGTTAGTACGAGAGTATCAACACTCAACCTGATGTGATGATACACATGTTTGTACGAGAGTATCAACACTCAACCTTACGATGTGATGATACACATGTTTGTACGAGAGTATCAACACTCAACCTTACGATATGATGATACACATGTTAGTACGAGAGTATCAACACTCAACATTACGATGTGATGATACACATGTTTGTACGAGAGTATCAACACTCAACCTTACGATGTGATGATACACATGTTAGTATGAGAGTATCAACACTCAACCTTACGATGTGATGATACACATGTTAGTACGAGAGTATCAACACTCAACCTTACGATGTGATGATACACATGTTAGTACGAGAGTATCAACACTCAACCTTACGATGTGATGATACACATGTTAGTACGAGAGTATCAACACTCAACCTGATGTGATGATACACATGTTAGTACGAGAGTATCAACACTCAACCTTACGATGTGATGATACACATGTTAGTACGAGAGTATCAACACTCAACCTTACGATGTGATGATACACATGTTTGTACGACAGAGGCATTACCTCTACTCTTTTTTTAACCATAATAAAAAACTTACCAATTTTACTTCCGCTATTAATCCCAGGTAGGAAAGCAAAGATCTATAGAGATCTTTTTTAACCATGATACTTTGTTCAATTCATAATTCCCCTCAATATAGATACTTTATAAACTATATGTACGTGTGTATGTGTATGTAGAGCAGGTACCTGGAAACCTATCAGCCTGCTCTAGGGGTAGGTTGAAACACACCTCCAAACCGTGACGATGCGAGAGCACACCCCCTGGTACTATACTTTCCACAATCTGCTCTACTTCTCCACTTTTATATTTCTTAGGGTGAACAACCAGGCTAAAGCACAGTGCATATATATGAGTTTGTACAAGTATTTATACAATATATGCCAACATGCACACACCTTATATCCACATAATTATGTGGCCTATTCGAAGTAGAATGTAGTAAAAACAATACAAGTGTGAAGTTACAAATATAATGGTACATTAAATAAAAACATGAAAAAGTTCATAGTGAATTGATGTACTGCAAATAAAGGAAAATAATAATTATAACGTAAACAAACAATATATAAGATATCGCACTCACTTGAGGTTATATCCAATACCAAACTTAGTTTTGAGGTAAATGGAGGAGCCACAGCACCTCAGCTTCCCTTTCGATACTATGGCCTTCCTGTCCGCCAGAATGTCGGCTTCGTCCATAAAGTGAGTACTCAAGAGAATAATCCTCCCATACTTCTTATTCTTGAGTAGCGTCCATAAATGGCGGCGAGATTTTGGATCCATTCCAGCAGACGGTTCATCCAAGAATATGATCTAGAATGTACATAATTAGCAGATAGAGTGAGAATTACAACTCTGAGCAATAGTGTATAAATTGAAAGTAATAACATGCAGAACTAAGGCTACAACCATTCCTCAGAATCCTTGCCATATATGATGACTTGTGGGCTTACACCAAACCCACCATGTTACTCACCTTACGGTTACCAATGAACCCACCATGTTACTTACCTTAGGGTTACCAATGAACCCACCATGTTACTCACCTTACGGTTACCAATGAACCTACCATGTTACTCACCTTAGGGTTACCAATGAACCCACCATGTTACTCACCTTACAGTTACCAATGAACCCACCATGTTACTCACCTTAGGGTTCACACCGAACCCACCATGTTACTCACCTTACGGTTACCAATGAACCTACCATGTTACTCACCTTAGGGTTACCAATGAACCCACCATGTTACTCACCTTACGGTTACCAATGAACCCACCATGTTACTCACTTTAGGGTTTATACCAAACCCACCATGTTACTCACCTTACGATTACCAATGAACCTACCATGTTACTCACCTTAGGGCAACCAATGAACCCACCATGTTACTCACCTTAGGGCTACCAATGAACCTACCATGTTACTCACCTTACGGTTACCAATGAACCCACCATGTTACTCACCTTAGGGTTTACACCAAACCCACCATGTTACTCACCTTACGATTACCAATGAACCCACCATGTTACTCACCTTAGGGCTACCAATGAACCCACCATGCTACTCACCTTAGGGTTACCAATGAACCCACCATGTTACTCACCTTAGGGTTACCAATGAACCTACCATGTTACATACCTTAGGGCTACCAATGAACCCACTATGTTACTCACCTTAGGGTTACCAATGAACCTACCATGTTACTCACCTTAAGGTTACCAATGAACCCACCATGTTACTCACCTTAGGGTTACCGATGAAGGCAATACCAACAGATAGCTTCCTCTTCTGTCCACCACTGAGGTTCCTGGTGTAGCAGTCGGCTTTGTCTATGAGGTCAACCTCTCTGAGTATTTTCTGAACCTGATGGCAGACAAGAAATAGCAGGCGTTCATCGAGTAGAAACAACAAATACAATGTATGTAGTGAAGATGACTTACTAATATTCCACCATTTTTTGTGAATCCCAAACAAAAAATAATGTTCATGTCCATGTCTGAGAGATATCAGCTACTCCCACACTAGTTGTGTGCAGATGGTTGAGCACTGATAGAGAGGTATGGAAGCGTATGTACCTCTGTATCCATAGATGACTCTTTAATGCCCTTAAGTGCTGCGTAGAGGTGAAGATGTTCCCTGCACGTCATGTTATCTACCAGCACGTCGTACTGCGGACATAATCCCGTGAACTTCCTGATCTCTCGCATATCAAATGTATCTCTTATATCCTGGAGGTACATATTATTATAGCCTTTACAAATAGTGGTGCATCACAAAGGGATACAAGAGAAAGTGGTACAAGATATCTACGATCTCTTGGCACGCTGATTATAAGTTTTGATTTGTTACATTAACAGTGATTAGAATTACTATTTGTGATCCAATACATACATTGTATTTCAACAATGTTAACTACTGACCCTGCCATATATAAACGCTGTCCCCTGGGTAGGCGGAGTCAACCCTGTGAGCATATTCATTAGAGTTGTCTTACCAGCACCGTTATGTCCCAAAATGCATGTGATCTCATTCTCGTATATATCTAGTGTAATACCTGCGGTAAGGTAGAGTAATGAGAACAATTAAGGTACACCTTAGTCAAAGCACCAATCATTTAGAGGCAATATTCCTAATATAAGGAAATAAAAAGACAAAATATGGAAGGAACATGATCAACATAACAGAGTGAAAAATAACATTAAAAGTGAAAAACTGATTGATGCAGTGGTTCATCTATATCTAGTGACTATCACGTGGTCAGAGAGTTATCTGATAGGCTGGCAGTAGACTAATCAACAAATCTGATTGGTTGAGATGTCACACCACACTGACCTCTCACAGCATTCACAGGGCCTGCTGATGTAGTATAAGTCTTCTTAATGCCAAACAGTCGGAGTTTGTTGAGGTCTTTGAGCTCTTCAGGAACTGGCTCTATATGCTCACAGTCACTCACACTCTCATATGTGATCTGTGCAGAGAGGTCAGTGTCCTTAGTACCATAACGCATACGGTTTCTCCAGTAGTTTGGTTGAAAACAGTAACATAGTGGTTGCTTTTTACCATATTCACCTAGTGATGCGGATAACATCTTATATCACGTATATCACCTACATGTATGTATAACCCAAGCCTATACCCTATAACACAAAACATTTGGTAATACGTAGACATACAGAATGTCTCAATATTCAATAGTTCCAGTCTACACTGTAGTGTCGTACATTGCATAGCACACAAATAATACAGCTATTTTCTTTTTGGTTGTAAGAGCAGCTGATATTTATATGTTGTATAACGAGAGATTGATCTTACCAATCATAGCATCCCTTTAATTAAATATATACACACCTGGGACCACCTTGTCCAACCAGATGGCCAGAAAGAAGTAGAGTACAGAATCAAATGCAAGCATAACTATCGGAATGATGAGAGGGAAATCTCCAAGGTAGAGGGATTCCCATGTAAGTCCTATCTGTGCGACATCGAGGTAGATAGCCTGTTAGCAGATAGTAACACCACTTTCAGACGATACTGTATAGACCACAGAGTGACATACACCATATAGTCTTAAAGTACTTACCTTTGACCCATAAAGTTGTGAGACCTTTAACTTAATTTAATAACTGTTTCACCCTGTTGCTAATATAATATATATATTGTAATGTGATACTACCATTAGCTTCACATATACTCAGTGTCAAGTACTTACTCTCTCTATAGCTATACTCAGAGCAGTAGGTGACATTAGACAGAGCAACAGTTGTACAGGTAGGGGTAGAATGGAGGATGGTGTACCATTAGCGTCGTATACTGTTGTAAAACTGACTATAAAGAAGAGCGAACTAACGGTGGTTGTAGCTAAGACAGCGACTGGTCCAGCTACCTACAAACAGTGTAGAATGTGTGGCTACAATATTGTATAATAAAAGGCATATGGTCATAACATACAGTGTATATAACATAATACGAGTATACTAACTTGTACATTGTATGTTCAATTCTTTACACATCTACCTATATAACTCATAGCTAGCACCTGTTGGTGCACCATGCTGTATTGTACAGGTACTTGTTACATAGCTATGCATGTCCATGTACATACTACATAGACATTCAATGTCATGAATTCATCTGAAATGGAAGGTAATCAACACAAGTTAGCAGATGAGTGGACAATAACACTGACTACTCAAGTTGTTTACTCTCGCATAGATACACAGATATAAATAGAATGGATTTCTCCCCATGTGGTGGTTTCTAAACCTATAATCGTCTTCTCTTTGATCATCAGATATGGATAATAGAAATCAATACTGTATTGACCTGGTTGTGTCCATACTATGCATGTCATGTGAACATTAGGTATGATATTTGGCAGGTGTAATAATAGGTAAGTACAGGTACATATACATGTGTATAATGTGTATAATGCTATTGTCAATATATCAATGATTACATATATTGTGTGAAATTGATCATCATTATTCACTTTGTCTGTTTCTATGCTAAACAAATACGATTATGCTAATATAGTATTTACATTGTAACAGCCTGCATTTGTTTATGCTGCTATAATACCTGTAGGAATAGATTTCCTATAAATACAGTCCTAGAGATGTGCTGCTCATGTTGACCAGTCAGTCTGTAGAAGTTTAGTTGGTCACCAGGTGAGAGTATTGTATAATCGTATGTAATTATTATGTAAGTGGAATTGAAGTGTCTCCTTCTCTAATCATACACGGTTATATTCAAACAGGAGTTATGATTCCATGTTGGGTTATAGACTTGTAGCAATTATTTCCTAACTTTGGTGATACCCTGTTCTGTACAGTACTGTAGGTATTTAGTAGAGAACCAGTGTTTAGTGAGTAGAGTATATTAGTATTACATGTACATATAGTTTAGCAGCTATTATTACTTGTTTTAGATGATGCACCCTAGTCAGGGATGTGCTATTTTTATGAACATGGGATGAAGTCTCTGACTGCTCAGTGATAAATTCTAAAAATTCTTTGCAGAAAAAAAGACTGAAATTGTTTCCTAGTATTGTAAATAATTAAATACTTAGAACAGGTAGAAATATATATTACTGTACAAACTATAATGAGTGTAATTATGATGTATATAATACAATGTATATTATATACATATTATCTACATATTATTGCTATAACTATGTATATTATATACATATTATCTACATATTATTGCTATAACTACTTATGCAGATGAATGGTTCAGGTTTAATATAATATATTTTACATAATTATTGGCTTCACACAGTTGTATCAAAGGATATCGTCTGTTGACCATTAAGTGTATAATGGACAGGGTGATCAAGTAGACGAATCAATGTATAATTGTACATTATATTTCTAGGAGAACTTTAGACGCACAGTACACTACACAAGACCCATGGATGTGAAGATAGCGACAGGGAAAGCAGGTGCTGGTATAACTACAGTGTTTGGAATAGACAGGTCTGATACTAGTACGTTATTTGATGATATCCAGCTGACTAGACCAGTAAGAGGACAGACTGCTGATGTTGACGAGGATGACAGGTACTTTGAGTACATGACGGCAGCTCTAGAGGCAGAGAATGAACACTCTAGCACACAAATCGTCATACATCTGCCCCATGCTACTGACGGCATAGAGGAGAAAGTCATTACTGCTGCAGCTAACACTAACCCACGTAAGATTTTAACAAGTAAAAAATAATGTTAGCTATGCTTTGATTTTTCTCCTCCAGATATATCACTAAACAACAGTAGGAAAAGTAAAGGAGAAAAATGTACTCAAATTGTTGTTTCAAATTCACTATATGCGTTTATTTGATTCGAACAGACAACGGTAACCGTCACAAAGGACAACTCCCTCCACCGTCTAGGAATGCTAACAGAAGCTCAGCTCAAGATGCACCTCCAACACACGCCATGGCCATGTGTGAGGTCTTCAACTTCACAAACGGAGTGATAGACCAGCTGAGGTCACAGGTTGCTAGTCTTCCTATTGCTGGTAGGTATCACATGGGGAAACCCAGACACACCATGAGAAAGAAACACAACTCCAGTAAGAGGGTGGCTAAAATAGATCTATATATTCCTGAGAGAGAGTTTCCGGCATCAGCTTCCAGTTCAGAGCAGACACGTGCTGCAAGACGAACGTTAGGTAAGAGATTATCAACTATATCTAGGATTAGACAGACGTATGCCAGCTGTGTAGAAGAGTTCCAAACTGATCCCAATATTGAAAAAACATTGAAAGTCAAAAATATTGAAGTGCCTCAAATTTTTGCCGAGAAAAAGGAAGGAGAAAGTGAAAGTCAGCCGCATAGATTGATAGATCTAGTTTATGGATATGCAGCCACTACTGAGGATATGAGAGGTAGACAGGAATGCAGTGAACTTGTACTGCCTAGCCTAGATCTCCACAGAAACTCAAACAGCTCTATCGGGTCGACAAGACAACCTTCCGAACATGGTAACAGTAATTACGAGTTCCCACCCACAGACCCACTGCCAATTTTACCAAAGATAGAAAGAAAGGGAGAAGAAGCAATAAACATTTATAGAATAGCAAAAAATAGAGCTAGAACTAGAACACAAAATTCAGAAACTGAAGGCAGTGCTGAGGAAACATGTTTACATATGTCATTCCTAGCAGGAGCAAAGGTTAGGCAGGTGATGCATAAGGACAAGCAGACGCCAAACATACTATCCAATAGGAATGCAGTTAGAACTCGACAACAGAGTAGAACATTTAATGGAAACAGAAGTAAAGAAATTTCCATGAGTAAAACTAGTAATGAAGACGAGAAATTGAAGAGTGGACGAGGATCAAAGCAGCGTAAAATGTTCTTAGAGTCGGACTACAATCAATTCTGTCACAGAAAGGTGAAAAGATTAGGAGCTTTGTCGAGAGAGAATTCCAAAAACGAACTACAATATAACAGTAACTTGATCTCCAAGCCATATGACCAGCACCAGGCCATGCAATATATTAAGTTAAAGATAGGAGATCTAGTGTCTGCCAGCCCTATAGCAGAGCTGACCCCTAGAAGTATGGAGAGAGTTAGCGTCTACACAGAGGAAGATGACCTTGACATAGATGACACAGAGTCAGCTGTGGATCTGGGTTGAAGCCAGATAGCAATTGTTGACTTGCGCTACATAGTCAGCTGTTTACATACTTTGTAGAGTCAGGGGATCGTAGTATTAATCCTGATACCTACTAGTGTAAGTACGATTGCATGTATACCGAGAATTTCACTGCACATTAAAATGTAGACGGACAATGTACATTGTGAATGAAAAGTAGTGCTACTAATAAGTATTCAATAAAATGGCTGAGATGTTACTCCACAATTTACAAATTTACTAACATAATCTTTTAATATTACATGTAATGTAATGGATAGCTTACTGTAGTTTTAGTGATTTTCTCTTTTTTATATTTCTTTGTAAGAATTATTTTAATTTTGAAATTTAACTAGATATAGTCGTTTAGTAGAGCACATTCTTACTCCTGTTCTCTGTCATCTATTGTGAAAGGGATCTCAAATTCGATAGAAAAAGTGAGCAATGAGACCATCGCCATTGGACACCAGTGAATACATGTACATGTACATCACATTGTACTCAGTACTTCAAGCCTCAAATACTTTAAACTCTGTACATTATTTCTCTCACCATGTGCATAGCCATGTGCATTTTTCTGTATAACATTAGTGTATAGTGATAGATAAGCCTAACCAAAAGGATCACTGCAACTGATAGCCTTACGTCATGATAGTAGAGTTTCAGCCATTTTGAGCAGTCAGTACATATTGTCAGCTTATATGGAAGTATCTAGTGTGTATCATGGTA
This sequence comes from Bugulina stolonifera, assembly GCA_935421135.1. NCBI lineage: Eukaryota > Metazoa > Bryozoa > Gymnolaemata > Cheilostomatida > Bugulidae > Bugulina > Bugulina stolonifera. The sequence continues at coordinate 26,979,533 of OW285188.1, forward strand.
GTAGCAATAAGATCAATGTCAATGTAGCGTACTACAAACACACTTCCTATACCAAGAGCAAACTATGAGTTTAATCAATACACAATATTGTTTATGCCAGAAATAAGTTTGAAGATATAAACTTAGAATAGAACATTCACCAAGTGAAAATGAGAAAATAAACTAACCTGAACTTTGTTGAGGAAGGGAGTGAGAACAAAGGCTAAGTTGATGATAGAAGAGCCGTATAGACTGAGCATTATGAAGAAGATGAACATATTACTGGGTGGTCTGAAGAAAGTGGTAATGGCAGAAAATATGACGGCGACAGCACTGACTATCAGTATAACGGCTAAGTAGAGTATGACCCATGACAACCTGTCCAGTGATAGTATAGTAGTAAATACACAGGTGATAGTACAGTAATAAGTGCACGGATGACAGTATAGTAATAAGTACACAGATGATGTAATATACAACCATATGTAAAAGGCTGACCAGTTGCAGATGGGGAGGTTAGTAATCTTGCGGGTAACAAGACATACCAATTATCAACCTTAATGGGAGCCAAACGCTGGGTACTCTAACATTAAGGCCTTTATTTCCACATGCTCTGTTATCTATATGTATTATATATATACACTTAGCGTGTACTGGATGCATCTACATGTAGACCTATATACCTAATATACATGTACATGTATACCTACAATATATGTACATGTATATGTACATGATTGTATACCTACAATATATTATGTACCTGTATATGTATCTGCATAGAATTGATATAATTACAATGTTCATTGTACACGACTTTATACCACATTGGCCTGTATTCCACTAATCTACAGGCCAAAGATACCACCTCATTGCCAGTAAATATTTCTTATACTAATAATATAACAATAAACATTATAGTATCAGTAACACAGTAATACAGTAACAAAGTAGTACAGTAATGCAGTAATACAGTAATACAGTAATGCAGTAACACAGGTGAATTACAGAACGAATAGACAACCGATGACAAAATATCTCACCAAAAAGCCGCGTCTCTCATTCCCATAATTCTGAGTGTTTCCTTCAGCCTGCTCTGTTTCTCGTGAACCAGGCCGAAGACAAGGAACTGTATGAAGAAGGAGTAGGTGTAGACGTAGTACACAGGAGCAAACTGCCTGATGAAACTAGAGTCTGGTATGAAGGAAGACTTGGGCATCTGTCTCAACGTAATGTCAGGTAGACTTAGGCCCTTGCTCTACGATATTAAAGAGTCACATACACTAAATATTATTATCACACTATAAGACAGCAGATGAAAACCAAACATGTTTGATGCTGTTTAGCAGATAGCCAAAAGGTTGACATTCACATGCTTGGTAGAGAATAGAGAGAGTAGAGTATCTGACTAATACAGTAACACAGTAACACAGTAATACAGTAAGAATAGAGAGAGTAGAGTATCTGACTAATACAGTAACACAGTAATACAGTAACACAGTAATACAGTAACACAGTAACACAGTAATACAGTAACACAGTAATACAGTAACACAGTAATATAGTAAGAATAGAGAGAGTAGAGTATCTGACTATCTAGTAGTGTTACCTCTACCAGAGCTGAGTTAAGAGCCCACTGGAGAGCCAGGAATCCACTAGAGAGGTAGAGTTTGGATGGACAGTGAGGTGAGTCCTCTCTGCAGTCCTCTGTAATATACATACGGTATGTATACATACATGTATATACATATATTATATTATACATATACATGCACATATTACACATACACATACATATACATGTGCATACTGTACATATACACATACATGTATACATATACAATGTATGTACATATACGCGTACTTAATATAACATACATTACTGCATATTGCTATTTATCTAGCTCGCACATGCAATTTCTGAACATGCCTATTACGTGCTGCTACAGTATATTGCATAATACAAAACAACGTTGAAACAGAAATGAATACTGTACATGTGTGTATTATAGAATTAAAGCTCAATGAGGAGAGGACGACTTCTTCCTAGAATCACTATTTTATGAATGCCCATGCTTGAGGTGAATAACTATAGTTAGTGAGTGACTACACCACTAGTTACATTACCTCTGTTATTGAGAAACACAGTGGGTCTAGCGCTCTTATCAAAGTCTGTACGGATGGTATAGTTATTGTATGACGTTGTGTGGAACTCGAGGCCAGCAAATATTTTACTACCATTATGAGATCTGTAGTATTCCTCCGCAGCCTCCAAATCAGAATATCCTTTGACCATTAGCGAGCTACTGGGTAGGTACTTCTTTACCACCTGATATACAACATATTATATGTATGGCTGTACGACTAGAACACATGCCTTGCATACACAGCAGACAGTGGATATACATGAACTGACGTCATCATTTACAGCGAATATGAAATGAGGAAGGATAAATAGAAGAGCAGTTTTTACTGAATTGTGGTAAAATTAGCAGTGTCTGGTCTAGAGAAGCAATGTTGAATATGCTGTGTTTTGTACACATCATATTTAACATACCCACGAATAAGATGTGTTTTAAACAGACGTACACACAAGACAGATATGTACATGTACATGTATATAGACAGGGTTGTATACCATATATAAATAGGGGTGTATACTGTATATAGACAGGGTTGTGTACTGTATATAGACAGGGGTGTGTACTGTATATAGACAGGGGTGTGTACTGTATATAGACAGGGGTGTGTACTGTATATAGACAGGGGTGTGTACATGTATATAGACAGGGTTGTATACCATATATAAATAGGGGTGTATACTGTATATAGACAGGGGTGTGTACTGTATATAGACAGGGGTGTGTACTGTATATAGACAGGGGTGTGTACTGTATATAGACAGGGGTGTGCACTGTATACGACAGGGGTGTGTAGACAGGAGTGTGTACCGTTTATAGACAGGGGTGTGTACTGTATATAGACAGGGGTGTATATTGTATATAACTTGGAGTGTATATAGAGAAGGGTGCAGTGTACTTACCTCAGTTGTATATGGAACAGCACTCTCTGGGGTCACAAGTATATCGCCTGAGAAGGTATTGTTGGCTGTAGAGAGAGGCACTGCAGGGAATATTCCTGTATATGAACCATCTACAGTGGTTACATTAGCCATGTACCTTATAAGAGCCAGTATTATTATAAAGAGTATGGGCCACAGGAATTCCTATAAATAAATACAGACACAGTAATTAGATGTTCTACATGTATATGTAGTAACGGCAGGAGTACCTCTATGACTGTGTTATGTTATCACTTGGTGACTGACTAATTGTAAATAACAGAAGCATGGTTCGGACTACCGTAATTAACTGTTTCTTTATCCGCCCCTTGATAATGGCATTACGATGCACCATGGCCTTGACCTGCCTCCACAGTTTACCATTCTTCTGCACACTCATACTTCCTGAGCAGGAAATACCAATATGTTAAAATCATGTATTATTGTACAATTACCAGCTATAGTTCCTATTTTATGGCACATCACATACACTTTGTTCAAATGCAAATGAACATTTTTAATGTGGAAAAATATGAAATAAAATATACTTCAGACATAGAATTCTTATTAGTACTGAGAGTCCTTGCCAGTACTTTTGTTACATTATCTACCAAGGAACAAGGGGATATGATGGATATAACTACAATGAAATAAAAAAAACTCACCAGGCTTATACTCCTCGGCGTGACCAGCCCCTTGCAGCTCGCACTGCCATGTGCCAGTGCTGGCCAACTCCCTGTGAGCAAAGGCCCAGATGACATGGCCTTTTTTTGGCAGTTGCCTTGAAGCCATGCTTTGCATGACCCCAAGGACTATTGAGGCACAGGAGCAATTGTGGCTGGATGCCCTTCCTAACACCACCGTGACCGGGATTCGAACCTGGGACCTTCAGCATTCTAACCACTAAGCCACGGCTGCTCCTATTTCAACTACATTGAAATAGGATACCAGCAAACAGCAGCACAATAGAGCAAGGTGGAACTAAAGAAGTAACAGACCTACCTGGTGTGTGACGCAGCAAGACTTAGACCAAGTTGTTAATCATGGCAAGTAAGACACTAGGGGTGCTATGTTAGACACCCTGTACCCTAATACAAGATTAGATAGTGTAACACGACTACATCATCAACTAACTGACTTATTACAGAGCAGGACTACTACCAGTCCAACACAGGAAACAGGAACATTCTAATGACAAACAGGATGTTGAAGTAAAGGTGGCATGAGATTCTAGTATTGTTTAGCCTAATGTCTTTCCATGTCTTGTATTGTTATTGTTATGTTTGTAGTTATTGTACATGCTGTGACCAGAAAGTATTGTTATAACAACGCCATTATCAGGTTGGTAGTGATAGGCTGAGTTTATTACACTGAATTCACTATAACACTTATTTTAAATAACATATTATGTATTATATTGTATATTCAGTTAGGTCAGTAAAATATAGGGTTAAAATATGAGCAGTGAATCTAAACTACGGAACCTTTTCTCAAAATAATAATAATGTTATTACAGTGTATTATTAATAGAGTGGTGTAAATACCACATAACAGTCACTAGTATACATGATTATACCACATAGCAGTCACTAGTATACATGGTTATACCACATAGCAGTCACTAGTATACATGGTTATACCACATAACAGTCACTAGTATACATGGTTATACCACATAATAGTCACTAGTATACATGGTTATACCACATAACAGTCACTAGTATACATGTTTATACCACATAATAGTCACTAGTATACATGGTTATACCACATAATAGTCACTAGTATACATGGTTATACCACATAACAGTCACTATTATACATGATTATACCACATAATAGTCACTAGTATACATGATTAGAATAACAATAACAAATATAAGTTAATATGGCAATGAATAGCGAGAAGAAGTTACTTGGCAGTGAAGAAGTTCATAATTGCTGTCATACACTCGTCAGACTGCCAACGTTCTACCAGCCTATCACATTCAGCTTTGTTTACTTTGAGTAGCAAATCTCTTTCCTGGTCTCGTATCAGTGTCTTTGAGTACCGCAGGCTCTACAGACATCCATTGGTATACATATGTATGTACATATGTACGTACGTACGTATGTGTTGTATGCATGTACGTACGTACGTATGTGTTGTATGCATGTACGTACGTACGTGTTGTATGCATGTGCGTACGTACGTGTTGTATGCATGTACATGTACGTACGTACGTACGTATGTGTTGCATGCATGTACATACGTACGTGTTGTGTTTTATAGGAGTACAACATTACATGTTGCATGCAGTACGGACTTACAGTCTCACATATTATTGTACATACATCCGTACATACATACATACATACGTACGTACGTACGTACGTACGTATGTATGTATGTACGTATGTATGTATGTACAATAATATGTACGTACGTACGTATGTATGTACAATAATATGTGAGACTGTACGTCCGTACTGCATGCAACATGTAATGTTGTACTCCTATAAAACACAATATAGTATACAAGTCCAGTAAGTACACAAAGACTTTAGATATAGAAGACTTACCCCTTTAGGAAGCTTGGAGTAAGAGTTGATTCTCTCCCACACCTCCTCCTGGAACGTCTGGTCTGGGAACACCTCTGTGACTAGACCCAGCTGACAGGCCTCTTGGGCTGATATTTTCTTGTTGAACAGCAGCATCTCACTGGCCTGCGTACATATGCAAAAACACAGTCAGTGTTAGTAACACATGTCTATGTGTATGCACCGTCAGTGTTAGTAACGCATGTCCATGTGTACGCACCGTCATTGTTAGTAACACGCCGTCTGCTAGTAGGTGATCAGATCAGAATGTTGTAGAATAAAAGATACCGAGACCTCATTCAGCCTGATACTGCAGTGCCACTCTACTCAAAGCTAAACACACATGTGCATTGATAGTGTGCAACTCCTCGAATCAGCAAACTCTCACTACTTTGACCTCTCCAACAAAATTGACAAGTGAATAGCATGATGACACAGCGGTTAGAAAACTTATATAATACACAATGTATATAACACATTGAGAAATCAATGGCATTCAAGATGGTTGCACCGACTCATTTCCTACCTTCATAGGTCCGAGAATCTTGGAGAATGTATAGGAAGAACACCCCTCTGGTGATTGTCCAAGAGAGCTAAATGGAGTCTGGAAAGTTGCCTGAAAGTAAACGCGTAATAAGCTCTAAGAACCTATCACATATCCATCAATCAGCAAGGGGCATATGGGTCAGTCAACTAGTAAGCCACCACACCTTGGCGAAGGAAGCAGTGGTGTGATTGAGCCTAGGTATTAATGCTGAGAAAGAACAAGAGAATGAGCAGAGAATACACGCTTCATACAGAGTTGCCTGATCACTCACCCTGTCAGTAGCATACACGATATCAAATAGTCCCATAGTAGTGACAGCCACTCCCACTGCAGGGCCATTCACCACTCCAATCAGTGGTTTAGAGAAGTTGATGAATGCATCCACAAATTTCCTAAACACATGCACCATGACATTTAGCACTCAGTCTAAGGTCAACTAGACTGATATATTGGAGTTGTCTCCTGTTACACGAGGGAATACCATACAACCACAACGTACATGACTTACGTAGTATAGAACAAGCAGGTGGTTGAGCATTTACATATAATACAAATAGAATGGCCACTCAGCATGTTGTACTCACTGCAGAAGGATTCCGGAGTCTTGAGCTAATTTAGGTATGTCTTTAGGTTCAATTCCCATAAAGTTGTTGAGGTCGTTTCCACTACAGTAATAGTCTCCAGCACCTACAGAATACAGTGATAGCCTGTTACTGTACACTACAGTAATAGTCTCCAGCACCTACAGAATACAGTGATAGCCTGTTACTGTACACTACAGTAATAGTCTCCAGCACCTACAGAATACAGTGATAGCCTGTTACTGTACGTACACAACACAACAAAACAAATAATATAATATAGTACTGAATGATGCAGACCAAACTAATAATGATGCATGATATAAAGATACGATGCATACATACATGTATAATATGGTGTAATAGGTCACGAGTAAACAACTCCTCAGTTGACTGGAAACTAACCTGTTATAGTAGCAAGTACAACACTAGGGTCTTTATCAGCCTCCTCCAAGGCAGCCGCCCACTCATTATACATCTACAGCAAACAATTAGCCTTTGAACCTATGTCAGTCACTTACCCCTACTTGACAGATATAGTATATAAAACCTAGGCTAACTTATCTGTTTATACAGGCATTTATTCTAACTACATACATGTGGGCTATAGACATTGTGCAAGTAGGCCGTTTCTATACTGCTAAGTAAGCCTTGTACATCGACTAACATTACTAAGTGATCTAAGCCGTACCTAAAAAACAGAATTAATGTTGAGGTGTTGAACTGCGGAGTCAGGTCTCATAACTCGAGATTCAACTCAAAACGACACCATAAAGGGCATTAAACAACACTCCTTCTGCTTATCAGTAACACAGTAAAGTGTCAACTACAATACTTACCTCCACTGTTATAGCATTCTTTTTCTTGGGTCTATTAAGTTGTATCTTGTAAACCCCATGCTCATTGGTCACATCAAGTGTGTTATACTTGCCGGTGCTGACAGGGGCAGCAGCCTCATCACTGGAGACTAGGCTGTTTATCAGCTCTATATACTTTAGCTGTGCCTCATCCTATCAAACCATACAATAGTTTAGTTCAGGTTCCACAATTAATCATCAGCAAACCGATGTTTTGGAGATCTAGGAGCTCATGCTAGCTGTAAATATACATGTACATGATGTTCTGACTATATATATAAAATAGTACCTGAGATATGGATCCTAGTGCTGTCCATGCTTCCCACTTAGCTTTCCCCACAAAGTCCATCATACCGGGTTTCTTGGTTTTATTTGGTCCAACTGTTGACTAAATTTGTAAATAAAACTCAATTAGGTACAGACTATCATCAGATGCATGAGGTGACGACTGTACTCATACATTGTATATACAAAGTGATATCCAGAGTGCCAATGTAAGAGCACTCGTTCAGTATATCCATTAGGTCATAATGTGAGACACTGTAATATATTATGCACATACATGTATATATGATATAATACTACGATGCATAGTAAACGTTTCAGTAACATATTTATAAAAGTGACATTACCATTCTCATCTCACAACATTTCGAAAAAGGATCATTCTACTTACTGGGTAAATACCCAGTAAACAGAATGATCTAAGTTAAGTTATTAGAAGCAATGTTCTGTAATATAATCTGAACCAACCTGTTTGAATAATGCATATATCTGTAGCTTTACTTGATTCCCAGGGTCTTCCTTGAGCAGAGACAAACTCTCCTTTGCTTTATCAAACTCTGCATCGTGAGCTCCATAATACAGTGATGTGGTGTGGAAGAACCCTCTCTGTCCACTAAACAACCATGGGTATACATGATGTCTAATTATGTTACTTGCTGTGCATGCTATAGCAATCAGTGGAGACATCAATGATATCTTATTACACTAAAAGATATCATATGCATTCACAAACATTTCAATAATTAACGATATAATATGTGTACTCCATTGCAGTCTTAATAACAATTTGTGTACAATATTATATTGATAACATACTAGGCTAACCTTGATCCTATAGATAATAAATACTTGTTCCATCCCTAAATTCACTGAACTTAGACAATAATAAATAAGCAAGCTGTATAATCCCTAAGAGTTGTACCTTTGAGGTATATTATTACATGTTGGCAACCGCCTGCCACAAGCTTTGCTGACTAGACTTTGATAGCAGTGACGGTAGCTGACATTGCTTGCACATATGTTAGGAGAGCGTCTTGATGATAACAGATTAATTCCATGGGGCTGAGCCTTCACTCTCAATTTGGTAGCACTTCTTAGAAAGGCTGTCGAGTGTAAGGACAGAGCCATGCTGAAATATGATATGGTAAGACCTGTTGGCTACTCAGTTGAACATATTAACACAGCATAGCCTGAAACATGTCTAGTCATAATCAGAGATATATGAGAGCTAAATAAACAAAGCGCCCTCATCGTCAACCTTCTTTTGCACAGATTTAAAAATGTATAACTTGGATAAAACAAAATTTGCTTTGGTGATAACGATAAACATAAACAAATATCCTCCCTCATATACATATATCTATACTATGCAAATAGGCCAAAATGAACATTGATGATACATTTAATACATATGATTTCAAATCGACTGCTATTACTATACTTTTAACTGAGCAATGGGGTTCAAAATTTCAACAAGCTGAACTTTGAGCCCCCTCACTCATTCAAGTGTTAGGCAGTGCAGTATAGTAAAACCACATTATGGTCAGTGGCCAAAAATAAAGCTTCAAGCCCTTGTGTGGCTAGACTGTAAGATTCTACAAAGAGGTCAGAGGGCCACCCAGGCCCCGATGGGCGGCACACCCGTGAATGGGATGTAGAAACAGTATGCTTTATGAAGCACTTTCTTGAAAAATATTGAAGTACGTAACACGTACAATGCGACATACATTAATAAAACAGGTTAGCACATGTGTGGAATGGCTATAATAATGAGCACAGACCTTCATCTAAATGTATGATCAATACAATATATCTTTAGTATGTAATACCATATAATGGCATTTCTCATACAGTACAGGGTGCTCGAGATGCTCAAACATCACTGGCTATGCCTATGGTGACTGCAGTTTCATCCACTGAACATCAATGGGAACACCATTAACAAAGTCAGGTGCAAGTAGGCAAGACAAGGCGACAAGAGGGTGCAACTAATATGCTGCCGGCATCATTAACTGGAAAGCATCGTGTAGACCTAAGTACATATTGGTGAATATAAACATTGACTTGGGTGACACAAAATTTAAAGCGCTACTTTCTTGTTGGTAAAAATTTTCAACATCGAATGATGGAGGCTTATTTAATTGAGATCCCTAACGTTAGTTAGCAACTCATAGCCAGGCCAGCTTCAAAATTAGTGCCCATCTATGCTCAAACTGACGTATTCTGTATTAGTGTAGTTTCGTCCTGAGAACAGTTCAGGACCTAAAGCTTCATTGACCATGGTTGGTGCTTATTTTTCTCGCAGAGAGGTTCAGAAACTTTACCCAGATCTAGAAGTGATAGGTCACTCACTCAAAGAGTAAAAAGTCAACTGAAAATTATTATTTGCGATGCTAAAAAGTCAAAATGAAAATAGGTCAATAAAAAAGGAAAATCAACCAGAGCCACCTTGACCTTATAGTTCTGGTACTTATCTCCACTGTTTATAATATAAAACACCAATAACGCTAAATAATTGTAAAGTTAAGTAATATAGTAATTGTAATTATACTATATATTTTTAATAATTATTTTATAACAATAAATTATAATTAGGCCTATATTACAATGAAAATTAAAACAAAACTAAATATCTTAATATTAAATATAAACTAATATCATTTCACAAGATGCATTCATGATTCTTATTCTCTGCAATAATTATTATTCTTCATGCGATCAGAAATTGGCTATTTGACTTAAGGTTAAGGAACTAGTGTTGTGTTGACTTGGTTAAGTTCCTAGACCCCAGGTAAGGGGAAAAAGGAACTATCAGAATTGCAGTTCTTTTTTGTTAGTCCGTTGAGTCAGTAAACTTTGAGACCATTCAACAAGTAGCATGGTCCAGATGTTCCTAAGTCGAAAATAAAAAATCAGAACTAAATAAATTGCATAAAAAACATCACAAATGAAAACAAACCCGGAATTATGGAAGAAAAGGTATAATGCGAAAATACCAATGAACGTCAACAATATTTGTTTTTAATCCCGAACGAGTAAATCAATTAGATGTAAATAGAGATCAGTTACAGCCTGCGTTCCCAGAATTTTCCAAATTCAATACTAGAATGACACAATTGTTACCGAGAGGCATTAGAGCATTGAAGTACTGCTCTATGGCAAAGATAGTGGAAGGGAAGATCAGACACTCAGGCCAAAAACTATCTTCCACTATCTTTGTCTATGGTACTGCTTAATGACCCTGACTCTAAACGACGCCCTCTGGTGGTACAGCATAGTCTTTGAAAAACGAAAATTCCATCCTAAAATATCTGGTCACACAACTTGCTGCCAGAAACACATTTTTTTATATTAGGTAGTTATGGCAGCGACACAGCGGGAAGTCATACAGATTTCCGACTCTGAAGATCCCAAGAATGGAAAATTTGTCCACCAGCCCAATGTGGTTAGGTAGGGTATATCATGATAATTCAGCATTGCCATTTAATTAATGATTTAGTGATTTACTTTCTTTTAGTATTTATAAGAGTAAGTTTAGTTTAGGCCTATTAGACCTACGTAGTACATGTATAATATAATAATACTTATTATAGGTACTATTGTAATATAAATTCAATTAGGCCCCATTATTTTAGTGTTATGAAATGTAGCCTATATGTTTTGTCTTGAAGTGAGTTCCTAGACCCCTTTTGGGGAAAGGAGGAACTATTGCCATTAGGTTCACAGGTCTTTCTGTTAGTCCGCTATTATCTCTCCAGTGCGGAGCTCCCTAGCAGTTCTGTTCAAGAACCTGCGTAAGAAAATGTTAGTATTGCAGACAACAGAGCTAAAAGAGTGTACACTTCTGGTGTTAATATCATGCGAGACTTTCATTAGTTCAAGAACAGACACAAGATCTGGAAAAAAGACTCATGCTCAAGGATAGTGTGAAATAGGGCAAATCTGCGACTCTGTCTTGTTTTATTCAGTGAGCTTAGATCTGAAACTTTTCTATTAGTAGTGGTTGAAACTTCTCTACTTTTAAGATTTTTAATAAAATGTATACCTTTGCGTTGCACATCCTCCAACTTTTGTATCAACCCTTATGCAGTGGGGTCCCACACCTCACAAGCATACTCTAGAATTGGTTTGCATAATGTATTGTAGGCCAGTAGCTTAACTGATTCTGGAGCATCATATAATGTGTATTTAATTAGCCCCAGGGTTTCAGTGCTTTATTGGTAAAAAATCAATATGTTTTCCCCATTTCATATCACTGGTCAAATGCACTCCTAAATATTTTCCCGATTCACACCTTTTTAAAAGCACAACATTTAAGAAGTAGTCACTATAATTTGTTTTATTTGCTCCTTCACCAAAGATTATTACTATTACTTTATGATGCATTGAAACTCAGTCCATTTTTTACACTCCATCTATAAAGGTTGTCAAGATCATATTGTAGTTTAGTATAATCAGAATCATTGGTAATTTTTGTATATGACAAAGTGTCATCTGCAAATAATCTAATGTTGCAGTGTTTTACGCAATCTGCAATATCATTAATGAAAATGGTGAACAAAGCCGGTCCCAACACACTTCCTTGCGGTATGCCTGACGTTACAGATGCGATGCTAGATTTATACGCATTAATTATCACTTGCTGCAAACGAATTGAGAGAAATGATGAGGTCTATCTTATTATTATATAATTATAACATATAAATAATAGTTATAGTATAGCAAACTGTTTTGTCAATACAATAGGCCTACAGGGTGATGTATTAACATTTGTAAGTTCTTTGGGTCTTCCCACAACTGTTTTTGTTTTTTCTGTAAATTCAAAAATAAAAAGAAGTTTTGAGCAAAGTGAATGTATAAAATACTATTTAACCAATTTTTGTTCTCCAAGCCTGTACCAATTTTAAAAATTCTCTCTAGAAATGGCCGTGCCGGTAAAGCTTTACTGTCAGTGAAGCTAACACACATCTCAAGCTGCATGGAGACCACTGCCATGGGCCCATGCTGCTTATCTGCTTTTGAGTTTTGAGTGAAATAGTGTTTATAGATTATCAGTCTGAGTAAAATATTCATGAAAATACAACAAATTGAACATTTCATGTTTTAGGACCGCGTTCCTTATATATATAAATTGCCCCAAAGTTTGCTATTGCTTCATACCTTATGTTAGAACTGGCCTACTCAGTTAGTTCTATTTTCACCCAACGTGTTCCAACGTTTTGGTAATTTGGTTTAAGCCTAAATCGAATAGATGACCTAATATTCGTATGATCTTTCACAAAAGCTTCCGAGAGACAAGCTTCCACACTCTTTTATTACTAAAAGTGGTTGGCACACTAGAATCGTTTCCATTGCAACTGTGGTTATAGAGGGAATTAGTTTTTAAATGTGTAAGCATGTTGCTCATTACTGTTTTAGTTTATCAAGCTCGGATAGTGATGATGAAAAGTCTCATAAACATAAAAAGAAGTCAAAACACAAAAAGCATAAGCATAAATCAGATAAACACAAGTCTAAGAAGTCAAAAAGTTCTAAAGATAAAATTGACAATGAAAAAGACCGCTCTGACAGACGTTCTAGTAAGCACAGAAAATCAGATAAATCACTTTCAGATAGAGATGATTCTGAAGAACGAAGACAAAAGAAAATCCGTTTGGAGGAGAATGACTTGGAAGACCTGAAAGGTGTTCAAGCAATGCTCAAGCATCAATTGACTAATAATCATTTGATTGATGACAGTGTACCCTCGGAAGAGGATGGTGAAGTTGACTATGAAGAAAATATACAAAAAATGATCGAAGCCCGAAAAAATTTGAAGGCTAAAGTAAAGGAGTCCAAAAAATCTGAGAATTCTTCTAGTGATTCTCAAAAAGAGAATGATACCAGCGAAAATGGGCACGTCAGTAGGCGTAAGGATTTGATAATAGAATCAACAAAGAAAGAAAAGCGTCGTCGTTCACGCAGTCCAGTCAGTGGAACTTCTAAACGAGAAAGATCTCCCAAACATTCCTCCGACAAATCGCCTGCTAAAAAAGACAAATCTGACCGAAGACACAGTTCAGATCGAAAGGCTTCGAAGTATCACAGTCCTGAAAAGGGGGTCAATAGCAGTAATGCAGATAGGAGTAGGGATAAACCTGATAGCAGGAGTGATAGACATAGAAGGGACTCAGATAGGAATAAGGACTTTTCCAAAACTAGTGATCGTAGGGAGGCAGATAGGCGAGTACATCGAGATTCCGAAAGAACAGGAAGTAGTAAAAGCAGTGGCAGAGAGGCAGATAGATTGGGGAGTAGCAGGGAATCAGAAAGAAGTAGAAGAGATCACCGTGACAGGAGAGAGAATGGTGCCAGTAGACACCTGGAAAGCAGAGATGGGAGCCGAGATCGGCATCGGTACGTTGTAACTATAATAAAAGTCGTATTGGTACAATTTCAAATTCATATTGTTTTCATCTAACCAATCTGTTCTATTGTTATCAACCTCCTCAGCTCTAGTACGCCTAATCATGGGATTCATTGCTATATTGTATGCTTTTAACAGCCGGACTGATTCCTATAGACGGGAGGATAGAGTGGGAAGAGACCGATCACACCGCAGCAGATCTCCTCGCAGTCGTCGATACTCACCTGATCGCAGAGGGCGACGATCAAGTAGGGAGCGAGATGATCGCAGATATGATCACAGAGACGGCAAATCTTCTGCACATAAAAAGGAGTCTAGTGATGAAGAGTGAGTTCATCTCATAGTTATTAGGCTGTGGCTATATACGCATGCGTACATGTACACATAATACACATACTTTATCTGTATCATATACACATATGCTGATAGTGAATGCCAAATCACGATATTTTACATTATGCAGGGTAGACTTAGACCCACCTAGTGAAGAGGAAGATGAGGAGGCTATCATAGAGCAGAGAAGAAAAGCAAGAGCTATGATGATGGAAAGATTAAAACTTCAAAACCACGATGAGGACTCCCAGTCATCAACCAGGGCAAACTCTCCTAGAGAGAATTCCCCTGACAGTGACGCAGTAGCTGATGAGGCTGTAAGTATTTCCATTATTATATTGATTTAGGCAATGAGAAGATAACTTTTGATTAACAGAACCAAGAGACTAGAATGTTATCGCAGTGTATGTACATGTAGTTGTATACATTTAGATTGTTTCCACACCATTCTGTTGCCCCTTTGCTGGATGACGTTATGTTGTAGTTGAAATCTATTTGTTGGTCCGCTGATACCTGTGCACAATGTAACTAGTTTGAGAATAACTACATTTATACTAGCCCTTGTGTATGTACTGTACATGTAATATATGTCACTGTGTATACACATGTAATATATGTCACTGTGTATATACATGTATTATATCTCACTGTGTATATACATGTATTATATCTCACTGTGTATATACATGTATTATATCTCACTGTGTATATATAATATATGTCACTGTGTATATACATGTAATATATGTCACTGTGTATATACATGTAATATATGTCACTGTGTATATACATGTATTATATGTCACTGTGCATATACATGTAATATATGTCACTGTGTATATACATGTATTATATCTCACTGTGTATATATAATATATATGTCACTGTGTATATACATGTAATATATGTCACTGTGTATATACATGTAATATATGTCACTGCACAGGTGAAGGAAGAAGCTGAGCAAGCAGAGGACATGTGGGGTGAGAACTTTGAGGAGTCAATCAAACAGAAACGGAAACTACTAGTGAGTGAGGGTGGTACAGCCAGCGCCCCTACTTCACAAGTCACTACTCCTGCTAAAACTTTGGCCAAGACTACCTCGGCTGCTGCGCTCGACATGTTTGCCGAACATACAGACATCTTTAGCGAAAACTTTGATGTGAGTTGACTAAATAAATAATTGTGTAGTGTGTCACTGTACATTATTTTGTGCTATTTCCCACCTCGATAATACTATTCAGGTAATATATTCATAACAACTGATATTATGTAATACAGCATAGTATGTTTCATGTAGAGTCCTACCCTAGCAGCGAGGCGGGCAGCACAGGATACCCACATTAATAATCCTCTGCTCACAGATAACTGGGACGATGCTGAAGGCTATTACCGTGAGTATAGTAGTGGTGCTGTCCTTGGTGTTATCAGTATTATATGTAGGTAGTGGTGCTGTCTTTGCTATTATTAGTATTATATGTAGGTAGTGGTGCTGTCTTTGCTATTATCAGTATTATATGTAGGTAGTGGTTCTGTCTTTGCTATTATCAGTATTATATGTAGGTAGTGGTTCTGTCTTTGCTATTATCAGTATTATATGTAGCTAGTGCACCATACACAACTTCTCTGACACACATATCCACGTTTTGAATTGTTGGTGGAGTTGTGTCTAGTGCATACTGTATTGTTGTAGGTGTTCGTATTGGTGAGACGATGGACTCGAGGTACAGTGTGTACGGGTACACAGGATCAGGTGTTTTCTCTAGCGTTGTCAGAGCTAGGGATGGTGCAAGAGATAACAAGGAAGTGTGTATAAAGATCATCAGAAACAATGAGCTCATGTTAAAGACAGGTATGAAGGAGTTGGAGTATCTAAAAAAGCTAAATGATGCCGACCCGGATGACAGGTTAGTTTATTTCATCGATCTACATAAATATACACTGTATCATACGTGTGCATGCATATATATACACTGTATCATACGTGTACATACGTATATATACACTGTATCATACGTGTACATACGTATATATACACTGCATCATACGTGTACATACGTATATATACACTGTATCACACGTGTACATACGTATATATACACTGTATCATACGTGTACATACGTATATATACACTGTATCACACGTGTACATACGTATATATACACTGTATCATACGTGTACATACGTATATGTACACTGTATCATACGTGTACATACGTATATATACACTGTATCATACGTGTACATACGTATATATACACTGTATCACACGTGTACATACGTATATATACATACGCATACATACGTATGTATACATACGCATACATAAGGATATATAAATTGTGTATAGTTATCGTATGTTCGGAATGCTACTCTCCTAGGTTTCACTGTCTACGGATCAGAGGTCACTTTACCCATAAACAACACTTGTGTCTGGTGTTTGAGTCGCTGAATATGAACCTTCGTGAGCTGCTCAAGAAGTACGGTAAAGATGTGGGACTCCACATTAAGGTGAGACACGTAGCACACGCATACACATGTACTGTATATATATTATATTGTATTATAATATATACGCTATTATTACATGTATATTATATTATGCACTAGATTATTACATGTATATTATATTATACACTATATTGTACACTCTATTCATAGGCTGTAAGATCATACAGTCAGCAACTGCTCCTAGCTCTAAAGCTACTCAAACGCTGCTCTATAATACACGCTGACATCAAACCGGACAACATCTTAGTGAGTGAGAACAAGCTTGTACTTAAACTTTGTGATTTCGGTTCTGCCATGCATGTGGGTGAGAATGAGAGTACACCTTACCTTGTATCCAGATTCTATAGAGCTCCAGAAATCAGTGAGTTATTCATATACACTATAATATACACTGTAATATACACTATAATAATATACATTGTAATATACACTGTAATATGCACTGTAATATACACTATAATAATATACACTGTAATATACATATATGTATATGTGCACATTCCAAGGTAACTAGAGCGAGTGAGTGTACAGTTTTAAGCTTCTGTCTGTATGATATGAATATCAAATATTACCTGTTTAGTTGACCTGCATGATATATATATATTATATACATGTTGTGTTTAGTACTTGGACTACCATATGACTACGGAGTGGACCTCTGGGCTATTGCTGTAACTATATACGAACTGTACACTGGAAGGATCATGTTCCCAGGGAAATCCAACAATGAGATGCTCAAACTTATTCAGGTCAGTCAGCAGTTGACCTACATTACAGTAGTTGACCTACATTGCAGTAGTTGACCTACATTGCAGTAGTTGACCTACATTGCAGTAGTTGACCTACATTGCAGTAGTTGACCTGCATTGCAGTAGTTGACCTGCATTGCAGTAGTTGACCTGCATTGCAGTAGTTGACCTGCATTGCAGTAGTTGACCTACATTGCAGTAGTTGACCTACATTGCAGTAGTTGACCTACATTGCAGTAGTTGACCTACATTGCAGTAGTTGACCTACATTGCAGTAGTTGACCTACATTGCAGTAGTTGACCTACATTGCAGTAGTTGACCTGCATTGCAGTAGTTGACCTGCATTGCAGTAGTTGACCTACATTACAGTAGTTGACCTACATTACAGTAGTTGACCTACATTGCAGTAGTTGACCTACATTGCAGTAGTTGACCTACATTGCAGTAGTTGACCTACATTACAGTAGTTGACCTACATTACAGTAGTTGACCTACATTGCAGTAGTTGACCTACATCACATCAGTTACTACAATACTGTATCACACTGCTGTGTTATACTCGTCTACTTTTATCTTGATTCTATTGTCACTCATACAAGTACCAGCAACAAGTAGGAAGGAATAGGAGGGCTGTCTAGTCATGTCAGGTACTGTCTAGTCATGTCAGGTACTGTCTAGTCATGTCAGGTACTGTCTAGTCATGTCAGGTACTGTCTAGTCATGTCAGGTACTGTCTAGTCATGTCAGGTACTGTCTAGTCATGTCAGGTACTTATATACAAGTATGTGTTATTTTGCAGGACTTTAAAGGTAAGCTGCCCAACAAGGTTATAAGGAAAGGAGTGTTTAAAGACAACCATTATGATGGTCAGTGTAACTTCATGTATACAGAGGTGGATAAAGTAACAGAGAAGGTATGTAATAATATTCTGACTTGTATTGACTAAGCTTGCTATACTACATACTATACTACATACTGTACTACATACTGTACTACATACTATACTACATACTGTACTACATACTATACTACATACTGTACTACATACTATACTACATACTGCACTACATACTATACTACATACTGCACTACATACTGTACTACATACTATACTACATACTGTACTACATACTGTACTACATACTATACTACATACTGTACTACATACTATACTACATACTGTACTACATACTATACCATAACTATTTACAACCCACTAATATTATAGTTTATATTGAAAACTGTATGCATGGCAGTTATTGGGATAGGGCAGTACTTCTATCTCCTGCATCCATATATTGATGGCATGTACAATGCCACAAGTACACAGTTTGGTGTAGTTATACAATGTAGCTAGTGACTTGTGTATGTTGTATAGGAGAAGGTTACAGTGTTGAATACAATCCCTGCTAACAACCACATGCTGGCTAACCTTACCACAGCCCATAGACTACCGGAGGACCAGATGCAGAAGGTATCACAGCTCAGGGATCTCATGGATAAGATGTTAATGTTAGATCCGTCTAAACGTATCACCATTAACCAGTGTCTCACTCACCCGTTTATCACCGAGAAGCTCTGAGTACTGACAGGATATGACACGTAGTTCATACCTACCCAAGGAGCTATTGTAGTTAGAGATAAGATACAAAGTAATAACAGTTACAGTCTAATTACTGTATTACATATAGCTCACTGTATAAACTGTATAGACATATGTATATGGTGAAGACAGAACAGGTTGGCTCACATATAGCCAACATATATACTTACTGATATATAGAGTATATAGGGAGTACACTGTCTCCACACACAATCTATACACAACATTTATAATAGGAATAATTACATGTATACATTACACTGATATATTATTGTAATTAAATGCACTATTCTGAAAAGCAATACTGTGTAACTGTTTTGTTATTTCTATTGTATCAACTGACCAGTGGAATTCAAGGCTTTGATTGGCTGCTTATATGTCATTGAGAGCATTGATTGGCTGACTCGGAAAAGACGTATTGAACATAGCCGCTGATAATGCTAGATCAGTCTACTACATTAGAACTGTTGGCTGGTAAGAGGGGTCTTCAAAACACTGATGGGTGTCCCATTACCCCCATCCTACCCACACCAAACATTACTATACTGTCTACTGATATGTACACACTTGACTGAGTTTAGGTAGATCTGGTACCCCCCCCCCCCCACTCTCTCTAAGGTAGCCCTATAGTGGATGCCATAAACATCAGCTATAAAAACTACATTCCGCCCAGACCTTTGGGTTTATGCTCCTTTGTTTCATATCATAAGCATCAACTAGACTAGACGAAGTTACATGCTTTTTACTTGTAAAACTTCAGAAATTGTGTTACTGTTCACCTTCTCAGTCTACCCTAGTGCATAGATACAATTAGCAATGGTGTCTACATAAGCTCATGATACATACATGTAAACTTGCTGCTGCCAATACTGGGAAGTAGTTCAGTTGTAGTTATTGCTATGTGATGGTATTGCAGGCCTGACTGCAGGAGTGACCCATGATTGGCATTGAGCCAGCATACTACAGCCAGCAGCGCTGACTCTCCTAATCTGCACTCTAGCACTGCACTCTGATGTGGAGATACAATAGTAACCACTTGTCAACATGTTTCAGGTTTTATATATAACTGTGTATTACACTTTGTATCTGTGACTGCTATATTTATACATGCGTACATGTACATGTGCTGTATACATTGTACATGCGTACATGTACTGTATACATTGTACATGGTGCATGGTTGTATTTGTGTTTACTCATTGAGTATAATACTACTACTCACAGCCTGGAACTGTGCACCCTGTTCAAACTGTACTGTACTAAACACGTGGTAAGTTGATTTCCAATTTTTAACCACAGTAAGTAAGCAGTATACAGTTACTGCTGATTATTTCATGTAATTTTATTCTACCTAGAAGTCAGCATATGATCCTCTCTAGTTCTTGTGTAGGTGTTGTATTGTATTTTAGGGTGCTCTAGAGATGGGCCGTGATACTCCACTTATTTACTACCTACTGGAATGCTGTAACTGGTTAGTGGAAACTGATGTCTGCAAATGAACTGGCGATATCCATCAATATCAACCTGCAACGTACACTTAACTTCAGATGTTATTGTTATTCTATAATCTGTTGTAGGCTGTTAATTATAGGGTCAAGGTGGGCATCTTCCTCTGACTGATGGATAGAAAGTAAATAAAACATTGAGGAAATCTGGTTGTTATAGAGGTGAGTTGGTTATTTACTCTCATTGGTTGGGTGGTGGTGTTTGTCCTCTCTCATAAAGAACAGAGAGAGAACATCTTCAATAGCTCATGTGGAGTTGTATTACCACACACAGAACCTACTACGGGGCTGTATGAGAATAACACTGCTGTTTGTTTGTTGTGTATTGTAGGGAAGTCTTCAGCAGTGTATATATGCATACTTTAATATTATTTGGAATATTTCCTTTAGGCAGGATATTAGAAAGTGAAGGCTGAGAGATGTGCTGCCAGCAACTGAAAGCTGTCTAAATGTGGTTCCTGAGGAGGAAGATATTATGTTCCTTCTCTGCATGGACATCAACCAGTAGTTTAGATTCGCACAAGTGTGAACACACTCTTAGTCTAACAATACCCTATTTTGTACTGCATGCTAAAAACTAAAGAAAGCTGTTTTGGTTTATTATTTTATATGCTGTATGCCACTCCATCTATTTTTGTACAGTTTAGTAATAAAATAGTGTAAGGGAGTATGAGGTACTTTGCGCTGCATGTTAGGCAGTTAGGTGGGGTTGTCTGTACCTTTTCTATTTGATCTGGAGTGAGGGCAACTTTGAGAACATATTTTCCACACTCACTGTACATTGGTAGATAGGCTTGCCTGTGAGTGTGTGCTAAGATTGTTTCAATCATTGCCCTAATTTTTCCTGAACAGAGCATGTTTATTAGTCTTATTGTCTATTACTAACTATGACTAATATAGTACCATACTAGTACCATACTAGTACCAAGGAACTTGTGCATTTTGTTACAACTACAATAAATACTATCTACTATCAAATATTTATTATTGCATCACATTATGAGCGTGTTATATGTGAACCAATCATCAACAAGGGACATGAGCACATTGAAAATAAGTGATGGCTAACAGCTCAATTGTACAACGTGTGTGATGTATGCGTCAAAGCTTACAAATTCATGGGCACTTCCAAGCTTTCAGTTGAAAGTTGTCTTCTCTCATAAGGAACTGTGAGCGGGGAGAGAGAGAACAACTTACAATGAGCAATAGCTAGTGGGTGCATATACAGGTTGTGGAGTTGTATTACCACGCACAGAACCTATGACTAAAGCTTCTCTCGGAACCCTACGTAAATTCCCCCGGTCATATGGGGCGTTGGAAACAGTCTAAAACTAGAGCGTCGGCAGCGGCGAGATTACGCGAGTTCTAAATAAGAAACAGTAGCGTAAATCCAAATTTTGTGTTAAAATGCTATTCTATTGAATGGAGAGCTTTATGCAGAGACAACATATTGATATTATAGTATCATTGCTAACACCAGGGCTGTGTTCTCATCTCCACAACAATGGAGGGAACATACAGTATAAACACAAGTTCTGAAGAGCTCTACTTAGAACTCTCGCGGCTCCAGAAGGAGATTGAAGAGGTCAACCAGCACAAAATTCAGGCAGCGGAGTACGGTCTGGCTGTTCTGCAAGAGAAGCAACAGCTACAAGAGCAAGTAGATCAATTGGAGCTCATCAATGAGCAAACTAGTGTAGAATTACAGCATCTTAAACAGGTGAATATTTTACAATATTAATATAAATATATACTATAGTTCTCGTATCGATTATCGAAATAATCGGACAGCAACAGCAAAGAAAATCACAAATCAAATCTAATCGAAGTACAAATGGTTAGATAAACCTAGCCTACTTGATCCAAAAAAGAAAGACAAAGCACTTCTACAAAGCTGAGGCCAGGCTAAAACTCAATCTTAGCATACTAATAATTATAATAGCAACAATATAAATATTTAATCTAATGTAGGCTATTTAGGCTAGCCTATAGGCCTATAAATAGTGAATGATACTCATACTGATTTGATTAACTAAAATAGAGATGTAGGCCTAATAATTTTGACCTTGTTGAGGATTGTTTTATTATACTTTTAGTAAATGTGTGGGAAAGTATTGTAACAACAATAGTGTAATCGGTACGGTAGTCGATGTTTGAAGTGATGGTGCATGGGGGTACAACTACATGCAGTAAATACACTGGTGGCCGGGGTCCCAGACCCCGTTTGGGATGATGGGGCTGCTATGTCTTCAAACCCCCAGTCGTTTTGGCTCAGTTGCGCTGCACCCTCGACTGGGAGTGTACCCACCTCAAATGGTTTACTTCTAATATCAACAATATTAATATCAAGCACAAAATTTGTATCGAAAGCGTAAGTAGGCCTATATTGCATGTCCAACCGTGACATTGTAGGTTAAGGTCATATGTGCATTGTAGATGAATACCCAAGAACTTGTCTGTGGTGAATTAAGCCTATACTCCAAGATTTTTTTTAGTTTGGTAATTTACTTTGTTCTTTTAGACTACTTATTTTCTATGTGGTAGAATGATCACTAGGAAGACATGGCAGAAATCAATTGTAGAATTGGTTATAATATTATTTTATAGTCCTTTGCTTTACACAATTACCAAGTCAGGATATTAAAGGTTATTAGAGTTTGGTACGAATTTTGTAGATAATTGCATTATATGCCTTTACTGTAGTCTACCTGTTTGTAGGCATTGGCTAAACATGAAGTCTCCAGTAAGTTGGAGAAACACATTAACTCTGTAGAAGAGGAACAACTAATCTTAGAGAAGAACTCCAAAGAGGAGGAATATAAACGTTTACTAAGTCAGCTACAATCAGAACTAAAATTGACTAAGCAGAAACTAGAGGTCTTGCAGACTGATGAACCTGTGCATTTAGGCTTTGCCGATAGGCTAGAGGAAGCTGAGGTGGAGAAGGTCTCATTACGTAAAGACATTAGGGAATATAAGCAGCGTGAATCTCGTATACTCAGTGACTACTCAGAGTTGGAGGAAGAGAACATTAGTCTACAGAAACAGGTGCTAAACCTTCAGCGTGAGCAGGTTAGTATGCAGGCTGTGCATACGGTAGGCTATAGGCTTATACCTACACCTGTATGTGTATGTCAGGTTTCTATCATGCAGGTCTAAATGCTTACAAATTTTGTGAAAACTCCTAGCCCGTTACCTTCAGACAGGTTGTACATTGTAAGCTATATAGAATTAGTGTACTGTTTATTTTCTGCTAATTTTGTCTTTTTTGTCATTCTTCATGATAATTTCTCAGTGGATTAACTGATTACCCTCCTGTAATCCAGTAATGATAAGGGCTTACTGAGTGTCATTTGGAATTACAAGGTTTTTACATTGCTACTTAGTAACATAGTTCAGTATGGATTATATATTATACTGTAATTACGCAATCATGTCCATTTGGTATTGGAGGCTGTGCTGACATTACAGACAGCCTAGTAGTAGTCTGCATTCAACTGACTAATGTAGGTTGCAGTGGAACAGCTAATATGGGAAAAAGAGAGGCTGAAGGAAGAGGTAGACCTTCAGAAAGCCCAGAACCAGGACCTCCAACACCTTAAACATATTGTAGAGAACAATCTAGAAGAATCCATCAAGAACCTGGCCCAGGAGAGAGAGGTCTGAAACCATAGACTGTGTACTAGTAGTGCAGTAGTATTGTACTAGTAGTGCAGTAGTATTGTGCTAGTAGTGCAGTAGTATTGTGCAGTACCTAGTGTACACCACAGTGTGTTACCAATCAGTGTAGTTTTCTTAATCTGTACTCTCCCCACCTCTACCACCACCTCTCATCGTACTCTCATTAGACTAAGTGGTAGGACATGTAATAGACCTACAGTGTAAGTGTACAAGTATATTATATTATCATGTACTTTCTTAGATACAGGGCTAACAATTCATCGAGTTGATACAATGACCATGTAGATATACAAGTCATGTAATAAATATCACTTTGTACAGTACCCTGGAATCCTAACTGTATGCTGCCATATGGTATAACCTATATAAGTGTATTCCACCCTCTAGCTCTAGGACACACACACACAGCACATACAATACTATATGCTGTATCCAGTGAACTACCCTCACCCCCAGCCTACACTCCTACTAACACACCTCTACACTGTACAGTCATTATACACTCTACTCTTGCTACACTTTACATATCAATGTGATAGACTGTGTAGGAATAGAAGTTGAGTCTGTAATAAACTACACATACTAGTGATAATACACATCACACACCCTGAGTGCACATTGGTTTATATCATGTGCCCATACAAGCACTGTGTATTCATATACCTAGCCTATGATTATACTAATACTATGCCCTGTACAGTAATTAGATAAATACTACTCTAATCTCCACCTTAATCTTTTGTGAGAATTGTTTTGATTTAATACATAATATGCAGCACAATAAGCTGACTGTTGAATGGCTATTGATTTCAACCATTCTATCATAAAATGGGTGTAAATATAGTATATAGTATATAATAGTAATTGGTCTAGCTATTAGTGTCTAATCACCGCACAGTACATATAATGTCTCTAATATGAGCTTAGTCTGGCTGTACATATTATTCACATTCAATGAATGGTATAGATTTCTACTGACAGGGAATGTAATGTGCTTGTCATTGCCATGTCCATATTACACTGTGTATATACAGTGTATTATATACATCCTCCATTTACTCTATGGAATACACCTCTACTCTGTAGACAGTGACATTAGTAGAAGTGGTAGTAGTATGTACTATCTTAGCCCTGTCAATACAACATCCAGCTGCTACTATGTACTAGGCTACTTGTTATCAATGTAAGATTGTGGAGAGGGTTGTCTGCTCTGTTAAACCTACTAGTAACTAAAGCTACACTCTCCCTGTACTATATGGTGACATGCAGAGATCATTGCCTGGCCTGTAGATTAGTGTAAGTCTACAACGACCTCTCTATTTACCTGATGTCTACCTGTCTACAGATGAGACACCAACTGCAGCGAGAGTATGATGAGTTGAAGACGCAGGAAGCCATATTTACTCTAAACAAGATGGCGCACCTCACGGGTATCAGCTCAGATATATTTGATATGAACCAATCAGAAGAGGGCTCACTGACCACTAGTGACCATGATGATGATGGAAGCTGTAATGAAGGTACTTAAGCATATTTGCCTTCAGGCATATTGTAGTACATGGCATGCATATTGTATTACATGTACGAGTATATTCTTCTATTCTATTACAGACTGTGTTGACAAGTCCAGAGTATATGTGTACTTCTAATACCTGTATTATATGCTACAGACTCTGGTGACATGTCCAGAGTAAGAGCACATAAGCCGTGTGGAGGAGGGGATCTATTCAGTGAAATACATATGTCTGAGATTAGTAAGTTTGAGGAGCTTCTGGCTGCGGCAGAGAAGGAGAGAGATGAGCAGATGGAGAGGTGTAAGAGTTTGGAGAGCAGGCTAGCAGGTACACGTTTGTGCACTGTAGTACTAGATGTATACACTGTAGTACTAGATGTATACACTGTAGTACTAGATGTATACACTGTAGTACTAGATGTATACACTGTAGTACTAGATGTATACACTGTAGTACTAGATGTATACACTGTAGTACTAGATGTATACACTGTCGTACTAGATGTATACACTGTAGTACTAGATGTATACACTGTAGTATCAGATGTGTACACTATAGTACAAGATGTATACACTGTAGTACTAGATGTATACACTGTAGTACTAGATGTATACACTGTAGTACTAGATGTATACACTGTAGTACTAGATGTATACACTGTAGTATCAGATGTGTACACTATAGTACAAGATGTATACACTGTAGTACTAGATGTATACACTGTAGTACTAGATGTATACACTGTAGTACTAGATGTATACACTGTAGTACTAGATGTATACACTGTAGTACTAGATGTATACACTGTAGTACTAGATGTATACACTGTAGTACTAGATGTATACAATGTAGTACTAGATGTATACACTGTAGTATCAGATGTGTACACTATAGTACAAGATGTATACACTGTAGTACTAGATGTATACACTGTAGTACTAGATGTATACACTGTAGTATCAGATGTGTACACTATAGTACAAGATGTATACACTGTAGTACTAGATGTATACACTGCAGTACTAGATGTATACACTGTAGTACTAGATGTATACACTGTAGTACTAGATGTATACACTATAGTACTAGATGTATACACTGTAGTACTAGATGTATACACTGTAGTACTAGATGTATACACTGTAGTACTAGATGTATACACTGTAGTACTAGATGTATACACTGTAGTACTAGATGTATACACTGTAGTACTAGATGTATACACTGTAGTATCAGATGTGTACACTATAGTACAAGATGTATACACTGTAGTACTAGATGTATACACTGTAGTACTAGATGTATACACTGTAGTACTAGATGTATACACTGTAGTATCAGATGTGTACACTATAGTACAAGATGTATACACTGTAGTACTAGATGTATACACTGCAGTACTAGATGTATACACTGTAGTACCAGATGTATACACTGTAGTACTAGATGTATACACACTACATGTTGTATTAGGTGTATATGCTGTGTATAATACATGTACTCACGTACAATTATATATCGGTGTATCTATAGGTACAGAAGAGGAATTGTCAGCTGCGAAAATCTTAGCTGAGGCCAGTAAACTTGTTAAAGAAGTAGATGTCAGTGAGTTGAGTATAGAGGATGATGCCGAGGAGAGAATTACAGCTGAAGAGGTCAAGCTACAGAAACAAAAGGTACATATATTACACACACTATATTATATATTACAGCCTCACTATGTTATATATTACACACTATATTATTATATATTACACACTCTATATTATATATTACACACTCTATATTATATATTACACGCTCTATATTATATATTACACGCTCTATATTATATATTACAGCCTCACTATGTTATATATTACAGCCTCACTATGTTATATATTACAGCCTCACTATGTTATATATTACACACTCTATATTATATGTTACACACACTATATTATATATTACACACACTATATTATATATTACACGCTCTATGTTATATATTACACGCTCACTTATCAGGTTGCTGAATTGGAAGAGAAAGTTTTTGGATATGTGAAGAAAATAAAAGAGATGAAGGAGTCGTCTACTCTCAAGAAAAATATGCAAGAATCTCTAGTCAGAGTAGTCAGCTCTCTATCTGGTATATACGAGATGCTGTGTCAAGCTAACAATGAGACCCCTAACAGGTACTACCTACTCTCATACAGCCCACTAACTTGGCCTATGTACCGTGTAATGTGTTACAGTGTATTGTTCATGTATTGCAGTAAACTCTACACACAGTACAATGTTTCTTGGAGTTGTCGCCCCTTCCCTCTAATAGTTGGTGATTTGATGCATGTGCTTAGGCTGCCTAGTATATAACTCAGTAGCCTGTGATGCACCTAGGTGATATATTACATGTATAACTCAGTAGCCTGTGATGCACCTAGGTGATATATTACATGTATAACTCAGTAGCCTGTGATACACCTATGTGATATATTACATGTATAACTCAGTAGCCTGTGATACACCTAGGTGATATATTACATGATTGTATTGTGTACGTATAGACTGATGCAGGAGCACTCTCAGCTGGGTATAAATGTATCGGCGGCAACAGACAGTGTATGTAATGGCAGTGTGTCAACTAGCTTAGTGTCAGCTGCTGTCAGTAGTAGCTCAGGTAAGCCACCCTATCTCTACATACATGTATATACATATTATATATATACACCTGATACTATACTATAATGTACATGTAGTACACTCTACTAATAGTGTATATGCTACTATAATCACTATACTATATTTACTTTGTTTATATTACTTCTCCCACTCTGACGTAGTATAATGGATCTGTATATACCATGTACATAGAAAAGTATGTGTATGTTTTAACAGCAGAGGTATCCACTACGGATACTGCCATTGCTACTACCAATACTACTACTACTGCCTCGGCTGACTCTACTCTAGAGCCTGATGAGTTTGATGCTGACCAGTGTAACAGACTCATGTCCGTCCTTAATGATCAGGTAGTGTGTGAGTTAGTCTCTCTGTAGTCATCTTATACACATAGTAATGTTATATAATAGGCAGTGATAACCGTTAGTGGTCCTACCATTCACACAATGATATCAGCTATCAATGTGTTATCCACTGATAGGTGGTACTCCAGTCTAGTGAGTGAGAGTTGTCATCCCCTTTCTTCAGACACGTAGCACAGTATTACATTGTGTGTTACTATCAACAAATTATAGCTCTTACCACACACCTGTTTATGCTATAATACATGTATTTACAACTGTCTCCTTCTCGTACAGAGGAAAGAGCAGCTCTAAACAGTGAGGTGTGGAGCCTACTTGTGGCATACACATCGTGCATTGTTGAGTGGTTTGTTTTAGACCAAGTACCTGAAGAGATCAGTGGACACGGCTGTAGACAGATATAAGCAGTTTGTAGCTGAGAGAGGAAACAGTGAAGATATCGAGGAGGCACAGGAAATGAATAGAAAATTGAAAACTTTACTCAACACCAAGAGAGAACAGATAGCTACACTACGTAGTGTACTAAAAGCCAACAAGAGTACAGCAGAGGTAGCATTGGCCAACCTTAAACAGAAATATGAGACAGAAAAGGTGAGTCTACAGTTGTGTGCTTCTTATGTATAATAATATTTAGTATTTACCTGCAGTATATTGTATGTGTAAATATAGGATATGAAAACAGTACTTTTTATTCTCATATTTCAATGCCAATCCTGGTATCATCGTGAGAGGAAAATAAAATGTTCCATCTCACGACAATACCACGACTGGCATCAAAATATCGAAAATAAAAGATTAAAAATGTATCTGTTACTACTTTAAATGTAATACTTCTTACCCTCATCAATATCTTCCACATACACATATGTTTGCGTATATACACGTACATGTATATATACATATGTTTGTGTATATACACGTACATGTATATACACATATGTTTGTGTATATACACGTACATGTATAGCTATTTACCTGCAGGTTATGGTCACTCAGACTATGGGTAAACTGAGGAATGAGTTAAAGGCTCTAAAGGAAGATGCAGCCACATTCTCTTCACTCAGGGCTATGTTTGCCCAGAGGTGTGATGAGTATGTCACACAGCTAGACCAGCTTCAGAGGCAGCTCTCTTCTGCTGAGGAGGAAAAGAAAACCCTCAACTCTCTGCTCAGAATGGCCATACAGCAGAAACTAGCTCTAACTCAGGTAATTAAACATGTGAAATGTATATATTACTATAGCCTAGTATGTCATATTTTTCTTGCAAGGAATTTTTGCTCAGTGCCAGGAACTTGAATCCACATCTGTGAAAATAACCATCCCTGGCTGAGGCCTCTACAGCACTTAATCACTTACATAG
The DNA here is from genome assembly GCA_935421135.1 of Bugulina stolonifera. Classification (NCBI taxonomy): domain Eukaryota; kingdom Metazoa; phylum Bryozoa; class Gymnolaemata; order Cheilostomatida; family Bugulidae; genus Bugulina; species Bugulina stolonifera. The sequence continues at coordinate 27,010,107 of OW285188.1, forward strand.
TGAACAGAACACATTACCACTACACCCGCTTAGCAACTTTGAAGTGGAAACTTCTGTGAGCCATAGATGTGGCCATAGATGTGCACTAAACCAACTGTACACCATATATTCCTCCGTGTTCACCTTGCTATATAAGGAGTGTTGACGGCTTGGCCATAAATTTTTAAAAGTGCTGCTCAGAGAAATACTCCTTGTAAGAAACATGTCACATATAAAAAGTATGGCCCAACCGCTTATAACCTAGTAGTACATCACATAGCCTGTACTCCCAGTACATCACATAGCCTGTACTCCCAGTATATTATATAGCCTGTACTCCCGGTATATCACATAGCCTGTACTCCCGGTACATCACATAGCCTGTACTCCCAGTACATCACATAGCCTGTACTCCCAGTATATTATATAGCCTGTACTCCCGGTATATCACATAGCCTGTACTCCTGGTATATCACATAGCCTGTGCTCCCAGTATATCCCATAGCCTGTAATGCTAATTTAATTGCAGAGACTGGAAGACCTTGAGTATGACAGAGAGAAGAGGTCGGTAAGGGGGCCACCAGGTGACCGGAGGAGAGACTACAGATCTGACAGACGGAGCAGTGCTCAGCACAACCACACCAAAGTAAGTGTAGCTGACCCGCCCATCGCTCAATCCAGTTACTCAGGCTACAGCTTCAACTCTCAGCCAATCAGCAGTAAGGCAGAGGGTTTGGCTGTGACAGTAAGGCAGGGTACTCCCAGTCGCAGTGTCACACAGGAGGGTAAGAATCGGCTGGCAGCTCTCCTCGGTAGAGCCTCATCTTCATCCTCTTCTGGTCTGTAGTATATCTGACTGGCTAGACATAAATATACACCCCCTACCCATTATATTATAATAATATACTGTATAATATAGATATGACCCTTCTTGGCTTACACAGTATTCTAAGGTACACTCTCCTATACTCATTTCCTATGCATGCATGCAGAGCTTTTGCTATTCTTGCTTAACAACACTAGATGCATAGATATTGATTGGCTAATTTGGTGTCGTGTAATATTTTCTCATTTCCTTGCATAGCATCGCCGACGGCACTTCTAGTAGCATGACCAGGTAGTATTCTGTGTCCACTGGTATCTAACTATAATAGTATTTGAACTGACACAAGTGTATACCCTAAAAGCAGATACTTTTTGGGAATTTAGAGACAGAACTCTTAAATAATTTCCATCAATAATTTCCATCGCTATCAAATACTGCTTTCAAAATGATTTAAATAATTACTGGTTTAAACAGACCACACGGCTATGTAAAGGGGGTTTAAATCTGAGTAAACATACAGCTTAGCTGAGCTTGTTTTTAATGCTAAAATATGCTTAAACATTAATATTGGGATTTAGCAAATTTCAGACCAGGCCAGAGTCGTTGCTAAATATTTCTGTGGTCCAGGATTTCGAAACTTTCGCTAAAAATTTCTGCTTTTAGGGTATAAACACAATCTCTGCCCTTTCCAACTAAGTAGGCTAATCGAGTGTACTGTATTAGTGTACATCACACTGCATTGTGTAATACATATATACATGTAACATGTGTGTGAAGCACTCACATACTTGTTGTACTACCAGTGGAAAATAATTTTCCGTGTGTTTCTATTTGTCTACTTGTATATTACAACTTAAGCGTATACTTGTAGTAGTGTTTGTAGCATTTTGTGAATGGCTCAACTTGGCAGAGTATTATAGCGCTGGCGCCTTACCTTCTAGCGGCTGGCCAGCTACCCACCCACTACCACTGCTATATGCTAGCCTGTGCTCACTCAGACAGGCTTATTGCTGAACATCTTAACCTCTGCTATTTATTTTAGTGCTGAAGATTTCTGCTGCTAAATTCCGATTGGTCAACAGCTGCCACCAAATGATAATAAAGCTAATATGATTGGTTAAGATTAAAGTAGTCCCTCCACATGATTAGCTAATGGGTAGACTGGTGTATATTAGAGTGCCTGTGATTGGGTAGTGACCTGCATGCCAGCGAATGAAAGTGGGGTACTACGTGTAGGTGCCCTTCAATTTTAGGAGATAGCTTTGTGCATTCACCCTACCTTCTCCACACTGCCCTCTAATCTCTTATTGATGAATTTCTATATACATGTATTTCTAACCTGCTTGGTGCTATGGTTAGCTGATAACACTGATATATTTCACAACCCATTTGCTGGTTCACAACGTAATGCATTTTTGACTATAATAATTAACATAATAATTATATAATAATACACTATATTTTTGTGTGCTTTGGTAACTTGTACAACATAATGTGTTCTGCATTTCAAGGTCAGTTATATGCTTAGTAAATTGTTTTATTTCATATCTAATCAACCTGCTAATTTATTAACACCAACCCTGCATTATAATCATAATATAATATATTGCTATTTATTGCTTTTATTTTACTATAATTAGGATTGTATTTACTAATTTGTGCATGATAGGTAGCATAACACAGAATCCAGTTTTACCAGACTTGATACAGTGTATAGCTAGTATTAGTTAGTGTACATTTCCCCCAAATATACTAATAACTAGTACTCCAGCAGGCTCCAGTAGCTTGATGATTATTTTATCTTGATTTTTATCATTTATCATGGTAAAGTTGATGTATATCTTATTTTTGTGAATATGCACTTTTTACAAGTGATTTATTTGCATTATAATATTGTCAGAAATGTTTAAAAACTATATGCAATGGATTGTATTGAAATGTACCCTGAGTAATGGAACGTTCTGCGTATTTACTGTAGATTTAATAAAACTAACTGGTCAAATAATGGAGCGATACTGGGGCTGGGTTCCAGTGAATAAGGGTGGTCATAAAGGTTATGCTATTGATTATAATAGGAAGTTGTCTTCTCTTGTCCGGTTCATCCCGAAAGAACCACTGAGAAGACAACTTCGCATTATTACATATTGGATGACGCAAAAGGGCTTGATATGCACGATATGATACATGCACTTATCCTGCTATGTACCAACTTTGGTTGGCAAAAATAGGAGCAATTTTACACCACACACCCACGTAAATGTTATTCCAGTGATTGTAGGGTGGAGGTAGATTCCCTTAGCTAGTAGTTTATATTTTTGTATTTTCTTATTTTACAGTCAAGCTTTTATACAGCACAATCTAACTAAGGTGCGAGATGAGGGCAGCTAGCTCTTTATTAATATTCCTTATTGCAGGGGTACAAGGTAAACTCTCCAAAACAAAACAAACAATGTTGTATATGTGTAAATTATGATAATATAGTGTTAATAAGGAACTACAATATAATTGATAATCTCATTGCAGATATAATCATAAAAAAGTTTACAATAACTGACTGTTAGCAGTATTATTGTGAATCTGTCAGCGCTAAGGTTTTGGTCTGCTAGAGAAAGTGAATGCTATTATTTACATTGCATTATTCACCATTCACGTAACATTAATAAAAATACACTTCTATATACTGTACATATGATTATATTGCAAATGGCAGCACTATTGCACAATACTGCTGTACTCTGGTAAAATCAGAGACTAATTACCAAGATTATTGCCAAATAAAAAAAGATGGATACATGATGTAGATGATGATATCTGGATTGTTAAAGAGGAGGTCCTAAATATACTAATAAAACAGGTATCAAACTTCAATTTTCCCAGGGAATCAGTTTCTCAGAGCATAGGGTTTGGGGACACTTCAAATAATTACATAAATAGGCGAATTATGCACATCTTAGTAAAATATTAGTGTAGTAAAATTTCCTAGTATGCCAGCGCTGTGTTGGTGGGAGGAAGAAAGTAAATGAACTCATGCACATATAGAATGATAGCCATTGGCTGATTGCTGACTTCACACTAGCAAATATTACATCATTCTGTTCCCATAACAGAGGTAATATGCAAGTTTGCATAACATTAACATAGTTCGGCCTAGTAGGGCTTAGGCTAGTGTGACATGTATCAGTAAGTGCTACAATGATGACATGTATCAGTCAGTGCTACAATGCTGACATGTGCTCCGAGTCTGTGTCACAGAATATGTCATCCTCTGTGGAGGAGTATGTACTAATAGCCCCTTGTCGCCCTCCCTGAGACAGCCGACTGCGGGCTGTTGCAATAGCCCCATCCACAGCACCAGGAGAAATGTCATGGGCATCAGCTATCTCTCTCTCTAACACTTCAGGCATTACATATTTCTGCAAACCTTCTTTTTCTAATGCCTAAAAGTTAGAAGAGCAGTTAATGAAACCAACATACACTAAGTACCTCTGATTGAATTTCAAGCTGTCATTTTACCGACAATAAACAATAAAAATATTAGTACAATATGCAATTTCAAACACTGTCTGTATGTAAAGTTATATTCCCAAACACAAGAGATAAACATTGAGTCACACCACACATAAGCATTACAGGAAACATAGCAATAGGTGGTGTTGAGCTCGACTGCAGCACTCTCAATACTCTGTGAAAATAAACAGCTCAACTGGATAAGGATAACCAAGGTGTCCTCCACACCACACAAAGTTGGGAACCCAGGTTATATCAAGATGCTAAATAGCTGTAAAAGTCTATTGATAAATAATATAGCAAGGCGCATTACAAGAGTTCCTCTGGTGATGATGCTTGGATGAGCATCGAAATCAAAGACTCTTATAATACTTATTGCCATAAAATTACTAGCTCACACCAACATCTTTCAAAAGTTTATTGTCTCTGTAAATATTATGTTGATATGACTGTATTAAATGGTTTCATGGGACTACCCATGCATCTTACATATATAATCTTGGTATTAACACCAACTACTGTCTAACCACCATCACAGCTTTAGATCAAGCAGCAAATAGTCCCCACATCCTCGGTATTTACAGAGACAAATTATAGAAACTTGGGTGTTAGTAGCAATCTATGTATAGTGAATCAACAATAGCTTCAGTTCCAACAGTTGAAGAACACCACAGGAAATAAGCAGTGAGTCGCTCAAACACAGAAGTGGAGAAAAGAGCATAGAGGCTACAGTAGACTTACATCACGTATATAGTAGTCATTAGATCTACGTGTTGGCTGTAAAACAATGTATTAACATAACTATAATGCACACATACATACATGAACATTCATGTGTGCGTACTGTTCCTGTAGAATCTCTAAACACACATGATAAAACTACAACAAAATTATATTTTAATAAGAATCTAGAATTGCAGTATGTGTAACACTAGAATTTATCTCCACCCACTCACCTTCCCCACTAGATTATCTTCTATAGATTTACTCTCACTTGGCCTGCCACCAGGTGAACGGTGAGATTTCTGTAGCTCGTTGTGGGTGTGCATGGCGCCATAGTGAGGAAATGAGCCTACAATGCACACCATTGTTATGAGTAAGACAACTAGATGTAGCGGCAAGTTGATTCAATCATGTGCAAATCCTACTCTACAGCAAATAGAGGAACAGTGATTAGTTCGCTAGTTGAATATCCAGCACACGGTTGGCTAATGAGTTAACTTACTAGGAGATATATGATTGGCTGATTTGTCTGCCTCTGCAGCGTTAGATAGATGTGGTATAGCATTACGTGCTATGGCTCTCCTCATCAGGGGATTTTCATCACTTTCCTGTTTGCCGATACACTTGAGTTTTAGTGCTGACCCCTTCTTACTCAACTTCCTGGCCAGGACAGCTTCGTCTGTATCATACCTATTGGCAGCATCTTCTGACAGCGGCACACTAAACAATGTATATATACATGTACATGACTGTAAACCAACCATCTCCTATACATACTATGAATTAGTGGAAATATGACACAAACATGTACTTGAATACCTTACAGGACTATGTATACGTATATGTATATGACTATGTATACATATACTTACTACATATACAGTCTAGTACAAGCTGAACCCAGGAACACACAGTCATAGAAACAACAGAGAGAGAACACAACTACACATAAGAGGAATAGCTTACTCTCTAGCACCCCACCACCCATTTAGAATCTATTCCTTTCAGCATTCTAGTGCTAACAGCTCTCGTAGGTACAGTAGTAGAAAAACTTTTTATAGCATCAGATCTTTGTTTGTCAGTGGGGAAATTAGGGAAATAGGTAAGATAATTTCTTCTGATTTTGTTCTGGCCAAGAACCAAGGCTATATTTTTTCCAGTTCTGCACCTAACTCTACCAGCTGTTAGTTGAGCTTTGTAAAAATAGGATACTATATAGGTGGTTGATACTATGGCAGGTGGTAGTCACTTGCTACTGCAGGTTGAAAAGGAATAAACCTGGTGGTGGTAACATCATAGGTTCTTCACCTCCATGTTACACTCCAACAGACTGGACAGACAGACCAATGTACGTTTGGTAGAAGGACAGTTCGACAATTCAATTCTATTCGTAGAAGGCAAAGCCAGGTAAACAATAATATGTTCCACGATGGTATTGATGAGCAAGTAGCCAACACTAATGGGGTAGAAAGCGACTGGTAAAAAGGCTAGTAGCCTAATATAGTGAAGAGCAGTTACGTACAATATTACATAACTACAACAGCCAATATTACCGAGTGTACCCTGCTGGTGTACTATAGCCGTCAGAATGGCGGTCACTGAATTCCCGAAGGGGTATGCCTTCCTCATGATCAGATAGCTCATTGGCCAGAGGTAATTGTTCCTCATAGCCTACTGGCGAGCTATACAACATGTCACTGCCGTAGCGCGCCTGCCTGTACATTATATTATCACACTTGAGTTAGACCTCCCAAGTAGCACATTGTATTAACCATAGACATACATGTAGGATAGTCCATAATTATATAGACATTATATGTACAACCAGTTGTGACAATTATATGGATTATTAGACCCAAAGACATAGTAGGGAGAAGACATAACTCCCAATGTCATGCAGAATATAGCGGAGTAAATAGATAGTAAAGGCTATAGATATGGAATAGCACATAGACATAAACATAGAATAGCACATAGACATAAACACATACACATAGAATAGCACATAGATGTAAAACATAGACATGGAATAGCAAATGGTACAGAGATATGGGGTAGTACATTGACATAAAATGGTACAAAGACATACACAGACGTATTCATCATTGAATTACCTGACTAGTCGATGTGCACGAGAATATTTAGGGTTGCAGTTGTTGTTAACATTGCTAACTGTGTATTCATGCTTGGTAGCTCTACAAGGCAAACACAACAACCTCTAAGACAGCAGAAGCCCAACCCATACGCTGCTACTATGTGACACTGCGGCACAAAACTTTCAACCCTTTGCAATAGTTGTTTGAATAACCGCAGCTGAGGCATGGCATGCATACAATTGGACAAGCAGACAGTCAGGCCTACTCCATGCAGCATCTATAATACGCATACATGTACAGTATATGCATATACATGTACAATGTATGTATGTACATGTACAGTATATGCATATACATGTACAATGTATGTATATACTTGTACAGTATATGCATATACATGTACAATGTATGTATGTACATGTACAGTATATGCATATACATGTACAATGTATGTATGTACTTGTTGGAATAAAGTCACAATATTATATTAAATTAACACAGTGCAGTAAAAACTACATGGGGGTGTAACATGGGGCCAAAGTAGAGACACAAGCACACGGGTTTCTAAGACAGTAGTGTATACATATCAGTTGTTGGGAAACAATGTATGAGTACTGGTTGCTAAAGTAACATCATATTTGAGTTGGCAGCAATGTATACATACTGGTTGTTAGGGTCCATATAGTTGCCTCCATTAGCTGTAGGTTTAGAGTTGTTCCCTAACTTGGCAATAGAATGTCGCCTATCGAGTCCACCAAAGAGAGAGTGTTCCCTCTGTAAGAACACAGATAGTATGATGCCTGTGAGTAAATCAGATCCATAAAATAGGTGTGTGATGCCATAGAAAAGGTGTGAGGTCATAGAATAGGTATGTGAGGTCATAGAACAGGTGTGTGATGTCATAGAATAGGTGTGTGATGTCACAAAATAGGTGTGTGATGTCGTAGAATAGGCGTGTAATGTCATAGAAAAGGTGTGTGATGTCACAGAATAGGTGTGTGATGTCACAGAATAGGTATGTGATGTCACAGAATAGGTGTGTGATGTCATAGAATAGGTGTGTGATGTCATAGAATAGGTGTGTGATGTCATAGAATAGGTGTGTGATGTCATAGAATAGGTATGTGATGTCATAGGACAGTATGTATGTGATATCATACCCTGTGAGTTGGCTCTTCAGATTCAAAATTGAAATCATCATCCAGGTTTCCGGATATGGCACGCCGTATCTCGGGACCAAGGTCATGGACAGCTCTGAGACCTGCTTGGAGAGCGCTAGTTGGCTCTTGGCCAATCTCTATCCTAGCCAACTGTTCTTTCCTCTTTTTAAATCTCCTAAAGTAATCTTGAATGAGGAATGTGGCATAGAATTTACCCACAGTCACTTCATCATCGCCTGCTGGGGGCACCACCTGGTCTAGCACCTTGTTTGATGTTCTTTTCCATATCTTCTTTATCACAGACCTTAGCTCTTCGTTAGCCTCATCTGCAGTATCAAATAGATAATTATATATATCTACATAAGGCAATACTAAATAACATCATATGCTATCATAACTGGTGTGTGAGGTCATCAGTCAAAGATTGTATAGATGGGTGACATCATCCGGTATTATGATGTTACATATTTGTGATGTCATAGAATTTGTGATGTCATAGAATTTGATTGGAAGGCTTACAATGCCTTCTGTGTGTCAGATCAACAGGGACCGAGTACTATATAAACAGTAGAATAAAGAACCACACACATAACATAAGCCAACTGACTAGATAATGAAACAGCAGAAGTGAGATGTTGTTCAAACTAAAAAAGACACATGCGCTAAACAGAAATTAGGTATAACTGACTTGTATGGTAAAAGTTTGAGTCACGACTTTTTACTACTAAACACCAGTACTGTAATCAGTTGTAAATGTATACGTTATTTCATGCATGGAGACATTAACTACAAGCATGTAGTTGATGTCCAAGTTGTGCAATGGAAATCGGTAGGTAGAGGTGGGGGTCAGAATCAGTTTTAATCAACAGTTAGAGATCATTATAATACAACATTACCGTTAAGGTATCGCATTTATGATTTGGCAGGTAATCATAGGTGACAATAGAGCTCAAATGCAGGTAATCATAGAGCCGAAGCTGCTAATACGTAATCAAAGGGCTTATAGGCAGGTAACTTATATATATATCTGTATATAAACAGACATATATACATTGTATGACATGTATGTATAAACATAATATATAGTATACATAGGCATGTAGTATATATATATATGATCGTAGAGTATAATATACAGGTATAGGCCTATAGGTGGGTAGCAGCAGAAGAGAGATAGAGAGAGAGAGCACTGTCATTTCTCATACGGAAATGAGGAGTGGATTAGTGTTACCTCTTCTCCATGCGGCGGCATGGGGGTCGGCATCCTCTGATACACAGACATATATATAGCTATCATTTCACAACTTTACAACACAACATAATATTAGTATCAGAGAAGGAGATAAAGTAATAACCTGACTCCACATCAAGGATAATAATAAAAGTAATATACAGAAACATACATAAATATACCGTAATATGCAGTAATATACAGTAATATGTAGTAATATACAGTAATATACAGTAATTTGTAGTAATATACAGTAATATACAGTAATATGCAGTAATATACAGTAATATGTAGTAATATACAGTAATATACAGTAATTTGTAGTAATATACAGTAATATGCAGTAATATACAGTAATATGCAGTAATATACAGTAATATGTAGTAATATACAGTAATATACAGTAATATGTAGTAATATACAGTAATTTGTAGTAATATACAGTAATATGCAGTAATATACAGTAATATGTAGTAATATACAGTAATATGTAGTAATATACAGTAATATGTAGTAATATACAGTAATATGTCAACAACATGCCTTACAAGCAGAATATGTTTGCTTGGTTAGCTTTCGCAGATTTTATGAGTTGCCCTCTTTTGACAAAGTTTTATCTCATAAAATTTGTCAGTTTGGAGTTTTCTTACATTTTTAAACAACCCCAGACAATTCGAGAACAGCCTTTCATAGTGCATACTCATTGTATTCTAGCTCGGCAGACTGTGATTGCAAAACTACAGTTCAAGAATAATTTCTGCTTTTAGTTATTGCTTATTAGTAGAATAGTATTAGCATTGTACATCACCGATAATTTGGGTACAAGGTCAAATAATAACCACGACTAGCTGATGAATGAAGGTGTGGTTAAGTAATATGTGCACGTGTGTCTAGGTGTGGTTAAACAACAACATATGGGAGTTGGTAAATGAGATGCAATGTAGGACCAAAGTCTGACTAGCCTATTGGTAGAACAAGATATAAACATACCTAGATTACCATCTGTGTACACTCGTAAAGATGTGCGCACTAGTGCAAACAGTGTGGCATTAAACATAACTGTACCATCACTGTTCAATGGCATGTTCATTGACACCAATCGCTGCAAGTAAGAAATATACAGATGATACCGAACACTGCTATTAGCAAATCTACCACTAGCACGCAACAATAGCAATTAAAATGTTACAGTGTAGCAACAAGTGAACGTCCCTCCATTCAGATTGAAAGGGCTACAAGTACATTTAGGATAAACTGTAAACTGACAAACAGGTCTATGGTCTATGGGGAGTGATCGTACTAGTCCTTCTCTGCACTATTCTAGCAATTCTGCTATTTTGGTATTACCAATATGGGCAGCCAAAGTAAAGAAACTCCTTCTATATAACAATCCCATTATTAATTAGTGTGCTTGTATAATGCAGGGTATAGCCTTCTAGTACCTCAGTTTTCATGGTTTCCACTGTATTTATATATAAACATTAGTCACTATCAATTCATCGATATAGTTAACTAATAGCAATAAGTTGGTAATAAATGAACAGAAGTAATCTCCATGCCTTACTTACTTTACACGCCACTCTGTGAGGACAGAGTTTTCCAAACCCAAGAGGTGGTGAGATCTTCCTCAGTAGCGTAACGACATCTAGATGTTTGATTCTTCCACTACAAACAAGTGAATGTACATGTATATTATATACCTCTCGCTAACACATGCAAACAATGGTGACACACACTGTACTATTACTTGCTCAAAGTTATGTTACCATTACTTTGTAGGAGTTGTGTTACCATTACTTAGTAAGAGTTATGTTACCATTACTTTGTAGGAGTTGCGTTACCATTACTTAGTAGGAGTTGTGTTACCATTACTTAGTAGGAGTTATGTTACCATCACTTTGTAGGAGTTGTGTTACCATTACTTAGTAGGATTTGCGTTACTATTACTTAGTAGGAGTTGTGTTACCATTACTTAGTAGGAGTTGCGTTACTATTACTTAGTAGGAGTTGTGTTATCATTACTTAGTAGGAGTTGTGTTATCATTACTTAGTAGGAGTTGTGTTACTATTATTTAGTAGAAGTTGTGTTACCATTACTTTGTAGGAGTTGTGTTACCATTACTTAGTAGGAGTTGCGTTACCATTACTTAGTAGGAGTTGTGTTACCATTACTTAGTAGGAGTTGTGTTACTATTACTTAGTAGGAGTTGCGTTACCATTACTTAGTAAGAGTTGTGTCACCATTACTTAGTAGAAGTTGTGTTATCATTACTTAGTAGAAGTTGTGTTACTATTACTTAGTAGAAGTTGTGTTACCATTACTTTGTAGGAGTTGTGTTACCATTACTTAGCAGGAGTTGTGTCACCATTACTTAGTAGGAGTTGTGATACTATTACTTAGTAGGAGTTGTGTTACTATCACTTACTTGGCGTCAGGATCGTACTCAGCCCACAACCTCACAAACTCGTCCAGATGATGTGGTCCAAGAATTGACCAATCACGGGTTAAGTAATCAAAGTTGTCCATAATGACGGCCACAAACAAATTGATAATCTACAATGAGTGGTAGAACACATTGTAGATGATTATAGGGCTAATAAGCATTAGTAGACAGTAGTTATATCTAACGCTGAGTAATAAACTGATGAGCTATGGCTATCTAATGGCTACATATCGCCATGTAACTAGGTAGTCTGTGTACCAGGAAAGAGCAGAGCATGTAGAAGGTGAGGAAGTAGGGGACGGCAAAGGCTGTGCCGCAAGGAGCATCAGGATCAGACACATTGTAGGCGTCAGACATCTGATGACAATGAACATCATCCAAATCATTACAAGCCAACATGACGTTCTGCCACGCTTCACCCGTAGCAGAACGAAACAAGACCAGCACCGCTTGAGGAAATGTCTGGAAGTTGTTATTCCTCCAAATCTCTTTCCCAGGGTCAAGGCGAATCTTTCCAAACATCTACAAAAAGGAATTCATCTAAAATGTTTACAATCAAGCATGTGGATGCTATAGCATACTGTGTGAGGAGAAAACACAGACATGTAAACTGTAGATATATACATTTAATACACATGTATATGCACACATTGTGTATGTACTGTTATTACAAATGCATATATGTTGTGTATGTACTGTTATATATACATATATATTGTGTATGCACCGCTATACATGCATATTTATATGTTGTGTATGGTAATTCACAGCATCCTAGTAATGAACAAGTAACTACAACCAGTAGCAGCTATTAGCCAATGCTGCCACACTTACCTGCATTCCAATGACAGCGTATATGAAGAACAGCATAACAATGAGCAGAGCTACGTATGGCAACGCCTACAATTATACAACATCAATTAAATATTGTACATGGCATTGTACATTGTACACCTATATATGACATTGTACATTGTACACCTATATATGGCATTGTACATTTTTTTATTTTTTTTTTTTTATTTATTAGTTTATGTCATCATTTTTAAACAGTAGTGATATTAAAATAAGGTAATAAAAGGTAATAAAACATGGGGCTAATCAGATAGTTCGAAACTAGAGTTGTGACAGCCCCGTTCCAGAGGTTCGCCAGCCACAGAAGGCCGACACACGCATCCAGGGACACATGCCGCGCCCACCCACTATGCGCCAAGCTCCCAGAGACGAGCAGCCAGGCGCCTCGCAAAAACTCCACCGGTGAGGCCCCGTAGGTCCCATGCATGCTCACCAAATAGATTAGCGGCAGTAAAATAAATAGACCTCTTTCCCATTTCCGAATTAACTTTGATTGATTTCAGTGGATTTTTCAAAGTCTTACGCGTAGTCATGGGGTGTACAGTCTCAATTAAATTAATTGACACATGATTTTAAATTGCAAATAAAAATATCACATGATACATACATTGTACAATTAGAATATTTAAAAAACCACAATGTCAAATCGATAGGAAATAGTGAAAGGAAAATATCCTCAAGAGGTTGTGATCATGACAAACAACACATAGATACACAGATTGTAATTACACAGACAGCAATGTCTAGAGTTATAAATGGAAACTTATACAGGTGGTGGAGGCTCTTCAGACTATGTTTATTACCGTTCCTGTTGCAGTATAATGAGTACATGTTACGGCATAATGAGTATATGTTACAGTATAATGAGTATATGTTACGGTATAATGAGTATATATTACGGTATAATGAGTATATGTTACGGTATAATGAGTATATGTTACGGTATAATGAGTATATGTTACGGTATAATGAGTATATGTTACGGTATAATGAGTATATATTACGGTATAATGAGTATATGTTACGGTATAATGAGTATATGTTACGGTATAATGAGTATATGTTACGGTATAATGAGTATATATTACGGTATAATGAGTATATGTTACGGTATAATGAGTATATGTTACAGCATAGTGAATCTGGCAGTTCTTTGAAATGTAATTATTTTTCTCTCCAAATGTAGAGAGAAACACTTTAGCTGCTCATAGAGATGGACTGTAGTGGAGTGGAGTAGAGTAGCCGTGTGGCAGTAGTAGACTGAAGATAGTATAAATGTATGTTTTACCTGGAAGGATTTTATGAAAGTCCAGAGCAATGTACGGATTCCCTCTCCCTTACTAAGCACCTTCACCAGCCTCATGGCCCGGAAGAGACGGAAAAAGTTGATACTAAAGCCATTATTCCCACTTGGCTAGGAAAGACGTAAATAATAATCAAGGAAGTGCTTTACAACATACAGATCAACATGGCTGCTTGTAATCACATACACAGAAATATAATATATTCTTCGCAACAAATAATTTAAACCAATGCGGAGTCAGACATCAAGCCTTGATCATAAGAACGGTTAGATGTAATCTATAACAATTCTGTAAGCAGATTTGATGAAGGCTGAGTTCTTCGAATGAGAGCTGTAGAAGTATAGGAGAGGAGAGACAACACCCAAGTATTGGCAGGATAAGGTCAGAGAATCAACAGCTATCTGCACTCTACACCTAATATCACCTGAAAAGACTTAAAAAATGTCCACAACAGTTTGCGGATGCCTTCTCCATGATGCAGCAGCCTGAGAATGCGGCCAATGCGTGACATGCGAAAAAAGTTGATGCTCATAAGGCCACGTCCATGCACCTGTTAATGGAAATGTTTGTTAGTAGTCATGACAACAGCATGCTAATTGCCAAGTTCATATAATAGTATAAAGTATAATGACTGCACTGCAGTAGTTTGATTAGTTTGATCCATAATAACATTGCAATGTACATCACTCTAGTTACACTACAACCTATGATATAGTATACAATGTATACCATTATATGGTGGTGCATGCATACCATTATATGGTGGTACGTGTATACCATTATATAGTATACAATGTATACCATTATATGGTGGTACATGTATATCATTATATGGTGGTACGTGTATACCATTATATAGTGCTACATGTATACCATTATATGGTAGTACATGTATACCATTATATGGTGGTACATGTATACCATTATATGGTGGTACATGTATACCATTATATAATGGTACGTGTACATGTATACCATTATATGGTGGTACATGTATACCATTATATAGTGGTACGTGTACTTGTATATCATTATATGGTGGTAGCACGGGCAATGCTACTCACTCTCAGGCTATTCATAGCATCAACTTGTCCTCTTCCAATTTATTCCATTTTTACATTTGAGAAAGAAAACACTTTGAGAGAGGACAACTTCTCACTATCAATAATAGCCTGAGTGCCCATGAGTGGGTATAGGACCAATTTTACTGTAGGTAGATTCTTATATTATTAGCTAGGGTGGTACATACACTTATATGTTATTGATAGTTGGGTTAGGGCTAAATAACTACATCCATGGCTACTGTACAAGGCAACAAATATTAATACATGTAGATATAGCAGTACAATAGGAAAAGTATACAATGTGGGAGTTGTCTGTACATACAACACCTTTGGCAGCAACATATAGACGATGTAATGGGGAATATACACTATAATGTAGGCCTATGAGAGGGATACAACTCCCTATTATTGTGACATACATGTATGTGCAGCTAATATCAAACAAACCAAGTCAGACTATAATAATACATGTCAGACACAAATGATAGTAGATAGTGACAGTCTCTAGCTGAACTAGGTAAGCCAAGAGTGCCAATTGTGCTTTAATTTAGACTCTAAAGGTAACATATATATATATTAGAAGACTAGTGTAGATAAATCACTCCTACATATAAAACAAGGTAACTAATATATACGTAACTATTAACTACAACTAACAAGGTAACTGATACTCATACAAGTACTGAGATGAGGTACTGAGACTAAGAACTGAGACTAGGTACTGAGGCTACTGTAGATACTAGTGCATGCATGTCTGCACATCTGCACATGTGTAGGTTAGATGATGATCACATGACAGCAGCACTCCAATCACCCACCTTATTTTGCTGTAGGGTCAACAGTACGCACAGATAAATAAGATGAAACATAAAACAGGAAATGGCGTGCAAATGTATCGTACTGAAAAAAGGGTAATGGGGTCCTAACCGACTAGAACAGTAACCCTAAAGCTTACAAGGCACAGAAATTACTCTAGTTCTAGGTAAAAAGATTCAAACGTTAGGAACCCCGACTAAAATTATATAAATACATAACAGAGCTTCTCCAGCAAAAGGTTTGTGTGAAACAGAAAGAATTGCACTCGTGGCTACCAGTAGGTTGCAAGGAAGAGTGGTGCACCCTAGTGACCTTGTCTATTTATGGACTACAATTGTACTGTCTTTCCTTACAGGTTGTGACTCATGAGGTATACGTAGTATTTACACTAACAGGTGTAGGAAATCAACCAAGCAGATTTACTATCTAGTTATTTAGCCTAATAACATAACAAACAACAGTGAATACTTTGTGTACGCAAATAGAAAAAGGTCATCAGGCTATATAAATCTTGGAGAACAAAAAGTCAATACAATAGCATGTTACATGTACAGTTACATAGTATCATGGGATCACATAAAACCATCCACTGTGGTTATGTTGATAGTGACACCAGATTAAGGTGTGCACAGTTGTACATGTAAATGTATGATATACTTACACAATTGTACATGTACATGTAAGTGTATGATATACCTACACAGTTGTACATGTACATGTAAGTGTATGATACACTTACACAGTTGTACATGTACATGTAAGTGTATGATATACCTACACAGTTGTACATGTACATGTAAGTGTACGATATACTTATGCAGTTGTACATGTACATGCAAGTGTATGATAAAATTACACAGTTGTACATGTACATGTAAGTGTATGATACACTTATACAGTTGTACATGTACATGCAAGTGTATGATACACTTACACAGTTGTACATGTACATGTAAGTGTATGATACACTTGCACAGTTGTACGTGTATATCTAAGTGTATGGTATACTTGCACAGTTGTACATGGAAGTGTATAATATACTTACACAGTTGTACATGGAGGTGTATAATATACTGTACTTACACAGCAAGTATAGAGATGGAAGCAAATGAGATACTTACATTGACTTGGCTGATTATGATATCTGCAAAGCTCCCCATCACAATTATGAAATCATAAACATTCCATGGATCCCTGAAGTAATTCTACAAAAGGGTAAGACAACTTCTAAATATGGAGGACAATTCCAAATAGAAACATGTGTAGTAGATACTGAAAAAGGATGCATATCAATACTGTTAAGTTATATGTGTGCATTAGTGGTGAATAAATGTTTATTCTTATCTACTTGTATATGTAAAATAATACAAGACCGTTGAAAATTCACTACTACTAGGGCTGGTGAATTAGTAGAACTAATTGGAACTATTGAACAACACAAATCTAGTCTGTAAAATAATAGAACTAGAGAGAACAACAATGCTAACAGTTTGTTATGAATACACTTACACATTGTGTAGACTATGCGTCCACATTGTGTAGACTATGCGTCCACATTGTGTAGACTATGCGTACACATTGTGTAGACTATGCGTACACATTGTATAGACTATGCGTACACATTGCGTACACTATGCGTACACATTGCGTTGACTATGCGTACACATTGTGTAGACTATGCGTACACATTGTGTAGACTATGTGTACACATAGTGTAGGCTATGCGTACACATAGTATAGACTATGCGTACATATTGTGTAGACTATGCGTACACATTGTGTAGACTATGCGTACACATTGTGTAGACTATGCGTACACATTGTGTAGACTATGCGTACACATTGTGTAGACTATGCATACACATTGTGTACACTATGCATACACATTGTGTAGACTATGTGTACACATTGTGTACACTATGCATACACATTGTGTAGATTTCTGCACATGTACACATACAGTGTGTAGGTGTGTGCATACTGTACACACACTGTGTAGTAGTTACACATGAATATATAACCATGTAAGGTTATTAAGGGACAACAATGCTCTGGACTGTAGACTATAAACCACAGACAGGACATGTACGGCACATACTGTACACATACATTTAGTAGAGAAACAGCCAGCCATGTTTAACAAGGCTTTGTTTTCAGATAAGCATAGAAAGTATATAACATAAACTGTGAGTAGACAGTAGCATAGAAAGTATAACGGTTGCCCACAGCCTCCATTAGTTGGAGTAGGAAGATGACAACACCAAGCGGCGGCTGACGTCTGCATTGATATCTGCATTAACTATACATTGTTACCTTAAACCTGAACGCACAGAGCTTAAGTATAAACTCTAGCGTAAATACTCCAGTGAATATCATATTGAGATAGTCCAAGGCTTTAAAATATTCCTTAGGTTGGCCATGATACTGGAAAGAAAGTCACACACTGTTAGTATCAGTGAAGACAATATCAGAAGGTGGGGTGGAGATGTGGTTACATGGTATCGGCTAGCACGGGTAGCAAAGCCTCCACCCCACCTTGAACAGAGAATTTTAACATCACAGTCTATTACCTTAAACCTGAACGCACAGAGCTTAAGTATGAACTCTAGCGTAAATACTCCAGTGAATATCATATTGAGATAGTCCAAGGCTCTGGTGTATTTCTCAGGGGGATCGTTGTACTGAAATTAAAGCAGTTATAACAAACACATGCTGTTGTAGAGTTACAGATGATAGGTCAAAGGTCAAGTGTACTGAAGGTCACCTATCTCATTTTTCTTCTAGTTACATCACAAATAAAAGTGGACACTATATAAGTTGTCTAAAAAAGCATTATGATATGAGGAATAAAACAGTAAACAACATAATAGTTATAGCCCCCTGTAACATTACGTACATATATCTACATCCACTTTAAACTCTCTAGTAAAGGTATCAATACAAATTTACATGAGATGCGTAGAGGTGGTTTACCTTGATAGCCAGTGCCACGGTGTTTAACATAATTAGTATGAAAATGGCGTACTCAAACGGCTGAGAGGTAACAAACCACCATATCTTATACTGTATCCTCGCCTTTGGTATATACCTCTTCTGTGGTTTCACTTTCAGGGCAAACTCTGTACGGACAGACAATTGGATAGCAAACAACTCTGACATAAACACATGTTGAGCAATGATTAAACTTAATATAAAATCGCAAGGGCACTAAATTACACTGCGGTTTAATCTACACTATTATTACAATATCCATCACTTTGGGCAATCTCAACCTGCTTGCAGATAACACAGTGTTTGCTTATCTCCTCCAGATTTATTTCACCATCGGTGTAGAATATATGCACATGTACATTAACACCTATACAAGTAAGTACACATGTGCAGATGTACATTAACACCTACACAAGTGAGTACACATGTGCACATGTATATTAACACCTACACAAGTGAGTACACATGTGCAGATGTACATTAACACCTACACAAGTGAGTACACATGTGCAGATGTACATTAACACCTACACAAGTGAGTACACATGTGCACATGTACATTAACACCTACACAAGTGAGTACACATGTGCACATGTATATTAACACCTTAATAAGTGAGTACACATGTGCACACATACATTAACACCTACACAAGTGAGTACACATGTGCAGATGTACATTAACACCTACACAAGTGAGCACACATGTACATTAACACCTACACAAGTAAGTACACATGTGCACATGTACATTAACACCTACACAAGTAAGTACACATGTGCACATGTACATTAACACCTACACAAGTGAGTACACATGTGCACATGTACATTAACACCTACACAAGTGAGTACACATGTGCACATGTACATTAACACCTACACAAGTGAGTACACATGTGCACATGTACATTAACACCTACACAAGTGAGTACACATGTGCACATGTATATTAACACCTTAATAAGTGAGTACACATGTGCACACATACATTAACACCTACACAAGTGAGTACACATGTGCAGATGTACATTAACACCTACACAAGTGAGCACACATGTACATTAACACCTACACAAGTAAGTACACATGTGCACATGTACATTAACACCTACACAAGTAAGTACACATGTGCACATGTACATTAACACCTACACAAGTGAGTACACATGTGCACATACATTAACACCTATACAAGTAAGTACACATGCGCACATGTACATTAACACCTATGAGTTAGCCAGTGCCACACTTACCTATACACTTGCGAGTATTTTTATCTAGTTCACAGTTTTTATACTCTTGTTCTCCCTCATGTTGAAATGTTACAATAACAAAGCCAACGAATATGTTGACCATGAAGAAGGCTATGATGATAATGAATATGATATAGAATATGGCCACCCACTTCCTGTAGTTATATACTGGGCCGTGACTCTCTTTGAACGAGTCAATTGACTCGTATAATAATCTAAAATAGAACAAAAATACCAAAATACCACTCAGTTAAATATAGTAATTCTGTAAAATTAAACGACTTAGAATACAGCTCTCTATGATAATTATTCATACCAACATCTGATGGGTGATGGGTACTACTTAAGGGGACGGGTACTACTTACGGGGACGGGTACTACTTACGGGGACGGGTACTACTTACGGGGACGGGTACTACTTACGGGGACGGGTACTACTTACGGGGACGGGTACTATACTGTACTTACGGAGGCCAGCCCTCAAATGTTTGCACAGTAAATAACGTCAGCATAGCATCAAACACGTTGTTATAGTGGAACTTATAGTTAGTCCACGTCCTCTCTACCACCTCAGGTTTATTTATATGCCCATCTCTGTAACTGATGAATTGTCCTCTATAAGTAAATGAAAGAGAGGTAAACAGTTGGAAGAGCAATACGAAATCAACTGTTAAGGTCTATCCACACTGGGACGCTTCACTATGATGATTCTGTGATATCTAGACTGTGTTCAGCAGCTAGAAGCGCCTTGCATTATTATAGAATATGCTATAACCCAGTGGGCTTATAAAACGTGACTGTCATTTTTTGTAAAATATAAATTAACACTACCACAGAGCAGACAACTCCCAACTCAAACAATGTATTCCAACATTTTGTAAAGCCCAAAATGCATCATGTATATTATGTATAACTTACTTGCACTCTATCTCTGTAACTTTTGTACGATCACTGCATCGATGGAAAGTACCTTTAAATATCTGTACTCCCATCACAGAGAACATGAAGTTGAGTAAGAATGAGACAAGAAGAATGTTTCCGATGGTCTTTATGGCTACTATTACACACTGCAAATATTTAATATATCGTTAAATCAATCAGTCAGTCGATCAATCAATCAATCAATCAATCAATCAATCAATCAATCAATCAATCAATCAATCAATCAATCATCAACAAAATAATAACTCTAGAAGAGCATTGCATATCCATTTTATATATAATGACATCAGTTCTGCTACTCCAGTTGCAGTTGTCGTTGAATGTTGTCCCACTCGAGAGTTACTAGTTTGGAAATATTCTATAATGAATTGGATTACTTACCTGAACCACATGCTTGAGACCCTTGGCTCTATTAATAGCTCTGAGGGGGCGGAGTACACGTAGCACCCTCAATATCTTCACTACAGATATAGCCTCAGTCCTACAATTTTGATATGAAGAGAGTGTTATGACAATCTACAAGACAGTGAGAGTCAATCTGACCAAACATGTTTTCTAAAATTATCAATTATTAAATTACTTACTATCCCAAAATAACCTTTGATACAGTTAAAAATCGAAAAAACTCGTAATAATATACAATAGTGAAATACTATAATTAATAGAAAATAGTAACAAATAATATTTGCTACTAAAATTGTTACTAAAAATGCTAATAATTTTTAAATGATATTACTGTACATGTATAACCCATATTGAAGTTAAAAATATAGTAGCCCACCTGAAACAAAAAACATTTTCCAGCTCACCAAAATAGTTATCCAGCAACACCACAGATAGGTTTATAATTCTCGTAACGACAACTGTGTACCACTTTTGACAAATAATATTTGCATCTTAGCTGACTTATAAGATTCACAAGACAAGACTAGCGTTCACTGTTTCTCTACCTCGACCCATGTGTTACAATCCTCCTACACAACATACATTATTACTACTAAATACTAGTAGTATATATTTCTATGTGGTTGCTATAATATGATCTTGTCTGTTGAAAGCAGTTTCAACAATTATCTACAACTATTTGCACTTTTTAGTGTTCTGTTTGTACTAATACCACATAAATACAGTTCAGGCATTCACTGCATTCACAGTATGCATATGCAATCTACAGGCGTTCACTGTACAGTATGCACATACAATCTACAGGCATTCACTGTACAGTATGCACATACAATCTACAGGCGTTCACTGTACAGTATGCACATACAATCTACAGGCATTCACTGTACACTATGCACATACAATCTACAGGCATTCACTGTACACTATGCACATACAATCTACAGGCATTCACTGTACACTATGCACATACAATCTACAGGCGTTCACTGTACAGTAGAAAAATTTACAACGCAGCTTTTACTGCATCAGTTCTTATTACATGATCTAGAGAACCTCAGTTTAGTTTGTGTAAACCACTTGCTCTCACCCTGCTACACCATACAGAGTTTACAGACTCACTAAATAATATAATGTTATAATTTATTTAATTTGTCTTCCCCATAATTTTCAATGTAGACCAAACAGCTTCCATTCCATTAAAAGACATAACCTAGATGCTCTCACTAGAAACTGCACTAAGATACTGTAGATGTTACAGACATTCACCATACTCACACATACACTGTACTCACACACTGTACTCACACATACACTGTACTCACACATACACTGTACTCACACACACACTGTACTCACACATTCACTGTACTCACACATACACTATACTCACACATACACTGTATTAACACATACACTGTACTCACACATACACTGTACTCACACATACACTACTGCACCCGCTTACTGTAGACTATAACTGTAGACTATAACTGTAGACTATAACTGTAGACTACAGCTGTAGACTATAACTGTAGACTATAACTGTAGACTATAACTGTAGACTATAACTGTAGACTATAACTGTAGACTATAACTGTAGACTACAGCTGTAGACTATAACTGTAGACTATAACTGTAGACTATAACTGTATACTACAGCTGTATACTACAGCTGTAGACTACAACTGTAGACTATAACTGTAGACTATAACTGTAGACTATAACTGTAGACTATAACTGTAGACTATAACTGTAGACTATAACTGTAGACTATAACTGTAGACTATAACTGTAGACTATAACTGTAGACTATAACTGTAGACTATAACTGTAGACTATAACTGTAGACTATAACTGTAGACTATAACTGTAGACTATAACTGTAGACTACAGCTGTAGACTACAGCTGTAGACTATAACTGTAGACTACAGCTGTAGACTATAACTGTAGACTGTAACTGTAGACTACAGCTGTAGATTATAACTGTAGACTACTGTCAGACTACAGTGTTGAACATCTAATGAAGCATGAGCATCACTAAAAAGCTGACCAACTCTGAACCAAACCATTTACTATGAAAATTATACTACATTACGTTATTCTATTATTGTATCAAAACTCAAACAAATTTAATCAGTATAATTGAATATCAGGAAATGGCTTGATCTACAGAGTGTCTACACTGACCCAACTACTAAATAGAGCGACTAGAGTCTAGAGAGCTAGAGTCTAGAGAGCGAGTTGGTAACCAGGGACCCAACAGTACAACAGAAATAACAAATACTAGCAAGTACAGGCTAAAGCCTTATATCCACACAGAGTACAACAGTACTACTTCTTGTGGAACTAAAGGCTATACCCTGCAATGTAAACTACTGTACATTTATTACTCACACACAATTCGTCATGTCATTAGGATCACGGTAGCAACCGAACATCCTTTACGTGGTAAAACAACAAGAAAGGAAATAATAGATGGTAAAGTGTGTAAAGAGTGAAACCTTTGAAAGCCTACGACTACCTACACAGGTGAGTATTCATATAGGTACATTGTATATGTGTACATGATGGTACTAATTATAAGAAATGGCACATACAAGTTCAAGGTCAAACTCTCATTCACGGAAGAGAGTTGCATACAGTACAAGAGTAAATAAACAGGTAAAAGATATGCATGTTTTCAAACATTTAATAATCACAGCACTGAGTAACTTAAATATGGTAGAAAATAGAGTAAAGTAAGATGGCCGGTGCCGGTGCCAATCACATCCTCACACACCTACAGCATACATGTAAGTGAGTTTAAACACGACACCAAGGGAGATGATGACTACATAACCAACATCACTGCAGAATAATCTTATACAAGCTCTCAGAGTGAAAAGTTGTACATGTAGCATTGAAATGAATAGGGCATACAGGAAATACTGGCTATACTGAGATGTATAGGACGGAGTAATCACAAGAAGGCTGATTGAACAGACGGCAGAGAGCGAGTATGTTCTAGTGATATAGGAATATTCTAATGACTATCAGGCAATGAGCTCCAACGAAACTCTGCTATTGTTAATAGTGCGATAAGGTAGAGGTCTGTGGTACGAGGAATAGGGAACTATTAGTTCAACTTATTATGAAGGGTAGTAACAATGAGTAGAGAGGTAAGCTCTCAGGAACACATTTACCTTGAATATACAGGGTGCAAAAATATGCTGTAATAATATTACAGTAAGAAGCATGACTTCGGCACTGAACATATTAAAGCAAGATAGCGCTTGACAACAAGCGATAAGGCACTGCGGCTATCAAGGTAGAACCTGAGGCTCTAGAATACATCAACAATAACTATGGCTTGCTAACTTACAAAGCGCAGCAAATATAAAACATTTCTATATAGGCAAGACAAGACAACTCCTATGAATACAGTAATGCTACTAACTAAACAGTGTCTCCTCATGCATGGCATGCCCATAGAGTAAAGGGATACCTATAGAGTAAGGGGATACCTATAGAGTAACGGGATACCCATGAGTAAGGGCATACCCATAGAGTAAGAGTATACCCATGTGTAAGGGCATTCCCATGAGTAAGGGGATTCCCTTCGAGTAAGAGTATACTCATGTGTAAGGGCATACCCGTAGAGTAAGGGCATACCCATAGAGTAAGGGCATACCCATCGAGTAAGGGCATACCTATAGAGTAAGGGCATACCCATGAGCAAGGGCATGCCCATAGAGTAAGAGTATACCCATGAGCAAGGGCATGCCCATAGAGTAAGAGTATACCCATAGAGTAAGGGCATACCCATAGAGTAAGAGGATACCCATGAGCAAGGGCATACCCATGAGCAAGGGCATACCCATGAGCAAGGGCATACCCATAGAGTAAGGGGATACCCATAGAGTAAGGGCATACACATAGAGTAAGGGCATACCCATAGAGTAAGGGCGTCCCCATCAAGTAAGGGCATACCTATAGAGTAAGGGCATACCCTTAGAGTAAGGGTATACCCTTAGAGTAAAGGGCATACACATAGAGTAAGGGCACACCCATAGAGTAAGGGGATACCCATGAGTAAGGGCCTATCAATGGTTGAAAATTACCAGTGATGTCAGTAGAATAGAAATGCGAAAACATAAGGAGATTAACAGAGATGTGCATAACAGTAAACCTAGACTGGGTTCCTAGTCTTCCAAAAGATGAGTGGGCACCTCAAACATACTCGACTGAATCGAGTGCATATGCGAGACTAGTCTATTGTCACAATGGTGACAATAGGCTAGTGTGACATCCACTCACAGCCCAAGTTCTTGAGTTGACCACTCATTATTTTGGGGGCTTTGAACCTAAGCTATCATGTACCATGCCAGGCAAGATGAATTCCTTAAAGTATTACAACAACATACATGTACATTCACTTACAAGGTACAGAAAAATAAGTGCAATGATGTGTTTATTGATAAAGCAATCCTGTGTAGATGTCATTGCATTGAAGATATTATAAGGAAGAGTTTCATTGAGAACTAGTGTGGCGAGCCCGGTATTGTTAGGGGCTTGTTGTTAGGGACGGATAAATAGGTCAAGTTTAGTACAGGATCCTTATCCAGTTGTTTAGAGACTGGGGGATGTTATGTTGAAAGTTAGAGGGTTACGTTAACCAGAGTTCTCAAGGTTTACTAGTTCAGAGAGTATATTGTACAACGTACATGTACATGTATTAAGGCATGTGGCCAGATGTGACCTTCACCTTCTGTCAGCCTGTAAGTTGCAATAGCTAGGGATTGTGCAATGACATCTCCACAGCTGTTGGGTTGAATGAGGTAGTTATAGGTGGTGTGCATGCAAGCAGTAAAGTAGCAATGGGAGTACTAGTGGTGAAGTTGTACTAGTACTAGTAGTGGTAGTAGTACATGTAGTACTAGTAGTGGTAGAGGTGATGGTAGTGAAGGAAACAACACGTTATGTTAACCAATGCCTGTCAGTAGATGCGGTGGCAGAGGCAGAGGTAGACTAGTACCAGTTACATGTATATACACTGAAAGGTACTATATATTGTAGCCATAACGCCAACAGAACGCCATATATTAGAGTGTGGCCATACTCACCCTGGAATCTTTGCACCATTGTTTACATGTGTGGAGTATAGTCTACGAGTGGAGGGATATACATTGTACATGTGCAAAATGTCTACGCTACACTACAGTGTGTTATAGTGTCAAATACAATATCAATTAAATACAACTATGCCATACATGCCACCACTATTCTTCTAGATAACATTGCACGGCAAGCTAAGCATGGTTATCCATTTTTCATGTATAAAATCGGCACGGGATTTGACAACGTCAGAAAAAGGATAACTTTGCAGAGCAAGTGTATTCAAATGATAATGATTAATTGTTCTATGGGTTTTCTCTTCTGTTAGTCACCATGAACCGATATACATTAACTACATACAACAGTGGGGATGGAAGGAATCAACTACAAAAAGGAAAAACTACAAAAAAGAAAACTAAACAATATGGAAGATCACGCCATTGTTGAATGACTGAAGCAGGTTTTCTACTTTCACTACTAATCGTTGTTTTCAATTTACAACATGCATGTGATGGCGCAGACATGGTGTGTTTATACCACATGACCTCAGTAACCTGTCTGTAACGGAACAAGTTATTAGCATGGAATGTATAGTGGATTTAAAGAGTGAATCAGAGGAGATAACTTACTGAATTCCAAAGGAAACTAATGAGACGACCACAACCAACAAGTCCAGCAGATTGAAGGCACTTCTGCAGAAGGCTCCTTTATGAAATACCACTCCATATGATACAATCTATAAAAAGAACGACTCTATATGATACAATCTACAAAGGGGACAACTCTGTAAGAGTAGGACAACTCTATGAAATATAATAAACGTACAAATTTTTCCATAGAATATAATCTAGAAATAAAATCTATTACTCCCTAAAACATAGAATAACTCCACAGTAAATATACAATCTATAAAACTGAAATTCTTTGCTATGAGAAGTTGTTGTTCTTCATGACTGACCTTGATGAGTATCTCCACAGTGAAGACACTTGTAAATATATAGTCAAAGTGGTTAAGGATCTTGTTGCGTGGTGACCTTGCGTCAAGGGGATCCTCCGCAGCCAACATGGCACTACTGATTAGAATACAGGCTAAAATAACATTCCCAAAGTAGGAATGGTTGCATATCTTCCAGCAGATAATACGGAACTTGTTGGTGGAAGAGAAAACGAATAGAGAAGACTCTTTAGGCATTGGTTTCTTTTTATCCTGTAGTTTTAGTTCCGATGTGCGTCTGGGTCTAGCACTAGGGGGGCTCTCTTCTTGGTCCTCATCACCCTCCCCGTTCTCATCTTCAAGATCTTCATCTAAGATACAGCAGAAGGACATATGTATACAATATAGACAGAGTATCAGTATACACCCATACATGTCGGTAGCAAGGGTAGCAGTACAGGTAGTAGTACAGGTAGTAGTACAGTTAGTAGTACAGGTAGTAGTACAGGTAGTAGTACAGTTAGTAGTACAGGTAGTAGTACAGTTAGTAGTGCAGGTAGTAGTACAGGTAGTAGTAGTACAGGTAGTAGCACAGGTAGTAGTAGTACAGGTAGTAGTGCAGGTAGTAGTACAGTTAGTAGCACAGGTAGTAGTAGTACAGGTAGTAGTACAGGTAGTAGTACAGGTAGTAGTAGTACAGGTAGTAGTACAGGTAGTAGTAGTACAGGTAGTAGCACAGTTAGTAGTACAGGTAGTAGTAGTACAGGTAGTAGTAGCACAGTTAGTAGTACAGGTAGTAGTAGTACAGGTAGTAGTAGTACAGGTAGTAGTAGTACAGGTAGTAGTAGTACAGGTAGTAGTAGTACAGGTAGTAGTAGTACAGGTAATAGTAGTACAGGTAGTAGTAGTACAGGTAGTAGTAGTACAGGTAGTAGTAGTACAGGTAGTAGTAGTACAGGTAATAGTAGTACAGGTAGTAGTAGTACAGGTAGTAGTAGTACAGGTAGTAGTAGTACAGGTAGTAGTAGTACAGGTAGTAGTAGTACAGGTAGTAGTAGTACAGGTAGTAGTAGTACAGGTAGTAGTAGTACAGGTAGTAGTAGTACAGGTAGTAGTAGTACAGGTAATAGTAGTACAGGTAGTAGTAGTACAGGTAGTAGTAGTACAGGTAGTAGTACAGTTAGTAGTACAGGTAGTAGTACAGGTAGTAGTAGTACAGGTAGTAGTACAGGTAGTAGTACAGGTAGTAGTACAGGTAGTAGTACAGGTAGTAGTACAGGTAGTAGTAGTACAGGTAGTAGTACAGGTAGTAGTACAGGTAGTAGTACAGGTAGTAGTACAGGTAGTAGTAGTACAGGTAGTAGTAGTACAGGTAATAGTAGTACAGGTAGTAGTAGTACAGGTAGTAGTAGTACAGGTAGTAGTACAGTTAGTAGTACAGGTAGTAGTACAGGTAGTAGTAGTACAGGTAGTAGTACAGGTAGTAGTACAGGTAGTAGTAGTACAGGTAGTAGTACAGGTAGTAGCACAGGTAGTAGTAGTACAGGTAGTAGTACAGGTAGTAGTAGTACAGGTAGTAGCACAGGTAGTAGTAGTACAGGTAGTAGCACAGGTAGTAGACACTATACCTTCATCTATTGATGCGGAATCCTTCTCACTGATCACTTCCAATCTGACATGCTGCTCATTCATCATGCTGTCGTCTCTTCCTTCGCTGTTGGACAGAAGAGTATTGAGTTTAACCATGTATACGTATGCATAATATTCAAGTCATATACTTATACATAATATACAAGTCATATACGTATGCACAATATACTAGTACATACATATCAACTAGTACGTACATATCAACTAGTACGTACATATCAACTAGTACGTACATATCAACTAGTACGCATATATCAACTAGTACGTACATATCAACTAGTACGTACATATCAACTAGTACGTACATATCAACTAGTACGTACATATCAACTAGTACGCATATATCAACTAGTACGTACATATCAACTAGTACGTACATATCAACTAGTACGTACATATCAACTAGTACGTACATATCAACTAGTACGTACATATCAACTAGTACGTACATATCAACTAGTACGTACATATCAACTAGTACGCATATATCAACTAGTACGTACATATCAACTAGTACGTACATATCAACTAGTACGTACATATCAACTAGTACGTACATATCAACTAGTACGTACATATCAACTAGTACGTACATATCAACTAGTACGCATATATCAACTAGTACGTACACATCAACTAGTACGTACATATCAACTAGTACGTACATATCAACTAGTATGCATATATCAACTAGTACGTACATATCAACTAGTACGTACATATCAACTAGTACGCATATATCAACTAGTACGTACATATCAACTAGATTTGATAGTATATCAACTAGTACGTACGTTCTCAGTATGGACCTGGATGGTTTCAAGTCGCCTCCATCAGAGCTGCCATCATCCATGTTGATTTTAGTCTCACTCCTCTCGTCTACATCAATCACCTCTGAACCGTCTGCTGCCTGGTCAAACTCTACTATCTCATCCTTAAAGGGAACAGTTGCATGTTAAGTAGTAGTAGTAGCAGTGGTAGTGGTGGTAGTAGTGGTAGTAGTAGTAGTGGTAGTAGCAGTAGCAGTAGTAATAGTGGCAGTGGTAGTAGTAGTAGTAGTATAATGTAGTAGTATTAGGGTGGCAGAATGGTATAATTCCCATACCTGAGGGGATTGTGTCTGCGACCTTATAGCTTTCTGCATAGCTTTTGCTTCTTCCTCCTCCATATCCTTGTCTGTCAGGTCCTGAGCGTCTGCAAGATTGTCGACGGCGATAGCCAAGAAGACATTGAGTAAAATATAATTGCCAATAATAAATAGGATTATGAAGTACAAGACAGGAACAAATCCCAACGCTGACTTAATGCCACCATATGCCTGTATACCCGTATACATGACCTCATTCCAGTCTTCTCCTGTCAGTATCTGTAACAAACAAACATCAATGTGAGGGAACGCCAGATTAATGTTAACACTTGTAGTATACACTGTGCATACTACATTATAGCAATAGCACTTGGTTGTTTCATCTTCTCAATGATGTAACATTGTATAATAATTGTGATGCAATATCAACAGAATGAAATTAATCGTAGGTAAGACAATGCTAGGTTGAGCTTGGTTCCACCTGATAGTTGTCACAATTAGTTACAGCATATTCACATCATCCTGTGTGATTATACTTTGTCAAGGCCCAGAAAGAAAACCAACCTGGAAGACAGTGAGGAGAGCTTGCCAGAATGAATCAAAGTTACTTCTTGGTACGTCCTCATACCGATTGTACGTGAATTTACCTCCAAACAATTGCATACCAAGTAGAGCACAAATTACGATGAAGAGAAAGAGTAGCAGCAGTAAACTGGCTATAGACCTCATTGAGTTTAACAGTGAGGCCACTAGATTACGCAATGATGTCCAATGTCTACAAAAGTCAAAGCCAACGACAATTAAATTACAGTATACAGTATCACAAGTATGTACAGTATCACGAGTATGTACAATATCACGAGTATGTACAATATCACGAGTATGTACAGTATCACAAGTATGTACAGTATCACGAGTATGTACAGTATCACAAGTATGTACAGTATCACGAGTATGTACAGTATCACGAGTATGTACAGTATCACCAGTATGTACAGTATCACGAGTATGTACAGTATCACAAGTATGTACAGTATCACAAGTATGTACATTATCACAAGTATGTACAGTATCACGAGTATGTACAGTATCACGAGTATGTACAGTATCACGAGTATGTACAGTATCACGAGTATGTACAGTATCACGAGTATGTACAGTATCACGAGTATGTACAGTATCTCAAGTATGTACAGTATCACGAGTATGTACAGTATCACAAGTATGTACAGTATCACAAGTATGTACATTATCACGAGTATATACAGTATCACAAGTATGTACAGTATCACGAGTATGTACAGTATCACGAGTATGTACAGTATCACAAGTATGTACAGTATCACAAGTATGTACAGTATCACGAGTATGTACAGTATCACGAGTATGTACAGTATCACAAGAGCGTTAATAACCAGGATATGGTAATATATCTTACTTAGTGACTTTGAAGACTCGAAGGAGCCGAGCACACCTGAGCACAGAGACACCTAGTGGAGGGAATATACCGGTGTATGACAGTATAGATTCAACTATTGAGCAGATGACTACGAAGCAATCATATCTGTTGAAGAGGGAGAGGAAGTAGGTGCGGAATCCCATACTGTACATCTTGATTATCATCTCCAACGTGAATAGCAGGATAAATGTGACGTTAGCATAGTCTGCAAACAAACAGATTACCAATGAACTCTACAAACAGATAACCAATGCAGTCTATACACAAAAAATTGTATATCATATATATGTACATGCACATTGTATTTACCATACATGCACATTGTATATCACATACATGCACACTGTATATCACATAC
The DNA here is from genome assembly GCA_935421135.1 of Bugulina stolonifera. Lineage (NCBI taxonomy): Eukaryota > Metazoa > Bryozoa > Gymnolaemata > Cheilostomatida > Bugulidae > Bugulina > Bugulina stolonifera. The sequence goes on from OW285188.1 coordinate 27,042,289, forward strand.
ATGCACATTATGTTTCACATACATGCACATTATGTTTCACATACATGCCCATTGTATATCACATACATGCACATGGTATTTCACATACATGCACATTGTATTTCACATACATACACATTGTATTTCACATACATGCAAATTGGACATTGCATGCATCTTACTTTGGAATTTGTCGAGCCACTTGGGCTGACCGTAATGCTCCGTGCTGAGTATTACTGTGTTGAGGAACACCAGTACAATAATCAACCAATAGAATCCCCGAGACTTGACCAGCTTTCGGCACTTCCTCTTACAACGCTTGTCAAACTTGCGGAACCGTTGCCTACAAGCAAAGCAGGATATATCTCATCTCTTTAAAAATACGCTTCTCAACATTTTCAGCAATCAGGTAGAGATACAATGTCTGATGATGGAAAAGAACAGGTATGTATATAATTATGAGGACCATATAGCAAAGGCAAGTCAACTGCTTGGGCAGAGATTCGGTTCCTATTACGAATGATATCTGTAATATACCAGTATTAATACTGGTTAAAGAACCAATTGTCCTTTAGGAGGGAGACTGGATATACAATGTAATGTTATACCAGCATCATGCCTCCGTTGATTTAACAACTCCAACAGGTGTTATGTGAAACTAGTTGAATAGGTGTTGAACCAGGAACCAACGTATTAATGAGTGAGAGACTGCAGGTAGTGACCAACCTGAATCACAGGACGACATAGGAAGGACATTCCAGTGATGACCTACATGTATGTCAGTTACAGGAATAATATGGTGACCTACTACTACAGCTCCTAATGACTACAAAGCCTATGGTACAAAGATGGCCTCTAGAACAGAGCCAATAAACGGCTCTGCTCTAGAAGTGTGTGTGTAAAGACAATGGTGGCGGGCTAAATGCCCAGCCATGTAGAGATGTATAAATTCAAAGCTTTCTAAAGGTTTCTAACATTGCAACATGGAATTCCCACAACCTATGCAGGATATAGGGTAGTACCAGCCCGAGTAAAGACCCCATTCCTATGAACGAGTAAGGCATGAGGGTATAATGTATAAGGCAAATGCAAGAAACTATAATACACTGTAAGTACATATATATGGATTGCAAATAAAGTAGTATATGATCGTATTCTCTATTTTAAACGTTTTAGTAGCATTTTAGTACTTCCTGAACATTGTTTGATGCATGCCGACACCTTGTAATAACTCAGTACACAGAAATAAGTACCGTAAGGTTATACAAATATTACAGAGTTCTAGGTAGAACAGATTTTTATGAATTGCCACTGCGTTGAGATAGAGTGTCTTCCCATAACACCATGGTTACCGTGGCTACCATGATTGCTATAACACCATGGCTACCGGGGTTACTACAACGGTGCGGTTACTATGGTTACTATAACACCATGGCTACCGTGGTTACTATAAAACTGTGGTTACCCTGGTTACTATAACGCCGTGGTTACCATGGTTACTATAATGCCGTGGTTAACCAACCGTACATTTTGATCAATCAGTTTCTTAATAAAATGGTGCAATGCTATTTGTAAGCAAATAGAGATACCCCTATAAAGTATTTGTACATATGTTCAAAGGGACGGCGTTGACATGCCCCACCAAATGTTAGTATTTAGAGCGAGAGCCTTATATACCTGAGCCTTAGTTACCTCACCTACCTATAACATCTGTGGCAACAAGACCTGTAAACAAGTACACATGTAAGCATGCAGTCTAGCAGTTGGTTAAACACCCCACCCGACAGTAACAATGCGCTAGATACACTACAGTCATTATGTTGGTAGCTACTACTTGAGCCATCTGAACTGTCATCGGCAAGGGCTATAGACCAGGTATATGAGTACATGTAACTACATCAGATGAATAACCAAGGAATCTAGTAACCATCTACATGTACATGTATGTTATCCAACTCCTTGACTAATTTACTATAAATAGCGACAATGATACATAATACATAATACAGATATACATTGTATATCATATTATACTGAATGCAGCTTATTTAATTAGTATTGCCTAAATAAGCAGGTATGGAGTTGTCTGCTTTTTATTCTTATAATTATGAGCAGCAGACAACTCCTCTTTAGATAATAAAAAGTCCTGAGGAATATAATGATATACATGCACATGTACTTTTATGACTTACAATTGTTTGTGAAACCTTCCTTGAATCTTAGCTGTAATTTCCTCTTCCCCTCCTCCATTGTTATCATCAGCACCGCCATCTAATAACATTATATAGTCTAGTAAATATAATACAATAATATTATATGCTGTAAGAACTTTCAGCTGAAGACCACCTAGTCAGACAGGACTTCCATCTAACACTATCACCTAGATAAGGTCAACTGAGTCCATAGCGAAGAAAATATAGGGTCCTGTTATATTACCTTATATGGTCATGTTCATGTGGCACATAATAAACAATGGTCTACCAGGTGCTACAAGTACTACAAGTAGGGCTCGTTTAGTACATGTGTACTTAGTACTAGGTAGTTGTGTCCACTTACCATCATCATTGTCATCATCATCATTATCCAGATCTTCTGCAAGTAGTAAAACACACCACTACTTGATACAACTAGTCACTAGTCTATCTAACAGAAGCACACTTTGTACATTGTATCATTTAGCTCTGTACTAGCATAAGTAGCGTTACTACAAGTAATACACAAATACATGATAAGAGTAAAACTACAAGTACAAGGCTATGCTTGACCGAAACCAAACGCCATTAGAGTATCTGAGAGGAATGGTCCTTCACACTACCAAAGAGTCCTCTGAACAAGCCGTAGTTAGTACATTCCATAAACCTCAACTACGTCAGCTTATACAACCCGCACTATGGCGTTGGGAGCGAATGTGTTCCTAATCGACGTACCGCATACACATGTACCGCATACACATGTACCGCATACACATGTACCGCATACACATGTACCGTATACACACGTACCGCATACACATGTACCGCATACACATGTACCGCATACACATGTACCGCATACACATGTACCGTATACACATGTACCGCATACACATGTACCGCATACACATGTACCGCATACACATGTACTGTATACACATGTACCGTATACACATGTACCGCATACACATGTACTGTATACACATGTACCGCATACACATGTACCGCATATGCATATACCATATACATATGTACCGTATATACATGTGTACCACATACACATGTACAGTACATGTACATCATTTCTATGAAGAAGATTTCCTCTGCCGTTACTCAATATAAATAAGAATACAATTTTGAAGAGAGTACACAACTCTCAATGCATATAATCGGTGCTAGTGTTAACTAGTAATAAAGTGTACATGTATACAGGTACAGTTATTTTACATATACAATACACAGCAGACAATTATAATGTACAGTACAGCAGCAATAGCTTACTATTTATATGAATCACTAGATAGACTATTTCCTGTTCAGTAATTAAGGTGTAATACATTTTATTAATTACCAACATATCTCTGTAAACCTTCTGCGGTATTGTATAGGTGCACTGTATACTAGTATCATGTACTGCATGGTAGTACTACAAGTACTGTATACTAGTATCATGTACTGCATGGTAGTACTACAGTACTGTATACTAGTATCATGTACTGTGTGGTAGTACTACAGTACTGTATACTAGTATCATGCACTGTGTGGTAGTACTACAGTACAGCGGTAGCAACACAAGAACTGATACCATCAGTACAAGTACTAGTAATACAAGAACTGATACCGTCAGTACAAGTACTAGTAACACAAGAACTGATACTGTCAGTACAAGTACTAGTAGCACAAGCACTGATACCGTCAGTACAAGTACTAGTAACACAAGAACTGATACTGTCAGTACAAGTACTAGTAGCACAAGCACTGATACCGTCAGTACAAGTACTAGCAACACAAGCACTGATACCGCCAGTACAAGTACTAGTAACACAAGCACTGATACCGTTAGCAAAAATATGTGTGCTCGAAATAAAATGTACATGTACAGTATAGAATGTAGATATATCGTCAATGTACAGATGTATCAGTGTATGTTGTAGTAACTTAATATTACCCATGATACATTGTATAACAGAGTACTAGAGAAATATCAGCCGTGGTGCACAGAACACAGACTAAGAACTTACCCGCCTGCATTATCCACTCCAGATAACCATTGAGGTCTTCCTCCAACTGCTTCTTTTCACGCAATTTCTGAAACTCTCCGCGTTTCCTTGCATTTTCTCTTTCTTTGGAAAACTCACTAGAGAGAAATGATAATCAAACATTACAGCAAGTTATATAGTAAATAATAGAGTATACAGATTATATTACGATATACAGTAAGTTATATAGTATATAGTAGAGTATAGATATTATACGATATACAGTAAGTTATGTAGTATATAGTAGAGTATACATATTATATGATAGTGATACACAGTATGTTGTACAGTATATAGTTTAGACTCACCCACTGAGCACACCAAGGACCAGATTCAGCACAAAAAATGAACCAATAATAATAAGGCTAACAAAGTATATCCATGGCCATCCACTACCAAGGGAATCGTTCATCTGTAATACATACATTGTATGTACATGTACATGTACACTGTACGTGTATATTGAACAAACAACGTACATTGGTAACATAATGACACTCCAAATATCCCGAGATAATCTCCCCCTGCATAGTACAAGCATGTATTGACACGACCTGAGATAAATATAAACATAAGAGAATTAACATTATGCTGATCAAGGGGATAATATTCTTCAGATCTGGCTTGATGGTGGAATGAAAAGCATTTAAATAACTCAATACCTGGCAGACATAATTAAGTTTCTTTATACAAGGGAACTAAACAGTTACTCTGTCAGAACATAAGATAGAATGCATTGCTGCCGTAAGCAATAACAGACATCTAAAGTGGCTGCAAAGAGTATACAAGAGGGTCTAACAGACCAGCACCTTTATAGTTTGTAGTTTGTCCAAGTAAAATATTGTGGTAGCTATAATACAGTTTTATAGTATATTAGTAATAGCTAGCTGACATGGTATGGTTACACTTTTATTAACTGAACAAGTACATAGTGTCATACTATAATACACCTGGTGTTGTAACCCCTGGTCACCTCTGGTCACCATACATGCAATTTGTCCACCAAGTTAGCGATCTATAGGATGATATTTAAGAAAAGGTGAGCAACCCCAGAGTCATTCACTGAACCACAAACAAACATTGCATATACATGTATGAATAATACTCACATAGTATAATATCTGTGTCCATCCCTCTAATGTAATACATTGCAGGACAGTAAGCATAGCTAATCCCACATGATCAAAGTTAGTAATGCCATAGTTTGGACCCTCCCAATCCCCGTATTTTGGCAAAGTTTTTCCATCATCACAGTATGAGGGTTCTTCGCTGTCGGTGCAGTTGTAACCCTTGACGGAGTTACATGGGTTGGCCTCGGTTATCTCATCTATAGATATATATAGTGCAAGACATGGTTGTAGGGTAGTAATAGTAATATAGATGTACCTACTGTACTTGCATACAATAGAACACAGTTCTGAATTGACAATCCAGTACATTCAAGAACGATTTCCATTGTATCTATAAAAATTGGAAATAAATGAAAATTAAGTTTTTATAAAATAAATTGATGTTTTTTTATAAAAAAGTTGTATAAATTTATTCTATAACAACCCAAACAATAACATGAATGTTGTAACGGGATAAATACATTTTAGGCCGATTTTGTTATTAATAAAGGTCAAGGTTGCACTTCCTGTACTATTAGCAAAGATAGTGGAAGAAAAGGTGGTTCACTTCGGTCAAATTTAGCGTATTTGGAGGTACAGGGTATTAGTTTATCAACCACTTTTCTAAAGAGGCTTTCATACGATTTATTTACTTAGAGGTTGAAGTTTCAACCTGTACCCTTACAGTCATTAGCTCAACTCTTTTATACGTTAAATTAACTCACCTTCAACAAAGTTATTTCAATTTAGTGGCATTCAAATAGACCAAGTGACCATTTATTGAAAAGAGAAGGCAACTCATGAAAGGTAACCTAACATTGGTGTAGTGTGAAAGGTCTCTAGTTGGTTGATGAGATAATTCCAAACTTCGACCAAATTTTGCCACCAAAAATCGTTGATGTTTGAAAGCCACTTAACGCTTAACGCACAAATGTTTAAGCTTGGAAATTGCTGAATACACATTACTTACTACATGTAGTACATTACATACTACATGTAGCACATTACCTACTACATGTAATACATTACATACTACATGTAGTACATTACTTACTACATGTAGTACATTACATACTACATGTAGTACATTACATACTACATGTAGTACATTACTTACTACATGTAGTACATTACATACTACATGTAGTACATTACTTACTACATGTAGTACATTACATACTACATGTAGTACATTACTTACTACATGTAGTACATTACTTACTACATGTAGTACATTACATACTAAATGTAGTACATTACATACTACATGTAGTACATTACTTACTACATGTAGTACATTACATACTACATGTAGTACATTACATACTGCATGTAGTACATTACATACTGCATGTAGTACATTACATACTACATGTAGTACATTACTTACTACATGTAGTACATTACATACTACATGTAGTACATTACTTACTACATGTAGTACATTACATACTACATGTAGTACATTACTTACTACATGTAGTACATTACATACTACATGTAGTACGTTACTTACTACATGTAGTACATTACATACTACATGTAGTACGTTACTTACTACATGTAGTACATTACATACTGCATGTAGTACATTACTTACTACATGTAGTACATTACATACTGCATGTAGTACATTACTTACTACATGTAGTACATTACTTACTACATGTAGTGCATTACATACTACATGTAGCATATTACACATTAGTACATTTATTGCTGCACGGTTAAAGTAATAACGTAATTATAGTAATATGCCAGTGAATAGAACTGTATTTCACTAATTCCAGGAATTTCTTCCTTAACCCGAGAAATTAGATTCTCAGAAATATAGATCTACAGGTTCGCAGTTAGCTACAAATGTACTCATGACACAATAGGGCTTGTCTTCTCTCGAATGTACAACACATTACAGTATATACTGTATATACTAAGAGTAAGTACTATATACTACATATACATGGATATACTGCATATACTAAGAGTAAGTACTATATACTACATATATATACTGTATATACTAAGAGTAAGTACTATATACTACATATATATACTGTATATACTAAGAGTATGTACTATATACTACATATATATACTGTATATACTATGAGTACGTACTTGTTTCCAAAGATCTACAAGTGTTGTGCAGGACCCCCATAAACAGCTCCAGTCCTATGATTGCATATATGATAATAACAAAGCAGACAAGTAAGCCAATATGTAACAGTGGTACCATTGCTCTTAGTATAGAGTTCATGACCACCTGTAGACCTGTAAATATATAGTAAGTACATCACACCACAGATAATATGTGCGTGTACTATATACATTATGTACATATACCATATATTATGTATGATACATGTATATGTTAAATAAAGAAGGACATGATGAAATGCATCACAGGCAGCATCATAGCTATACTAATCATCAGGGTATGGCGACAAACATGTATATTTACATGTATGTTAAAGACAAAATACAAGCTGGGAGACATAGAGGGGCAGATAACTCTACATCTGGCTGGAATACTCACTGGGAACACCGGAAACCAGACGTAGCGGACGGAGCACCCTGAACGCTCTTAGAGATTTTATATCAAACCCTCTTAGGTTGAGGTATTCCATGACTATGCTTACAATGCTAAAAATATACGATGTCACATATATTATAGAACATAATATGATGCTATAAATACATAATAGTTATGATATACATGTACGATGCTACAAATACATAATATGATACACGATGCTACAAAATGTAAAGGTAGGGCTACATGTAATACGTGATAATGAAAATGATAAAATTATAAATCATTACTACAGGAGTGTTGATTAATTTATTGATTGATCCACTCGACTGATTTGATTGATTGACTGGCTGATTGATTGATTGATTGATTGATTGAATGAATGATTGAGAATACAATTACTGCTAACAATTTATATAACTTTTTAAAAACGGTGAAGTAAAAGTGAAACTACCATGAAAGGCCAAGATTAAGCTCTCCAGTACAAAAACAAGAGGGTGCAACTCAGCGGTAACCTACGTCTTTGCAGTCAAAGTACAATCATAATGCATCAACTATGAAAATACAAATTTGGCTCATATTACAAATACACATTTGATGTGAGAAATCTTAACTTGAAAGAATAAGATAAACATGCTATTGGCCTTTAAATCAATATCACATGACATCTTCAGTTATCTTTTACTAAATATTTGCAATTTATAACAAAAAAAAACAAATATGACGTAACTTAATAATCGAATAAATATGGGAAAATATCTTTGGTGATCACCCACGCACAAAATTGTCTGACAAGAAACGATAAAAGTTTATATATGTACAATATAAACAGGTACAGTGAACACACCACTGGCTGCCAGTATACACACAGGTATAAAATAGTGTGATATGTGAATGTACATGTAAGTATCACATCTTACCATATAACAGACCAACCACTTGTGTTCATAGATATTTATAGGTATCTGCATTATTTGCTTCCAGCTATAAATGGAGCTTTACACTTACCTACATGTAAAATGCATCTACGATTCACAATACCTGCTATTAAACACTTACCCTATTAATACGATACAGAAATCTAGAAGATTCCAAGCACTGCGGAGATACGCTCCAGGATGGGCGAACATACCCAGTGCTATAATTTTCATGACACACTCCAAGGTAAATATAACTAGAAAGACATATTCCAGTAGCTCCTAAAATAGACGACCTACATGTATAACATCCATCAGTTAGGTCTACTTATATAAATATATTACATGATAACATAAGCTCATAGATGCATGATATTTGTCTGTGTGTGTACATTGTATGTACCAAAGTGCATTCGGTTATGCTATTCCATCTGGCATTTAATTTCAAAACTAAAAAACAGCATAGAATAGTACATAATGACTAGGGAGTTGGGACACTAGCTACACAAACCATGATACAGACATACTGTACACATAACAACTGAGAATAACACATACACAATTGTAACTAATTGGTTGTACATGTATCTTATACATCTACAAACTTATCTACACTACTTTATTAATATCTGCATATATTAGTTTATTCTAATGGCAAGATTTAGTAGGAAAGTACAGTGAAACTTGCTTAATTCAAACTCCAAGGGACTGCCATAATTGGTTTGAATTAGGCCTGAGTTTGAATTATAAGATTACTTCACTTAATTGAAGCCATTTATATAGTGCTCAGCAGAGACCAAGACTAATAGTTTGAACTAAGCAAGTTTTTGAATTATCCGAGGCTGAATTAAGCAAGTTCCACTGTATAGTATTGTAAGCATAGTATCATAGAGCATACTCTCAATTGTACATGTACTGTATTGTATGGTAACGGTAACAGATACACAACTAATTATTAGATAACAGTATGCTATAATAATGTACTAACAGCATACAAGTATACCTACATTAGTATAATACCTTGTAGGTACATATACATGTACATGTATATATACATGTACATGTACATATACCTTGTAGGTACATGTACATGTATATACATTATATCTATCTAATCCTTAGATATAAATATTAATCCCTAAAGTGTATATATAAACAACGATTCATATTGTCCATCTCAAGTAATTCACACTAGGAATAGGAATTATAACTACTGTGTGTAGCATTAGCAGCTGCCATACATGTAGATATTACTCCAAGTAAATAATGGATTACATTAGGACTATATATCATGTATCAGTACAATGTGGAGCACCTGTGTATCACCTGATGGCACTGTGTAATACCCCATATTCTACCTGATGTTATACCTATCCATAATTCACTCACTTACTGGCCTATCTATCGCTTATGTTCCGAAGCCTTCCTACTCACCAATTTATTACAAAAATCTAGATGATCAATAAGAATCGCAATATTTTCCACCCTACACTATAATTATGTTCGTTGTCTAACAACAAAAATTCATGTTGGTAAAAATTGACCAATGAACAAAGGTAACACAACTACTAGTCAGATCGGGACCCTGTTTGTGGGCGGAGACGTTTATAGGCTGACTCTCCACTACGCTGCTTTTAAGCAACATGTACATGTATATATAATGTTCAGGCCTGTTCAGATTCTCCCATTGCCCGGTCATACGCTAACCCCAAACAATAAACAGCTAAAGAGGTGAAGAACTGTATTAAGACTATGCTGTGGAGCTAATTCTTGAGAGCCTACTTTCCATCTTACCTCAGTTAGCCTAACAGAAAAGCAAATAAAGACTTTTTTGAAAACAAATTAATAACTTGAAGAGAGCGTAACTCAATACTATTCAACACTATTCTTAACCCACAGTACCCAGCTGTCATGTTTTACTGCAGTATCTTGCAGTGACTGTAAATTATTGAGTATTATAAATTATAAGTGTGCTACAATCTTCCTGAAGCATGTAAGCTAATGGCAGCTACTATGAGGCTAAGGATTTATATTATTAATATTAAACATCATACTGAGTTACTGATGAGCTGAGAGGACTTGTTCATCTCTGGTAAACAGTGATAGCATGCCATTAATATAGTGTAATACTCCAACATATATGCCATTAATATAGTGTAATACTCCAACATGTATGATATTTTACACTGTGCTTCATCCATCCAGCTTGTAAAATCCTTATTTTTAGCAGACTCACATATTTTTATTTAATGAGCAATTAAAGTGCTTTGTGAACATGAAAATTTCTGACCTGATTATAAAAGCTGCAGGTAGGTGCAGGTAGGTGCAGGTAGGTGCAGGTAGGTGCAGGTAGGTGCAGGTAGGTGCAGGTAGGTGCAGGTAGGTGCAGGTAGGGAGCACAAGGCCAAAAACTGTAAATGAGATAGCTTTTGTTTTTTGTCAGAATTTCTTTTTTTGTTACTTTGGGGTCACCGATGTACAATGGTGAGGGTTTCCGCAATATTCCTTATAAGAGAAAGAGTCACTAAAATTAGTTTATTCTATAGGCTAGTGATATGAAATAAGATGGAGTAGGCATGACCCAGTATATAGAGTGCGGATACATGTATGATAATTGAAGAAGGAGACATCAAGCAATATCATTCGAACATAGCCATTGATCTCTACTCTGAGAAACTACATCCAACACTCGACCTCCTTCCAATTTTACAAAATGAAGAATTTTGCTCATCACATTAAATCCCTCCTGCAGTTACACTGGACTGCCATCTGAGACTATTAATTTGATGGTAGCATACCACCTACACATTACCATATAATATTATCTAACTTTGGTGAGTGCACCTGTAACTACCTGCTCAGTAGTGTATTGGTGAGTGCACCTGTAACTACCTGCTCAGTAGTGTGTTGGTGATTGCACCTGTAACTACCTGCTCAGTAGTGTATTGGTGAGTGCACCTGTAACTACCTGCTCAGTAGTGTGTTGGTGATTGCACCTGTAACTACCTGCTCAGTAGTGTATTGGTGAGTGCACCTGTAACTACCTGCTCAGTAGTGTGTTGGTGATTGCACCTGTAACTACCTGCTCAGTAGTGTATTGGTGAGTGCACCTGTAACTACCTGCTCAGTAGTGTGTTGGTGAGTGCACCTGTAACTACCTGCTCAGTAGTGTATTGGTGAGTGCACCTGTAACTACCTGCTCAGTAGTGTGTTGCACATTTCATTTACCAGCAACTTGACATTTAAAAGATGTGATACTCTCTGGTTGGGTTTATATTTAAACATGCAGTTGCTCATAGCTAGCCCAGCTAGTAAACAGGTTTTTGCGTTTACTCTTCCAAATAGCAATATACTGGGTTACTAAAAGCCTTTGGGATTTCATTTGCCATTAGCTTACTATGTCAAACAAGCACTCAAAATGCTGACTTTCATACTTGGAAGTATATAATTACATGCAGCTGAGATGCTTGCCCTTGCCTCTCCTACTGTGTAATTACATGACTTATTGATGGAAATTACAATACTTATAGCGTACGCTATGTTTCTCCAATGTAAAGCAGCAGTAAATGCAACTGTGAGAACCATAATCAATCGTTTGGTAAAATGTTTGGGTATAACTCCAGAGTTGACCAGGTATTGTATAAAGTCAGCAAGATTTTGCTCTGGATATAGTTTGATTGAACTGAGTGGGAGTTTGTCTAGAATAAGACTATCATCAGGTGCAAGTGTTATTACTGTGGACTGTAAATCAACACCTCCTTATGTTATCACCCACAGTTATTAATGTCACTCCTGCAATAGCCTAAACATATTCATATATCTATCTGCCTTACTATTTCTGACTAGCTTGATATCTAGCACAACATTGGCAATCAAAATGATGTATGGAGCTAAGGATTAAAATTTAAATGATTAAATTTTTAATTTTCGCAGTTCTGCCAAGAGTACTGACATTAATTAATTATAATCACATTTTATTGCCAAGCTACCACTAAATTAAAATAGATGTGGGGAGTGTTGATGATTTACAACAAACAATTACATGTACATGTACATCCAACCACTTTTCAAACCACATACTTGAATTATAACATAGTGCAGTGCTGTGAAAGTAGAAGGCCTGAAACAGTGAAAACTTCTGCAACTAAATAGTAAATACAGTACTGAGTGCAGAGCACAAATATGTAGTAGCATTTTGCCTTGGGTCTTTTCATTTAGCAATATTGTTATGAGAGAGGTGATTGAGACTCCCCAAGTATTAAGCAATAAAGAGAGTAGGAAATTAGTCTTAAGTATGTTGTATAATCAGTAGACCTACAAGAGTATAATATGCTACAGTGTAAATAAATCACTTTCTCCTTGTATAACTGCAGTCAAAAAGTAATTTACTTCAGAAATCAATGCAACAGACTAATGAAGTATTAAACTATAGCCTGAGGACATGAATGCATTGTTATATAACATAGTCCGAAAGGTGTCTTAGCCTCAGGACCTTGCTTCATTAACTGCAAGTGTCTTATCAATCTACAGTATATATTATACAATGTATAATTCTTATGCAGTGGCATGAAAGTCCACTATTATCCCTATTGAGTATTGTCCTTTGTACAAAATTTTTATTTGTAATTTTATATTCTAATTCCAATTAAAATCCAAATATTTGATGCATACATGATTATATAATATGGAGATATAGTGGAGTGGCTAGTAGGCCACACTACTGAGATCATAGTCTGATGCTCAGTCAAATATCTAGCAGTAGGCTAACCAGTTGCTTTTCCAAAGGAAAATGAAAAGGAGGAGACTTAAAAAGCTTTAGTGCTCAATTAAAATCAAATTAGTCCAGTCATGCAGACCAAGCTATGAATAGCCTGATGTGCTACAATCTAATCAAAGTGTATATCTTTTAAAGTGGACTGAGGAAAAGAGGACAGGGTGGATAGAGTACTGCAGAGAAATGAATGCTACAAGTACGTGTAGCAGTCAGAGAGAGTGAGAGGGAGAGTTGGAAGATCAAGCTGCAGAGGAAGAAGGTCTCGATCTGTCTGTCCTAAGAGTTGATTCCCCAGACTTGACAGGAAGACCAAAGGTGTAAATGTCTTTTTAAAGGAGAACACTATTTGTATGGTTGTTGTCATTGCACATATGACTTGTAATGTCAGACCAAAGTGGATGTTAATGTCGTTTTAATGGGGGGATTATTCCAGGTTAGGAGCTACTAATGTTATGATAAGACAGGGCAAGGAGTCAGAAGGCTGGAAGAACTTGAATAGCCCACCATTCCTCACACCATAATTAATAAGCAGAAAGGCACAAAAACTGCTAAATTAAACAAGAATCAAAATTAGTAGAGTAATATCTTGGCCAGAGTAGCGCTAGGAGAACTGGAATGCTGACAACATGTAATAATAGCTAGTGTTGGCAGCAGCACTAGATCCTGGTAGATGTGTATTTATAAGCACTAAAAGTGCTAGAACACTAATCAACTGCCAAATAAATCACCACTCATATTACATAATTACTGCTATAAACCACAGGTTGTATGCTAAGAGCCAGATAACTGCTGCCACTGAGATGCTGCATAGCCAATATTCCCAATAATGGTCTGAGATTATATTAAGCTAAGGTTCAGTTGAACTGTGGGCTGACAGCTGACAACAGATGCATGAAATGGGCCTTGTTGATAACAAAAAGTAAAATGACCAGCCAACTACTCATAGATTTCAAAATTAAAATTTTTCATTGCCATAAAGCTGAAAAAGAGTGGTATTATAGTTTCCTATTCTAATGAGGTCTGTGCAGAGCAGAGGGTGGTCAGATGGTCCCTCGGCGGCGGCTTATAATATTGGCAAGAATTGGAGGAATTGTCTCCCTTCGCACTCAATTTATCTCCTTCATTACCTAATTATCTCTCTAACACTGAGTGGATATATATAATATATACAATGTAGTATGTATTTCATTGTATTTCATACTGTAAATCGCATTTTATTGTATTGTATTTGTGTATTGTGAGTGAGTAATAATTAGGATCAGATAATTTATTATAAACCAATCAGCTAAGCCCTCTCTCTACTAAACTGCACTTTCTGTATACGAGTATGCATGTAGTAAATGTGAGCTAAGTAAGTATGTATGCAAGTAAGGGCATGCAAACCAAATTCCTACATAAGATATTTCGTTGCAAATGAATGATCTGATTTGTTGACAAATGATTGACTGGTAGGTCAACAAGCTACGGTGTGTATGTGATCCCATGTTGTTCTACAAGGCCCACTACATCGGACCAAGACAACATCATCAGATGTAGTAGCAAACAAAGTAGACATTAGGTGCAGCCATGTGATGACAGCTTACAATAATCCTGTACTTGTTGGGAGTGAGTGAATCAATAGCTGATGAAGAAAGATGAGTTGCATATAGATCTGTATTGTATAATAGAATGGTCTAAATGAAGTGCTAATCACCATACTCAGCATAGAGTAGAGTAGACAGCAGCACCTGCTGCCACTGCTCTAACAGCGTACTGACGAGTACAGTCAGTCTACATCACTTAGTTACCGGGTGTGTCATGCCCCCCCCCCTCCCCATATCAACATTGAATACTCAACTTGAAGTCCTGTAAAAGGGCTTTGATTGATCATCTAGTAACACAGAGCTGAGTTGACCAGATGTCGATGACCTAACAACCAAACAATGACCAGTGGTCAACTAAGAGCTACTAAACAAATCTAAGTCTTTTATCCCTGCAACAACACTTGCTGTGAATGGGATGCCACATTTGTGAGCACTGCAATGCATGCAAACCAAAGTTGAGGGACTGAATGTGAAGTTGATAGATTAGGACATGCAGGAGTAGATCTACAGGTTGAACAGGGGAGGGGTCTATAATACATGTAAATCCCACGCTTGGTGAAGTTGCTCTGATAAAGGAGGGGGAGGTTTGATAGTTGAGTGGAGACGTGGAGGTGAACAGAGCTAGAGAGAGGTGGAGAGGTAGAGAGAGGTGGAGAGGTAGAGTGTATTTGCAGAGGTGAATACTAAGCAACTGTGTGCATGTAGGCCTACAATTGTACATACACTATACAGCATATAGGATCCAAGCTAAACCACTACATGTATATAACACAACCCTTGAGGGAGTATGTAACTATTAACCTTATACATGTATAAGATAACCATTTGAATGGTAAGCCACATGTATTGCCTGGGTATCCTATCAGATCAGACATGAAAGATGTGCAGTTACTAAATAATTACCAGTTAATATTATGATTATATTATTACTATACTATGTACATATATATGCACTTGATGTATGTGATGTATTATAGAGAGAGAGAGTGGCAGGGTGAGCAGGAGCTACTTGTAGGTATATGGAGTGAAGAACATGCTGTCTCGATAAATGCTGGCAGCTATAGTAATTATTAATTGATTTGCTGTAGGCTGCTGCGTGTTTGTGCAGCACCAACAGCACTTGAGATAGAAGCACTAGACTAGAACCTCACATCTGCACTATATTGTTAATGTTTGTCTCTAGTATTAATAGTATAGGCTAGTAATGAAAGCTGTCTATAATATTACATATAAGTGTGTGTTATAGCATGTGGGCTATAGTAGCCTGCAATGTTATGTGTGCTGACTCCAGTGCAGCTCTCATCAGCTGAATCAATTTTTACTGGAGCATCATACAGTATGACCACGGCATACGGGGCAGGTTCCCTGATACTCGTTCTGGCATACGAGCAGGTTCCCTGATACTCGTTTTGGTATACAGTGCAGGTTCCCTGACACTCGTTCTGGCATATGGTGCAGGTTCCCTGATACTCGTTCTGGCATATGGTGCAGGTTCCCTGATACTCGTTCTGGCATACGGTCCAGATGTACGGTACTTGGTAAGGTACGATCCTGGCATGGAAACCCATTTACAGGAGGGTTGTAAAGACCTAGATAAACTATATAATCCCATACACATGCTAAAAGCACGGTAACCGTTTCCCCCTCTATCAGTAGTTTGATCAGATACGAGTGTTGAGCCGTCGCACACCTCTCCAACATTCAGCCACGCTAACACTTGCAGGTATAAACCCTATAAATCATCCCAAGTGGCTAACAAATCATCCCACAGCCTCCAGGTGCCACTTTTAATTTCACACATAAAAGTGATCGATGTTTTACAAAGTCGATTTTGTAGAAATTACGGTTCATTTTTCTGGCAGCCAGCGTGACCTACCGCAGAGCCACATCTAAGTCTTTTAATAAAATTCGTAGAGAGAGCCAAGTATTGTAACCTTAATATTTTCTCAAAATGAAGTAGTGTGGCAAATATTATATCGGTGAAAAATACTGAGCAGATAAGGTAAAATAGTCATGTCTCTGGTAGGTGAGTGAATAGTGATGGCTATTGGATACTAAGATAATCCACTAATACATGATATACTAAGGTACATATCTGTAGAGTAATACATGATATACTAAGGTACATATCTGTAGAGTAATACATGATATACTAAGGTACATATCTGTAGAGTAACTTACCAATGCCTCGTTGACATCATTGGAGTCTCCATTTGGAAAGGGAGTGAATATCGCTAGAGCTACGCAGTTGGCGAATATAGTGAATAGAATCACATATTCAAACACAGTAAAAACATGGTTAAGGACATAACATAGTAGATATATGTACAATATTCATCACAGGTGACGAACACTTAGACTCAGTGTTCGAAGTGGAACAAATGAGGTGGGTACACGGTGCATGCAATCTTACAGGTTAGTATTGTATAGCTATCCACTTAATCTTATAGCAGCTAAGAAATTTGTGAATTACTAAAATGAAAAAAGTTATGCTTTGGTGAGATTCAAACTCAAAACCCTATGAACGATAGTCAATCACTCTACCAGTACCTTATCAGATCCACAATGACTGTATGGAAGAAAAATAGCTATTAAAATGAGGGTACACGCCTGCTGGCCGTATAACCACTAAGATTGAGGTGGGTACACACCGTATACACCAGCTTAGACTTGATAAAGCAGGTGCTCATAATTCTAGTACAGGCACTTGTGTTTTGATGGCATAATCATTATAACATAGTAGTGCATACACTGTGCACCCAGTGAGGTAGCATCTTATAATAGTGTTGACTTTATAGATCATTAGACATGGACATTAGTTGTTATACAGTATAAATGTATTAAACATAACTACATTATCCTACTGTCTGACCTCATCAGCTAGTACATACTGTAGGTGTAACTAGCCCTAATACCAACAGCACAGACATTGTGATCAAAAGGATATGTATGCTCCACCACCCGGATGCAGAACCTGCGCAGAGGGTTGTTGAGAGTGAGGCAGAATAAAACTTTGGCCTCTTTATCATCCTTGTTCTGTCGTCTCTGTTGAGCTCTTTTCTTAGACAGTGCCGCCGCTGCGGCAGCAGCAGCATCTGTGGGTGGTTGAGCACCCGCCACTTTCCTGCTAGTGTTGGCCTGAGCTACAGAAAGGGCATTGTCCCACGCAGAACTTAGTCTAGGGGTGCCAGTAGAGGTGGAGCCACCAACCTTTTTGTCTAAATATATACATGCATACATCAAATTCAGTTGACATGAGTTGAAAGTATTAAAAACAATTATAGATAAGATAGCTGAGACCTGAAAACCAATGGAATAATTATTATATAGATAATATACATGTATACAAGTGTATTATAACCTACATGTATATACTATTATACACTGTAGATTATACATGTACATATAATGCTTTGGTTCAAAATAATTTATATTATAATTAGCCTACTCAACAGCAGACACTCCATGCAGTGAGAGAGACAGAGAGAAGTAGTACATCTATCTAACACCTCAGCCCCCACTGTCCACCCATCGCTACGACCTGAGTAGATTTGTGTATTGCTGTGATTTATACATATAGTAAGGTGTACCACAACGACTACCACTGGTGTCCAGATGAGCTGGAAGTCTACCAAGAAATCTTTAGCTAGTGCAATGTCACCACCATGAAACTAAACTCTACTTTAGATCAATGCAAAATATCACTACTACAGTCTTAATGAGGCAAAGCCAAGTTTTTTAAATCTGGAGCATCTTTCCCATTAATTTAACTGTCATATTAATACTGCTACAGTACCATGCCTGGCTACCAAAATCATATTAATTTATTAGGCTTCAAAAATGCTCTAGATGTCATTTGCATCCACATTACTGTGACAGTGTACGCAGAGTGTAGTCCTACAGTGTCACTATACCATGACCCAAGTTGTTTCAGTTGCTAGTGTGGACCAGACTTGCTGAAGGGGGTGTCCAGAAAAATACTAAAGAACATTCTATTCTTTTGGAATAACTAGACCCTGAAGTTAGTTATTAGCTATTAGCATTATTTGCTAAAATTAGCAAAATTGTATTTGTAGTTTTCTTCTAAGATCCAGTATGTTTAAAGTTAGCTAATATGTAGCTTAGAGATATATACATGGAGTATAACACCAACTAATACTGCGTACGGTAGATACTATACTAAAGTCTTAAATGAGAAAATACAGGAGTCCATACAATAGGCCCCTAAATCTTATCTTTTCTGGGTGGACAGGTTGGATGATTTGGTAGTAAGTAGTATAACAAAAGGTTACAGGTATTGAGTGACTTACAGTACATACAACATACTTACAAGGCATGTGCTATCTATTATTACTATATACTTACACATACAAGCAATAACACTCACCTAGAGACATACTGAAGATGGTTCTATATAGCCAGAAAGTTACATCTAAGTAGTGTGAGATTCAACAAATGCTATAACTGCAGTGTAGGTCCATTGATTAAAATCCCGTCATATCACTGTGAGCAGGTCTGCACTGAATGTGAGTTATACAGGTGGGCCCAATTAGTTGATGTTCCTAGAGCTATGCAGTAACTTATTTAGTCTTATCTAGTAACTACCCAACTAAGTCTAATAACAGTACGTGTGCAGTGTACAAGAAAGAAAATTTATAGCTTCCAATTTGAACCTTGTTAGCATGATCTATTAACTCATCATACACAGTATTCTACAGATTAAACCTATAAATCCTGTTAATAAACCACTATCATTTCATTGTCAATTGTGTTATTACTATAACATTTTTCATTATAATTATTATTATAATATCATAATTTATAATATAAATTATATTAAATATATTATAATTATAATACCTATTAAATAAAATAATTATCATTTTATAACTATAATATATAACTATTATTATATCTGTTATAATTATTATCATAGGCTATAACAATTACAATAGAATAAGTATTACTGTATTAAAATACATTATTTACATGTAGCTACTAATAGTTTTATGATTAAATTATATCATTATTGAATATTCTAGCTAGAGTGACTGAAACCTAAATGGAACTCCGCTATGTATAATTATTATAATCAAGTATTTGGGATTGCA
The DNA here is from genome assembly GCA_935421135.1 of Bugulina stolonifera. Classification (NCBI taxonomy): domain Eukaryota; kingdom Metazoa; phylum Bryozoa; class Gymnolaemata; order Cheilostomatida; family Bugulidae; genus Bugulina; species Bugulina stolonifera. The sequence goes on from OW285188.1 coordinate 27,062,526, forward strand.
TTTTTATTAGCAGAAAATGATCAGATGTTGGTAGTACAAACACATGTGCGTGTCTTGTTGTTTTTATGCAGACTGTGGTTCCGGGAGAGGGTCTATCTGCTGTCCCATTGGTGCATTCCTGTTATCACGACAAATCACATTCATTTCAATCAAATAACCAGGGTCCAATTGATTGTATACATGTTGCGGGTTATACAGCAATTACTAAGGTTACTATAAGTTGCTTTAAAAATTGCTACCGCCGTACCACATCAGACCTGCTTGTTATGGAACACCCGCTAATAAACCGTTGGATGGTTATAGAGATATAAACCTCAAAATCTCTGTTTCCCTGCTTTGCGAAAAGTGTTTTGGGGAATCCCAACGTAGATGGGCTGTTGTGAAATAGATCAGCCGTTTACTTTTTTATTTTTTATTTTCAATGTCTGTAAAGACTAAAAAGGCTTGTTTTATTGTTAACCTTTGTTATGCATGGTTTGGCTTATTGTTTATCTCACATGAGGCGAACGTAGTATCATTAAAAGGAAATTATATTGAGTTTTATTTTTTGTCCTCCACTGGCACTTGATATGATTTTGATCCTAGATAACATAATTATATGATTACATGCAGAGATAAAGATGGATAGAACTATAACAGTTAAAAATGTATTATAATTGTAATAAAGTGGTTAACTCTACTAATGAATTATAATAGTCCATTTATAATAATAATAATATATTAAATCATATATTATAATAAAATAATATAAAATAATATTAATATAAATATTATAATTATATGTATACTATAGGCCCACAATAGAATATGAAAATTTACTGTTTTTATGCAAGGGATTTATATTTTGAGTAGTCAGAGACTTGTTTCACATTCATGAAAATACTAGTCTCAGACTGGGATTTGAACCTGGGCCCTTTACGGCACCTAATCATCTAGCACAGTAAACAGGACATACTTAGTTTCTCCGCGACTTTAGCAACCTTAAAAAAAGAAGCCTCACCGGTGAGCAGTAGACGTACTCTGAGCCAACTATACGCAAGGTACCCTTTGTATTATGGCTACCTTGCTATATATAGGGTGTTAGGGGGATTTGGCCATTTTTATATGCATTGTATAATGTCTTTCATGCAAGGAATTTGTCTTTTCCCTCATTCAGTCATGTATCACATTTTAGCAATTTTTTTCCATTTTAACTCTCCGCCATAACTCATTTTCTCATATAGGCTAAATAACAAAAATTTAGACCTATTGTAACTATATTCATTAACAGGAATATAACTGCCGTTTCAAATAAAATCTCTCAAAATAAAAATGATAATGTCAGTAAGGCGGATTGTAATAATCATAATATAATATAATGCGCACAACATAATACAATGGACGTAATCCTAGTATACTACATATGTAAGCATCTCCTACAATGCTATATTTTATTATTTGTCGTAGTGGAAATGAGCCTAGAAATTTTATTTTTAACTAAAAATGAGAGAATATCCCTATGGTTGCTAATATAGCTAATCGTTTTGTAGCTAATGTATTATGTAGTACACATTGCATTACATCTCTTATAATCTACTTTGTTTTTCGTTTAATGAGTTTTGTAGTCTGTAACCACTCTTACTCTATGGGGGTAACCACCCTTACACTATCCTATAGCTTAACTGTAGTCACCGTTGGAAATCAAGTAAATGAGATGTACACTTTATAGCAATGTTCTCCACTTTACTGTAGGCATTTAAAAATCAAATTGAAATGTTATTCCAGTATGAATCAAATGATAAATGTGCATGTCATAACTTATAATACTAATACCATTCCATTCCTATTTTAGTCATTATAAAAATATAAATTTGTATAAGCCTAGATGTCATTGAACTGAGTATACCGAAGTTGAATTCCTACACAACCACAATGTTAAGCCTTTGTAGCACCTTCTCTTTGTAAACAATGATAATCGTGACCATGCAGGAGTCTACACTCTGTATGAGAGCAGGCAACTTCAAAGTAGATGGGTACTGTACATCAGGAGCTAAGCATGCCAGTTAGGAATATGAGTAAGGGATAATAACTCCACACTGTTCGAAAAGTAATAATATCAACAGTGCCCTATGACACTGCTGAGAAAAGTAGCAGTCTTAGTAGTCAGCCTAATTTTGTTTTAGGGAAACTTTTAGTTGAATAATTTTATTACATGTAACTTTCTGGCGGTTGGTTACTGGATAGACCACGTCACTTTCTACAACAAACACGGAGTACTCAGATAGGCTCCACCTACCAATAGAAGGTTTGGGGTTATGGACTGGTACATTGGAAGTCCTTAAAATGTGTGCACTAACTGTACCAGGCTTGCACATGGTACAGTTAGTGCCGGAGGAAGAACCCTTGTAATAAGTCACATTATTCATTGTTAGCTAAAAATCACAAATACCATTGAAAGGTAACTATAAGTAACCAGCAAGCATTGCCTACATTATAGATTTCTGCTTTCTGAATGAAGGAGCTATTTTGTAATCTATTGCAACACATTGCATAAGAAATAATTAAGAGGCACTGTAATAATAATATATTAGCAATATAATCCAATAAACCTAGTAAAAGTGAATAACGTTGGTGTTAAAACTACCAAAGCTTATTTCCTGATAACATAAACTACATTATACACAGATATACACATAGTTTATCTGATTCTTGTGATCTTTGGAGTTGTGTTCCTATGCAGGTATAAGTGGCCCAATGATGCATAATCTAACATTAGTTTTATAACCGGGTAGAGTTTATGCACTCCAAGCTGAATTCTGGAAATGTGCATCTGAACATTTTAACAAAGTGAGTGGAACTACAGTTCCTAGTAGCATCACATTTTAACCTGGCACTCTGAGTATTATGAAACTATTTCATCTGGCAATGGACGAGCACGAGTGAATGAAAATCATATGTCTAATAATAAATTTGCTAACATCTTACTCAGTGGATATCAGATATCTTCATCTTGAAGCAATAGATTGGCACAGCTAGTAGAATCATTTAGCCTTGCAATGCAATATGGTATTATGATGAAGCTCACGCAAATGCAAACTTACATTGTGTACTTGTGTAGTATCTATGCTATAATACACACTCTCAGATACATATACAGCATGGCTAATCCCATATACTGCTATTTGTATAATACTTGCCCAGCTCCAGTTTGTTTGTGCATTTAATTAACTTATTACTATGTTGACATTAACAAGCACACTCCATAATCCTGTTTAATACAATGTGCACTAGACTTCTATATACATGCAGCAGCAGCATATCACCCATAACATGTATAATTATTACAATAATACTAATAATATTAGTTAAAATAGGAACAAGAGTTATGATTAGGTTCTATTTTAAGTATCTGACTTTGGTAACCTAATTACAAGCTCAGATGACTTGACTCAACTTATGCTGGTAGTAGGTATAGTGAATGTTTACCATGGTGGATAACTTGCATATTTCTACCATTAAACTGGCCTGTACTACTACTAACACGTAAATGTATCATGTGATGGCCAGCTAACCCCAGGACAAAAACACTGCTGTACTGAGTAGGCAGGCTTAGAGGTAATATCTAGCACTACAGAGGAAAACATGGCAACTACATGTACATGTACAATGTATATATACATAAGTACTCCGGTGGTCAAAGTTGGGGGGGTCGCGGGGGACGCCATCCCCCATCATAAATTTCAGGGGTCCCTCAGACTGATGGTCCACCTACAGATTACTATTATAATAAATTCAATGCGACACCATCTATTTTTCTTGTTTTATAGCAACGAAGTTTGGGCCATATTTTAACCAGAAGTTCTTGGATTTTGCACTATTTCGGTGTCTAATTTTGATAAAGTTTCCAATTTCCGGGAGGGGGCTCAGGCGCCCCTCCCCGACTCCCCGCCGGCGCGACGTTTGGGCGCTTCGCACCCTCAGGTGATTCTGTCTGCTACCCTAGAGACCCCCACCTCTTTCCTTAAACTTTGACCACTGAAGTACTCCCAGTATCTCCAAGCCACTATTCCGAAAAATATCTCTACCTATCTACTCTTTGATTAGCATTGCAATGTATTATCAACAATCAATCTATCATTCTATCAACAATCAATCTATCAACTAAATCTAATATAGTAATTAATGAAATTCTGTTTTACATGACTTGTATATAGCCTACTACAACCTACAATGTATTTATATAATATGAAATGCAGTATTACAGGTCAACTTGATGAATGTTTTTGTAGAAAGTAAAACTATTTGCACTGTATACATAATACTAATAGTAGACTTAGTGAGACATGCCAGTTAGCTGTTACCATGGAACAACTCTACTGTATAGTTACAACTTGTTAGTCTGCATTCTTTCTTTGTAATAGCTAGGTTGGAAGTCATGAGATGGTATTCAAGCCAGATCTTCTACTCATCGTGCTAAGCAATATACTAGTAACACTAGTAAGTTGGCAGCACATTCACATCGGACAGCATATACATATACATACTGTCCAATATCAATACTCTCAGTGCCAGAGATGCTGACCTGGTCACTGCAAGCCAAAATATAAAAGAAAATGAATCGAAGTACAAGTAGGTTTGTAGGGTATTCCAATTAGTTACATGGCAGATCTAGTTATGCACTTGGCAACTAACAACTTGCAAAAATATTATAATTTAATATAAGAGTACCAGCTGTTCAATCTTGTTGTTTTCAAACAATGTAATATATATTCACAGCCCTGTATTCTAAGCTAGGGAAAGTAGACCAGTGATTTACATTTCTGAAACTGATTACTAGTGAGGTACTGTTCAAATGGTGGAGAGCTCATTACTAAGTACTATAAGTGTTAACTGAATTGTATCAATAAAGTATTTGCAAGTCTTTGATTAATATAATATATATCATACACATGTCTTCAAGAATTTATGATGTTACTATGTGTAATTATTAATAAAGCACATTTGATGCTACCAATCAGAGCATGTTACACCAGAGTTAGGCCTGACGTATGTCAAGGTCAACTAGTTCACTAATCTATGTGGTACATGTGTATGAATTACAACAAGGCGAAATCAAGTAATATTTACACGTATTACACAATATTTACACATCTTTAGCCATAATATTAATCTTGTCATACTCAAAGCTTCAATTTAACAAATCAAAAATATTTGCATGCATAAGAACGAATGAATTAATTAACATAATTGAAATGTGTTTAAATTCTACATGGGAACTTGGTTAGATAGATCTCCAATTAACACATGTTAGATAGGAGCCCAGGCTCAGTATAAAGTTTGATTCTATTACAGCCCTAATGATATTATTACATGCACGTCGATCTAATATCCATGCTGTAAAAACTTGTATGTATTCTATTATGATGATAGGTTCTCCTGTCGTCAAGTCATACAGGTACTAGCAACATAGGGTTGGATAGCACCCCATAAAGGTACTAGCTAAGCATAGGGGTGGATAGCACCCCATAAAGGTACTAGCTAAACATAGGGGTGGATAATACCCTACAAAGGTGCTAGCAACTGAGTATAGGGGTGGATGACACCCCACGAAGGTGCTAGCAGTTGAACATATGGCGGATGACATCCCATAAAGGTGCTAGTAGCTGAAAATAGGGCGGATGACACCCCATGAAGGTGCTAGCAGTTGAATATAAGGTTCAGCAGCTCCCAGTTAAAAGGTTGGCCCTGACCTGTTTGTAATGCATAATGTGCATATACTGCCCAAGTAAAAGTATTTAAAGTCCAATAATCTTCAGGTATTCTGTCCCTTGAGAGTTACTAGTATTGATGACATGTGAGCTAGCAAGTATATCTACTAGTAGGCAGGCTACTACATGTAACTAAGCCACAGCTTATGCACCTTGTTGGCCCTAACCAAAGTATGCATATAAAGAGGTTTTTGTTTTAGATTTATTATATATGCTAGTACATGGTACATATATGCCACGTCAAATCTGGGGTATTGCCAATATAATATATGCTGTACCAGCATGTACATGTAGGTTATTGTGCTCACTGTTTCTTAGGAAACATTCAAACCTTTATCTCCAATGGAAACACTTTAGATATATTATACATCATTTTGGCTACACATTTGAGCCATGGGTTGCAAGCTGAAAGCTATGAATTTAGAAATAATTGTGATATCAATATATAGTCCCCTAATATTAATATTAATTTTAGTTGCTGGTGCCCACATAATGTACATATACACATACACGTACACATCCATATACACGTACACGTACACATACATATACATATTTTATACCTAGCAAATGACAAGTATGTACAGTGTATATATGACATGCATATACATTGTACATATTTGGTATTTGCACCAATAGAACTAACTCATAATACTGCATAATACTATACTAATAATATATACATAATACTATACAGATACTACTGTGGATATAATTATTGTTTTCTTTTTCCTGTTTTCAATGCTGTATATTGAATTATTTTGTTGTAATGGGAAAATGTGAAAATAATTAGCTGAGTTTCTCTGCTAAAACATGATCACTCTGATGCATTCCGTCTTCACCCCCTACTTTGGAGCCATTGCATAAAAAACTGGTAGAGTTAAACGTGGAATTCTAGTGACACATTATTTAGTAGTCAAGGACACCAACCGCATGCTTCAGAAGTTAATTGTACAGATAGGTTTTTGACTGGCGTGAAGCTCTGGGCTCTTGATGCTTAGTAGCAGGTTATGACAAACCACCAAGCCAAACTGCACTGCTTACCACTGGTTTTGAGAAGTAGTAGGTTAAATGCATAATATACCATATACATTGTATATCATAAATACATACATGTAGAGTACTGCATGTACTGTACTGCATCATATTACCAATTCTTGTCATGCACATACATGTATAATACTACGCATGCAGTATATATGTACAACTATAAGCTGGAGATCTCTTAAGATCTTTGCCCTTGAGATATTAGGTACAAGCAAACACTACCTATACGTTATATTATATATATGATAGACCAAGAGCCCTGTGGTTCACTCCTGCTAACATCAATACAGATACATACATGTATATATGTCTGACTGTCAGAAGTCTAGGTGGGGAAAGTTCCTGTTGTTTTTTAATTAATATTTAAATGCTATTCTCTCTTGACTACATGCTGGCTAACTACTACTCAAACATCTAAGTAGGCTAATGGCATAATGAAATGCAAACAAATTTGTTGATAATTAAGATCAATACAAGTATTTATGCAACTGTTCAGCTGGATAGATCTGCCTGTGATTATTGTAAATCTTTAAAATTAAAATTGAATAAAAATTTCAGTAATTCAGTAATTTTCAGTAATTTCAGTTTTATTAAGAGTAACTAGAATCTCATGGAATAGTTTAATATGAAACTAGGCTTGCTAACTTCATAATATCATAACTGCGAGTGTCATGTAGACTATATGCATATTTTATACTTCACTGATACTATAACCTTGGGTTTACAGCATAATGGATAGACAGGGGTTAGTAGCTGACATTTAACTATACAATTCACTAATAGTTTACCTAGCATAGTGCTATAATAATCATACTGCCTCTGTGCTGTAACAAATGCAGTATTACTAAAATATTTACACCTGTATGTCAGATTATTATTATTCCTGGCTGTGCACATGTCACTCTATATTTCACACTATATCATCGTAGTACGGGTAGAGTAGATTGTTAGAAATTAGTCTATCAGAGATGGTTTAATATAGACAGTTATTTATATGGTTTTAATTTGTCACATTTTCTATTTGGTATCGGAAGCCAATTCATTGAGCCATTGATAGGAACAGAACATGTAAGCATCTCTATATATATACTGTATATAAACATTGCATACCTGCGCAACTTTATATGATCTACTGTACTAGTCACACACATAAGACATAGGGACATGTTGTTCTATAGGATATGGAAAGTGCCATAGGTGGCCTGTATGTAGCAATAACTGTCTACGAGCATGTATGTTTGTATTCATAGTAATATAGGAATGCAGTGTAGGCAGTAGTTGCTATCCTTCATTTGAAACCTTGTACCAGTACAAGTTCACTTCCATAAATCTACTTATTTCTCAACATGATAAACTGCATGGCTGCTCTGGCCCTAAACTGATTCTTCCCCGAAACTACCTACTCCAACTTGCGCTTTCTACAACTTGGGCTGGGATCACTTTTAGTGGGAAGTCATCTCACTTGTATCAATTTTTTACGATGGCATGTCGAGGGCTTTCTAATGGTTACACTAGAGGCTACCTATGAAAACCATGGAGATACATCTATGGTTCTACCAACAACCAAAAGTTGCCTCGCCAACTTGGCAAGTGGCTGTAGTGCAGGTGCACTGTCAACCATCATACAAATAAGACAGGGGAGTTGGTCCCATATAATAATGAGCTGTTGGATAGAGAGAGTTTCTATACCAACTCACACAACACAATAGCAACTGATTCCCTGTCTCTCTCCCTGCATGGTGTGTGCTACACGGCCTTGTTGGTCTACCAACATGTTACACTAGGATTACTGATTAACATTGCTCATCATAAAACAAAGTGGCAAGGTGTGAACTCTGTATGAGAGCTAGAAATAATATAAAACAAAGAGTTGTAGCCATTCTGAATAATGTAATAATTTATACTCACCTCCGTCACTCGTGTACTGGTTTCATAATCCAAAGGCTATTCCAAATGATGTTTTACCGAATGCTGCAGCAGTTCAGCAGAATCTATGGTCAGTCGAGTTAATCAAATCGACCACTAGCAGTATTTATGAGTACTTAACTACAGCACTATTGATGGCTCTGCTATACACTAGCATACAGCCAGCAGCACTTACTAAAAATTCTAGTCAAAGTGTGTTAGTGAACATATGGGAATTAGACAAATGCCATGTTTAATAGCATTCAGTAGATACAGCAGCAGTAGCAGCAGCTACTATTGATAATTGTATAGTATACAGTTGAAATCAACCTGCTGCCACTATTATTACTATTTATTGGGAATTTCTATTGGTTTAATACAGTATAATCATTAAATACAGCTAGAGAAAGACCTATACTCTAAGTGCTATTATACTACTACTCTGCAAACCCAGTAGGAAGGAAGCTAGATTCTATAATGTAATAAACTGCAAACAATCCCTGATAATAAGCTGGACCCAGCATCAACTCAACACTAGCCAATGAAAATGCAATGTAAAGAATGGTTAACCAATGAGGTTATAGGAAAATTAGTGCTGTAGTAAACTTTCAGATAATTAGCATAGCATATTAACATTTGTTTTACTAGGGTGATAGGCAATTAGAGTAGACCATTTAATGCTAAGCGCTGTAATATATGAAGGTAATTTATATGGTGATATATTATTCACTGTTTCCATGGTTGGAATATCATTTACATGTGAAAGTGAAGCCAGCCCCAGTGGTCTACTACTAATACTCAATGTTAGCCTACAAATAAAATAGTTTGCATATTATGTTGTATGTAATCATTTTTCACTGAATCCAAAACAACGCCTGGTTTCCTATGTGCCTGAGCATTACACAATCTGTAGTTCTAAATAGCATCTATAAGAATCCATTGTAGGCATAATTAGGCCTAAAGGTAAATGTCACTCCTGTAATACTCTAAATCTAAAATATAAAAATAAAGTACATAGTGTCTTTGCGACCTAGATTTCAGGCACAGGCTAACTTGCTAAAAGATTTTCAGACACACCCGTCACAGAATCACAAAGACACCGGCCTGTGCTGAAAGCATAATCCTCATTTTTATGCGAAAAACCCAAGTGTGTCAATGAGCTAGGGATGGTTTTCTCCGACCAAGCAAAATCCCAGGCCAATAGCCATTTGGGCCTAGACCAGACAACCATCTTTGGATTTTTTTTGAGACCCAGGTCGGTCCAAGAGGTCGTGAAGACACTCAAAGCTTTACAAACACAGTATCTACCTTCAGTAACAAGCTGAACTAGAACCAGCCCAACACCTCATAGATAATCTCACCGTGTTCAAGTGGATACCCAGCATATATTCCACACTGTATAAAATGATAGGTATGCCACCCTGAAACGGTACTGTACTGTGTACCAGCCTCATAGGAAGCTGTCACACTAAGATCATCATTATCCATGTTAGTACACCAAAGTACTGAGTTCTGTGAGGTGCCCTGTAGGCCTGTATGATCTGAAAAGAATCTAATCTATGATTACTGTGTTTGTCCCACTGGGATAGGCGATTACGTGTGTTAGTGATAGGTTAATTTCACAGATTCATCTGTGAAATCAAGTTCTTGGCTGCTCACAAATAAAATATCCTTGCTACAGAAAAGTATAATATAAAATGTATGATCAAATCTCCACATGAATAAATTGACAATCCAATTGCTGGTGGCATACAGTGAAGCGCATCGTCGCATCGTTATCCTACATACAGTGAAGCGCATCGACGCATCGTTATCCTACATACAGTGAAGCGCATTTTTGTAATGTACTATGCAGCTGAGTCATGAATGAAAAACTCGCCATTTATAACAGAAATTGAACCTGTGACCTCAGGTGCACAATTTAAATGTTAACATTACAACAGCATGCTACCCTTTTCTACCGGGTGAACAAATTGCTAGATACAACTAAATGTACCTAGCAATATAGAATTCTTGTTATAAAATTAACTACAGGCCCCGTTTATGCTGAACTCCAGATTGTGTTGAGTTGTTGTGCCAACTAACCAATCTACTTGCATTGAGTTGTTCATATTTTATCTCCAGTAGTTCTAGTTGTACGTCCAGTTGTTCGTCAGCCTGGTCAACATGATTTCTCCCTAACCTATAACTTATACATATGTGCAAATACTTGTTAATCTAATTATTACATATGGTTATACGATGTGCAAATTTTTAAGATAATAAGATGAAGTATGATAAAGTGAAGCTTAGAATATGACTAACAATTGAATTAAGATAAAATAGCTACCTGATACAATACTCTATAATTTCATCATTTTGCATTCATCAGCTGTACATGCATATATAATCTGCTCAGTTATTAAACTTACGAGTGTAAAAGTTTTATATATGATATTTGCTATACATGTGTATTATCATTTTAGTACCTAACTTTCAGATGTCTGTCTTCTGGCCCAATAGATGAAGTTCTCTGTCCTAACTCACACTTTTCTCTGAGATAAGAGCCAACACCTGTAATACAGCTTACTTAGCCTTCTACATTTATGAGGGAAGCTTACTTAGCCTTCTACATGTATGGGGGAAGCTTACTTAGCCTTCTACATGTATGGGAGTAATTACTTAGCCTTCTACATGTATGGGGGAGGCTTACTTAGCCTTCTACATTTATGGGGGAGGCTTACTTAACCTTCTACGTGTATGAGGGAAGCTTACTTAGCCTTCTACATTTATGGGGGAGGCTTACTTAGCCTTCTACATTTATGGGGGAGGCTTACTTAGCCTTCTACGTGTATGAGGGAAGCTTACTTAGCCTTCTACATTTATGGGGGAGGCTTACTTAGCCTTCTACATGTATGGGGGAGGCTTACTTAGCCTTCTACATGTATGGGGGAAGCCGGTCAAAGATGTTGATTTTTTTAGCTGAAGTGGTTGCTGGTGCACTTGATGTCGAGGTAATGTACTGACTTCATTCTTTCCAAATCAGAAAACTCAGTATGACTAAAGTCTGTTAGCCATAGTATGATGTATGACTTTATTCTTTCTCCTTTCCCACATAGGCCTACATGCGTTCTAGAATCATCATTCACCAAGTATTCAGTTTTAAATAATCTGAAAAGGGCTGGATAAACAGTAGACCTTGGGTATATAATATTCTAGTTAGTTTGTAAGACTGCATGAGCCAATACACAGATAGGAGGTCGGAGTTATCTTCCTCTGAATCAGTTGACTGAGAGAAGACAACTTCCAATCACCATTTAAATATGGCGTAGAAGAATTTCGTTGTTACTGACCACAGGAGATGAAAGATGTGAAGTAAGCCTGTACTTATATAACTGTATGCTACATTATTGTATAATCTATGTGTGATACAATGTGGTTGGGTATAATAAACATTTACAGTAACTAGTAACAGTTTGCCTTCCATTGCACAATGTTCAAACCGTTGATCATAGACAAGAAATATTCTACCAAGCAAAGGCAGGCTTAATGTATGTTTATTAGAGGTTGCCTTCCTTTGAGACCAAAGAGGCGCTATAATATTGCTACACGCTTAGGAGATACAAATGGGCTTTTGGAGCAGAAAGAAACGAACATGGTTGTTAAACAGGTATGCAGAGAGATTTCAATTCCATACAACATTACACACATACACATCATATAATTATACATGTATTATGTAGCATACACATATATACTGAACATTACAGTAAAAAATCCCCATATTTGTAATACAGTACAGTCAACACCTGCATATACATGAGAGATTTTAATTCCATACAACATTACACACATACACATCATATAATTATACATGTATTATGTAGCATACACATATATACTGAACATTACAGTAAAAAATCCCCATATTTGTAATACAGTACAGTCAACACCTGCATATACATGTATACATGCAATGTACTACACAAACTGTCTATAGTCTATACTGTACTACCAAGTCATTAGCATCGGCAGTCAATGTTTATCCTCAATATATGAGATTTGTGTTTCTAGTGAAAACTATTCAAATGAAATGGAATCAGACAACACTTATATAGTAACTCACATGCAATTAGCAGTGAGATACAGCCTTAGAACCTAAAGAATCAGGTGTGGTGATGAGGTGTTATATGTCATCCCAGCTTGTGCTTGGAAACAAGACTGTGTTGTTTCTTCATATTAAACATGCTAATATTTCCTCTGTCCATTCATTGTCAACACAAAAACTAGTGTTTATGATTATTGACTGGGAGACAGCGCTGCCTCCTAGGTAATGGATGAATAGGCATGTCTGTTAGCTAATCAATACACCATCTCAAAAAGTCACTTAGAAGCTGTTAAGTCAAATAATATCTCAGTATTGTGTCAGATTTCAACATGATCAGCCTGTAGGAGGCGAATATAAGCTGGAGTATAAGCTCGCGTGTGTATATAGATAATATACAAGACTTGGTGTCATCTCTACCAACAAACAGTAGGTCAGTACATACACACACCTTGTAGTTAGCTATTCTCCCTGCTTTGTAATAGTGTAAAACCACTTACATACATATACACACACCACTTAACTTACTATACATACATATACATACACCACTTACCCTACTATACATACATATACATACACCACCTACCCTACTATACATACATATACATACACCACTTACCCTACTATACATACATATACATACACCACTTACCCTACTATACATACATATACACACACCACTTAACTTACTATACATACATATACATACACCACTTACCCTACTATACATACATATACATACACCACTTACCCTACTATACATACATATACATACACCACTTACCCTACTATACATACATATACATACACCACTTACCCTACTATACATACATATACATACACCACTTACCCTACTATACATACATATACACACACCACTTAACTTACTATACATACATATACATACACCACTTACCCTACTATACATACATATACATACACCACTTACCCTACTATACATACATATACATACACCACTTACCCTACTATACATACATATACATACACCACTTACCCTACTATACATACATATACATACATATACCACCTACCCTACTATACATACATATATATGCACCACTTACCCTACTATACATACATATATATACACCACTTACACTACTATACATACATATATATGCACCACTTACCCTACTATACATACATATATATACACCACTTACACTACTATACATACATATATATACACCACTTACACTACTATACATACATACATTGTAACTAAGACATAATCATTGAAGTTGTCTCCACTCTAACTCTGGTATAACAGGCATTATATTTCACATGTTATTTCACCCATGATACATAATATATGTAAGATTCGGTGGATAAATACGCTGCTGTAATAATGTAATACTACTAATATTATAACTATGTTTAATACCAGCTTAAGCAGAAGTGATTGAATATTATTAATATTGTAATTATTGTTTGTTGTACGGGTATGAAAGGGTACAGATATGTCACATGTTACAAATACGTGTGTATATTGTTTATAAACAAGTTAATACCTCTCTTATCGCCTCTCCATGTCCAATGGTTGCTAGGCAAATTGTAAACTGTACATAGTTTGACATTTCAGCTCAATCCCTCTTCATACAAAGTAACAAAGTTGAAGGAATGAAATGTCAATAACTGTTTTACTTGAGATTGTGACTAACATTTCCATATTCCTACATCCATGAGGTAGTTTGTCTATAGGGTGTAGTCGTGTACACACATGAGGTAGTTTGTCTATAGGGTGCAGTCGTGTACACACATGAGGTAGTTTGTCTATAGGGTGCAGTCGTGTACACACATGAGGTAGTTTGTCTATAGGTGTAGTCGTGTACACACATGAGGTAGTTTGTCTATAGGTGTACACATGAAGTAGTTGTGGAATAACATTGGTGTTTGTGCTTATTCAACAAATATTTTGGACTTTAGGTTAGAGGGATATTAAAGGGAAAGTGCACCCTGGAGACCATTTAAAGTGAGAGGTGAATCATCCAGTACAAACATATCATTAGGTACAGCAGATCCTGGCACTGGTTTCTAGTAAGTATAATTAATTCTCTCCTTATAATATCAGGATGGAGCATGCAATTCAATATATTGTATTGATTTCCTACGATTCCTTGGTTTCTAGTGGTGAGCAATTAGATATTGGTTATCCAAAGTTCAATAAATTAAAATTGGATAATGTAGTATCAACTGTGTAACCTATCTATTCATTATATATCCTCAAAGACTAATTGGTTAGAGATGTGTGACGATGAATATATACTATACATATTATATATATAACGCGTATGTAGGGTCTTATTTTCACAGTATATAGGTAGCTCGAGTTAGTTACGTATTGTAATCTAAAGTCTGTTGAGGTGTATATTTATCATCTACAGTACATATTAGTAGTAGTGTTCTAGTAAAATTATGAAGACTTTCAAAGCAGCGTAAGTTGGTACACAGGAGATGGATGTAATAGTATAGCGTGTAATATTGTATATGATTGTGTACAGTGCTTATACTTCTACTTATTATTAATAGTAAAATATAGGTACATGTATAGGTACATTGTATAGGTACCAGTGGCGGATCCAGGAATGGAGTAAGGGTGGTGCAAAATTGATAGTTGAACCATTTCTTAAGGTAAAACTTCAGTTTTCATGCGCGACGCGCTTCGTGCCCTATCGCACTGTATTGCAGCATCCCTTTCAGCTGGGGGTTTGGAGGGCGCTGTAAGCCACCAACGGGGTCCGGGGCAGCGCCCCGGCCGCCAAGCAAAATCCTGGCATCTGTGGTTCCAGGAGGACCTAAGAGCCATGTACCACTTTGCTACGAGCCAGTTCAGTTCATTCAGTTAAATGAGTTGGTGGCAAGTTGAGTTAGGTTGAATAGTAGTAACTAACCTATAATTGTTCTGTTTTAAAGCAAAACATAAATGATAATAAATGATATATTTATTCAATGAACAATATAATTATATATGCAAAGTAAATAAAAATATTTATCTTTTTATCTATTCTATGAGCCGGCCTAGAAATAAATAGAATAGCTAAAAAGTTTCTTGTGACTAAGATTTGACAATGGTGCTCATTCAACTCTGGCTTATAAATGGCAAAAATGGTTGGAATATTTACATGCATCAAGAAATATGATAACATATCACATGTTTTTGAACCCCTATGCATTACAAAAACATATTTCTGTGTTAGGTTGACACACACATTTGAATAATTAACAAAAATAATCAACAAAACAAAAAATATTTAAAAAAAAAATTTTTTTTCGAAATTTTCAGTGGTGCAAATGCACCACTTGCACCACCCCTGGATCCGCCCCTGGGTACATTGTATAGATACATGTATAGGTACATGTATAGGTACATTGTATAGGTGCATGTATAGGTACATTGTATAGTTACATGTATAGGTACATTGTATAGGTACATTGTATAGGTACATTGTATAGGTACATGTATAGGTACATTTTATAGGTACATGTATAGGTACATTGTATAGGTACAGATGCGTAGGAACATAAATGATATACAGCAATTAGGTCATACAATGTAGTTTCAATTATAAACATGCATTATATTCATGTATTTTTACTTGATGTATAAAATTCCACTTATAAATTATATTCAGTGTACAGCATACAATCATGTACTAAGTACTATATTATTATACATGAGTATAGTGTTACCAAACCTGATGTGTTATTAATAACAAACGTACATGTAGTTGTTCTATTACTGTTATAACATAATTTACTATAAAGTGCACAACATTTGAGCATTCTCTATCTATTCTGTGTAAAAAATTTTTGTTTTAACTATTTTAAACTTATACGTTATGTCAAATGTCCATATACATGTACTATCACATATGTGTATCCTATGGTAATGTCCATATACATGTACTATTACATATGTGTATCCTATGGTAGTGTTAAGCTTAGTATGACCAAGTACTTTATAGTGTAGAATTTATAGTAACTATTTGTACCCTAAATAAAGTAGAATGATAAGAAACAAATATATTTCTTGTTTAAGTTGAAATTATTTACATTAAATATTAAAATACAAAGGTAAACAGTAAGAGGGTAATACCTTTCCTAAGTGAGCTAATAATGTCAGTGTATGTGTCTGGCTGTGTTGTAGTGTATGTGTACTGTGATATATACAGTAGTGTATGTGTCTGGCTGTGATATATACAGTAGTGTATGTGTACTGTGATATATACAGTAGTGTATGTGTACTGTGATATATACAGTAGTGTATGTGTCTGGCTGTGATATATACAGTAGTGTATGTGTACTGTGATATATACAGTAGTGTATGTGTACTGTGATATATACAGTAGTGTATGTGTACTGTGATATATACAGTAGTGTATGTGTACTGTGATATATACAGTAGTGTATGTGTACTGCGATATATACAGTAGTGTATGTGTGCTGTGATATATACAGTAGTGTATGTGTACTGTGATATATACAGTAGTGTATGTGTACTGTGATATATACAGTAGTGTATGTGTACTGTGATATATACAGTAGTGTATGTGTACTGTGATATATACAGTAGTGTATGTGTACTGTGATATATACAGTAGTGTATGTGTACTGTGATATATACAGTAGTGTATGTGTCTGGCTGTGATATATACAGTAGTGTATGTGTCTGGCTGTGATATATACAGTAGTGTATGTGTCTGGCTGTGATACATACAGTAGTGTATGTGTACTGTGATATATACAGTAGTGTATGTGTACTGTGATATATACAGTAGTGTATGTGTACTGTGATATATACAGTAGTGTATGTGTACTGTGATATATACAGTAGTGTATGTGTGCTGTGATATATACAGTAGTGTATGTGTACTGTGATATATACAGTAGTGTATGTGTACTGTGATATATACAGTAGTGTATGTGTACTGTGATGTATACAGTAGTGTATGTATACTGTGGTATATACAGTAGTGCATGTGTACTGTGATATATACAGTAGTGTATGTGTGCTGTGATGTATACAGTAGTGTATGTGTACTGTGATATATACAGTAGTGTATGTCTGCTGTGATATATACAGTAGTGTATGTATACTGTGATATATACTGTAGTGTATGTGTGCTGTGATATATACTGTAGTGTATGTGTACTGTGATATATACAGTAGTGTATGTATACTGTGATATATACTGTAGTGTATGTGTGCTGTGATATATACTGTAGTGTATGTGTACTGTGATATATACAGTAGTATACATATATGTTTGCTGTAATATATACAGGGCAAGAACTACGCTACTAAATGCTAGACTAACCAAGTCTGTACAGACTACCGGAGCCAGAGAGAGACGGAAGATGAATGAAGTAGATGAGAGTGGACTGGCCCACATCCACCAGGCCGCTAAGAAAGGTGTGTAGTGTGTGCCTGTGTGTAATATAACAATGTAATATATTACTAGCAATATGATATATAGTGTAATATACATGTAACAGTGTTGTGTGTATTACTGTATTATGATATAGTGTAATATAACAGTGTTTTTGTGTATTACTGTATTATGTCTATTTTCTCCATATTTCGATTCATCCACCAAACAACGGCCCATGAATGTTCTCAGATCTAACATATAAAAATTGTATATGTCATCAAATGGGATGTTATAGGCCTATTATTACACCTCCACTCTCAATTGAAATAAATATAATATGGGTCACAGTTATGATACCTACGACTAATATAACATATTATAATACCCAGTAATATAATATACAGTAATATAATATGCAGTAATAATATAATATGATATAATGTAATTTTATATAATATACACACGGTGATTAGGGTACTTCAAGTCGGTGGAGAAGTTTATCAAGGCCAGTGAGGATCAGCTGGAGTTTGAAACTCAAGATGAGCTCCACGAGACTCCACTCCTGGTGGCAGTCAGAACCGGCATGCAGAATATTGAGACTATCAACATTATCATAGACCTCGGAGGTATCTATGCCTATGTTATATATGTAGTATTTACTGTATCTATGTCTATGTTATATAGTATTTACTGAATCTAGCTACATCTTTAACTACATGCTCATGTACATTTATATATACATACATGTACATGTATATAGTTATATACCATACAACAAACGACACACACAGTACAAATACATGTATATACAGGTATCTAATCTATCATGTATATACAGGTATATCTCATGTATTAATCATGTATATACAGGATCATGTATTAACCATGTATATACAGGTATATATCGTGTATTAACCATGTATATACAGGTATATATCATGTATTAACCATGTATATGATACAGGTATATATCGTGTATTAACCAGGTATATACATGTATATATCATGTATATACAGGTATATATCGTATAGTAACCATGCAACATGCTAAATTATCCGAGTAGCTACTTGTAAGACAATTCCAATGCCAACTTTCAAACATTACATTGTGTCGTAAATTGATGAAATACTCAAGATGAATAAAGGTAGTGGGTACACAGTTAGTGGAAGAGTCAATGGTTTGGGGTGAAACCAAAGCTAGCGGAGGAGAGTGACGATAGCAAGCTCTAATAGGCCTTAATATGTAGACCATATTTCTATTGGCTAATATGAACCAATCAGAGTCTTGTGTTCACTAAGACCTTGTTCACCCTGAACTGATTTGCTAGTGTGTAAAAGTTCGTTCACACTGAACTGAATTTATCAAATCCACTTTGTTCCGTGTTTAAATCAGTTGCTACAAGAACTGACCCTGTACCACCAAGTTGTTCTGTTCACGTATAATCCAAACTCAGCTAAGTGTGAACCAGCCTAAGACTATTCAAAGGACCATATGGCTGCTCCAAGCCTGCCTTCAAAGCTAACAGGTAATGTCACAAACCAATTTAAATATCGATGTTGCCAGGTAATCTCGAGGCTGTGAATACAAGGAACCACGGGCTTGTGGAGATATGCTGTACAGAAGGCCACACTGACCTGCTAGATTACTTGGACAGTCTGAACAGAACTGAACTTCCTGTATGGAAAAGGCTGCTCAAGTTCTGTACGTCTGAGCTAGAGGAAGAGGCGGAGTGTGGCGGACGTGCAATGAGTGCACTCACTCGTAAGATAGATGGTAGTGTGAACCCCAACTGGAACAAGCTGTACAATAGTGGTGGGGTGAAGGTGCTTATACAGGTGAGTGAAGGGTATTAGTATGTTTTCCAAACATACATTAAG
This sequence comes from Bugulina stolonifera, assembly GCA_935421135.1. Lineage (NCBI taxonomy): Eukaryota > Metazoa > Bryozoa > Gymnolaemata > Cheilostomatida > Bugulidae > Bugulina > Bugulina stolonifera. Next base: position 27,082,583 of record OW285188.1, read on the forward strand.
TAGTATACGCATTTATGAAGGTAATGGTTCCAACTGGTATCTTTCAAAGTTGACAAAGTCTATATGTGCTACGAATCCATGTTGTAATTAATATGACATATTAATTACAGCATGGGCTTGTAGCACATGTAGTGCGTTGCTATGAAAAGAGAGTGAGATTGGGGAGGGGGGGGGGGGGTGGTGGAGTAACTCAACAAAGCAGTGTACTAATTAATACTAATGTGAATGCTATAACAGGTTATAAAGAGTGGGATAGGAGAAAATGTGAAGACTGAGATATTGAACTGTCTGATCAACATATTAGAAGTCAAAGAAGTGGCGGAGCAAGTGGTAGCGGTGGGTGGCACAGAGGCCCTTATTAAACACCTCAAGTCTCCCAGTAACTCTGTCATACGACTAACCTGTACCTCACTTACACTCCTCAGCAAGGATAAGAAGTATGCTGAGCTCGTCTCTAACAAGGGTGCCATACCGGCTCTGGTTACCGTAGTAACAAAGAATGATGAGAGCGAAGTGCTGGTGGAGGTAGTAAATGCACTCGGTACACTCTGTGAGGATAGCATGCCTCGCCAGGACCTGCTAAGTTCAACACAAGGCAGTATACAGAGCCTTTGTGACATACTAGAGGACTGTATGCACTCTGATCTCCTTCTGGCACTCTGCCATAACCTCACCAAGATTACCACCCATCATGAAGCCAATCAGAACAGCTTTGTCGACTGTGGGGGGTCTCACCACATGATCATGCTGACTGACATTAAGAACAGAGAGATCCAACTAGCAGCAGTTGATACTATTCATATGGTAGCTGAGAATAACCAGTATACCCAAGCTCACCTCATGGAGGCTGGGGTCACTGGGCCCCTCATTAATCTACTCAACAAGAGCAAGTCTCAGGTAGTACAAGAGAAGACCGCTGGAGCTTTGTGGGCCCTAGCCGGTGACAGTCCAGAGGAGCGTAGAAAAATGGCTGCCACAATGGGAGTAAATCTTCTCATAGACTTTCTAGGTTCTTTGTCTAATGTCCTGCATCTAATTGGATGCGAAGGAATAGGGGTGCTAGCTCAGGGAGCACATAATGAAAAGGATGGCATTGCAGAGGCACACGGCGTTCACCCACTAGTGAGGCTTCTTAAATCTGAAGAGGAATACCTAGTACTTAGTGCCATACGGAGTGTGAGACACTTGTGTTTGGGGGTGGGTTACTTGCCCCACACTGCTAACCAGAACACAGTACTACAGGCTAGAGGTGTCAAACTACTAATAGCTTTAATGACGCTGTCGAGTAATGAACTGATACAGGTAGAGGCAGCACTTACCCTCGCAAGTGTGGCACTTGGTAAGCAGAGTGTTTGTTAATCATTCATTCTAGTATAATCAACAACAACACACATGACCCTTTGAGTTCGGCACCTAATTACTGTACTACTCTAGTGTTGTGTACGATCCTAGACTTCTGATAATTTTATGTCCTTCAAGATGTAAATCCAATTTAGTCAAGTAGATGGTAATCAGTTGAAGTGTTTCAGCTAGAGTCAAGATTTACCTGTACTTTAATCATTATTCTATGCATGTGCAAAGATGGTGTAGATTAGGTACCGCTGGGTACCAAATGATATAATAGGTAAATGATTACATTGCAGATTAATTTTATTAGAAGATCTTTGAGTCACTTAAGTGTCCAATCCATTAACCTACACACTTCCTAATAGTTATAGGATATACATGTAGGTATCAACTCACAAATGAAATTGCAAATCTTTTGCACACATCAGGTAATCAGGCAGTCATGGAGGAGATATGGCACTCGGGGCAGCACCTTGAGTTTAACTATACCAGAATTCTCTCCCTCCTCTATTCTACTGACCATGCAGTTCGTCTGCTGGCAGGGGCAGCCTTAGCTACCTTTGCTTATAACAACATGACGCAACAGCAGCTCATTGCTGCTGAGGGCGGAGTCAGGTTCAGTTGCTTTGTGAACTTCCTGCAATCAGATGAGGAATACTTCAGATGTAATGCAGCATTCCAGGTATTGAACACTAACATGATATGACTACTAACTACATGTATGCTGTATGTGCACTGTAACGCCTGCCACGTGCAGCTGATACCTACCTACCACACCACACGTGTGGAATGTTATGATGTTAGTTGATGTTGTACTCCATATCCAATGTAGGTTAACGAGTTGTAATATCAGTATGCTCTGTTATGTTACAGGTAGTAGTATCGGTATACTGCGTTATGTTACAGGTAGTAGTATCGGTATATTATGTTATGTTACAGGTAGTAGTATCGGTATACTGTGTTATGTTACAGGTAGTAGTATCGGTATATTATGTTATGTTACAGGTAGTAGTATCGGTATATTATGTTATGTTACAGGTAGTAGTATCGGTATACTGTGTTATGTTACAGGTAGTAGTATCGGTATATTATGTTATGTTACAGGTAGTAGTGCTGTCACGTATCATACCAGATGAGGACCAAGCAATAGCCTCCGCTGCAGGAATTAAACTTATAGTAGACATACTCACCACCACTTCCAGTCGTGTTATACAATCCCTTGCAGCAGACTGTATAGCTAGACTTGCTCATACCAGGGCAGGTAAGTGTTTTGTAGTGTAGTTGTAGTGTAGTTGTAGTGTAGTTGTAGTGTAGTTGTAGTGTAGTTGTAGTGTAGTTGTAGTGTAGTTGTAGTGTAGTTGTAGTGTAGTTGTAGTGTAGTTGTAGTGTAGTTGTAGTGTAGTTGTAGTGTAGTTGTAGTGTAGTTGTAGTGTAGTTGTAGTGTAGTTGTAGTGTAGTTGTAGTGTAGTTGTAGTGTAGTTGTAGTGTAGTTGTAGTGTAGTTGTAGTGTAGTTGTAGTGTAGTTGTAGTGTAGTTGTAGTGTAGTTGTAGTGTAGTTGTAGTGTAGTTGTAGTGTAGTTGTAGTGTAGTTGTAGTGTAGTTGTAGTGTAGTTATAGGTACAGTATTATTTCACTAACATGTCTGCACATTATTATTATTATTCTCTCTTATCCAACAATAACTCTGATATACAGTAATAATACCAATAAACACTGTACAAATACGCAATCTAAATTGGAGATCGTTTGACAGAGTCAACGACTCCAAAATTACAATGTATATTGTATTGTTTGTCAATTTACATTATATGTTCAGGAGGCTCTTGTAGTCACCAGTGACCAGGTTATGTAGTTTGATGTTCTACATGTATATATTATATAAACAGGTGTACCAGATGCTTTGGTAGCTATAAACTGTGTGGAGAGGTTGTGTAGTCTTATGTACTCAGAACAAGGACAGGTTAGAGGATCTGCTGCTATTGCTCTGGCCTACCTCTCCTTCAACCACAAGGCAGAGAGAAAACTCCTCAATAAGTAAGTAACATAACAATACTCAACTCCAACATGGGTAGATAACCACAAGTTGTGATGGAGACATGAAATGTGGGTAACCTCTAAGTTACATGTATGATATGCAGTTATAGCACTATCCTAGAATAAACAGTTGATATGAAGTGTGTTACTTGTTCTGTAGGTGCAGATATGACCCTTATCTTATTAAATGTCTTAACTATTATACTGGTAAGCACAAGATATCTACAAGGTTTAAAGAAGAGTGGAGACATTACAAAAAAGTTGGTGGCCTACCTCGTATACAGTGAGTTGAGTTGCAAGTCTGTAGCTTTTGTTTGATATTTTAATGATGCATGTGATATGATATAAAGGTCTAATCTCCAGAAAGGTGCTGGTACTGGGATTTCTTACCGCAAGATATACTAATATAATAGTGCTCATCATAGAGGTAGGATAGAGCCAGTACTATATAGAAAGCCAGTGAAGCCGTAAGGACCCACTTTTTTGCTTTAGACAAAGTTCCGGTTTGCACTTTTGCACGTGAATGTAATTAGTTATGCCAAAGTTTTGTGCAGTAACAACTCATCCAGGACTCGTGACAAGTCATTTCACACGTAAGCTATTACTTTACAGTTTAAAATTTGTTAGCTGATGCTCTGGTTTGCCATCCCCTGACGTCCCAAACGTATATTTTTTGGTTTTTTTGAAATAATAATAATTACATTACTACGAACTACTACCACCACTCCTGTTATTGCAACTAATAAATAATGATTATAATAATTAATTTGTGGTACTATTGGTAGTATGCACAGCATGTTGTTAAGCTGGTTTAAGTATTTTTTTGGCCTCGGATTAGAATAACTAGCCTGGGGAGACTCAAAACTTTTCTTAGTATTCTGGCCGGCCCTAAAGGTTTTCTGTTATAATTATTAATTTTAAATTTATAATTATAATAATAATTATTATTATTATATTATATATTATGACATATAATATTATCATAATAATAATAATATTATATATTATAATATATTATATTATTGTTATAACTATTATTTGTTATAATTATTATTAACCAATTTTATAAAAAAAAAATGGAAAATGAAACGACAATAGCGTTGTTCACATTATTATTATTGTTATTTTTTATAGTATTTGTAGTAGTGGTAGATGTAATTGCTAGCTAGTGATGATCTAAATAGAGAGGTTAGAATTATTAAACTACTATCACCACCAACTACCAAAACAACCAGTAATAGTGGGAAAAAATTTTAATAGTAGTTGACAAAAGGACTTGTAAAACTTTCAGGCATGCACTTGTTTTTATTTGGTTATAAAAAACAAGACATAATACGTTAACATCATAAATCATACTGATGATATTATAGATATTCATTCTTATTGTTCATTATCAAGAATATGTTTAGCGTCATTCTCATGTTATGCGCTGTTGTAAATAAATTTATAGGCCCTATATACATTGCCACAGTAATTATCTTATTATTGTATTATAATGTGTGCTGATGTATGATATTACGTTGAAATAATTGTGTAATAATGTTATTAACGCCTTTCCTGTTCATATTTCAAAGGTTTTTTTATACAACTCTAAACTCTTGGATAAATGAGCCAGAGCATTGAGACGTCTAGATTTCACACCAACCATTTATACTCAAGACTGTGCTCCAATCACTTCGAGCTAGAGAGCCTCATAACGTTCGTTGGAAGCTAGAAGTGTCTCAAGCAAGGTGTTATGCTTTCTGTATTTGGACTTCCCTAGCCATTTGCAGGTAAAGCACCAGGTTTAGATCCTAGTTTTGTTTGGAATTCTAGTTTCTTCACTAATTAATTGTATGTTTGTTTCCCTTTCCGAACCAAATATTGAATGTTTGAACCCCAATATTCAAGTGCAATGATGTTGACAGGGTTGTTGACAAAGTAGGCCATGTAGCTTGTGGCTACAATCGCCAATATTTTTGTACAAACTTCAATTGGAATTGATGTCTCTTTTTATAGCATTTTATCTTGGAAGATAATAATTTCAGTGTTACCATAATATTTGTTGGAATAGGCTATATCATCCACACGCACGTGTCCATGTAATATATATGTACAGAGGTATAATGTATAAACATACCTATATACATGTATGTTTTCATAATATATATAAATATAATATGTATATAACATTCAGTGTAAAGGTGCGTTGCGTGGGAGTTTTCTAAGTTTTGAATAATTTTTGATATTTTATTACTACAGATCAGATGCTACTTATTCTGCTACTTTCAGAGTTTCTCAAGACTTTGTTCAGCAAGATTCATAGAATGGGGGAGCATAACAACAACCCAACTGCTACAGGCTTTAGGGCAGATCCAAGAAAGCTGTTGATGAAGTGGTCAGTGTCCACTTTAAATGTAACCAATTCAGCTGACTGTGACTCCAGCTCTGGTTTATTTTCTTTACGGCGGTGCAAGTGAAAAGCTCCAATACCTTCTGTTTAACATCGCTACAAACTTGTAACACTTCACCCACTGAATATTCTTGGATATTTCAGGAAAAATTGCAAGAACTCTACACGGCAGTTTCTGAGGAAGTGTGCAGGTGGCTTTGGCGGTCATTTGTATGTCGTAGGATGATGAAGGCCAAAAACAGAGGTGGCCTCACTTATGCTACTGATTTAGTAAAGCAGATTGTGGTTTGATGTGAGCAGGTGTTTACACAGTGTATTTCGATTCTCGAATGATGAATAGACATTTGAAACATTGAACTTTTGCTTCATTTCAATACCTGTAACATAATTTTACAATAAGTGTATCATAAATTTTTTATTTTTTTCTGTTATTTAATTCTTTTATTGCTATGTCTATAACATTTTTTGCTAGCTTTCAATCTTGTTTGCATATATATATATTTGTTTGGTTATGATAGTCATATTATTTACCATCCACAATTCTGCACTGCAGATGATAAAACAAAAATACAATACAGTGCAATGTAATAGATATAATGCATATGTAGTTGACTTCTCATTAATTTCAATTATATCAGAAGTTGTATTGTTAATGTATCATAGATAGTTCTTAACTTGCAGAGTACTGATAGCCACAAAATATGTGATTTTGTTGAGCAAACGTTATCGATTTCGTATTGTTACAATGGATTTAATAGCAAACCGGAACTGCGTCTAAAGCAAAGAAGTGGGTCCAGACCGGCTTCACGACCGTAATAGTAATAGCGGTCGAGTACTGGCTCTATCCTACCTCTATGGTGCTCATTACAAACTATGTATTTTAGAGTTGTCTTCCTATTCCTTGAGAGAGGACAACTCTCAACCTTGTCCTGGTCAATACTCATGTAATAGTAATATTGTGTTGGTGACAACTAATTGTCTGTTGTATGACCAGAACTGGTAGGCCTAATCTAGTGAGCAGAGACTACAAAGCTCTTGCACTGGCTGGTAACGGAAGGAAGAAAGGAGCAAGGTCAAAACCACCCGGCACAGCAAGTGTACACAAATCAACATCTAGTCAAGATATGAACAGGGCTAGTTTCTCCAGGGCTTCCAAAGTCAGCTTTCCTGGCGAGGATGTAGAGGAATTACCAATGTTAGATGGGGGAGGAGAATCGAGTACACTTACATCTATTGCAGTGGAGTGAGCTGGGCTCCTCCATATCATATGCACATTTGTAGGATATTATAATTATAGTCTGTTACTGTGATGTACGTTACGGTATACTTGGATATTATTGGTTAGGAGTTTTAATAGGTCAACTGTTAGCTAATGATGAGGTTAGGACTGGAAGATATTGGTTTTTGCCATAGTGACTCTTGTATGGATGCAGTTCACTTTCATTTCATTATACTAATAATTATCTACAACTTTTTAGGTAATAGGTTACACAATGCAATGTTGAGAGTTGTCTGTCTATAATATGCAGAAGTCCAGCATAAATAATATACATGTATAACGTAGAAAACTGAGAAGACTTGCAAGCCTGAGCTACTTTCTATCTACATCGTTAGTTGGTGCCCATTATAGCTTCTTTCTCCATTGGGATGTATTAACAAAAGTCATTTGATTTCTGTAAGTGATGATATTACATCTGCCCACTCCATTCCAATCAAACAGGTTCTTATAACTCATATATTTCCCAGATTTTTGTCCCATACTATATGAATTATAGACTTGTGGTACAAAAAGAAAAACTATCAGCCAGTCCTTTATCAACCAATCGGATCAGATTTTATACATACATTGTACAACAACTGGTAAAATATCACAGTTGATAAAATCTAATAATTTGCTAAGATTGTAAACATTATAGGAATTAACTAAACTAAATTCTCATCCATAAATGGAATACTAGCACACCATCTGATATACACGTAAGTATAGCTTGCTTGCTTCTAGTCTAGTTGCTACAGTACCATTGCTGTTAGTACCAACCAATTAGCTCTGAGCATACATCCATATGACCATTCATCAATCACAATGGATCTGCTGTTACCTAGTCCTGAGATGGATCTGCTGTTACCTAGTCCTGAGATGGATCTGCTGTTACCTAGTCCTGAGATGGATCTGCTGTTACCTAGTCCTACGTAGTTGATTCTCTACTAGCTCCACCAATGACTGCTGAGCTGCACTGGGTTTCAAATTATTTATAACTTTAATAGCTTCCTGTCCATATCTATTAGCTAGTTCCTTGGTCTGTTCCAGTCCTGAACTCTACAACACACAGGAAACAACAAGATATTATGGAAAACATAATTCTAACATCCTCCTGCATAACTACAGTACATTTACATCTACATGTAAGGTGGCTGGTGAACATCCTAGGAACATATTACATGTATGTAGTTGAAGACAAAGGCAGAACAACTCCTTGTTAGATGGGGACCCTCTACTATCATCTTAGGTAATATACACAAATGTAAATGGATATAATAGAAATAGCAAGTGTACCTTTTGTACAAGTTGGAGGGCTTCCTCAGCATCCCCTTCCTTGCAGAACCTTCTCATTATTAAAGTATTTAGCCTAGGAAACTCTTGGGCCGCAAATAGTACAGGAGCTGTAGCTAAGCCTAGCCTTAGGTCAGCACCTGTGGGTTTACCCATCTCCTTCTCACTGGATAGATAGTCGAGGGAATCATCTATGAGCTAGTGACAGAGTAGAGCAGTGGAGTGAGGGTGGGTAGTGTATAAGATTGTTTGTGATAAAGTGTGTTATCTACTGTATGTAACATGTTGGTTATATATGTGTTAATATAAAGTATAGTGGTAACATGCAGCTAACAGTAACATGTAGGAGGGTATGCATATGTAATACCTGAAATGATATACCTATGTTCTTCCCATACTCGAATGCCATCTTTATCTTACTCTCTGTAGTATTGGATAAGACTGCTGCCTAACAACACAAAGTCAGCACACAGTTATATAAAAGTTACAGCTAAAACAGGTAATAATTACAACACTTATCACTCTACTAAAAATATGTCAATGCTGTTTATCATAACAGTATAATATACATGTACTGCATAATATGTACATGTATGTATAAGAACTCACTGACTGGCAACTGTTGGCTAGTAAACTAGCTGTCTTTCTGTATGATTTCTCTATGTAGTGGTTAAACCTCTCATCTTCATTAGCCTTAGTACCAAGCTGCATGAATTCTCCTGTTGGGCATAGAATAGACTGTGCTCTTAGTACATGATGAGTACTTTGCACTGCAAAGCACATGTGCTAAGAGCATGGTTGTGCACTGAAGTGAAATGATATAATAATAATGTAATAAAGGCAACATGTGAACATTGCTAGGCAGCATCAACAATATTGTGAAGGCTTATTATTCTTTCATAACACTGTTTACTAGTTGGGGACCGTTGTATAATACATATAAGTCATGAGGTCAGTCAGCTCATAGGGTGGGCGGGGCTTAACCGGTGAGCATGCTTACAGCCTTCTACAGAGGTAGTTTGCACTTGCCGGGTAATCACGTACAGATGGTATAACATTGCAGTTCACTGCAGCACTATTAGACATACAGTTGATGGGTTTACCTTGTACCAGGTCCTCCAAGATTTGAGACATGAGTTTCATTACTCTGTTGTGTCTGAGCTTGGACAAACAGACAGATGCAGCACCAAGAATATAGTCCCCAGTAAACACGCCTTTAGACTGGCCTAAAGCATTACCAGAGTAAAATAAACCATCAGAGGCACTAAAACTTATAAATTGACACAAAGTGGCTTGCATGGTCCTGGTAAGAATAAGATTTTGGAGTTGTCAGTCACTCTTGTATAAGTTTCATTTCTAATATGCATGCGAACTACGTTAAACAGCTATAAGAAATATATCCCAAAAGTTTTTAGCATCAGACACACTGCACACATGCACTGCACAGGATGTGACATAATGTACTGCAAATGATGTGACATAATGTACTGCACATGGTGTGACATAATGCTTGTGCTAGCCTGACAACACTCCCAAAATTGAGCATGAAATTAGCTATTCGATCTGTTTTTTTACAAAATTGGAAAAAGTCGAGCAGTAGCAGACAATTTTGGTACAATTCAGTTTTTTGAAAATACAGCAAAAAACTGAATTCATGTGCAAGTCAAAACCACATAATGTTTATTAACTGATTAGCTTAACCAAGACAACAATACAGTCAACTCTCAATACAAAAATGTAGCCCATATATTAAAAAACAATCAATAAAAACTGATATCATCATGCACTTGATGTTTTCATCAGGGATACTACGAACTGTGATAAACAATACAAAATATTTGCTTACCTTTCTATCTGCAAGTTCACACATACAGTTTTCTCAAGCCTATCTCCACCATTACACTTAACGAAGCTGTGAACTTACCGATTGGGTTAGACTAGTAGGCCTAATGTCCAGGTTACTTACCCCATAATGAGAATACACTGGGATTCCCCCTTCGAAATAGTGACTCATCAATGATGTCATCATGCACTAGACTGGCTGTGTGTATCATCTCTGCTACCATAGCAACGACCAATTGATCATGTGACAACCTATTGCAAGAGAAGACAAATCTTCATACCACCGCATAACATAGCATATATTATATACATGACCATGTATGTTTAGAAACATGTAAGCCTATAACACTGCAGATGACCTCATCATAAATCTTATAACAAAAGACAAAACGGTGTGCGGTTAACTGTCTGCCATCCTCCAATCAGATTTGGGGTCAAAAATTGGGACGATTCATATATGTATATCGATTCAATGCTGCCGGTCAGGGTCTCGGCTTCGGGTCCCCCTGCATCGCTACCGGGGAGGGTCGCTAGCCTTAGGCCCTCGGACCCGACCAACGGCGGAGCAGGTACACAACCCCCCCCCCCGCCGAATGAGTGTTGGAACTCAAGCTATGCCAGCAGCGAAGATCCTCCTGGACTCACTATTTATATACAAAATGTATGTTACAATGCTGTCGGCGAGGATCTCGGCTCCGAGTGGTGCTAGGACCTTGGGACCGGGTCTCCCTGCATGGCTGCCGGAGTGGGTCCCTAACCTTAGGCCCTCGGACCCGACCTAAGGTGGAGTAGGTACACGACCCACCCCACCCGACACAACGATGTTAGAACTTAAGCTGTTGACTTGAAGTTGTCTTCTTGATGCAAGGGAGCGCAACTCCTCATGGAATCATTGTAACATGCCTGTGTCACCAGAGGTCATGCATGTGCATGACCTCAGTGCATGGACGCAAGCCATCATTAAACACGAGCGAAGTGAGCAACTAATGCAGTGAGACTTGCGTCGCAGAACAAGCACTTCGTGCTTGTATTTACTATGACAGATTACTTATAAAAACCAAGAATCAAACCTGCTACTTCCATCTGAATCATAATTGAAGGCTTGCGCAGCAGTGAGAACTATTGTGGGCCGAACTGCTTTGCCTAGCCCATTGAAGTGATAATGTGAGATCCCACTCAGTAGAAATGACTTGGTATCCAGCACCTACAGCATACATAAACATTATATCTCCAGAAGAAACCACATCACTTAGCATCAGGCTCATTGTGAGCTTGAGAGAATTTCATTCAAGAAGTAAATTACATGTATATTATTAACATGATAGATAATAATATTGTGCATTGTGTGTTACTACTGTAGCTTCATGCAGACAGAAACGCTACTGTAGGTTTTAGGGATAGAATAGGGATGGAATAGGGATAGTATAGGGATAGTATAGGGATAGTATAGGGATAGTATAGGGATAGGGATAGTATAGGGATAGGACAAGGATGGGGATAGTATAGGGATAGGGATAGTATAGGGATAGGACAAGGATGGGGATAGTATAGGGATAGGGATAGTATAGGGATAGGGATAGTATAGGGATAGGACAAGGATGGGGATAGTATAGGGATAGGGATAGTATAGGGATAGGACAAGGATGGGGATAGTATAGGGATAGTATAGGGATAGGACAAGGATGGGGATAGTATAGGGATAGTATAGGAATAGGACAAGGATGGGGATAGTATAGGGATAGGACAAGGATGGGGATAGTATAGGGATAGGACAAGGATGGGGATAGTATAGGGATAGGACAAGGATGGAGATAGTATAGGGATAGGACAAGGATGGGGATAGTATAGGGATAGGACAAGGATGGGGATAGTATAGGGATAGGATAGGGATAGTATAGGGATAGGACAAGGATGGGGATAGTATAGGGATAGTATAGGAATAGGACAAGGATGGGGATAGTATAGGGATAGGACAAGGATGGGGATAGTATAGGGATAGGACAAGGATGGGGATAGTATAGGGATAGAACAAGGATGGGGATAGTATAGGGATAGGACAAGGATGGGGATAGTATATGGATAGGATATGGATAGGATAGGGATAGTATTGGGATAGTATAGGGATAGTATAGGGATAGTAATAGGGATAGTATAGGGATAGTATAGGGATAGTATAGGGATAGGACATGCATCCAGGATGAAGATTGCAACATCTGAAAAAAGTACAACACTAAAACAAACTCAGAATTAAAATAAAAGTCACAAAGTTGACTGGGAGTATACATTTACTACACGTCACAAATTGTATAGAGATGAATATGTACATATCAACCAACCTTGTGAATATTATTAAATATATCCCGAGTGTCAATAGTAGCCCAATCATATGTTCTGGAGGCATGTGTTGAGAAGGCCCCCTCGGATTGTGGAACACTGTGGTATGAGGTAGATGTGGAACTCAGTCTAGCAGTGCATTGTCTACATAGTCTCATATGACCAAACTACAATATTGAATAAATTAAAATCACCGAGCATAATAATAACTACTATGACTATTAATTGACTCCACTACATAACCTACTACATACACACAAGTACTAAATTCTCACCAGTGCATTCTCACCGACAGTTGACAATCAGTCGGAGGAAAATAACAGACATTCTGTCATTATTACTGTTAACAACAGTACTTGCTATTTTAGTTTTGAATTAGGCTAAACTACTAGCACTAGTGACCAATTAGGAACATAACTTTCCTTTAGTATGATTTGTCATTTGATATGATACTATTATAATCTACTGACTGCCTATCAATCAATCAATAGGCTTAGATTACCACAATTATATTAACTACAACATATTCTACTTCACTTATTACCATATCTTATAAGGAAAACTATTTGTACACTATTAATCTAGGGTTAACAATTGCCAGTACTAAGTACAGTTCAATGCAGTGACGTTATACATCAAAACTCTATTACCAGTTATAGTACGATTAATTTCTTTTGCTTAAGCATCACAGATGATTGCCTCTCTTCCTCTTACCTCTTATTCTCTAGCACATACTAGAGCTCGTAGCAAGAGGTATGCCTCATCTGTTTGCAGTTTCAGTTCAGTTATGCTGTGGTTTGGTATCATGGCATTAATATAATTATAATCATATCATTATACATGTAAGTAACAAACAGTGACATCATAAATACATTGTATAATATCTATAAATATTATGTTGGAGGGTTTGGCCACATTCTTGAATAAAAATACCAGTCCCAGACCCAGTCAGCGACTGGTAATTTCATGGATTTGAAACAAGTCTCAGACTGCTCAAAATGAAAATAAAGTTCTTGCTTAAAAATTATGAATACATCAATGATCATTACAATATATAATCGGATTATATGGAATCACTTGATACACCAAGATTAGTCCTAATCTCTTTAGCTACATGTATATAGCAGTAAGCCAAACAATCGCTACATATAAAACACCATAACCATGTCCTTGTCCATTAGTAGTTAATTATGTCTCTTTTGTCTGATGATTGCTATATATTTCATTCTAGTATATAGCATGAAACTAATAGTAATAAAAGAGATCAAACAGTGAGATTCTACCAAATATAATCGGATTATTATTATTTATATAAATATTAATATAAAATAATATTGCATTATTATAATTATCATCATTACAAATACCTTGCATAATATACAATGTATATAAATTCAAAATTTAATATACAAAAATGCAATAGAATAGAATATTTATATTAAATAAAACATTGATATAAATTAAATTAAATACAATATTGATATTCAAGGAATAAATATAAATAATAAAATATCATTATATCATTAATTTATTATATAATTATTAATAATAATTATAATTATATGCACAAAATGGGTCTCACCGATTTAGCTATGACGCTGACTACCTTGGAAAACACTGGGTTGGCAGGGTAAGCCATGCACTAGTTTCTACCACTGACTGTGTTGTAAAAAAATAATTAATTTCCATTGGGTGTCGCACTGATTTCATAAGCCGGTGTCTGGTCGGAAACGACGCTGTGCACGTTTACTGATTTAGAAGCGTGATAACAATATTCAAATTTTAGTATTTATCTCGTAGTAATACTGTGTGGAGATTATTCTATTTTTAGACCGTTGGTAGGCGGAGCCTAACGTGAAACCTTTCACAGTCTTCACAACGCAGCTGCATTTCACATTTTGCTGCAGCTGCGAGGGGAGGTAATTTCTTTCTACAATGCCACTGAATGTGGTTTTATTTCTATCTTTCTACCAAAGAATACTGTAATGTCATATCTTAGTGAGAAATTAACATCTGTCTTCATCCTTTCTACGCTGCAACTTTTTGAGCTAAAATTAAACATGGTATTCGTATTAAATGGTCTCAGCAGTGTCACAAAAATCTCAAATCAAAAAGACTCTTATTAGAACACAGCAAAAGAACTTTAATTGATACACTACAGTTCCTGTTTCCTAATAATTGTTTTGTGTATATCTGTGCATAGATAAAAACAAGTCTGCTTCATGATGATGGCTTATTTTTTCAACTTTCTCTACTGCTTTTTTTCTTTTTTTGTGTGTGTTTACTATTTATATACTATTCTTCCTCAATTTTTACTTGTTTTTACTATTTACTATGTTTACCATACAAGTATATTATTGGAATCCATACTTTTGCTACAGTGTTAGACCTCTACATGTTATCAAGGTATAATTGGTAGATGTGCATCTATTGTACACTAATTTAAGTTTCTACTCTATTTCACTTAATTCACTGAAATTAAATTGTGTAAAATAAACAGCGATCCTGTTGCTAAAATTATTCGTAATAATAGTGTTGATGATGTTTTTTTGGTAAAATTAAGGTAAAGAAGAAGAATGGCTAGTAGACTGTTTCATCTAGTGATGTTCCTGGTTCTCCTTATGGGAGAAGTTGCTGCTCATTACAACATGGCTCCCAACGCTCTCCACGACCTCTCTCATTTCACGCAGAAGAACTCTCTCAACCAATCAGACATTCACATTGGGCTGACAACACTGGAAGAAATCTACCATGAGCTGTTTGAAAAACTGGAATGTGAGGAGAAAGTAGCAAACTGTACACAGGTAAGAGGGGAAGTCATTGGTAAGCATATTTACACTAGTATATTTACATCTGTTTAATAGGGTTAGATTAGGTACAATTAATCATAATATAATTGTGACTGAGTTCTCGCTATCACCTCACTGCAGGTGGTAGGTGCCTCTCCCTCCCCTCCAGCGTACCGGTAGATTATATACACCAACAGTTTCACTGCAGCCATAAGTAGCTTCTCTTTCTGCTGTGCAATGCTGTGTCTCACAAAAATCCTTTCACTTTGCTCACTTTAATATTGACATTGTTATTTATACATGTACTTATACAGAATGCAGAGTAATATAATAGTTATTATGATTATATCATATAATACTTTGGTGACCCATTCATTGTCTATTGTATGTACCCCATTCAGATATCGTATATTGTGTATGTTAGTGATACCCATATAGAGCATGTTATACTATAGCTTTACTGCTGCAGTTTCATCAGGCATTCCACTACATACATGTACAGTAAAGTATGCAATATAAAATACCCATCAAGCTCTTATCCAGTTACAGAATATTCGTTTTCAAACTGAAACTTTTAAAATGCCTGTGTTCCTATTTTATGTTATTACACGTATGTGTCCAAAGACCGAGTTGAACAGTAGCCTACTTTGTTGCTCAAAAGCTACTTTAAAACAAAATATGATACATGTAGTTCCACTTTTATTGCAATTAACAACAAGACCAGTTAAACAGATTTAATCAAATCTTATCAACTAGTATGCGTGACATTCGACTCAAAAGAGATGGCACATGTTTTCTCAAAGCATTTTAAACTGACAAGGTAGATGTTGGCACTAAATTTGAAAAAGCAGTCCATGAATGCGTGAGCCTATGCCAAACAACATATGAATGGTGTAGAATGGAGGATATACAAGAGCTTCACTGGTAATTTATTCTGAACAATTATTTCTTGGTGAAGAACCTTGGTAGCCTGTCTCTGTTGATCTGTTTAGCAGTTGCGTTGTATACTCCAGTGTATCCACCAATACCAACTTACTTTAAGGGAACATACTGTCAACTTCACCGTCAACTTCACGGATTTTCCCTATTTAGTGTTCAAAACAAAAAGGGCTGCTTCACTATAGCCACAGAGCCAAGTAACAAAACATGGGTGCACATTTTACACCCTGCTAATATCTTTAATCCTCTGGAACTAACTAGCAATGTCCAAGCTAATGGTTGTGCAGCTCAAGCACCAAAGTTCACCTTTGCGAGGTGGCCATTCCACATTAATTTCTTTATCATTATAATGTTGTATTGTATTGTTTTTCAATTTTATCCAACTGTAGCAATACAAATAATTATGTTTAATACAGAATATTGGTCTAAACAAATAGTTTACACATTACACTTTCCTTCCCTTTGCTATCTTTCACTAAACTCTGGGATATATAGTTCTCTTGTAAATGGGGTGCAAGTCAGTTTACTCCCAATTGAACTTATTTAGAATTCTAGGTTCGACTTGATGGAGTTTGAACACTGAACAGTGTCTGCCGTTTCTTTGCCTATACTAACTTTAACTAATGCTTACAATGCATACATGTGAGTGTGCTACACAGTATTGCGCTAAGAAATAGATGTGTTATCTATTCCATCTTTTTGTGCATCTTTATGTGTTGAGTGAATATGTGAACATAAACATTGATACAACAGATTGATTAGGCTTATTAGATAGCATCTAATGTATTCTTTCTTTTCTTCTTCTGATAAATAATATTCAATGCCTTCTAAATAGTTGTTGTGATGATAGAAAATTGGAATTAGTCATACCTTGAGTTATCACCCATACTTGAGATCTGTGGCTAATTTAGTCCTGTAAGACAATAGATACAATGTACATGTACATGTATATATTCATTGTCCCTCTTTTATCAGTACTCCCTCTACTTATCCTAAGGCTAAATAAACTACCAGACATCAGGTTGAAACAGTCCACCCCTATGAAAGTGGTTATTTGAAGGTAGTTATTCCTTAATGTTCGGTGCATGTGCACCTGGGCAATATTGATTTACTGTTTCACATTTCTTATTCATACCTAATAAGGGAAACGCGGTTGCTAGGTGCTATTCATGTTCTCACAATAACTTGGTTGTTCCACCGGGAGTATTTTCTAACTGACCTAGCAAAGATGAATTTTCTTTCCCCTTCTAACTCTGTGGGGGGGGGGGTACTAGACCAGTTGAATGAACACCCCAAATATCGTTAAAAGGGTCAGAATGCACAAGAACAATAATAACAATACCCATATTATCGAGGCAAACTTGATTACGTGACCATTTTTATTCATCACGTTTAAACCCCGTGGAGAAATGGGAAAGGCACATGCACCATATATTGTCTTGCTGAAAATGTGAAAGGTGTATGTGAGCACAACTCAGGACTCATCAGACTAACTATATGAATAACTGGATGTACTTTCTAACACCATGATCATTACAACCTTTACCTTTACCATTTTGTCTGATCGAACATCCAATGGGAACATGGAACATGGGACAGTTTCCACCACTGTATTGGAAGAGAAAACGACTCTAAACCTAAATATTCTTTGAAATACACAAGTTGTAAAAGCTATGAAAGTTTGAATTTAATCCTGAAGTATATACATGCACTGCTGGTTCTTAAGGTTACAAACCAGAAATGGAAATCTAATGGTCATTATGTATTCTAATAGATGGACTTCCATCACTCTATTTAACCAGTGTTTGGGTAAGCTGGAGTCAATATCTGAGGAAATCAATGACCTCTCTAAATGGAATGAGATGTCTATCACTGTCCTCCATGCTGCCCTGAACATTACCAGCTTCTGTGCTCTCTCTAAGGCTGAGATGAAGGCTCTCAATACTGCAGACTCGTTGCTGGACATTGTTGGTGGAGGTCAATCTATAGGTAAGGTGTATAGTCACAGTAGAACACCTATAATAGGTAAGGTGCATAGTCACAGTAGAACAACTATAGGTATAGTGCATAGTCACAGTAGAACAACTATAAGTATAGTGCATAGTCACAGTAGAACAACTATAGGTATAGTGCATAGTCACAGTAGAACAGCTCTGTGTATAGTTTGCTGTATCGGTAAAAGTAATAACTAATATTTTTGTTATACTATTTGATCTTTATAAATTTTATAATTTGCCCCGTCAAATAAATCAGAAGAGCAATAATATGTACTTTAGGGTTACACTTTTTACCTCTTGTAATATGAAGCTAATATTTCCTGAAGAATTTTGACGTTTAATTCTTTGATAGGTGCAATTAACCAACCGCCATTAAATACCATCAATAACAACCAATCAAAAGTCTGGCACCATTAAATACCATCAATAACAACCAATCAAAAGTCTGGCTGTGATTAAATACCATCAATAACAACCAATCAAAAGTCTGGCTGTGATTAAATACCATCAATAACAACCAATCAAAAGTCTGGCTGTGATTATTTCATATCAAACATCTGGCTGGCCCACTTCCGATAGGGTGACGAACTGTTTGAATTGTAACTAAAGCTGCAGACTCCACCCTTTGGGCAGCAAGAAAATATACTTCTGATGCTATCAATTAGTTTACATTCACCAACAACCAACAAGAGTGCAGCTTTACACTTTTACTGCAGGAAGTTCACCTGTAGCTTCGTATCTGCTAAAACCAATGGCATGCATACATTATGTATTTTCATCTTCAGTATTAGTAACAACTACATTACATTGGACAGTGCCATTGCAGATATCACTGCAAACTAATAGTTTTTATGTGGAACATTTTATTCATTTTATTCACAATGTTCAGATTCTATGGGAGATGAAGAGATTGAGAGTTTACTGGATATGCTCTCTGCTGCATTCACTGATGATCACCACCATGAGGAGGAGACAACTACAGCTAGTTCACAGAGCTCCACTACTGTGGGTGGGTGTGTCACTGTACATGTTTCCTGTATGCTATGGCATGGCATGGCTATGGCACGTATTATATGATATGATATGATATGATATGATATGATATGATATGATATGATATGATATGATATGATATGATATGATATGATATGATATGATATGATATGATATGATATGATATGATATGATATGATATGATATGATAGATCTATTACATAACCTGCTACAATACACTATACAGTGTGCATGGAATCGAAACATACTGTGACCCCACTCTGTACAGTTGGTAGTGGACTTGTTGCTTCTCATATCTCAAATATTATGTGTAACCTGAATTTAAAAACTAGTTAAATTATAAGATTTGAATACTCCATACTCAGATAGCAGATATGTATAGAGCAGGTAGATATGCATAGAACAGGTAGAAGAATGAATTAGTGGGATTAAGTAACCTATCAACAATACTGTGTATGTATGTATAACTGTGTATGTATGTATAACTGTGTATGTATGTATAACTGTGTATGTATGCATAACTGTGTATGTATGCATAACTGTGTATGTATGCATAACTGTGTATGTATGTATAACTGTGTATGTATGCATAACTGTGTATGCATGCATAACTGTGTATGTATGTATAACTGTGTGTGCATGCATAACTGTGCATAACTATGTATGTATACATAACTGTGTATGTATGCATAACTGTGTGTGCATGCATAACTGTGCATAACTATGTATGTATAACTGTGTATGTATGTATAACTGTGTATGTATGTATAACTGTGTATGTATGTATACACTGTGTATGTATGCATAACTGTGTATGCATGCATAACTGTGTATGTATGCATAACTGTGTATGTATGCATAACTGTGTATGCATGCATAACTGTGTATGTATGTATAACTGTGTATGTATGTATAACTGTGTATGTATGTATAACTGTGTATGTATGTATAACTGTGTATGTATGCACTGTTATGCACTGTATACACTGTTAGTATATGCATAGTACACTGTATACTGTACACTGTTAGTATATGCATAGTACACTGTATACTGTACACTGTTAGTATATGCATAGTACACTGTATACTGTACACTGTTAGTATATGCATAGTACACTGTACACTGTACACTGTTAGTATATGCATAGTACACTGTATACTGTACACTGTTAGTATATGCATAGTACACTGTATACTGTACACTGTTAGTATATGCATAGTACACTGTATACTGTACACTGTTAGTATATGCATAGTACACTGTATACTGTACACTGTTAGTATATGCATAGTACACTGTATACTGTACACTGTTAGTATATGCATAGTACACTGTACACTGTACACTGTTAGTATATGCATAGTACACTGTATACTGTACACTGTTAGTATATGCATAGTACACTGTATACTGTACACTGTTAGTATATGCATAGTACACTGTATACTGTACACTGTTAGTATATGCATAGTACACTGTATACTGTACACTGTTAGTATATGCATAGTACACTGTACACTGTACACTGTTAGTATATGCATAGTACACTGTATACTGTACACTGTTAGTATATGCATAGTACACTGTATACTGTACACTGTTAGTATATGCATAGTACACTGTATACTGTACACTGTTAGTATATGCATAGTACACTGTATACTGTACACTGTTAGTATATGCATAGTACACTGTATACTGTACACTGTTAGTATATGCATAGTACACTGTATACTGTACACTGTTAGTATATGCATGGTAAATGCAATCTACTTTAAAGTGCATAAATTATGGCTACTGTTACGCAGATGCAGACCATGGCCATGAACATGACCATGGCCATGAACACGCAGATGAACATGGTAATGAGCACGGACCTACCCAGGTAGAATAAATGCACATGTACATAAATCTTTTGCATGTTATTTAGTCCTTTTCAATTCCAATGGAACTAGAAGATAATGTGAAAAGTATTTATGACCCTCTATATCATTTGTTAGCACTGTAGCCTATGTTCTATGCTCAATAGTGTTTCGGGGAAGGTACGGTGTTGAACTATATGGGCCTTGATCATGAAGAACCCATCACCAAATCACGTGTTCCTGAACTGGCTGGTATCATAATCTCCTTCCTGGCACAAGGTATGACATATGGACCTATAGCATACACTCTGTATCTTGGTAACATTACCTGGAGAGGGTTGATATGCATCAGCCCGGTATATCTGATGGTGTATCTACCTTAACCTCAGACTAGAGCAATACAAGGAAACCTAGTATGAAACAATTGAGAAAAATGGAATTTTTAAGAAAAACTGTCTCTTAAAGGTGTTATCTGTTATTAGAAATTGGCCCACTAAATGACATAGAAATTTCTGGCAAAATCTAGAAAATGATTTGTCATATAATTGGCATACGCAACATTAACATTTTCTGTTGAGTCTAACTTTAAGTCATGTTTGAACTCAAAATATACCTGCATGTACAAGGAAGTCTTCCATCTGGACCATCAACCAGCTTGTTACAGTGGTAAGCTTTAGCATGCAGCCCATGGCAAATTGTATACCACAATGAATTGTATTCTGTGACAATAAACTACTGTAGTGTAATTCTACATTGAAATATATTATAGACATGGTGGTGCAGGAAACATGCGAGGCTTTACCACGCAAGTATGATGTGATAAACAGCATATTCAACAGCCTAGAAGTCATTGATGAAGAGGGTAAGAAACTGAGGCTAGCATATTTTTACTCTACTTGAAATACATGTATGTACAACCATGGTACCCATAATGCCCTAAAACAGGCAAAAGATAACTAAAACCACAGAATTTACTCTGGGCTCCCCTTAGATTGGGCATAACCAGTATACTGTTGGTGGTATGTTACAAAATTCAAAGGGGGGTGGGTGGGAATTGTCGTCTACTATCATATATCAAGCATTTGTTGTATTCAACCATATTATGTATGTACACCTATTTACACATTTAAGGGAAATATACATCACTGTGAATCTGCTGAGGCTATAGCAACACATGGTGTGTATAGAGTTTGTGTGATGTACAACATTACTCCATGTAGCAATCTTCAATGCTTTAACACTTGTAACCCATTGATATATTCTGTAGCCTTTGAGCATCTGCTAGAGACCCTGAACATTGGTAGTCAGCAGGGAGGGGCTACACAGGCCCCGGCAGGTGATGGACATGATGGCCATGATCATAAGCGGTCTATAGAAGAAGCTTCTATGACATCACAGGTAAGCTTCTAAACCGACAGCACACTGTACTACCAACCTAAGGTAGTGCAACAACACACTGTACTACCAACCTAAGGTGGAGCAAGAAGACAGGGGGCAATAACTCTCCGAACTATGACTGGAAGACATGTGTTCCCGGGCTGTTATAACTTGTAGGAGTATAATTGTGTTTCGTTTCAGAATGTCAAGAAAATTCCAAATTCCAAATGCATGCAACAAATACAATATTGTAACTATTACAGTGTATGGGTGAAGGTCAACTGGCCACCATGTATGGACTAGACCTTGAGCATGGCATCACTAAGGATGAGTTCGTAGAGTTGTGTCCTGCACTCATTCAGCAGCAAATCAGTGGCAGCTGCTCATCAGTTGAATCTACTACAGTTGCCACAGAGGCTCAAGTAGTCTCAAACCGTGAGAGTATGTTCACTTAGATTAATGACTCTTAACTGTGATCTACATAGTCCTCTACCTTGCTTTCACCTATATTACCATTCTCAACTGTGACCTACATAGCACTCTACCTTGCTATCACCTATATTACCACTCTCAACTGTGACCTACATAGCACTCTAGTAGATATGGGAACTTGAGTGATTTTACTTGACTCTAGCCAACCTTGAGTAACAGCCCTTCATTACTTTTAATTGACTTGGGTTCTTGCATTTTGTAAAATTTGGTGATGACTTCTACTTTTAATTTGCTGCAAAGCGTGTTGTAGCTTGACTTTTACAGAACTCTTCATATTGACTTGATTCTACGAATACTTTTGACACTCAGCTTTCAGAATTTGATTGGCTTGGTATAAATACATAATAATTCTTGTTTACAATAAAAAAGTTGAAAGGACTGCTAAACAAACCAATAATAAGTAGATGCAGAAGTGGAGAAATTTGAGATAGCTTTTGTTCTTCACCATTGCTGAGCCTAACAGTAAATAACCTTTCCATGTAACATCAAGTACTTGTAGAGATTACCACTGTGTACCCAATGTCTGTTGATGGCAATTGCCAATTCTGTATCTCTTCTTCTCATACAACAGGAAAAAGAGTGTATAGCACCATTCTTTATTGCTCACACTAATATTATTTAATACTCATTGAAAGTTGTCTCCACTATTCATTTCTGAATAAGCCCTTTACTAAGCAGTTCTAGTTGTTATTGTAGACTTCAGCAATATCCCCCAAACCCCAAACTGCATAACATGAGGCAGTAATACTTTAACTGACATTTTTAAACTTCTGTACTTTTGACTCTAATCTGACTAAAGCACCTCAAACTGTTAGGGCACTGTTTTATTGTCTAAGCCCTATTTCTATTATATTATTACATTTAGGCAATAATCAAGTTACATTATATTATAAGTATATTTTACATTGTGTAATCCTAATACATGTGTCTTTCTTATAACTGGTTTGCATATAACTGTTTGCAGAGTATGGATATGGGACATTAGCTGTGATTATCATCAGCCTACTCTCACTTCTTGGGGCGCTACTCATTCCGTGCCTCAATGCTCAACTAATACGTTACATCCTCAGTATGTTTGTGGCAATGGGCGTGGCCACTATGGTCGGAGACTCGCTTCTCCACCTCCTGCCCCAGGTAGGATCCAAGTCTATCCTTCGGTGTTCTTGTCCTGCAAACATCTGACTGATAGCTGATAGGTCTATTCACTGAAATATTCTTCCATCAATATTTCAGTGGACAGGCCTACATGTGTACAGTGTACACAGTACAGCCATGTCCCTGTATGTGGGGTGTTTTCACTCACTCCTGTTTCTTATATGAAATGACTTTCATGATCAGGAGTAGCAACATAAACACTAAACCACTTACTGCATACCTGTACCTGATATGTTGATGAGTGGTACTTAGGCCAGATACTCTAGCAGCCATCATATATTGTCGTAGGCTCTAGGACTTCACTCCCATGGAGAAGGGGCAGAAAAGGGTTCAATTACTGTGTCAGATACCATCAAGGTACAGATTGTAGTTTGTGCAGGTGAGTAATATGTGATAATTAGTAATGGGGGAAATATAGACTAAGTTTATAGTACATTGTTGTGTAGGTTGGTACAGTTGAAACAAATAGAACACTATAATAGTTGATAACATATACAATAGTTGTCCTCTCTTACAGCAATCTATGGGTTTTATCTGTTTGAGTACATGATGTCCAGAGTTATGCCATCAACGGTGAGTTTTTAATGTAATTACATATTGTTATATTATTATATTGTTATATTATTATATGGTTATATTATTATATTATTATATTGTTATATTGCTATATTGTTATATTACTCTTTAGCGTTGCTGTATTGTGACCGTGGTGCTATGGTAGTGCTACTGGGTTGTTAGATAACTACTGTTAGTACTGCTGTTATAACCTTGCTGTATTAGCAGAGGTACAACAACTCCGTAGAGTCAAAATTGGACTAACAGGTTCTAACTTGTATGTTGCAGGTTAAACCACAGCCCCTCCATGGCCACAGCCATGAAATAACTGGTGCGAGCACAGAGAAGGATGGCAGCACAGAGAAGGATGGCAGCACAGAGAAAGGTGGCAGCACAGAGAAGAGTGGCTGGACAGAGAACGATCAGTCTGTGGTGGGTATTTACTGTATTATCGTACATGTATATTGTATATACCTACGTTGATATAGGCTATATGGTACATGTATTATATACCTACGTCTACATTGTATATAGGCTATATTATACATGTATTATATACCAACATCTATTTAGGCTACAGGTACATCGTACACATACCTCTATTATAGCCTATATAGCCTATTATATCCTATATAATATACTAGGTTACTTAGATATATTGGATTAAGTATAGTTACTGACTTTGTATTAGAAATGTATGCTTTGTCTAGGAAAGTAATATCTATAGTATTACAAGTGCACTTCATTCAACATGCTCTTCCCACAAATGTAGGCACTTGTAATAGGTAACAGGAAGCTACATTTGTGCATGTTCTTGTATAACGTTGTATAACAGGACTCGGAGCAGAGCAGCACCAATACAGAGGTCAAGGGCAAAGGATGCCACAGCATTCCTTCGGTGGCCATCATGATACTGGTTGGGGATATCATACACAATCTCATTGATGGCATAGCAATTGGGGCAGCTTTCTCTCAGAGTGTAGAAGATGGTATAGGAACGTCAATTGCTGTCTTCTGCCATGAATTGCCACACGAGTTAGGTGAGCTCTATTTATCTAAACAGTTTTGAATCAAGTTTAGTGTCAGGTGTCTTAATAGATAGCGTACTGGTTGTCTGTTTCTGTGTGTTCTGACAATTACATTCATATACAGTTTGTCATCTCCTGCAGGTGACTTCTCTATCTTCTTGAAGTCGGGTCTGTCAAAAGGTAAAGCGATCTTGTTCAATGTTGTGGCCGCCAGCACGTGCCTCATTGGACTGTACATTGGGGCAGCCATTGCTGAAAACGCAGAGGCTAGGAAATGGCTCTTGGCTCTCACAGCTGGCATGTTCATCTATGTAGCCCTCGTCAACATGGTATGCATTCTATCCATTTTATTACATGAGTTACAATCTCCTAGTATTCCGTGTGCAGGAAGGAATATACTCTGTACTCTGTAGCCCTCGTCAACATGGTATGCATTCTATCCATTTTATTACATGAGTTACAATCTCCTAGTATTCTGTGTGCAGGAAGGAATATACTCTGTACTTGCAGATGCCTGAGCTGCTGGCCCCTATAGAGAATGGCAAGTGGTGGATACATTTCATTTTGCAGAATATAGGAATGGTTTTGGGAATCTGTATCATGTTACTCATAGCCATCTATGAAGAGGAGATAATTCATAACCATTAAGACAGTTATGGTGAATTCAGCTGGAAGTAACTACTAATACAGTTCAATTAGTTCATTTTATAGCACTGCTACAACCTGTTGAACACCCTGTACTACACTGTACTACAGTGTATATGCTATTAAAATATATCATCATTAAATATTATTGAAAGTGTTGACGTGGGTGTTATGGTGATAAGGTCAAGATGTAATTATGACAACATTTTAATAATTCCGTTCCCCTCAACATATTATTTTGGTACCATGCCAATAACCAAAATATTCGAAAAATGAAAACATAATATTATGTTAGACTTTTTAATACCTTGAACACATGTATGTTTATATAATTTTATAGGCTGATATACATATTTATATAGCCTATCATTGCTCAAGATGCTTACTAAATTTTTTACTAACTTTGTAAATTACATGTACGTTTTCACTTCTCAACTACTCATTGCAAGTAACCAGCGAAATCTGTATAAGTTCCCATTCACTGAATCATATTTTTTATAACGGAGTTCTTGTGTATTTTATGGAGTTAGCTTCCCATTGTTTTTCCCTTTATACAAACAGAATGGGGTTTATACATTTGGTATAATAAAGAGTTTATTCAATTGCAGGTATAATGTGCAATATAAATTATCTTTGTAGTAACACAGCTTCAAATGCTACAATACATTATAAGCATACATACAGGAGTATATAGTAGGCAGTGCTCAAAGTGTATGGCAGTTCTTACAGGCTCTGAGATGGGGTGGGAGGTGGGTGTGGTGGGTTGGGATGTGGCATGATGATTTCTTACAGGCTCACCTGTACACTTTGAGCACTGATAGTAGGCTATATACAGGGAAGTTAACGTGCATGGTATATACAAGATAAATTGATAGCAGTAAATACAGCAATTAAATTACCACTGTTATAATATACAAAAAATACAAGTCTACAACAATAACATAATGATAAATAATAGTATTATTACTTCACAGCTGTTGAAACTGGGTTTACAAAATAGAGGGTTTTTGTTACAAATATATTTTAATTTAACTTCAAGAATGACAATACATTAGCAGGTGACACAGTTGGAACTTGAAAGAAAGTGGCTGAACAGAAACCTGTACCGTAAAATAAAAACCTTGTTTACATGCAAATGTTTATTACAGATATATATAATATAACAGCAGTGAAGTAAGCCAGTGATTGGCCGCTTAGAAGTCTAAATACTGTCCATGGTAACTGTTTATATACAGTGTATAATAAAACACCAATGCTTATTATGGCCCTTGATACCCCTTGCTTGCTACCAGGTGTACTCTTCAGACAAAGTAAAGTAGATCAAAAACAGAATAAAAAATAATTTGTAGTCTAAAGAATAGTTGTTACTTGCCAACCAGGATTTTAACCCAAGGTTGTTCAAAGGTCATAGAATAGTACTATATTGTACTATGTATGTAATAATGGTGACCTACAATATTACCCTTTACCACCTGCACTGTAATAGTGACCTAGATACAGCAGTAGCTCTACTTTTGTACTGTTCACTGCATCAGATATAATATTGTATAGTCAATATAACCGGTACTTGTACACACATATGTTGAACATATACAGTATATACCATTCTACATGATTGTATATATCACTATTATTATAATAGGCTACATGTATATAACGATCCACTACATCCAGATATACCACCACACCGCCTTATGCACTCCTACATGCACCACTACATATCAGCACTACATGTCATACCATACAGTTACTCTACGACTGCTGCCCATAGTTACTATATATTGATGCCGCTGCTGCTGTTGGCAGGTCTGGGTACTGCTGCTGCTGCTGCTGTGTGGGCATGTGAGTAGAGACAGACTGGTCTGTGGGCACAGAGGACCAGGTGGGTGGGTGGTGCTGCCAGGTGGACTGTCCATGCTGTTGTTGGGGCTGGGTGTGTGTGGTGGGAGGGTACCTCTGTGTATGCTGTGTATGCTGTGTGTGGGTTACTGCACTGCTGTACGCTGGTAGGTGCTGCTGCTGCTGCTCTGTAGCCTAAGAGTTTAAAGACACATAACAATTAGCAGTGTGTTGGGCCATTCACCAATCACCTTTATTAAAACACTTTTAGAGCACAGAGTTTCTAACATGAGAAGGTACACCATATATTATTATTATATGGAGGTTGGCATACTTCTTATATGCTATATTATTTGAGACAAAGGAATTAATTTGCCGGAACTTGGTGAAAACTGTCCTTCCCAGGCTCTACGACACCTAATCCTTGCACAGTGGACAAACACATTCACCACTACACCAGTTTGCATATAGATGTACATGTAAGTTACAGTACACTTGTAAAGAAAGGAGCGACTTACTTGGCCCAGGTGTGAGGAATAACCAGCAGTAGAGGGGTGGCTCATTTGCCAACTATTCTGCATATTCTCATTACCAGCACTAGGGCTACAGTAGGCAGACAACTGTGGCATTGCAGTAGTGGCCGCAGCAGCGGTAGCAGTGCTATTACCATGGTATGCAAACATATTTCTACCTGTAATAATGAGGGTAAGACACATTACCACCAGTACATACATGTACATAACCATATTACAGTTTACATTATAGAAGTGATAGCATTAACATTGTTACTCCATAGCATATTATACTCATATTTATAGCATATTATACTCATATTTATAGCATATTATACTCATAGTTATAGCATACTATACTCATAGTTATAGCATATTATATTCATATTTATAGCATACTATACTCATATTTATAGCATATTATACTCATATGTATAGCATACTATACTCATAGTTATAGCATATCATATTCATATTTATAGCATATGATACTCATATTTGTAGCATAATGATACCCATATTTATAGCATTATTATACTAATATTCATGATAGTAATCAATTGTAATTGTAGAGTAGTAATATTAGTAACAGGTGATATCATTGTCACAAGATAAATCATTTAGAACTGAACTGTGATGGGAAACATATTATTTGAGGAGTGCCATACCCTGCCTGGGTAAGATAGAGGGGACAACATACATACGTTCGTACGTACGTACATACATACATACGTATCCGTGGGTTACCTTGTGCTGAGGAGGGCTGAGCAGCATTCATATAGTTGTCTGTATTAAGGGGTAGGTTAAAATTCTGTGTCCTATCCTGTACATTGTCCATCATCTGCATGGAGGGTACAACTCCCATATCATCCTGCCCGTCTTGACTTCTAGACAATATATATTAGTGCTGGGCGGTTTTGATTTGCATGTGCATTCAGTTTTTTTGCTGATTTTTCTAAAAAACTGAATGAAACCGAAGTTGTCTTCTCACCCTCGGTTTAATTCAGTTTTTTTAATTCATGAAAAAACACCGAACTGAACCGGAAATTAAATACTCAATATTGGAGTTGTCACACCCTGCTTTTAAGCTGTAATGGCGGCCATTTTAAATTTTCTCTAATAAATTGCAATTATTAAATGCCAATCATCTATAATAATATGGAAGTATAACAACTGGAATTCAGTGAAACTAAAGTAAATCATCTCTGGGTGACAATGATGGCTGTAGCTAAGTATTTATTCAAAAGATGACATCAAATTATAAAGATTGAAAGATGCATAACATAAATTAATGTGTTCGGAGTTTCAGCCATTACCGGAAATGGCTGCCATTTTTATTTTGTTCAATAATTTGCAATAATTAAATATTAATTATTA
This sequence comes from Bugulina stolonifera, assembly GCA_935421135.1. Lineage (NCBI taxonomy): Eukaryota > Metazoa > Bryozoa > Gymnolaemata > Cheilostomatida > Bugulidae > Bugulina > Bugulina stolonifera. The sequence continues at coordinate 27,112,665 of OW285188.1, forward strand.
ATAAGAATATGCAAGTTTGAATCAAATAAAAACTACAGTAAACCCTTACTGGGTGACATTGATGGCTGCAGCTAAGTCTGTATTCCAAGGATGGCATCGAATTATAAGGATTAAAAGAAGCACTAAAATGGCAGCCATTTTCATTTAGTTTAATAGTTAACAATTATTAAATATTTATTATTTATAATAATATGCAATCGTAACTGCTATAAAGGAGTGAAACTACAATAAATAACCACTGGGTGATTATATTATGGCTGCAGCTAAGTCTAAATTCCAAGGATGGCATCGAATTACAAGGATTGAAAGAAGCATAACATGGATTCACGTGTTTTCAACGCCAACCACTATTGAAAGTGGGTGCGCTAAGAGGCCAGGCGCGGTTTGACTTTTAAAACCGAATAAAACCGCACAGCCGCATTCGGTGTCGGTTCACATTTTAAATTTTGGCGGTTTTTGAGCCGAATGAAAAAAACCGAAAAAACTGAATGACACCGAAACACCGCCCAGCACTAATATATATATATATTTCATATTAGAGTTACAAGTTGTGCACATTGAAAGACCAGTTGATATACATATGTATTACTATATTATATACGTTGATATACAGATGGATAATATTTAGCTATCGTACTGTGTAGTCTCAGACAACCCATTAACTTACTTGTTAGACAGGCTACTTGTACACACTATATACTCCACCTCATCAGAGTAAGGGTTGTGGAACGTGTAGCTGTTGATCTTCAGCCAAAGCCAGTCTGTTGTCTTCCCACGGAATCTATAAGTTGTAGCTAATGGCTGCCCTTTCAACTTTGTCACTAAAACATCCCTTCACTCATCAGAATACAATGCATTGAATAGTCCAAGGCATACAGTTACATGTATGTAGTTGTCTGCACATGAGATAAGCATACAATAGGAGATAACTCTACAATATTATATATTTATGATACATGTAAAAGGAGAATGGGAATGGCTAAGCAGGGTTGCCATTCGTATGAACATAATAACTCATCAGTATAATATGATTAGCATTAGTATAGACTGATGACTGAAACTCTATACAAACTGATCTATGACTGCTTATTAAATAGATGAGTATTACGGAGTGAATGGACAGTCATGTCTATAACAATACTCTCTTACCTTGATCAAAACTCTCTCTCATATGAACCTGGTCCTGGGGATGGAAGAAGTCAAATATTGATTTACCAAGTAGTTCAGGTGGCTTGTACCCAATGACCTTTGACACCCTGTAAAGTACAGGTAGATGTAAGGGACCACTTCTACTACAGTTACCACTCCAGCTACTAAACACGTGGAGACAACTTCAAACGGTTAACCGGTTATACCAGGACGTGTATAGCATGCCCCTCACCTCTGATCGACAAATGTAAATTTTCCATCAACGGAATGTCGAGATATGAATTCGGTGGGAGGTGATTGGCTGTTTAGATCTGAACAATTCGGAAATGATGTCACTTGAAGTCGGCCAATGGCTACAAGACAAGTTACCGCGTTTCCTGAGTTATCTGCCTCCGTCGAGGAAGCTTGACTAGCTTGGAGAGGGTTGTGCTCATCTAGAAAGTATGATAAGTAATTGATAATACTTTATAATATTCATTTGTAAGATAGATGATACTTCTCCCCAACTGACAGCTCAATGTACATATAGCTACCGACTACTAGCTACCGACTACTAGCTACCGACCGCTAGCTGCCGACTACTAGCTACCAACTACTAACTACTGACTACTAACTACCGACTACTAGCTACCGACTACTAACTACTGACTACTAACTACCGACTGCTAGCTACTGACTACTAACTACCGACTGCTAGCTACCGACTGCTGGCTACTGACTACTAACTACCGACTGCTAGCTACCGACCGCTAGCTACCGACTACTAGAGACCTAGTACATAGCACATGCACTATCAAAGCATTAACTTACTGAGTGACCAGTTCTTGATATAACCAGTGACATGTACGATAGCGTACTTGTGTCCGTCCTCCGACGGGCCGAGTGTGTTGTCCTGTCTGAGTCTGACTGTATGACTAGAGCTCATTGAGTCACACTGGGCGTTACCCAATCTCATGCGGCAGATGAACCCCCTTCTTGACCCCATGCTCAGTCTCATTGAGTCTACAAGCAGTTATATACTACATGTATATAACTTACACATGTACAAGTGTACATTGACACTGTATATATATAAGCAGTTATATACTATATATCTTACACATGTACATTGACACTGTATATGTAAGCAGTTATATACTATATATCTTACATATGTACATTGACACTGTATATATATAAGCAGTGATACACTATATAACTTACACATGTACAAGTGTACATTGACACTGTATATATAAGCAGTGATACACTATATAACTTACACATGTACAAGTGTACATTGACACTGTATATATATAAGCAGTGATATACTATATAACTTACATATGTACATTGACACTGTATATACATGTATAAGCAGTGATATACTATATAACTTACACATGTTATGTATATATACATTGTACATGTAATATAAACTATAAATATAAAGACTTACTGCTATGACCCTCCTTTTTTACGGTTCCACCTAAAACACAGTAAAATGGAACATATTATTATGTGATATCAAATCATGTGAGCACACTACTCGTATACATAGTGTGAAGGTACTTGTACATGTACATGTATATGTATATACATGTATGTACATGTATACACATGTAGATGTATACATGTAATGTATATACATGTAGATGTATACATGTAGATGTATACATGTATATACATGTAGATATATACATGTATACATGTATACAACCACACTACACATATACATACTTTTAAGGTCAAGAATTCTCCCACTGTTGACAGGCTCTGACAGTGACAAGTGCTCTCTTACTTTCTGTACATCATCAGGGTGTATGACTTCATATATAGTATGTCCAAACCACTCAGCCTGAGTATATACATGTATATACATGATAAATAATCACAAATCATACCACATGTATAATATGTAGTATATACTACATGGCATGTAAACACATCACAAATAACACGGTAAAACAACATAAATCTGTATCTAGCATCAACACAAAGAGAAAGCAAAGCATATGGAATAGCCTGCACTTCACCTTCACTAACCTTTGAACATACGAGTTGCTAGGAGACAGGTAAACTAGTAGCCTAGATAACCCCTACCTGTAACATGTTGAGTATAGCTACATACCTGTAACATGTTGAGTATAGGTACCTACCTGTGACATGTTGAGTACAGGTGTTACAGAGTCCGATACATGCAGCACTTGTCCAGTATCACACTGAGCTACAAACAGGAAACCGTCTGCAGCCTCCAGTATCAAGTGTTTCAATTCATGGTCGGTAAGGAAGGAGGGCTTGTAGGAACCATCGGTACCAGTATTTCCTGTTCCTGAGAGATATAGAGAACGCTATGAGCAAGGATAGTGGAAGGAAAGACAGATCACTCCAGCCAAAAACTGTCCCTCCCCGCCTATAACTACGATCCGATTAAACACGGAGTTATGCAACCTTGCACTATAATGAGCCATTTCTATTCGAGTACCTCAGACTAATCAATAGACTATCACATACAACATAAGGTTCAGATATCTATGGTCTATTCTAACGGCTATCTGAAACTATCTGGAGGATGGCGGGAAAGTGGATCGGGCCAGTTGGGACTGAAAGCTGGACATAATTGAAGGGATAGATAGGTTATTATCATTGAGTGGACTATCTTTGGTATGAGTAGCTGTGATGACATGGCACTGTTCGTATCAACTTCACATTAGATGAGACAGTCCACTCCCACAAAACTTGTTCACCCAAAAGTGGAGCAGAGTTTTCTTGATTGTTATTGGTCAATAACAATAACAATAAATTAGGCATAATATCCTAGCATACGGGTGTGATGATGAGAAGTAAAATTGGGCCATAGGCTAATTGTAGGATTAACTCTACCTGTTTTTTTTTGGTTTGTATTTTGAACATGCATTTGTGTTTTGACTGGACTGTCATATCTTATATGTCCATTGAATATGTGACAAACATTTACATATCAATCCACAGTAATCACAGCATAGCTCATCTCCACGCCAAATATTAGATAATAAGCAATATTACATACCATACCTAATTACATTCATAAACCAGGTTGAAATATTACATGATTGTACCCCCGTGTATGCCCCTGCGTATACCCCCGTGTATGCCCCTGCGTATACCCCTGCGTATGCCCCGGCGTATGCCCCTGTGTATGCCCCCTGTGTATGCCCCTGTGTATGCCCTTGTGTATACCCTTGTGTATACCCCTGTGTATGCCCCTGTGTATGCCCCCTGTGTATGCCCCTGTGTATGCCCCTGTGTGTGCCCCTGTGTGTGCCCTTGTGTATGCCCCTGTGTATGCCCTTGTGTATGCCCTTGTGTATGCCCTTGTGTATACCCTTGTGTGCCCCTGTGTATGCCCTTGTGTATGCCCTTGTGTATACCGGTCTCCATAGCTATCCCTCCAACAGTAATGGCTACGTTATAACTACAGCTGTATGCATGTAGGTAAGCTATACTGTATTATACCCTCTTAGTTCGGTTCCATAGAGTAATACAGAATTCATGTATATTGAGTAGAGAATGGAAGGTGAGCTCTTCCCTATTTCTATGATTATTAATCAATCAACAAAACACTGACAAAAGAGGAACAAGTCCAGGAATACTATTTATAGATCAAATATCATACGTATCAACACAGTCTAGCAGAGAAATAACTTGCTAATCTAGCAGGATTAGGAGGAAGAATTAGGTGACAGACAGACAGTATAATGTAGCTACAAGTGACGCAAATGACACTAGTGTATATGAGGCACATCACATAGATGCATACACACATACATACAAACATGTATACAGTAAAACAGGGTACCTTGTAGTCCTTTCATATGAGCTGCGGCTAGCCGCAGTATAGTGAGCTTGTCTGGTTTCTTAGCTAGAGTATTACAAGATGGCACCATCTCAGACAACTCGTTCACATATGAAGCCATTTTACACCTTCTCCTCCTTTCTATTTCACAGTGACTTTCCCTGTTACCATGCACAGGTTATAATAATTGTGTAATGGATGTACAACTGTAGATACATTCTACATAGAGTTGACACTTGTAGTACAAATATTAGTTAGTTGGTAACATAATATTTATCTTGTTACACCAACAACCATGTACATGAATTACATGGAAAATATACAGCATAATATCATTATGTGAATAGACCAACATATAATATATACTAGCAAGTAGGAAGTGTCAGCGGGCCTATATTCTGTGGGAGTAGGTAATATGTACATGATAGAATGTATGGTGTAGATATATACCAGTATGTACTAACTAGTAGTATACTACTAGTCAACAATCATATTAATTCACTGAAAAACAGTATATAAACTGCAACAGTGACAGTTATGACAATATCATGCATTGTATATGTATATCATGCATTGTAATAAATGTAGATGAGTGGAAAGTGGTGAGTGAACAGTGATGAGTGGACAGTGGAGAGTGGAGAGTGGTGAGTGGACAGTAGTGAGCAGATGGTGAGTGAGTGGACAGTTGTGAGTGGACAGTTGTGAGTGGACAGTTGTGAGTGGACAGTGTAGTGAGTGGACAATAGTGAGCAGATGGTGAATTAGTAAGTGGACAGTGGTAAATAGTGTCACATACCTGGCATACTTCTCCTTATCAGTGATCTCCTGGTTAAATTCATCTTCTTCAGACCTGCATAAGCATGGTTATAATTATCTATCAACATGTATATTTACACAAATATGGATATGGTTGATTGACAGATAAACAAAGGAAATAAATAAACAGTAAACAAGTTTATAGTATAATACTATTAGCACTGAGAGTAATGTATTAATTACATGTATAATGTCATTGAACCAGGAGTAGTGATTATCTACAACCTAGTGACCCCTTTCCTCAGTCTATAAGTTATGTAACAACTAACAAGACTAGTAGCAGCTCACACAGACAATTAAATTATATATCAATGACTAATGAGAGACTGAAAGATACTGTAGGTTGGTGTTGCAATGTAAACAATGTGAACACTGCTAAACCACCATGTTTGAACATATGGCTAGTGGAAACTGCACATGTTATATGCAGCTGGCTTAAAATAATATAAAAGCTGAGGTGGTAAAGTGACATATAGACACTATACTATAATATACTATTGTGTTCTGGTGTACTATCAGTCCTTTTCATACAGTCACACTCAGTAAACAGTTAGAATATTAACTAAACCCTGATGAAAAGGAGCCATACTACTTTTTAGTATTGAGGCGCCATCAGCAGTGAAATAGTAAGTAAATGAAGTTGATACCAACTTTGTATGAATATAGTATACAGTGTATAAGATTAACTCACTGGCTGATAGAATATAGTATACAGTGTATAAGATTAACTCACTGGCTGATAGAATATAGTATACAGTGTATAAGATTAACTCACTGGCTGATAGAATATAGTGTACAGTGTATAAGATTAACTCACTGGCTGATAGAATATAGTGTACAGTGTATAAGATTAACTCACTGGCTGATAGAATATAGTATACAGTGTATAAGATTAACTCACTGGCTGATAGAATATAGTATACAACGTATAAGATGAACTCACTGGCTGATAGAATGATGTCTCTTCCTACTCATGATTCCAGGCTTACGATTCACAGAAAAACTACAATAAATAAATAAATAATATACTACTTTCCATTATCAACATCAGATGTATCATTACATGCAACAGTTACAACATTCTAATACAGAGTTTATTGTTTTGTTTTGTATAATTAGAGTTATTAGAATACAACAAGCAAACACAATAGGCAAATACTCAGTAAGACCCGCTGCACCTGTCGCTATTTGTATGTGGAGCTCCTTTGGGAGAAATATACATACATAACATACATGTACAGCAGTACATGATATACATGTACATGTACAGCATAAGCAATGAGATTCTATTCAAAATATACTTTAGACAAAGAACAATGCTGTGATGCCCAAAGGTACAGAATTGTTAAAAAAACATGCTATCATTACAATAATGTTCACCTACTCCAAGTCCCATAGTGTGTTAAATTGCATCTTTGCAGTCCCTTAATTGACCAATTAAAGTGATGCGAAATCTATCATATTTTGAATAACATAAAGTTAGTCTCTAAAACACCCGGAAATAAATAACACAAGCGGGATTGAATAACATAAAGTTAGTCTCTAAAACACCCGGAAATAAATAACACAAGCGGGATTGAAAATTTTGAGGCATTAAATTTCTCAAAATAATCACAAAAGCGGCTGTTATTTGGAATTGACAGTATGATTCAGTATTCAATAGAATGGAGGACTGATCATTCTACTCATCTAAAGTATGGCAATGTCACAGGGATAACAAGTAAAGCACTTTGTATTATACGACAGACTGGTGGGTAGCCATGCTTATCATCCTAGTCACATACATGATCACAACACCAATTGCTAGAAACAAGCAATTATACAGTGTGGTTTTGACACAGGTGAACAGTAGACCTATATGTAGTTTTGTCATGATAATATTAATGTTTTATGAAAGCACAGAGACTTCCAGCAGGTATAGAAGCATGGGCACACAGAGCGCTTTAACAAGGTTGTATTTTCGCCTTTTAATGTAATCCTGATATTTTTAAACTTTTGAATTAGCGACAATCATGGAAAATAATGGTGGGCATATTGTGCATAAATATGTTAGATATGTAGGTTCTACAAACATAAATATGCCATACATGATTAGTTATATGTTATAGCCAATGATTAACCTACATTTATATGATAACAAAACACATCTAATCAGAATCGAATGAACTGAGGATGGCAATAGGCACATTGCATGTGTTTGTTTAGCAATTCTTGTGATTCATGAAATAATTTCAATAATTTAAATAGTATCTTCATCTTCATTAATCCAATTAATTAATGTAATGAGATGGAATTAAAATAGTCTTACCAATGAAAATGTGTGAGACAGCACAAATAATTATAATAATAGTAATAAGTTAATTTTTTACGGTAATAAAATTCAATGAATAATAATACCAGAATGGGACTTGTGATTGAGATAAGAAACAAAAATTTATTATTATTATTGTTGCTGATAGACTCTTATTATAATCTGCAAGAGTTCATCAGCAACTCTCAACAGCAGGAATGAGCTAGCTGCAACATGCAGACAAATATAAACTAATTTCAAAAGGTAAAGGATTTAGCATGCACATGATTATATTAAATGTATATCCCAATGCCTTTTTATACCATTGCTGTCTGATGATTGATACGTGATACCATGAAACAATTTTGTAACAACAATAAACATATTTTTTATCCATAAACATATTTTATAACCTGCTCAGTTATGAAACTTGGTATATTTCACACCTTTTAGATACACTTTGCTGTAAATATACAGTATGAGTATCGCCAAGGTCTGCTCCCAGGGATATCTCTGAGTTGTACTGATGGGGTGTAAAATACAGAAACAGTACACTGTTGCAGACTGAATATAGCTAGGATGTATATATATATATACATATTTAATTGCATTAATTAATAATAAATATAGGCCTGTGCATTTCATATTATTATAAATTTTACAACTAACTAGCCTAAAGTTAATAGTATTAGTTTATTTTATAATCAATAACTATAGTATTCATATTGGATAAAGAGAGATAAAAGATTAAAAATAGTAACTATCTTATAACATATTAAACTAATATTAAATATTAATTCAATATATTTATATTTATATTAGTATCATTGATAAGAAAATCTCAGACTACAAGAAAATTACTTAGTTTTAATAAAATATTAATATAAATATATAATACTATATTATATAGGCCTAAATAATTGTAATAATAATATCAATATCAAATATCAATATGATGGTCCAACAATAAGTTATTTTTATTTTAAATTAAAAGCCGCAACAAAAGCCAAAATGAAAATGTTCATTAGTTTTCGTCCTAGAGTTTGTTAGATTAAAATTGAATTCTCTTCTGGAGTGGTTGGGTGTTTCTCTCTGGTTTCATTCACCTTCCTCAGAATTTACCTCAGTAGAGTTAGAGTAGATCAAAAAGCAGCTAGCTAATATTTTTATTGCCCTTTATGATAATTTGTTGATCATCAATAGTTGCAATGACAATGCTATAGAAATATAAGGAGACCAAGATGCAACTTCATGAATGTTCCGTTGCTATTTCATTTCCATCCTACAACAAGTTCCAATCATTGAAATAATACTGAATTTCAATAGTTCCAATAAAAAATGAAGCCCTGGAGTTCTGTTGCACCACGCCCTACACCTTGCTGTTATTCTTCTAGCTTTGGTTATAAACGGCTAAACACATTGCTTCATAACTTTCTTGGACGGAAGGCTAAGTTCACTTGTATTTTCCCAGTGTGCATTGTTGAGGAAAATAACATCCGGTATTCTGCGATGGAACCGAAGAACGGCTTCATGGCTAAACTAATGAGTGCCAGTCTTTGCTGTTGTGTTGACTGTAGACATTACACAATGTGGATATGAATCATAACAGCTAGGCTACAATTACTTGGTCCAATCCTGAATAGTCAATATGACTGTGCTGTGGTATCCTACTTCAGTATTTTCTTTGTTTATGATAACCTAATAAATAAATATCATCATCATGATCATGAGCCTGAGGTTTATCTATTAATTATTTTTTTATTTAAATTTATATAAAAACCATAATCATAATGACAATTATTATCAGGATAATGATATTGAAGGTAATCATTATTATAAACACCAGTTATGTTATTCTTTAATATGATCTTAGGGATATTATCATTATGAATATGATTACTGATTGATTAGGCTACGCCTACTGTTTGTGTGTTTATTTTTGTGTCTGCCTTACACTTATTGAGCCAGCTTTCGAACAAGAGATCTTGGCAACAAGACACTGCCATATCAGGCACAGTCTATTGTATTTAAAATTCTAACAAATGGATCAGATATAGGTGCCTCATTAGTCTGGACCGCAACAGTCGCACTCAAATGAACCTGCTAACGAGATCCAGTTTGTATTTTACCAATTGAACAAGAGCAAAGCTCCCAGCCTACAAGTTGCTCTGTTTACCACATCTTGAGTATGCCTGTTGTGCATGTGATCCTTCCACAGCTAAAGAGATTGGAGCATTTGAACTTGTACAAAGTCAAGGTGTGCGTATGACGTATGACATCTGACATCGAAGGAATAAAAGATGTTTTTGAAGTTGATGAAAATCTAGAGCTACAACCAATCCAGGAAAGGAGGAGATTGTCTCATGTCAGATTGCTGCACAAGATCCTGTCCAAGAAGAGGCTCACCCTGCCCTTTGTAAGTCATAGTATGATGAGTTAATGACTCAGTCAGAATCAACTGTCCAGACAAGGGAGTTCCACAAGTAGAGTTCCACGGTCTGTTCGAGCAAGTGGAATTTCCTTCCACGACTGTTTCCTCACCCGTACCATACGGGATCTCAGGAATAGTGACCACACAGGATCCAAACAGTCGAGCATGCGACTAGTAAAAGCCCCTGGATGGATACAACCCAGGTATCTACTCTGCCCGTAAATGGCCAACACAGGCTACTGGAAGAAAGTACCCTACCCTGCTAACCACTGTCTAATAATTTCACACCTGGAATAACCTGGGATTTTCTTCTCCATTTGTAAAGCAAACTTCGTTGTAACTCTACCATATTTATATAATGTCCGAGTACTATTCAGTGATACCTCACTATTTTGATTTCGTTTCATCTTGTATTGTAAAATGTTGTCACATACTTGGTTTTTCCATGAACTGATTTGTTCTTGCAAAGTGCAACACAAAATCTTATTATTCAATGTTTATTTTACAGGCTCAGTTCTTCCACTTTTGTCATCTGTCCTACTCAAACTAGCTAGGAGTGAGCTAACTCAGAATTGAAGAACAACATTTGATCTGGCCAATCAACTCCGCATAGAATATTTTGAATTAAATTGTTCTTCACAGAAATGGGGTGAGTTGTATTATATTACTCACTACTCACTACTCACTACTCACTACTCACCACTCACCACTCACCACTCACCACTCACCACTCACTATTCACCACTCACTATTCACCACTCACTATTCACCACTCACTATTCACCACTCACTATTCACCACTCACTATTCACTGATTCATTATGTTGCTCCTATGATTGTTATATTATTATGATTTACACTTGTGCATTGAAGTTTTTGTCTCAATTATATTTGGCAGAGAGCAACCAATATTCACAACAAAAGCCCACGTATTCCATATAGACCCAGTGACCAAGAAGAACTGGTTGCCGTCCAGCCAGGGGTCTGTCAATGTCTCGTTCTACTATGACAGTAACAGAAGTACATACAGAATCATTAGTGTTGATGGGTCTAAAGTGAGTATACACTAAGCACAGTTTTAAAAAAATAGAAGCTTATAATTAAAAAACCAAAGCAATAAAAATAAGCTACCGAGAAGGTAAATTCTGACAGGATACAGCACCTCGTCCAAAGATGGCCTCCAAGATCTATGTGGAGCGTCAAGATAGTTGTGTATATGCTGCTCTTTGCAACCTTAACCACAGTTGGTTAGTCTGTTTGTCTAACCATCTCCATGATAGCAATAGCATGCTATGTGGAGATGAATGCTAAGACCTGTCCCATATACATTATTACCATTTCCAATGTATTACACATACAGCCTGCGTAGCTACTATCTGTACATGTATATTGTGTTGCACTGATACTAAGGGTTTGCTCCATACTGTTCAGTTATTTAGTCAATATAATGTTAATGAGGGTGAAACACAAATAAATATTCTAGTGACATTTCATAAACATATACACACCAGAATAATCCAGTATCTTCCACTTTTAGAGCTTGGGACTTGAATACTACCATATATGCGTGTAAGTGTGTTATATTACTTATATTACCTTAAATGTAATACATTGTATATCTTACTACACAGGCTATTATCAACAGCACACTAGTACAGAACATGGTATTTACTAAAACATCACAGAAGTTTGGACAATGGTCTGATGCCAGAGCTAGCACTGTCTATGGTCTGGGGTTTGCTACTGAACTAGATCTGAACAAAGTGAGTGAGACTACAACAATAGTGTAATAATATATAGTGTAATAATATATGGTGTAATAATACATTGTATATAGTGTAATATACATGTATGTCTGCTAGATCAATCATCTTATAACCTGTACATACATGTATTCTATACTTAGCCATCTGTGTGTGTGTACTGTACAGTCAGGTGTACTACTGTACCTATATAGGAACACACATACATGCGTAATGTACAGGTATGATTGCTGTACTAACAAGGTACATATGACACATGATTGATACTCCTGTATGTCTTGTAGTGACATCATAGTGTACTATAAGTCGTGATGGTGACATCATAGTGTACTATAAGTAGTGCTGGTGACATCATAGTGTACTATAAGTAGTGCTAGTACTATTTACTACTTTCTACTATATTTTAGTTCTTTGACAAGTTCAATGAAGTAAGAGAATTAACCAAGCAGCAGTTAGCCCCGCCTTCTCATATAAATGGTGGGAGTGGTGGGGGAGGTGACGTTGTGGATACTAAGGCTAGTGTACCACAGGCTAACCCACCCGCCGTGCAGAATGTAAGTCTATGATGTTATAATATATTACACGTGTGTTAGCTGTTGAGAGGGAATGCATGTACTTATACACAGGTGCATGTACATGTACACTTACCTGTGTAGTACACCATATGTATGTACAGTATCTAGTACTACAATACAGTGTCTAATACTATAATACAGTATCTAGTACTATAATACAGTATCTAGTACTATAATACAGTATCTAGTACTATAATACAGTATCTAGTACTATAATACAGTGTCTAGTACTATAATACAGTGTCTAGTACTATAATACAGTATCTAGTACTATAATACAGTATCTAGTACTATAATGCAGTATCTAGTACTATAATACAGTGTCTAGTACTATAATACAGTATCTAGTACTATAATACAGTGTCTAGTACTATAATACAGTATCTAGTACTATTATACAGTATCTAGTACTACAACACAGTGTCTAATAATATAATACAGTGTCTAGTACTACAACACAGTGTCTAGTGTACTACAATACAGTGTCTAGTACTATAATACAGTATCTAGTACTATAATACAGTATCTAGTACTACAACACAGTGTCTAATACTATAATACAGTGTCTAGTACTACAACACAGTGTCTAGTGTACTACAATACAGTGTCTAGTACTATAATACAGTATCTAGTACTATAATACAGTATCTAGTACTACAACACAGTGTCTAATACTATAATGTGATGGTACAGGACATTTGTATACGACTCCAACTCCCGGACGAAGCTCCACCGCACCCTAAGTGCCTAGTAGTTGTTACAGCGCTACTCACCTGACACTAACATTCTCACAATTAGTGCTCGTATACTTACCCTTAACTGCATTGCATGTTCAAAGTACTTAATTACCGTCTATATATATATGTCTCCATGTGTTTATGCTCATTCCTTATTCATGTATCTTACTATATGTTGTTATACATAGTCACATGAATGTTACTAAGTCCTTTTTATGCCTTTTATACCCATGTACAGAGGCCCGACCTCTCAGAATCCATTGATATTCATTTTGTACATGAATTGGACCATTATAAGCAACTTTTGTAGAACCCGACCTATTTTGGGTCGGCCGTCGGGCTTCCGGCGGCCATCTTGTTGCGCAACTTCCGGACGACCACACGTCGTCTTTTCCCGACGTCACGTCGGCCGGAAGTCCTTATACTATATAAAGGGCACTGTTTTACTGTTCATTGTCTCAGTCTTCACTTGGCTTTCAATAAAGACACATCTATACTTGATACAGAGATCTTCACTTCCTTTTGCCAGGTCATTCGCTTAGCGAACTGCCTACTAGGTCGGATCTTTCTCTTTCATTGTATAGTCTGAAGGTCGGACTTGAGATCAGATGGGTCGTCTTTGGTAGTATTTGGGCTACTGAGACCGCTCGATCTTTCATGTAATGCGAAGTCCTATTACCACTCATAGGCACTTCATTTCTGGGTCGATAGTCGTCCAAGGACGACCGCACCAAATCACAGAAACCATTACATTGGTGGCAGCGGTGGGATTCTAAGGTCGTACTCTTACGATACGAAGAGAAGGAAGGTGACCTCGGACTCGGGTGACCGGCCGACCTCATTCTTCAATACTTCTACGGCGATTTAGGACTCGGACCCGGGAACCTTGGATACGAGAAGGTGACAAACGCTAAAGTGCACCCATAATTCTCGTGGTTCCGCTGGATGTAGCCCGACCTACGCCGGATCTTCAATCAAAGACCGACCTCGGATCCAGAACAGATTGACGGTACTCAGTACGACCATCAGGCCGACCCGGCCTAACAAACTACGGTAGTTAACTAACTACCCGACACCCTACAGACATCAAACCGAGGACGACACGTCCCCTTCTCTAAAGAGGCTCCATCTATACTCAGCAATGGCTAGCGATATAGACAGGCTAGTAGAGGTAATCGGACAGTACATAGAAGTAGCTCGACCTCAGCCGCCTCAACCCTCTTTCAAGACACCACAGTTCGACGGACAAGGAGACGTCGAGTTCTTTATAGAACAGTTCCTGACCATAGCCGAGGCAAACGACTGGAGCCCGGCAGCCATGTACCTTCACCTAAGAGAGGCCCTCAAGGGACCGGCACAAGAGTGTGGCCGACCCGGCACCTCAGAAGGGATCTTCGAAGCTCTACGCGCCCGATACGGGTTAACTGATAAAGAAGCTAGACTCCAGCTCATACAGCTGCGGAAAGATCCCGGCATGTCATTACAAGAACATGCCACCCTAGTCAAGAAACTTGTACATGTGGCTTTCCAGGAATTACCCGAAGCGCACCGCCGGGTATTGGCTGTGGAAAACTTCAGTAACTCTCTTGAGGACGGACACCTACAGAGACACCTCTTGGCAATAAACCCCAGAGATGTGGACTCGGCCGTCCGAGCCGGAAACGACTTCTTGCTCGTCAAGGGACCTTCCCGTGGAAGTAAAGCACACCAAATCAGGGCAGTCACAGAACCCGAGCCGGAGACACCCCAAATAAATACAGTGGACTCCGACCTGACCTGGATCAACGACCTGAAAGAGGCCATCCAGACACTCAGCCAAGAAGTCAGACGACTTCGAGGACTACTAGACGCCCCCAGAGCGCCAGGACCTCGGAACAGACCCTCCTGGCAGACCAGCAAAAAGCCTGGTCCCCCTCCTCAACGGACCAATGGGAACACTCCCCCCACATATCCTGAGCCGCCAGTACCCGAGTCGGGAAAAGGCTCCGGCCCGAGACAGTAGAGGCTGGCACTCGGGCCCTACAAGTTCCTCACACCTCTCACATTTCCATCTCGGAAGACCGTCCCAAGTATCCGGTCGGCAAGGCCGACCCCCCTTCTAAAACAGTGACTCAAGTGACGTATGTGAAGCCGCATGTACCTAGCCTGTACATACAAGGACGACTATGTAGCCAAGATGTAACCCTACTCTTGGACACGGGCTGTACGACCAACCTAATATCACCCCGCATCCTGAAGAAGCTGCAGAGACCCGACCTAGAGGTCCTACCAGTAAGTCAGCCATATGGCAAGATGGCCGACGGCTCGACTCTCAGGTTCGAGGGAATGGTAAAGCTACCTATGGTAATCGGTCGTACCTTTAGCCAAGAACTGTTCCTCATCGGCTCCATACCAGAAGATGGCGTCCTAGGGATGCCCTACCTGACTAAACACAAGTGCTCTGTAAACTGCCATACCGCAAAGGTATACACCAGCCGAGATCAATGGCCGTGTGTCAATAGAACGGGAAGCCATTATACATTGAGGACGATGCCTGAGATGAAGCCTAGTACGCCTCCGCCCGACGTCGATGACCCATGCCGACGTCCTGGACACCCACATAGAGGACCAGGGGCCGAGGGAGGAACGGATAATTCAGTACCTAGTACACCTGCGCCCGACGTTGATGATCAATGCCGACGTCAAGGACACCCCAACAGAGGATCCAGGGCCAAGGGAGGAACGGGAAGCTCATCACTTAGTACACCTGCGCCCGACGTCGATGATCAATGCCGACGTCAAGGACACCCCCACAGAGGATCCAGGGCCAAGGGAGGAAAAGGATCATTACCGCCCAGTACAACTCCGCATGGCGTCGAAGTACAATGCCGACGCCCTGGCCACCCGATAGGAGGGCTAGAAGCCGAGGGAGGAACAGCGAAGAAAAAGAGGCAAGTAGAGGACCAGGGCCGACAGGCTAAAAAGCCGCGCATCCAGGAGCATAGACAAGGCACAAACCGCCTCGAGGAAGGTGCTGTCGACTATTTCCAGCACCCGATATTCCCGCCGCCCGACTGGGGCAGAGGTTCAAAAGGTAGACCCTCCTACGTCCGGATGCTAGCGCCCTACACTAGGGAAAACAGACCCCTATCATACAGGAGGAAGGCCCGGTGGAAGCGAGGCCGACCCCCAGAGGTTATACTAGAAGGAATTCATCACAAATGGGCTGCCCAGACGACTACCTATCGTAGGCCGACACGGCCAGGCCCGTGTTTACTCTCCAATTCCACAGACGGATCCGGTGACCCAGACAACCTTGAGATCAAAATAGATCTAACAACCGGGGTCAGACAAGTGCACTTCCGCCGCAACGTAGCCCTACTACATGGTGAGAAGCCAGCTGTTGCAGACATAACGTCGCACACCAGAAGGAGAACCAGGGCAGCCCCCACACATATAAAAGGCCAGGATCCAGATGGATCCCCCAGCACCTTCACCACCACCACTCAGTCAACACCTAGTCGGACAACGGAGCACTCTATTCGAGACTTCTCAACAAGGACGGTGCCCTCCCTAGTCGGCCTACTCATGGACTTGCCAGGTGAGCCAATAGACTTGGACGAGGTACTGTTGCTTTTGGACGACGACGACTTATATGCTGATCTCGGGAACTCCTCGAGGGATGAGGTCGTGCCAGTCGGGTCGGGTCATACTGAAGTACCTTCGGTGCTTCAGGACGATGCCGTCCTAACCGACTCGGACATGCACCGCCTCCCCTCCGGGACGACCTCGGACACGCATATGTACTCC
This sequence comes from Bugulina stolonifera, assembly GCA_935421135.1. Classification (NCBI taxonomy): domain Eukaryota; kingdom Metazoa; phylum Bryozoa; class Gymnolaemata; order Cheilostomatida; family Bugulidae; genus Bugulina; species Bugulina stolonifera. Next base: position 27,130,029 of record OW285188.1, read on the forward strand.
AGTGACATTGTACACCATGTGACTGAGTCGGGTGACGAAGACGACTCGGCCTACGCAAACATTGATAATCTAAATGATCAACCTCTTGTATCTACACTTTCTCTTATAGAGACCTCTCCAGAGACGCCTATGCCGCAGTCTCAACTTTGCTGGATCTCTCCACGGACCAGTAGTGATATACGTCGGACAGCCCGATGTAAAGGAAGGAACTCCTATTGTCGACTATGTAAGCTAGAAGGGACGGAGAACACCATCAAGGCTCACACACGCCAACACTTTACCCAGTTCTTCTGTTCCTGTGGAGTCAGCGCCCGTGATGCAGAGACTGTCTATCGGCACCAAAGCCAGACAGGCCACGGAGCCATCCAGTATGAAGTGGATTCCCACATGTTCCAGCTTTTCCTCAAGGCGATGAAGCTCGACAAGAGGGTCGCTTACCCCTCATGCATCCCAGCAGACGTAGGACCGAAACCTTTCACTATACCAGCTCCTCCAGAAGCTGAAGCCAGAGCAGCAGTGGTGCGACTGACACCTCCTCCTGCCCCAAAGAAAACAAGTAAAAGAAAATCGCCCTGGGAGCGACTAGGCAGTCCAAAGCGACCACAGACTCGTATGGACCCTCCAGCCTTGGATCACCGAGGGACTGATACTTACGACATACCCAAACGTCGGCCCCGGCCGCCTAAGGCTAGAACCGGATCAGACAAGGCCGTCCCATTGTCGACCAGCCCTCCAGATACTAAAAATACAAAGAAGACTCTTGAATCCCGCACCCCTACAGCAGAATTCCAGAAGGAGAGAGAACGATTGTGTGCCACCTTAAACAACCGTCTCGGACGCCTCAGGCACCAATTGCACATACTCCAGCAGAGACTTCTTCACTCACATGTTAGAGACCGGCTTACTATAGTCCAGCAGACAGAAGCCGTACAGGACGAAATATCCCTCCACCAACGGCTCACGGAGCAGATCCTTAGACATACTCGGAGAGATAGTGCCAAGGATCGGGGGGCTATGTGATGGTACAGGACATTTGTATACGACTCCAACTCCCGGACGAAGCTCCACCGCACCCTAAGTGCCTAGTAGTTGTTACAGCGCTACTCACCTGACACTAACATTCTCACAATTAGTGCTCGTATACTTACCCTTAACTGCATTGCATGTTCAAAGTACTTAATTACCGTCTATATATATATGTCTCCATGTGTTTATGCTCATTCCTTATTCATGTATCTTACTATATGTTGTTATACATAGTCACATGAATGTTACTAAGTCCTTTTTATGCCTTTTATACCCATGTACAGAGGCCCGACCTCTCAGAATCCATTGATATTCATTTTGTACATGAATTGGACCATTATAAGCAACTTTTGTAGAACCCGACCTATTTTGGGTCGGCCGTCGGGCTTCCGGCGGCCATCTTGTTGCGCAACTTCCGGACGACCACACGTCGTCTTTTCCCGACGTCACGTCGGCCGGAAGTCCTTATACTATATAAAGGGCACTGTTTTACTGTTCATTGTCTCAGTCTTCACTTGGCTTTCAATAAAGACACATCTATACTTGATACAGAGATCTTCACTTCCTTTTGCCAGGTCATTCGCTTAGCGAACTGCCTACTAGGTCGGATCTTTCTCTTTCATTGTATAGTCTGAAGGTCGGACTTGAGATCAGATGGGTCGTCTTTGGTAGTATTTGGGCTACTGAGACCGCTCGATCTTTCATGTAATGCGAAGTCCTATTACCACTCATAGGCACTTCATTTCTGGGTCGATAGTCGTCCAAGGACGACCGCACCAAATCACAGAAACCATTACAATAATACAGTGTCTAGTACTACAACACAGTGTCTAGTGTACTACAATACAGCATCTAGTACTATAATACAGTATCTAGTACTATAATACAGTGTCTAGTACTATAATACAGTGTCTAGTACTATAATACAGTGTCTAGTACTATAATACAGTGTCTAGTACTATATGTAACATGTTGTAAGGTGTATACAAAACAGGGTAATTACATTACTAGATGACATACCCTAACTGACACTCACTAGTATATAGTATATATTATAGAGGCACATATCTATTTCTATAAGTTATGCTGCGTAGAGTGGAGCATGTAGACAGAGATACACTTATCCAGTAAATGAATTAGCTAGACTCAGTAAAAACTTATCTAACTGAACACATGAATAGATGGGTGCAGTGTGGTGGTGCCCAACCATATACATGTACATTTAGTCCATCTATAGAATATATGTAAATTGTATATACATACAAGTATATTATATATATGATGTACATACAAGTATATTATATATATGATGTACATACAAGTATATTGTATATATATGATGTACATATATGATGTACATACAAGTATATGTATATATATGATGTACATACAAGTATATGTATATATATGATGTACATACAAGTATATGTACATATATGATGTAGGCTACATACAAGTATATGTACATATATGATGTACATACAAGTATATTACATATATGATGTAAATACAAGTATATTATATATATGATGTACATACAAGTATATGTACATATATGATGTACATACAAGTATATGTACATATATGATGTACATACAAGTATATATATATATATATATATATATGATGTACATACAAGTATATGTACATATATGATGTATATACAAGTATATTGTATAGCCCTTCCTTCTCCTATGAGACTGATTCATCAGCTGATTCCATTTACTGCTGTCTGCTATCTACATTTTATGTGTTCACTCCTCTACACATTACACTGCACTACACACTACACTACATTGTACACACTGCACTACATTGTACACACTACACTACATTGTACACACTAGACTACATTGTACACATTGTACACACTGCACTACATTGTACACACTACACACTACACTGTACACTGCACTGCACACTGTACTGTACACTACACACTACCCTGTACTGTACACTACACTATACACTACACACTACACTGTACTGTACTGTACTGTACACTACACTACACTACACACTGCACTACATGTATACACTACACACTACACTGTACTAACACTTCTCCATTCTCTCTATATTATTTGCAAGCAAAGATCTAATACTGTATGTTCTCTGTAGTACAGTATTAGGTGGAATACCAACTCAAATTATAGGCCTAACTTGTACTCCAACACTGGCATTAAATTAGATTAGCAGGCAATATACCAGTATTTATATATACTCTATGCTCCTCCTCAACAATAATCTACTTCTTCAATATGTGTGCTTGTATACAATCATGTCTATCATGTATATCTAATTTTCCAGAGTGTGCTTACTGCTGTATACATTGTACATTACATACCATAACGTACATGTACAATGTATGTGTGTGCACTGTGTATATCATACTATTACTCTATACTACCTACATACTGTACCTGTGTGATACACGTAGTATGTACATGTACATGTATATATTATATATAGATTGTAGAGTTTGTCTACTGTTAAGCATACTCTAATGTATAGCTAGCAATGTATACCAACTACATGTACTAGTTTCCATGACTGTATACCAACTACATGTACTAGTTTCCATGACTGTATACCAACTACATGTACTAGTTTCCATGACTGTATACCAACTACATGTACTAGTTTCCATGACTGTATACCAACTACATGTACTAGTTTCCATGACTGTATACCAACTACATGTACTAGTTTCCATGACTGTGATATACACTGTATGCATATTATATACAAGGTTTCCATGTGTGGGTATTTTAGTCAGAATATATGACACCAATGATAGACAGGAGGACAGGATCTGCAGGTGCCCTTCCAGACAGCACAGAACAACTCAAATATGAAAACAACAGACTCAAAGTAGCCTTAGCTCAAAGGTGTGTAACTATCAAGTGTTGCTAGAGCTAGGTACAACCAGTCCACACTTATACCTGTGCTTGTCATGTGGAATGGAACGAGACCAGGGGTATTGTAGACAGGGTCAGAGGTTACAGGGACGTAGGAAGAGGTTACAGGGGCATAGGAAGGGGTTACAGGGACGTAGGAAGGGGTTACAGGGGCGTAGGAAGGGTCACCTACTCCATACACATCTCCTGCAGACAGTATCACAGACTAGAGTATAATAGATGTAATAATGTACATACATACTTAACTCTTCAGCTACTGTTAGTAATAATATGATACAATACTCATTCCACACATACAATATGGATCAATACAATTCTTTGTGCTACTAATGAGTTGATAGTATTGATATCTTTGTCCCCAAATATGTGACTTACAAGTTAATGATTTAATTACTTTTCTTGAGTAAATAGAATGACATGAATGTAACTGATTGTGAGTTAATGAAACATACTCTACCTCACCCTAGCCTGTGTTCCCTCTAGTGTTGTCATCAGTCATCAGTGATTTGTAAGAGTATGCTTACAGTACTGTAGTATAAATATTTGTATGCTCTGATTGTAATAGTCTATCCCCATTATGTCAGAATAGCTGTCTGTGGAATGTGCAGTACATTATATAATACTTGATATAGTACATACCTACCATGTGCAGTACATATAATACTTGATATAGTATATACCTACCATGTGCAGTACATATAGTACTTGATATAGTATATACCTACCATGTGCAGTACATATAATACTTGATATAGTATATACCTACCATGTGCAGTACATATAGTACTTGATATAGTATATACCTACCATGTGCAGTACATATAATACTTGATATAGTATATATCTACCATGTGTAGTACATATAATACTTGATATAGTATATACCTACCATGTGCAGTACATATAATACTTGATATAGTATATATCTACCATGTGTAGTACATATAATACTTGGTATAGTATATACCTACCATGTGCAGTACATATAATACTTGATATAGTATATACCTACCATGTGCAGTACATATAATACTTGATATAGTATATACCTACCATGTGCGGTACTTATAGTACTTGGTATAGTATATACCTACCATGTGCGGTACTTATAGTATTTGATATAGTATATACCTACCATGTGCAGTACTTATAGTACTTGGTATAGTATATACCTACCATGTGCGGTACTTATAGTATTTGATATAGTATATACCTACCATGTGCAGTACTTGTAGTATTTGTGATTACAATACACTGTTCTACTGGAGTCCTCTCTCCTCTAAATCTAATGAGTCAACTACATTGTATTTTTAGTTCTCAAAATGCCAAAAAGTGGGAGGTAGAGTTACAGACCCTGAAGAACAACAATGTGAGGCTGACCACTGCTCTACAGGAGAGTACGGTCAATGTGGAGGAGTGGAAGAGACAGCTGGCATCTTATAAAGAGGAGAATGCAACTCTAAAGAAGATGGTAACTACATACCCACATGTGATACTCTGCATACCCACATGTGATACACTGCGTACCCACATGTGATACACTGCGTACCCACATGTGATACACTGTATACCCACATGTGATACACTGCGTACCCACATGTGATACACTGCGTACCCACATGTGATACACTGCGTACCCACACGTGATACACTGCATACCCACATGTGATACACTGCATACCCACACGTGATACACTGCATACCCACACGTGATACACTGCGTACCCACATGTGATACACTGCGTACCCACATGTGATACACTGCATACCCACATGTGATACACTGTATACCCACACGAGGTACACTGCATACCCACATGTGATACACTGCATACCCACATGTGATACACTGCATACCCACATGTGATGCACTGCATACCCACATGTGATACACTGCATACCCACACGAGAGACACTGCATACCCACATGTGATGCACTGCTCTCTATTAACCTCCCATCTAAATAGCTGCAGGTGTATTACACTATATTAACAGTTATTAATAGTCATTCAATGTCACCTCCCATTTCCTTCCACATTTACATTAATGCTGTTTGTACATTATATATTGTTTGAATCATACACCAGTTGCCTTCAGCTTCAAGTCAATTATATACTAACCCACCCTTCCCATTACCATTGTAATGTGTACCGTCCACTACTACATGATGTACTATTCATATACTATAACATGTACTGTTATACTGTATACATGCGCTGTTATACTGTATACATGCGCTGTTATACTGTATACATGCGCTGTTATACTGTATACATGCGCTGTTATACTGTATACATGCGCTGTTATACTGTATACATGCGCTGTTATACTGTATACATGCGCTGTTATACTGTATACATGCGCTGTTATACTGTATACATGCATTTAGTACAGTTTTACTGGTTGATTTTACATAATTATGTCATGAGCCATCATCGAGTACTACTTGTGCAGTATCATTGTTGATATACGGTCTCATACACACTGTAGAGTAGGACTGTTATTGGTACTTACACTGTGTATTACTTTATACAATCATGTTAACTCTTTTTCAACAGGTCATAGAATTCGAACAGAATCAACCAAATCATCAGGAAAAACTAAATTCTGTGGAAAAAGAGTTATCAGGGATGATGGATCAGTTGGCAGTCACAGAGAATGAAAAGCGAAATATTCAAAGTGTAGGGAACAATTTAACTCCTGATAATATTTTCCAGTAGTTGAGGTGGCAGTAGATAATTCCTACCATTGTAGTGATATACAGTAGCAAGGGTAGACAATTTCTATTATTGTAATAATATACAGTAGTAAGGGTAGACAATTCCTACTATTGTAATAATATGCAGTAGTAAGGGTAGATAATTCCTACTATTGTAGTAATATACAGTAGTGAGGGTAGATAATCCCTACTATTATAGTTATGTACAGTAGTAATAGTAGATAATTCCTAATAATATTGTAGTATTATGGGTAAATAATCTCTTCTTTCTATATCGCTGTAAGGTAGATGGGTGCACAACTCCCTAAAATGTTCCTGGTCAGGAGGGCATAAATCCTACTATGCTACTTGTGTGTGCGTACATAATACTAAAATATACATTCAACTCATTCTAGGAATTAGAAGCTGTCAGGGCCAAGGCTGCTCAAGTGTCACGACTAGAAGCTGAAGTACAAAAACTAGAAAAACAAGTTGAGGTATGGGGGTATTTTTACTCTAGAGTTGTGTTCAAGTACAACTATATTATTTTGACAGTGATTAATTCCTTCAAGTTAATATTATTACATTTGATGCAAATAGATACTTCAATTCTTGATTTATAACTTGATCAATTTTGTTGAAAATCTATTTTAAATTGGGATTCTTGTTTGGTGACAGGGTTTAGGGTGGGAAAAACGGGATGTTCAAGCCAGACTAAATGGTGCCAATGAAGATTTGGAGAAATTACGATCCTCACAGACAGGAGATAAATCTGAAATGGCAAGGATACACGAGATACTAAGTAGGAATATTCCTGAACTAGTTGGAGCACAGAACCAGTTGGGGAAGTTGCTCAACTCCTAGATTCCATTCAATAGCGTATGTATATTCTCCAGCTTTGAATACTTTACTGTGGGAAATGTATTTTAGTATTATAATCAGACTGTCGGTTAACATTATCTTACTGAGCAATTACCCAGTACTACTGTAATACTGTGTTATATTCCTCTCATATCATTTGTTTACTAGAAATATTTCTGGCGTTTTGTTTGGTCTTTTTTTGCAAAGAATTTATTACATCTTGTTTGTATTTACCAGCTGCAGCATAATCTAGATTTAGTCACTGTGGGCACAGCACTTACCAATTATTATAATAGAGGGAACAGTTAGATTAGGGCCAGCTTATTAGGGCCAGCTTTCTCACTGATAACATTTGTAATGTTTCTGTTCATGCCAAAAAACTTGTTTTTGCCACTGGGGTAGGGTAAATTCATATATATGTAGTAGTACACTAGTGCATACATACAGGTTATATAATTATTAAGTTATTTTAGTTACTCAGTTTTACTCACAATTGTCTCATTATATTCCCACTACTCCAAACATTATTGCTAGTTCTGTTTCTGTTTTTATTAAAATCGTTATAATATACAGGCTTCAGTTTATCTATTTCTATTTTAATATCTATTGTTTGGCATCGGCAAGCAGTGTTATGGAACAAAACTAAAAAATGTTTGGTGGAGGTAAAAAGAGCATACATTCCTTACAGACTTAGTACTAAAATATAGGTAATGGCTACTATTTACTATTTAGTAGTATGTACAGCAAATATTTGACACCCAAAAAAGGGTCACTTTAATACAGAAATTGGGCTGTTTTACATAAGATATAGCAACAAGGCATGCGAGATAAGTATAAAATACTATTTACTAGACACTAGATATGTACATGAATACAGTGTAGGTGTTATAGCTTCAGTTCTCTTCTTACATAGAACAGGATGTAGGCTTTACTTTTGGCCACTGTCTCCTCTGAACACACACTGACTGTGCTGTCATTGAAGTGGTACCAGATGTTATCATGAATTGCGTATGAAGTATAGTGGCCAGAGCCAGCACTGCAAATATCAGAGTTTTAGTACAGATGGGTGTACCCTTCCACTACATGCAGTCTACATACAGCATACTACATGTAGTCTACACACAGCATACTACATGTAGTCTACACACAGCATACTACATGTAGTCTACACACAGCATACTACATGATTGTAGTCTACACACAGCATCCTACATGTAGTCTACACACAGCATCCTACATGTAGTCTACACACAGCATCCTTCATATGTATATTAGTGCTGTTGTAATTGGTTAACATCAGATACACCGACTCTAGTTATAAATCAGCATTGGTTATAATTGGCTGGTACTATGCCTCACCTATGGGGTCATGCCAACTAACAACAGAGTTGGTCTGTCAAGGCTCACAGCCTCTAGTGGAGCTGAGCCCCAACACCTCACATTGTGCTGTCACAACTACTGTATCAATTTGATGTTACCATTTATTCATCATATCAGTATGTAGAACAAGACACTAGACTGGTGACGCTAACTCACCCAGATCCATGATGTACGACAACTGCAGCCAGGTCATACTCGGTGCTCCCAGTGTTCTCCCTTGTTCTTCTCTAACATAAAAAGTAGACAGCATTATAACTGGTCAGTACATGCAGGTTGAACAACAAGTAGAATGGACATTACCTCACCTCTTGTGTAGATAACAAAGAGAACAGAGATACTCACCACATTGTTAAGTTGGTAAGCACTCATATCTAGTCCTGTTGTGGGGAACTCTACGTATGTCTCAATCTTTGTTCTTAGAAAAGAACTCCAACGGAACCTTTTCAGGTGCAGACAGAGTACCTGGGTACATACATGTATAACCACAGTCTGTATATACACAGTAAACATACAGTGGAACTTGCTTAATTCAACCTTGGATAATTCTAAAACTTGGTTAGTTCAAACTGTTAGCCTTGGTCCCTGCTGAGCACTATATAAAAGGCTTCAAATAATTCAAACTTACCATCTGTAATTCAAACTTCATGTGGCTTAGGCTCACACTATAATCAATGATAATACTATCACAGCCAGCATTAGTCGCCTAATAATCGTTGCTAGTAGTTAGTAGTTTAGTAGTTACTACTGCAATATGTTTCTGCTCAAACTAAGCTGGGAAAACCCACTAATTACTTTACTATTCCTTGGCTAAATGCGTTTTTATACTGTTGTCCTGTACATGTGAGGCATGTCATTATATAAAATGAAGGGATCACATAATTCAAACTCGGCCTAATTCAAACCAATTATGGTGGTCCCTTGGAGTTTGAATTAAGCAAGTTCCACAATATATTACAAACATGTAGATACAACACGCTACATACATGTAGATATAACACGTTACATACATGTAGATACAACACGCTACATACATGTAGATATAATATGTTACATACATGTACAATGTAGATACAACACGCTACATACATGTAGATACAACACGCTACATACATGTAGATATAACACGCTACATACATGTAGATATAACACGCTACATACATGTAGATACAACATGTTACATACATGTGGTTATGACACATACATTAGGGAGTCTTTTAATCCAGAACTTTTTAGTGGACCTCTGTCTCTTCTTGCAATGACCACAAGTATATCTTTCCGAGTCAGCTAATTCCTCTGTATCCGTAAAACTTTGCAAACAATCTACAAAATGAAGTTCACTAGTGTTGGGTATATACATGTATAATAGGTAGTGTATACCTGCTATAGTACATGGCATTACTTGGGTATATACAGTAGGTAGTGTATACCTGCTATAGTACATGGTATTACTTGGGTATACACAGTAGGTAGTGTATACCTGCTATAGTACATGGTATTACTTGGGTATATACAGTAGGTAGTGTATACCTGCTATAGTACATGGTATTACTTGGGTATATACAGTAGGTAGTGTATACCCGCTATAGTACATGGTATTACTTCAAGGGTATATACAGTAGGTAGTGTATACCTGCTATAGTACATGGTATTACTTCAAGGGTATATACAGTAGGTAGTGTATACCTGCTATAGTACATGGTATTACTTGGGTATATACAGTAGGTAGTGTATACCTGCTATAGTACATGGTATTACTTGGTTATATACAGTAGGTAGTGTATAGTACCTGCTATAGTACATGGTATTACTTCAAGGGTATATACAGTAGGTAGTGTATACCTGCTATAGTACATGGTATTACTTCAACGGTATATACAGTAGGTAGTGTATACCTGCTATAGTACATGGTATTACTTGAGGTATAGTATCTCCGTCATGAGTAGAGGTTGGTTTTGGTTTCATCACTGGAATATCGAGAGAAAGGTCAAGGAAGGGGTCAAGTTTAACGCTGTTCATGCCACACTCCAAGCAGTGTACTTCACTCTGCAGTACTCCCCCAAATATAGCAGTAACCACAGAGTTCTTGACTCCTGCCAGAGAACTTCTGGGTGAGGTGAAAGAGTTGGCAGGGAGGAGGGTGAGTAATTCCTGGTGCAGCCGGTCCAGTAGGTACCTCATGAACTCATGGGCATCTTGCTGCTGATAACCCCTATGTAAGTAGTATATACAGTACATACGACTACGAGTATGTAGTATATACAGTATATACAGTACATACGAGTATGCGTATGAATGCATATCTATATTCTACAAACAGCACAAGATAACGAGCGTATATACAGGATAACAAGTGTACATACAGGATAACAAGCGTATATACAGGATAACAAGTGTATATACAGGATAACAAGTGTATATACAGGATAACAAGCGTATATACAGGATAACAAGCGTATATACAAGATAACAAGCGTATATACAGGATAACAAGTGTACATACAGGATAACAAGCGTATATACAGGATAACAAGTGTACATACAGGATAACAAGCGTATATACAGGATAACAAGTGTATATACAGGATAACAAGTGTATATACAGGATAACAAGCGTATATACAGGATAACAAGCGTATATACAGGATAACAAGCGTATATACAGGATAACAAGCGTATATACAGGATAACAAGCGTATATACAGGATAACTTATACCTAAACGTAGGAACTACTTTCCAGATGACGGCAAACAGAGAAGCAGGTGAGAGTGCTGTCTTACTTCTTCGTAATTCAACTAAAGTTTTTCTAAATTCTTCAATTAACAGCCTACAATGATAGTAAATGTGTATGTGTAAATAACACCTACCATAACCACCATTCACTGCACTGATATCAGATTATGGTACTAATGGCCAATTTAGAGTCTACCAGTATAATGTTAAATTATGGATACTTGCTGGAATTGTTATATTGGTCAAACAACAGTGGTGACAACTCCCAATTACTGAAGTCTGATGGCTAACATTGAGTAGAGAGTGGAAAGGTTATTGCTTGGGTAGCTTGGTGCCCACTGCCCTAGCCAGTAATCTACATTGTAGATCCACAGGCTAATGGTATATAACAAACAGTATATATCATAGTATAACAGATATAATAAATATGCTACTAATGCACTATTACTAATCGAGTGCTACTCCAGTACATGTACGAGGACAGATAAACATGGATACAGCCAGAGAGATAGAGAGTCATACTAACACATCTGTATCATCAGGGTTAGATCTGGTATTTAATCCAACTGACTTTGATTTACTCTCCTCTGATGGTACACTTCTAGATGGAGACTTATGTACTCGCTTCTTTTGCTTCTGCTGCTGTTGCTTTTTATCAAGGGAGGGTAACTTCTGTATGTACTTGGAAAACTCGGGGATGTTGCTACCAGGAAAGGAATTTTTCTTTACAACCACCCCATAAACATGCTATGCATTATACATGCTTAATATAAGTCTTAGCATATATATATATATGTGTATGCATATTGGGGTATATAAAATGCGTTATATATAAATATAATATAGTATTCTGTATATTATGTAGTAGCACAGCAATACCTCTAGCACAGAGAAGCAAGGCAGTGTTCACACCAACCTACATGTAGCTGGAAATGAGGTATTTAAACTAATTATAATAATTATGGAGATCGATTAGAACAAAGAGTACAGTACAGTTAGCAGTAGTGCAGTAGGTACTACACTTTACTACTGTAGGTAATAATAAATATACATGTATGTAGTTAGTGACGGACCAACAGATCTCATTAAATACACTATCATCAATCATGGGATAGACGAATTACTTTCAAACCTGTCTGTCTGCCTGCGTATCTACCAGCTAGACAAGCACACAGCTGTACTCCTAGAACAGTAGAATATGTAGACTAGTAGAATAGGTAGACTAGTATAATAGGTAGACTAGTAGAATAGGTAGACTAGTAGAATAGGTAGACTAGTAGAATAGGTAGACTAGTAGAATAGGTAGACTAGTAGAATAGGTAGACTAGTAGAATAGGTAGACAAGTAGAATAGGTAGACTAGTAGAATAGGTAGACTAGTAGAATAGGTAGACTAGTAGAATAGGTAGACTAGTAGAATAGGTAGACTAGTAGAATATGTAGACTAGTAGAATAGGTAGACTAGTAGAATAGGTAGACTAGTAGAATAGGTAGACTAGTAGAATATGTAGACTAGTAGAATATGTAGACTAGTAGAATATGTAGACTAGTAGAATATGTAGACTAGTAGAATATGTAGACTAGTAGAATATGTAGACTAGTAGAATAGGTAGACTAGTAGAATAGGTAGACTAGTAGAATAGGTAGTCTAGTATAATATGTAGAATACCAGAATAGGTAGTGGTAGACTCACTTGAGTGATTGCAACACTGCATTCATGAAGCATGTGTTGCCCAAGTTCCTTAGTCCAACAGTCTTAGGGTGGGTAGGCTTACGTTTCTTATGATTGTAGGCACCGTTGTAAGTAGAGGACCTCTTGCGAGAAGGATTCTTCTCATTTTCTATGTCTAACACATGATGGCTGTAACAAAGTAAGGCAAGCATAAGCATACACTACTCATGTTAAGAGTTATTAGTAAGAATACAACCATGATGATTCAGGCTAGGTTAGCCAGTTTATCATACAGCAGATGTATTTAGGGCCTTTCATACATTCCAGAACATTGGCCAAAACTCACAATACTTAAAAAAGGGCAGACAAGTCATTGTCGGCCCGTGTAACTACCACTGGGCCGTGTAGCTACCACATAATTTGGTGTGGTACTGACAACAATCTAGATTTAAAGCATGAAGTGACGATTCTATCGGTGAGCATTTAATTATTTTTATTGTGTTATTTAATTTATTTATGTACAATAAAACACTTTTTGTTACCTTCAATGATTTTAAACTGAGTTGGTACAAATAAAATATTGAGTGGCAATTGTTGATTGGAATAACTGTTAATTTATTAAAAATAACTGAATTGACAGATGGATTAAAAATGAAAATTTATTTACATTGAAGATAAAATATTTGCTATCTCCACACTTACTGATATATTGAATCAACTCACCTTGATAGAAATTGCTAAATTTAAGTGATTCCAAAAAACTATTCAAAACATGTAAACAACATTTTCTACTTTTACTTTACCTGCAATCAGAATTGACAAAGTGACCAGTTAATAAAAAGAGAAGATAACTTCACAAAGGGTATCCAGACATTGGGCATAATATCAAAGGACTCATTGGCCGATAAGATAGTTGAAAATCTCAACCAATTTTTAACAGATGAAAATCGCTAATATGTCAAAGTCAGATAATATCACTCACTTGGGGTCCAAGTTCTGAAAGTAATTCCTGAGATTCTGAATACTGTCCGAGTCTGAGTCATTCACTACATACTCATCACATTTATAGCTGCAGAAGGCATAGTATACACAGTATATAATAACACAGTATAACACAGATACATGTATATGATGCATACGATATAAATGATATACACGGTGCACACACAATGTCCATGGACATCTCCTACATGCAATATCATTACACCAAACATTTACTAAATATAAAGCTTCTGTGTTGGTACAGAAAATGCATCTAAGGATGGGTATAATAACATGTCTGTACAGGGGGTACACTGTGGGTGTAGGCCTATATAAGTATAAGTAGGTATACTGACCAGTAGACGGCGTAAGTAGATATATCCAGGCAAACACTGTGCTGAGTCTTCTGCTCATAGTGAGCCTTCATATGGGCCTTGGCATAACGGCCACAGGCAACCTCGCCACACAGGCAGCAGCACCACAACGAGTTATTGACTTCACATCCTGGAACATAGCTAGATATCAGACATTTCACCAGGTAGATTTATAGCGAGTAGAAACAGTCAACTCATTCCCTCTAATGATACTGTGGTCCGTTAAAGCTCACCTTTAACCTGACATGCAAACTTGGGTGGTAAGTCCCCATTTTCTTTGGAACTCTCAGTTGCGGAGGTCAATGAAGATCTTGACCTGCGTGAATTTCTGCACCCGACTGGATGAGAAACCTTAGCAGCTGCTGGCAGGTGAGGACACTCCATAGCACCTGTTAACAGTAAGATAGGCCCGACATTTGACGAGTCATATACATGTAAATATTCACACGCTTATATACTGGTTGTCTAAATCATATCACAGTACAAACACTCGACTAAGAATCTTGTAGCCTAACCTAATCTATTAGTCCTATCCTACTGTTTATTATAACTATTTAAACTTTAAAGTATCATGCTATATTTTTATCAAATGTCATTATATAAAAATTATAGGCCAATATGAATATGAAATGTATAGACATGCATATGTAGATACATGTATTAATATAATTATAGTAGCTGAGGTACTGAAATACTAGTTTTCACTTATAGGCCTACTTATTCAGTCTACACAACTACTTCGTGCGTGTGCACTTTTCAGGACTGACTGACAAGCAGACAGACAGATAGCAGAGTGCGTCTCAATGCTACCCTGAAGCCCATGTCGTGATCATAACCCTCTAGTTGTATTTAAAGCAATCATGGACCCTATAGGCTATAATAATAAATAACTATTACTATTACAAGTACTACTATTAATTATAAATGAAAAATAATAATAATAAATAAAAAATAATAATAATACATTATCAATTAACAATAAAAAAAACAATCACAATGATTATCTATGACATGATTATCATGATTTGCTTTCACTTTAACTTTTGCCTAATAATAAAAATATAAGTTATAACCACCATGATTATTATTATTATAAAACAAAAATAATGATTTAGACTTATATAAATATCATATTTAGTTAGTAGTGACTAACTACATGTAAATTCAATAATAAAATTCTGAGGTGAATTCTTTCTTTTATAAAAATAAAAAATTAATTAACTTCAACTTACTTTAACTTTAATAAAAAAATAAAATAAAAAGCTGACATTTTTATTTAAAAAATCATGATGCTTTCATGTACAATTATGATGTCCTAAATACTTAGTTTCTCTACATTTGTTGGAATTATTAACACAATCCACGGTTCTGAATATAAAAGCAGTAAGTTTGGTTGGCCCCAAGTCAAAAGCAAGGAGCCTCCTAAACAACCTTGACTTCGAAAATGAAAGGTACTTGGATTGCTACGCAGTTGAAATCGAAAGCGGTACTATCATTTTGCTGTGCGCTCAGGTTAAGTTTAGACATTGAAATGGTATTGAAAAAATTAACTTCTAATCTATGTACTAAGTTTAAAGTGATTTGAATAACAACTAACAAGTTTCGCAGTTGCAACAGCAATTTATTGTAATTAAAACACTGAGCGGAGTTGAGTTCCCGTTGCCACTTCACTTGGATTCCATTTCAAAATTAGAAATTGCCTGCTCCATATTATAAAATATTGATACTGTATAAAGAGTTATCCTCTCAGTGTTCTTGGGATAAAGAGAAGACAACAACATAGTCTGTGAAAATTTGGTCGTATTATAATATGTTGTAGTGAACTGTGAATCCAGTGAATGGAATGTCTATATATTGTATTGCATAATTGATTACTAAATCACTGAAATGGCATGTAATGTACTGCACGCACTTATCTAAATCCTGCTTGTAATTGTATATAATACATGTACGTATTTTTGTGTTTATAATTATTATTCCTAACTTGAGAATTTATTTTCAACTGTAGTCAACTACTGGCCGAGAGCTGATGTGCATTCATGCATTAATTAAATTTGTAGCTGTTTACATAGGTCACAATCCTCCACCCAACTTGTTAGGACCACCTTTTATGTTGGACCCAACGGGTGTTTGTATTATGTCCTAGTCGTCCTTCTCAAGAAGATGTACAAGGTCTGAAGTTCTTCATGGAATAAATAATTAATTGTATGCCGATGGTCCATGTCTCTGATTCTGGGTGGCGCCAGTTTTATCTAAAAGACGCAGCAATTTTTTCCTTCAGTTCAGGTGAAGTTTGGATTACAGTACAGCTACTTCTGTCTTCTTATATGCGCTGCATCATTGACAGAAAGTTATAGGACTACCTAGGGGTCTCCCTATCATCTAGTTCCATTGGTGGAACTGAATACCTAACCAGTGTAGTCAAGAATAACTTATACAAACTCAGACCTGGAAACAAGAGTTGGTCTTGGCCCTATGCATGAACAATAATGTACATGATTATTCACAATTCATTTCAGTGCATGTGTGCTACCCGCGGTCAAACATAACATCCTCTCAGGGTTTTTAGGATAAAGAGAAGACTTGGTCTATATATATAATATTATAATATACATGTATTATACTGTACATACATATACATGTATGTTATACTGTACATAAATATACATGTATTATACTGTATATAATATACATGTATTATACTGTATATGATATACATGTACATGTATATGAATGAACAATCTCTTGAGATGAAGGTGGGTATAAATAAATTGGCCACCAGGTCACCGACAGATACACACAGAATTATCTTATAATCCCCTTGCAGTCTATCATTAGAACTATGAAATATATAAGAACCTGATGCCTTAGTGCCCTACCAAATATGTAAACTACCTACAAAGCTCTTCATTGGTTTAAATGTTTGAGTTATTGCCGCAAGGAACGAAAGCTACAGAAATGTGTTATAAAACAATATTGATAACAATGTATCACATGTCTGTTACATGTCCAATGAATAGCGTGTAAATTGACAGATGTCCTAGCTATATCTTGCATAGGACAAAACAAAATCAAGAAAACTTTCTAGACAGTAGTAGGGATCAGATTAACAGCGTATAGCAAATATGTTTCATGTCTTGCTAGTTGTAATTAGTTTGAGTTCCACAGTCTATTGTAATCAAACGACTGTGTTAGTACCATCAAATACTAGTAGAGAGAATGTGGGTCTACTAATCATACCAGGAGCCCAGATTGGTGCGAACCAGTACATACCATTAGGTAAGTATCTTTATCATCTGTATCCAGTGTTCTAATACCACAATGCCTTCACAATCATGCGCTGTTTTGAGTGTTTGGTCATAAACTACACAGTTGATGAGTTTCTTTTGCCCTCAACCACACAATATATATATGGCAATCTGTAGGCAGCCGTATTCAGGAGGACAGCGAAACACATTCAATATGGCTCGCTACCGTTGGTGATTGGATAGGCAACTTAGTAAATCCACTTCAGATGGATGAATTAGTAAAAGACGCTATTACTGAGATGAAGAAGGTTGGGCTGTCGGAGAATGCACCCATATTCCTGGCAGCTCATAGCTTAGGAGGCGAGTCTAGACTAATATTTATCAGTAGACATGGCATTTGGTTTGTTCCTGTTGTATAGGTGTACATGTATCACATATATATCCTTGTCTCTATCTATCCAGATACACCAAACAGCACTTGGTGTATGTGTGTGTATGCCCTACATACAGTATTATTAGAAACTGCCTGATGACTAACAAGGTTCATGTATAATAGGAGTATTCTTGGACATGTATATACGAGAGAATAAAACTCAAGTGGCTGGAGTGATATTATATGGTTCATACATTAGCAAGTCCATTAAGCTAGCGGACTACCCAGTACCTGTGATAACAATGGCAGGAGACCAGGATGGAATGTGCAGAATGACCAGAATCTTCAAAGATTTTGGGTTAGATTATATTTTTGTGTGTGGGTAGAGTTACACTGTGGAGTGCATACCTGTCAAGTGTCTCCAATAAGTTGGGAGTATATTCACCATTTGGATGAGTGGTGTGCAATTCAATTGGAATACCACCATCTGAGTTTATATTAGGAGAGTAACCTCACTCCTACTGAATGGGGAGACTTGACAGGTAAGGTAAAGAGAAAGGATAGACTAAAACAACATACAACACAGGTAACACTTAGTTTATTTGTGGTCTATTCAAGGTGTACATTATTTTTGTTTTACAATGTACAACTAGTGGGCCACTTCTTAAGAAATGCCCTTATTCATTTATATACGCATGTTGGGCCTACATGTGGACACGAGCCATATCCCAGGAACAATTGTTTTTAATGAAGAAGGATTACAGTCCATGAAATAGGACCTTCCAAGTAGTTTATTTTACTAAACACTTTGAATTTGTAAAATATCAACTGCTCTTAGATACATCATGTAGAATTTTATGGTATGTATATTGCACTTGAGCTGTGGTTGTTGTTTTTATCATAGTCAACTACAAGCCTACACCCCAAGAACCCCTGTGGTTGTTGTACCCGGAGTTAACCACAGTCAGATAGCTTCTGGTACAATGCCTCAGCTGGTTCAAACCAACGATCTCATTGCCGATAAAACGGAAAAGGAAGCTCATACTCTACTTGCCGAAATCACCAACTCATTCATAGTACTGAATGGGCCCAAGATAGGAAATGAGGTCGCCATAAAGAGTGCAAACAGTACACTAGAGGGTCTCTTTAATAATACAGCAGATGTTGCAAGGGTTAGTATGTTGGTAAAAGTGTGCAGGAGTAGACAACTCTAAACATTCTACACTACCATACTATAAAGTATAGTCACACCTATATTGTGTTAATGCTCATAACATGAAGTTCTCCCACAACTTACATGTAGCTCAAATTGTTACAACTTTCCACAATAACCACTGGGACATTTTAGGGTTAAATTAAAAGACTGACTTTTGCAGTAACAATCAGCACCCAATCATGTTAATCAACGGCACTGAAGGCAACCAATGAGATGACAACTCCAAGTTTTGTATGAATGGTTAGTTGTGGAAAGGTCATTGTTTTCATATTATTGGAGACTTGAGCAATTTCTTTCATTAATCAACTTACTACAATGGTGTCAAATAATAAATATTAACTGGTGTTGCAGTATGATTTTAATTATTGTTTTTAGCCATTTCTGGAAACATTGGAGATGGATGGCCAAGGTCTTGGCACATGGGCTCACTGGACATCTACTGTTCTCTCTAGTGTTATAAGTACTGCCACAAATGTAACTATCCAATTTCATGTTTTATAGTTTACTGTAAATAATAATATGTCACAGCTCATCCGCAATGTTCGCACCATGGCTGTATGTCTCAATAATGTCAACATTTTCCTGCTGGCTTCAAAAGTACTGCCTTGTTCGTATATAACATTGTCTAAGCAAGTTATGGAACTAAAAGACTGTAAAAGTTATTGGAACCACATTTTAGTATTTTCATGAAATCAACAACTTATCCACTTTCTTCTTAATAAAATGAATAACAAGTATTGTTAGATAGGAGAATACATCTGTCATATCATCCATTTGTTACCTGGTTATGGTACTGGGTACTGGGCTATGGTACTGGGCCATGGTACTGGGCTATGGTACACTGGTCTCTGATACTAGTTTATAGTACTGATTTAGATGTATGTTCCTGGTTTTGGTTTATGATATTCGTTTAGGTGAATGGATATGGGGTAGAAGTTGATGATCTCACTTTCATAGCTCAAGACCCACAAGTCACATTTCACAATGAAACTACCATTAACTTCACTGTTCCTATACACAATGATCTTCCATTCAACCCCATGGACATATCACTATCTCAGCAGACACCTAACCAACAGCTGGTCAAATCTCTAGCCCATCACAAGTTTGTACAGTATTTACCAAATGCAACCTTCTCCAAACAAGTACGACACTGCAATGACTCAAATCTAGTAAGTATGAGAGCAAAAGGAATATAAAACATAATAAAGTTTGTATTACTCAACTACTACCAGACCCAGACTTAGAATAAACATATTATATAATATTTATATTCATGGCAGCGGAGATCTGTGGCATAATAAATGTAGCCTATGACGTCCACTATGGCTCATGACAAGTTTCTATTAGGTGCTACATTATTTTTCATAGGCTATTCCATTGACAGATAAAACATGGCTTCTATCGACAGGCTAAGTAAGATATACTAGCATACCTATAGTGTATGTTATGAACAGCTGAGACTTCAACATTAACACAATAGTGTGCCCTGTAAAATACATGAATGCTAACTACCAGAGCCAGTGCGCTAACTAATGTTCCTATTTTATTTCCAGGCAGGAGCATTCTTTATGGAGCTAAGTTTACCCATAGATTACATGAATCGTTACGAATCAAAGGGAAGACAACTCAAGTTTAACCCAGACAAGGTTATGGACAGTGAGGAGGCATGGTTAGTTACCGATGTACACTGGGACTACAGTAAAGAAGGGGTGGCATATGTTACCTCCCCATCCTACAGTGACAATAATGTGGTCCTATGCAAAGTTATTACTGGCTCAAGATTTTTTGAATGGATGTTAATTGATTCATTTAAGAAGAGTTACTAGCTACTAGTTATAATATTATATGCACACTGTATATGTACACTGTATATGTACACTGTATATGTACACTGTATATGTACACTGTATATGTACACTGTATATGTACACTGTATATGTACACTGTATATGTACACTGTATATGTACACTGTATATGTACACTGTATATGTACACTGTATATGTACACTGTACATGTGATCAGGTTAGTACAATAAAGTATCATCCCACCAACTCGTATAATTTTACTCGTGCCATGTGAGCATTGGAGGGTTTACCAAAGTTTCCTCTGGTGACCTGCAGTGGCAGGTTCTTCCCGCTAAGATATATTTTATTACACATGTCCTTGACATTGATCCCCTTCTTAGAGAGTTGTGACTTGAACATACTGTAACTCAGACCGGTCATGAACGCATCCACTCCGGCTCTATGGCTGTTCTCTATAGGGTTAAGTTTAGGCCTATTTCCACCAGGTTTATCAGCCACAACTGAGGACACATGCTCTTTACACTCTGCAATGTCGGGGTTGACCTGAGAGAATGGGTTAGCAATGCCGTCATAAGAGCTTTCACTAACCGACTGATTTCCACTGTTATTCAAATTCTCAAGTTTCAACCTTTTCTTTCGTTCCTTTTCCTTTAATCGACGTTTCCTGTTTTTAAGAATGGCACCTTTGAGTTTCTCAGAGTTGACAATGTGAGAGACGTTATGTGACTCAGTGCAATCGTCTGCTTTAGAACACCAGCCGTGCGCCTAAAACACATCAGGACAGTACAATACAGCACAATGTAAGATTGTCAATCCATGATTGGTGGGTTTTAGGTGACAACGGGTAGCGTGGATTGTTATTGGCAAATCTGTTGTGGCCAAATTGTTGCTATGTGTTATAAACGTAAATAAACAAATGTAATTTCAAGCACTCACAACATGCTTATTGGTGCATATGGCTCCATCCAGCGTACTCCACGCTATTAATAATAAAACACACTAGAATGGAACATAACACAGGCAATGAAAATATATTGTGTTTGTGATCCATTCCATGCACCACCGTATGATATGGGTGTTGTGTAACGTTTTTATCAAATCAAATTACTCCAAATATTGTGGATGTACATGTACAGTTACACTCATATATACAATGTATTATGCAATGTATGTGTAGATAGGCATACATACAGCATACTGCTGACACACTGGCTGCGTTGATGTGCAGGTGCTAGGTGATTCTATAGTAACATGGTAAACGTCATCTGACAGCGGAGGCTGTACTGATTGCACCTCTACCTTTTCTCTCTCCTTACCATTCCATTCTAAACTGTCAAACATAATACTTGTTATATAGATGCTGGGACAAGCTGGAACAAGAACAGACTAAACAATGGACCAAAGTAGCGCTTAGATAAAAAGTAGGTACATGTAATGACAGACTTACCAGGCTCTGAAAACATACTGGAGATAGCTAGCCTTCAGTCTGATGTGATACTCTGCTATATACTTGGTATCATACACACCAAGGGGAAATAAATCCTCTATATCGGCTAGGAATGTGGAGAGTTTAGTCGGTAGAGGTAGATACAGGTTACTATATAGGAAGACTAGATCCACAAGGCCGTTGTGTAGAACCAGAGGTCTTTTAGCAGCAGACAGCAGGTCAAACAGCTTATTCAGTGACACATCCTCTCCTGCCTGCATAGAGTATAGAGTATAGTAAGTGTGAGTACATGTTATGCAGTAGAGTATAGTAAATGAGAGTACATGTTATGCAGTAGCCTAGTCGTAGTGCACAGTATCTACACGACTTCTGTACTGACAGCACTTCTGTACTGACAGCACTTCTGTACTGACAGCACTTCTGTACGGACAGCACTTCTGTACGGACAGCACTTCTGTACGGACAGCACTTCTGTACGGACAGCACTTCTGTACGGACAGCACTTCTGTACTGACAGCACTTCTGTACTGACAGCACTTCTGTACTGACAGCACTTCTGTACTGACAGCACTTCTGTACTGACAGCACTTCTGTACGGACAGCACTTCTGTACGGACAGCACTTCTGTACGGACAGCACTTCTGTACGGACAGCACTTCTGTACTGACAGCACTTCTGTACTGACAGCACTTCTGTACTGACAGCACTTCTGTACTGACAGCACTTCTGTACTGACAGCACTTCTGTACGGACAGCACTTCTGTACGGACAGCACTTCTGTACGGACAGCACTTCTGCACTGACAGCACTTCTGCACTGACAGCACTTCTGCACTGACAGCACTTCTGCACTGACAGCACTTCTGCACTGACAGCACTTCTGCACTGACAGCACTTCTGCACTGACAGCACTTCTGCACTGACAGCACTTCTGCACTGACAGCACTTCTGTACTGACAGCACTCCTGTACTGACTGCACTTCTGTACTGACAGCACTTCTGTATGCTAGTTATTTATTAAACAAACAGTAGAATACTTTTGGTTATCATGGTACGCATTTGTTGGTGCTACGTCGCCTACCTTACTATTCAAAGAGCCTTTAATATACGGTAAGCCCACAGTGTATTGTTTATTAAAATCAAATCCGTGTCTCCTTAGGAACTTGAGGGCCTCAGGCTCAACAATGTATGGCTGAGAACAGAGGGCTAAGAGATTATAAGTCTGCACACAGTAGCCATTGTGGTTACCAGCTGTATCCTATTAGGGAACATAATATATATGTATATAATATATAAACATAGGAATAGTTGGATATCAACCAGTAGCACATCAGCGTTCTACCTTTGAGTTAGTATTCCAATTCTGGTAACCCAGTGTGAACAAAAACACACTTCTTTTCAGTTGTATTGTGATATTATGGTTGACTTTTTAGAGTTGTCTACCCTATAATAATAACTAATAAAGAGAAGAAAACTCTATAACTACATGACAAGTTGGACCACTACTGTACATGTATGTTCTATTAGTGATACTATTACAGTAGGTAGAGAGGGCTACTTTGTATAGTAAACAGACCTGGGGCTGAGCAGAAGATTTGAAGAGAGATAATCCTACAGATATGATGGATCGAGTATTAGCTGCATCACCTATACCTCTATACCTTTCCTCTAGGCACCTAAGGTAAAGTATATACTATAATAATTATATACATTCACACAGGTAGAGGTACACAATGTAGACACATTGCATGTTTGATGAAGAGCCTTATAATACTGGTACATGACCTACTCCTTCCTGTCTATTAAAACTAGTTTATTACATGTAGGTACTGCTGCTTTTACTTAACCAATCATGTGCACTCCACCTCCGTAAAACAACTCTACTAACTACTATACCTACAATACTAACCACTCCACCTACAATACTAACCACTCCACCTACAATACTAACCACTCTACCTACAATACTAACCACTCCACCTACAATACTAACCACTCTACCTACAATACTAACCACTCTACCTACAATACTAACCACTCCACCTACAATACTAACAACCGTATCTACAACACTGGCCACTCTACCTACAATACTAACCACTCTACCTACAATACTAACCACTCTACCTACAATACTAACCACTCTACCTACAATACTAACCACTCTACCTACAATACTAACCACTCTACCTACAATACTAACCACTCTACCTACAATACTAACCACTCTACCTACAATACTAACCACTCTACCTACAATACTAACCACTCCACCTACAACACTGACCACTCCACCTACAATACTAACCACTCTACCTACAATACTAACCACTCTACCTACAATACTAACCACTCTACCTACAATACTAACCACTCTACCTACAATACTAACCACTCTACCTACAATACTAACCACTCTACCTACAATACTAACCACTCTACCTACAATACTAACCACTCTACCTGCTTAACACAATAAATAACTTACTTACTGGAGAGCTTCTTTCTGTCACCTAGTCCACTTAACTCCTGAAAAGCAGAAGTTAATATGTATCTGTGATTGCACTGTAGATCTATATAATCTGTAGATAGGCTACATACAGGTAGATACACTGTGTGTTTACAAATGTATATACATTGTATGTGGGTATAGAGGTAGAGATACAGGTGCATATGAAGATTTATGTACATGTAACATGATAAGAGTTACATCAAAGGTCTAAAAATTATACAGCACAAGCATTTAGAAAGTGTACCCACCAAATCTAGTGCTATGAAGTCAGCAGTTTCAATTGCAAGTTTGATAGATGGCCACACATACACCGCATTGTTAGTATGCACATCCAGAACTGGAAACGCCTCCATTAGTTTCTCTTAGATGCCCGTCTCCAATCTCTGAATAAAATTTTATGGTATAAATTAGTGCTAAGCAAGGATATGGTATGAATTAGTGCTGGGCAAGGATATTTGGTTGGCTAATGAGGTTCCAGATTTGTGAGATTTTGTTCAGGTTTTCCAGGTAATGGTTATTCATGTAGTACCCTTGTGTTTGTAAAGATGGGTCAGTTCTAGAGGACAATTATGAGTACTTCTTAAGTAATTGTCCTTTCCTTGAAATTCAATGCAGAAGAAACACTTTAGAATCTAAATAAACCCACAAATGGTTGGTAAAATCAGCAGAGTTCTCTGCTACAACCCATGCAATGTAGGCCTATTATATGTAATGACAGAGTGTGCAGTGACACCCTGCTGATGCAAAAAATTAGATTAATCCTCAACTGATTTACCGGATACAAAATTTTAGGATAGAAAGGAACAAGCTGTTTTCCACGAACACTCTTATTCGAACTTATTCATAGTAATCACACTGGACCACCCTAGAGGGAAGAAGGGGTGTGCCGCATATAGTTGAAGGGTTGGACAATCTGTGGACAGTCGTCTCACTAAATTGAGTAACAGACAGGCTATATTGGCTGAACAGGGCTGCCTAGCATGTCTGTGTGGAGATTGTGATTACTGACCGCACTGTCCAATCTTTATATTCATTTTTTGTTTTCCTCCCCTACTGATCGGGGGAGTCCCATTGCCTGGGACTGAGTCTATATACTATATCAGCAGTATCTGTTTTGCTTGTCGGATTCCATGCAGCGCCGGCGTACTCATGGTGTGCCAGACACAGAGCTCGTGCGAAAAGTGGCAGACAGTTGACGAGTTTTGGATCAGGTGAGTCGCGACCATTAAAGTGAGTGGTTTGTTGATAGAGCCTATTCCTATCATAGGAGGCTGACAGTGAAAGATGGTGCTAATTAATTCAATCCAATTCGATTGAAGATAGCAATTAAGATTAAAAACAAGTAAATTGAAAGTTCATTCAAAATTTTATCAACTTTTTACTGGTAGTATAAACTATAATCAACTATTATTATAATTATCATATAACAAAAGACGAAACGGTCTACGGTCTACTGTTTACGGTACAGTCTGCGGTTAACGGTCTGCGGTTAACGGTCTGCCAACCTCCAATCAGATTTGGGGTCGAAAATTGGGACGATTTGTATATGTTGCAATGCTGCCGGTCAGTATCTCAGCTCCGGGTAGTGCTAGGACCTTGGGACTGGGTCCCCAGGTATTGCTGCCGGGGTGGGTCCCTAGCCTTAGGCCCTCAGATCCAACCTAGGGTGGAGTGGGTACACAACCCACTCGCTGAATAAGTGTTGGAACTTGGGCTATGCTGGCAGCGAAGATTCTCCTGGACTCTTGATTTATATGTTACAATGCTGCCAGAGGTCTGGTGGCAGAGGCATCATTACATGCGAGCGAAGCGAGCAATTAATGCAGTGAGACTTGTTAAAAATAAATCAGTGAAAAACAAACAATTATTACATAACATTTTTTAATCATTTCATTTATAATTAAAATGCAACCAAAAGTCATCAGCTGATCATGGAGTTATCTTTAGTTTTGAAGGAATAGCACGCTGTTGAATTTTGATAAGCATAAAGGGACTTCAGTGGTATGGTGTGTCATGTTTTACAGCGTATTGGTTTGAATGCATATGCATAGCGACGTATTCGTCGGTTTCTCACCATTTGATTTTCATTATTCGATAATCATAATATCATTATGCTTATTATATATTCATCATCATAATCAATTTTCCTTTCGTTCTTTGCGCGCGTGCATATCGCAATTATCTATTTTATAAAATAAGTATAATCAATAATGAAAAATATGCTATAAGCCTCCAACTAGAAGCTAGAACCCAAACTGACACCCGCATCATTGTCTAGCTTGCTCTACACAACGATGGTTCACACTGAACCAGACCTCTTGAGGTTGATTGATTCCTTCGAAGTTGTTTACCCTACACAAAAGTTTCCCACAGCGAAATCCTTACGAATCATTTGTTCATGTTACATATATCCTGCGTTCCATGAGCTAGTTTGTTGTTTACGCTCATTTGTTTGTAACGGACACACACAACATTAAATCGCATGCTAAAGTTGTAATGCCTCGGTCACATATATCTGCAGGACCCTGAAACCTGGTCCTGGATCTAGTGGGTGCGATCCACTAAGTCCAGGACTAGTTTCCTGAATCCGTAGTTTGCCATGCTCACGTGCCAAGTACAAGGATAGTCATGTAAAATAATGTTATTGTAAAAATATGTGTAATATATGACAACCTATTATAACTCTGATATTTTACATCACTCAAGGATGACTGGGGAAGCTAACCATAATTATGAAGATTTCAGACAAGCACAGTTATACAAGCATGTACCAATACTAACTAATTAATTTATTAAAATATTTCTATACAAATAACAATACTATTACTATCCTATGTCTAGGCCTATTAGGCTACTATACTAACTATACTACTAATAATCATAATGTCCTAATACTTATACTTTCCTATACTATGCTTAATTAATGCTAATATTTTTCTTTGATAAGATAACTTTTATTTTGATTTTTCTAATCTAAAACCTGCTTAAGACTGGAATTATATTTTGATCTTAGATTCAATCCACAGCTCAAGGCTGGTTGTGAATTCAGTCCAGCATAGATAATAATAATTATTAATTATATATATTATATTATAATTCCAGTCTTAAGCACCTGACCTTTGGATTAAAACCCATCATTATTATGATTATGATTATATTATTATTTATACTATTTTATTTTGTATTTAGGCCATAGGCCTAATTATAAAATAATTGATAAAATATAAATATAATTTATGATTTGATAATAATTATTATTATTAAATATTTTTATATTTATATTTTATTATTTTTATATTGTTTATTATTAATATTATAATTATTGTATAAATTATTATTTATAGGCCTACATATAAGTGCAAGTGACTACAAAGTGGAGTTGATCAGGAAAAATGTAACAAAACTTCATTTGATTGTTAAAGCAAGGTTATTAGAAAGCAAGCAAGGTGTAGGCTACATACATTGTGTACAAATTATGTAGAATGTATATACATTTTACTTGCTTTCTAATAACTTCGTTTTAACAAATAATAAGATTCAATATTCACGTTGACTTATATTGAGATATTAAAGTTGTGTCCGACTGGGTAACTGAGGCGCCTAACATCAAGGGGAAAGTCCAATTGAACACAGGGAGAAAAGTGTGACAACAACCCCCCTTCCCGTAGTAGCCGTTGAGGTCTGAGTTTGGCAAGACTCTGGGCTAGCCGAAGTGGTCTCTGCAAAGCTGTGGGGAATGGTTGGTCCTGGTAGCAGTAGTGTGACTACATGGGAAGACCCAATGCCATAGGAAATTGCCTGATACCTTGCTGTTCGCTGTATCATTCAGTACAGTAAGATTGCTTTATTGAACAGAAGCCTACAGACAACTGAAGCAAGAAATTGTGCTCCTTATAATTATGTGAATAACGCTACAGTTTAGTAGTTTATTTCTCAGTGATCAGCGTTATTACTATAAGAGATTTGCTCTGTTTCCTCTATGTTTCATTTAGGAAACATTGTTTTCATGTATTTTATTTGTGTATTATTACACTGTATGATGTACATGTAGGTCTACATAATATGCAAGTCCGTACCACACTATAACAATTATTTAGTCACTACACTAATGTCTTTATAGTATTTTATATAAGTCCATGTAAGCCTACATGTATTTAAAACAATTAAATTATATGTAGGCCTAATATAGAATTGTACAAGTACTTGTCTTTATTCACTTTATACCCATTTACAGGATGCAATATGTGGGACGGTAAGAGAGTGAAGATTGATAAGGAGAACTACTTTTGCATGGCTCATGGTTTAAAGTTTTTAGACTACCGACATGGACAAGATCACCATTTAAGATCTAAGGCTACCTACCAAAAGAAGAAAGTATGTATGTTGCATATTTTTTAAAAGTTTTTTCAAACTTCAAAACTGTTGGTAGATTTATATTGTTACTAACTTGTTATTTAAACGTAGCTGCAAAAAGCTATAAATATTAGAATTTTAATACTCAGATTTCCATAAGGTGAAAGTGCGAGACAGAATTTTAATCACTCGGTTCACATAACTTTGTTATAATATTATGTTGATGTGTTTAAAATTGACTTCCTTTTATTTATTCTGCAAATGCAGGAGTTGCAGAAGGATGATCACGCAGTAGTCAGGCAGAGGCAGCTTCTACAACCATCAATCAAAGCCGGGTGCCCAGCGAGAACCAAACTACTTCGATTTACAGATTTTGAGGTATGTAGAATTAAACTGCAGATTTGGTAATGTTAGAGGCACTAGTTGCATAGCTGTGTAGGAGGTGAGTTTTGTGAACGTGAGTTTTGTGTCTACAATGGTATGTATTATAAGGAACAGCATTCAACTCTTTTTTTACCAATGTGATGTTGTTGGAAATGAGCAAACTATTACCATCCTGGTCATCTCTTGAAGATAAATATCAACAATGGCATTGAGTGGATGAATAGAGTGAAAAACTTCTTGGGTGGCAGAACGACGAACAAACTGTCCATTCTTATACAGAAGGTAAGTGCTACATCTGTAGATTGCCTGTACTTGCACTGTATATTTTGTTACTGGATACACTGTCTAGCACACAAACAAAGATATTTGTAAAATGTTCTTGTGGACTTCATTTTATGTTTTATGATATCAGGTTGAACCTCTTTGCTCAATTTCCAAAATATTAATATATTATGCAATGCATAATATAATATGTTCTCATTTGCTCGTTGTTTTCTTGGATGGTGGGTAGCGTTTATGTTCTGTATGCTTTTTTTTTAAATGCCTCTAAAAACAGATATGTACGCTGCACTCGTTTCTTGCATTAGATTTTCATCATTCTAAAATCAAACCAACCATGATTAATCTTACAGATATGCACAGCTGAACATTACAATATCTTCACTTTCTCGATCTTATGATCCCAAGATTTCCAAGTTCCTCCAAGACCGACTACCAGCGTTGATGAAGAGGTGCTTAGATAACATTGAGTACAACTGGAGATTCAGCCAGTGAGTTTAAAATAAGAATATCAGGTCAGAATGCAGTGACTCTAGATATGCATGTTCCCTATTGCCCTTGTTTTTCATAGCATGTTTTCAGGGATGCATCTTTGTAATTATGAGGTTCTCAATGCATATTTAGACTCACAGTGGAACAAAATAACTCTGGACTTCCTGTACCACTACCTGAAGATAACATCGATATGGGTGTCTCATAGTCCACGGACAATCATGTTTTACTATATAAAGATACATGTATTACCAAGGATCTGTCTCACAGAAAGGTTACACCAAGCTTGCTATCATATGTTCAGCAGAACCGGAAGATCACAAGCAGTGTATCTCAATTAATACCTCTCAACCAGACCTCGTCATTTCTCAATGATGACATTGTGCAAATCATCAAGAGGTATAAAGGGACTTTGTGCGGCAGAATGATCTGGTAGTCAATAAGGTGAGTGTAGAAATATAAATGTACTTCCTTTTAAATTATGTAGAAAACCTTGACCTGATTACCTCACCACCTCCCTTCAATCATCTGTGATATTTCAGGGAGTTGGACGTATGATGAATTTTAGCATATGGGTTGCTAATGGCTTTCTTCGCAATTCAATATTCCTTGTACATGTAAATATTAGGATGCTAATCAGTTCACTTGCTTCATGTAAACCAATGACCTTTGAACCTGCCAGTACCCGAGATATTCAATGTCAAAAATTACCTGCAAGATATTATTTTTATACCGTGATTATGATATACAGTAAATGAGTGAAAGTAATTTACATGTAACTGCTGACTACAATGAGCTTGCATATAGTGCTTTTCACTACCACATTCACAGTGTTACATGTATGTACATGTACAATAAATTCAAATATTTTGTACAGGGGGAAAAGCGGAAAGCAGTAAAGAGGCGACTATCTTCTATTTCAGTGTCTACGAAGTAGTGTAACTTCTTTCTCAAAGGCTGTGAGTCTAAACATACGAGTACATAGTACATTTGAGTGAATGGAGTAGCAAATGTAATTCAATACGACATGACACTGGACAATATTATTTTTGCTCTAAGGTCTCAGATTGAGGCATTTTCTTAGAACAGCTGATGAGTGTTTACTAACATAGTGCAACAATTGCTCTCTAAAATTGTGACCTGCTAAATTAACTTCTAGATTTTTTCACAATACTTTCTAAGTTGTACAGATGTTCTGCATTTGTTATCATTTATGAATATAAGATACGCTTGTTGATGTTTTCATACTTTATAATTGGCGTACATTCAAGCTATTTATTTTATTCTTCAATTTAATAAATTTACAGTTTTCATGTACCCATTTGAATTGTTTTTTATGGTTCAAGAGCAATAAAACTGAAGAATCTTTTTGGATTTGTGACCTCGATGAAATCACAAGACTGTTTTTGATGTTTTGTATTTTACCAAGAAGTTTATCAGTCGTTATATTTTCCTGTTTTAGTGTAGGTCGAAGCTATAATTATTACCTGATATAAACGATTACACTTTTTTGCAATCCGATGACTTGATGTTCAGAATCTGCAGGTTTTAATAAATTGTTTTACATCATCCACTATTTTGTTCTTGTTACTGAATAATAATCACAATGTACTGTGACTGGTAATGGTCAGTGCAGGTTAGATAATAATAAGGTGATAAAACTGGAGGGTACAACCTAGAAGTGAATTGCTGTAGACTATTATTCAGAATAAAAACTTCCACTTCCTGCTATTCCACTGCTTTGGTGAGTGTCTAATGCACAAAGCCAATCTGATGCTGTTTTATAATAATACACCTTGATAACATTGCAAAAATATAGCAAGGTAATAGTACCCCATCCTACATTTGAATATGGGAGTTGAAATACAAGTACAATAATATTATCAAGTGTTGCTTTTACACGTGTAGTATCCGAATAATAATATTATTATCTTCCAATAGGAAAAATGCGCTTTAGCCTTTTAAATAAGATTTACGTCACGCTGGTTCGATCAGTCGCACCTACCAGGTCTAGGACCAGGATCAGGTTTCAGGGTCCTGCAGATATATGAAACCATATTCATCAGCCACCGGTAAAGCAAAACACGATTTTGGGATAGCAATTATCGTTACAATCATAATAATTTCATTGATGTTTTGGTAAATTATAATAATTTTATTAGGCTCTCAATCACAATACTAACTTAAAAACCGTAGATAAGCTATGTCTCAGAGACAGAAATTTGGAATGAAATAACATTAACTTAATTAACATTTATTAATATTAAATATAATTAAATATATATTAAATATAAATATTCATATTACTGTCAACTTACTGTCAACTTACTGTCAACTTCTTCATCACACTGGACCGCCCTAGAGGGAAGAAGGGGTGTGCCGCATATGGTACATGGGTTGGTCAGTGGGTGGACAGTATTAAACTTATTATATAGGGTTTCTAACCCATTTTTACAAAATGACAATTTTATCATTTTTTTTACATGGATGGATAGAGTAACTTCTCAGCATCATTCTAATATATAATTTATGTATCTGCTATCAAATGTTTCCAAGTTATAAGGATTTAAAGAAGAGCTGTATTGCCTGCCCAGAGGTGGGGAAAACCGTACTTGGCTTAGTGTTGACAATAATTCCTACGGCGTCATGTCATGCGGTATGTTATTTACTAAGAGCTACTATACTTGCCAGCTATTGGCTACTTAGCAGTGCAGCAGAGCCACAATGCCAAGTAATGTACATGTACTTCACTACTAACTTGTATAATATATTGTACATAATATAGTAGTTTCATACCAGCCTACCAGTGCATAGTGATGCAGCCTACTAGTAATAGTAATGCAGCCTACTAGTAATAGTAATGCAGCCTACTAATGATAATAATACAGCCCAACACAGAAACAATTACATGGGGAATTAGGTTTTACAAGATCAAGACTCATAAAACTGAACTTGTACTTTCATGTTTTAGAACACAAACAGAGCAAATACATGAAGAGAGCGAGAGACACACGCAATGTAGATAATGGCTGGCAAAGTACACCATTACCCTTTAGCCAGCTGGCTTACATGTAGAACAGAAGACAGAAAAGAAGTGCGATTAATTAGTCAAACAATTGAAATCGTATTATACCTTATGATCTGTATAAAATATATATGTTTTTCATGCTTGCTACATAGTCATACATGTCACTATCGGCTTTGACCAGGAGGCAAACATTCTGACATAAAATGCTGCATCACCAGAACACAATAATCCTAATATCATATTATATATTCTATGCTGTACTATGCCTAAGTGTAGTCATAAACATGTTAAATCATACATAGAACTATAGAGCTGGAGAACATTACTTTTAATTACAACTATTTCTATTACGGATCAAAATTATCATACATGTATATATACAATTATTATTATTATATTATATACATTTACATGTATATACTCACTACTGTGAGGTAGGACTGTTCCCTAATATGTAATGTTAGATGTGTGTTACTTAAATATTCAAGAGTTCAAATGTAGAATCCAATCTAAACAAGGATCAATAACATAAATAACATTGTCATGCAGCTCATTATATAATATTGCATGTAAAACACTTTCATAATGCAATACTTGTTAGAATCAGTGTACAAGTAGAACAAAATATGATCTAATAGCTTGCAACTAAGCATGTGGGAAGATAACTCTATGCAATACTTGCTAGAATCAGTGTAGTACAAGTAAAACATAGTATGCATGTACATGTATTATGATACATTGCAGTTTACAACTAAGCATAATATGAGAAGATAACTCTATCCAAGAAATCACGTGTGCTCGCTACTGATTGGCTATATTGTCCAACGCGGCCATTTCATTGGATACAAAAATAAAAATGGTTGAGAATGATTTTTCATACAGCTTGGTTTTAATCTTTTTATTTTGAAAGATTTAAAAGCCATCCACTACAATAGAGTATATAATATAGGTAATTAGATATTTTTGCACATGATTAGATGTAAATTAAAACTTTTCTCATAGTTTAACATGGTTTTAACACCACATGAAAATGATGATTTTTAGAGAGGCTCCAGTGGCCTATCCTGCATAGTGATTGGTTAATTGACACTGGGAATGTAGCCTGTGGTCTGTGATCAATCTATACTACTTTATTTGGTGGTGATAAACTTAATAGATTTAAAGTTATTAAACTTTTTCACAAGCATGAGTGTGCGGAGAGTGTGCGGACTAAGGCTGTACACAAATAACACAGTTGTGCGAACGCGAATTTAGTCACGTGATATTCTTACGATTTGATTACCTATATTATAATGCAATAAATTGGCAGTGATAACGGAACAGGACTGTTTAGCCTGACTGGGTAGGGGTTGCGGTTGAAAACCGTCCAGCAGTTTCTTCTGGGCTGTATCCAATCCTCATATCTCTAATAGTTCTTGGTAAGAAGCTATTGAGGTATTTGTTGCTATTTGCTCCCACTGAACGGGGGAGTCCGATGGTCTGAGAACGAGTCTGCATTGTTCCCACAGTTTGATGCTCTAGCAGATCTTCATAGGCTGCACTTAGAGCGGGATGCTGTTCTTCCTTCCCGAGTATTCGCACGAGAAGCCCTACTCGGTGGTTCCTTCTTCTCTGGTCTAGTAGCCGTAGGCCAAGCTTTTCCATGGCCCTCTCAATGTCATCTCGTCCTCTGAGCTGGCTTATGAATCGAACAGCATGAGTCTGAACATTTTCAAGGTCAGTGATCTCCTTCTTACTCGTTGGATCCCATGCAGCGCTTGCATATTCCAGGTGTGGAAGACACAAGGCCTTATAGGCAATTAGACGCGCACGTTCGGGGGCCCAGTAGAGAGCTCGTTTAATCATTCCTAACTGCCTTTTGGCAACTAGTACCTTCTTGGATATGTGATTATCGAATCTGCAATCTGACTGTAGCGTTACACCGAGGTATCGAGTTGAGTCAACATGTTCTAGCTTTGATCCATTCAGCGTGTAGTCAGGGGTACTGGTAGTAGAGTTGAAGCTCATTATTTTACTTTTGGACGTGTTAAATGACATACCCCACTTTTCTGACCAGGCGCCTAGTGAGTCTAGGTTCCTCTGGAAGCTGTGGCAGTCATCGGCTGAGATTATCTCCTGGTAAACAAGTGTGTCATCTGCAAACAGGGCGCAAGAACAGTCTAGGCAGTCAGGGAGATCATTAATGAAGATGAGGAAAAGAACCGGTCCCAAGACCGATCCCTGTGGGACACCTGATGTGACAGCCAGTGAGCCAGAGGCGTTGCCCTGTAGTACTACTCGCTGTGTACGATTTGTTAGGAAGTCATGGATCCAGCTTAGCAGGTAGCCGTCTATGTCCGCAATTTCCGAGAGTTTTTCCATAAGTAGTGCGTGAGGGACTCGATCAAAGGCCTTTGTGAAGTCAAGGACAGCAGCATGTACAGTTTTGTGGTTGTCTATGGAGTGTAGAATGTCATGCATGGTTGCACATATTTGAGTTTCACAGGATAGCCCCCTTCTGAAGCCATGTTGTCTATTGTTTAGTTTTGTGTCAACTATCCCTAGTAGTTCTCTGAGGACAAGGTGTTCCAGAATCTTGCATGGAATGCTTGTCAGAGAAATCGGTCTGTAGTTACTGACACTGTCAGTTGTACCGCTTTTGTGAAGCGGTGACACATTTGCAGTCTTCCACTCAGAGGGGACTTTTCCAGTTTTAAAAGACACTTGAAAGATGCTTCTCAGGCACGCAGCAGTCTGTTCAATGTCTATACTTAGATCAGCTTTCCGTAACCCATCGGGCCCTGGGGCTTTACCAGGTTTTAATCCTTTAATCAACTTCATCACACCAGAGGTAGACACATCAGGAACGTCTGTGAATGATTGACTGTCTTGTGGTGTGAGCTGGTGGCTTGGGTTGAACTGCTTGTGGAAGTGGTTATTGAGCATATCTGCACACTCTTTAGGGTGAGAGGTGAGCTGTCCAGTAGGCATGACAAGTCTGATTTGTTTTCGTGAGCGAGTCGTGCCCTTCAGGTGTCTGTAGAATGGTTTGCTGTTGCCCTCCTGTAGTGGTTTGCAGACACGTGTTTCGATATATTCCCTCTTCATCTGCCTGAAAACTTTTTTTGTA
This sequence comes from Bugulina stolonifera, assembly GCA_935421135.1. NCBI lineage: Eukaryota > Metazoa > Bryozoa > Gymnolaemata > Cheilostomatida > Bugulidae > Bugulina > Bugulina stolonifera. Next base: position 27,166,922 of record OW285188.1, read on the forward strand.
GATCTGCGGTGGGCTGCTGCCATATGTTTGTCAAACTGGTCTTTGCTCTTCTTGTATTTGTTGTAAAGTTTTCTTTGTTTGTGGGCAAGTTTCTTGGCTTCCTTGTTGAACCACATGGGCTCGTTGTCCCTCATGTTGGCCCTTCTTTCCACAGTCGGGACGAAATCACTCACTGCCTGTCGGATGCCTTTCGAGAAAAACACCCACATTGTCTCAACGTCAACCATGGTTGCTAACTCGTGCTTCATCTTATCCATGACTTCTTGGAAGCGTTCCATATCTACTTTGTGGTATTGTCTGACTGTCTTGGAGGTCTTTGCAATCTGGGTGTCGGAGTCAGCAATGATGTCAACAGAGATGAATGCATGATCACTCAGACCAGGGAACACAACACTGTGACTAATTGCTTCCGGCGTTGTGGTACATATGAGATCTAGTGTATTCCCCTGAATGTGAGTTGGCTCAAACACCAGTTGGTGCATATTAGTTTCTGCAGGAATATCCAAGAAGCTCAGCTTGAGACCATGGTCTTGAGTGTGTGGCTTAGGGAGTCTCTGGTTCCAGTCTATACCCGGCATGTTCATATCTCCTACGAGAATAAGTCTGTCACTTGGGTATGTCTCTGCTAGTAGATTTAGTGATGATCTTAAAGTTGCCAAGTTTTTATCCATTGGCGGACGGTAGTAACACCCAACAATGCATCTTTTCACTCGAACAAATACTATTTCTGTGTTGTCTTCATTGGGTATGTCTAATATTGAGCTATCTAGTTTTTCATTTACTGCGATCAATACTCCACCGCCGTACAGCGTCCTGTCCTTTCTGTAGATTGCTTTGTTGTTGTAGTCAAATATCTGGTGGTTGTAGATGGTGGAGTCTATATGTGTTTCAGTCAGACATACTATGTCATAATCAAATGTTTCAGTAGACAATTCTTCGGTTTTCCCCTTTAGGGACCTTGTGTTCGCTAAAAATAGCTTTAGAACGTGGTTTGTTTGCGCAGGGACACAGGATTCACTGTCTTCCATTCCCCCTCGCCTGATTGGCGCTGGATCTTCTCATTCCTTATTCGGTACTGACCTTCTGCGTCGTTGCCTTTCATCTCCTTGATAGTCTGTCGCAGTTGGTACTGTTGGTCTCTGATTGCCTTGCTTTCATCAAGTTTACAGAAAATTCTCTCATTTCTCAGTGAGGCGTTAGCCCTCTTTAGGAATTCCCACTTTGTTGCTTCATCTGCAAACTCCAACTTGATTGGCCTAGGCCTGTCAGTATTCTTAGTGGTTAGTCGTATGGCCCTAACCGGGCCAGTAGTTCGTAGGAAACACTCCTTGCGCATAATCTCTTTTATTTGCTCATGGGCTGTTTTCTCTTTTTCCTCTGTAACGCCATACAATATAGCATTATTCTTTCTTAACTCTGCTTGAGAAATTTCCATTTGCTTATTGAAGAATTTGTTGGCACTCTCATTCATCTCCATTGCCGTTTTGGCACTTTCGGCATTCTGCTTTGCTGCTTCTGCATAACTTCTTTCCAGGTTGTCAAGCCTCTTCTCAGTTTCAACGTTACTAGTAGATATAGTAGTAGTAATAGTACTCATGAGGTCTTCAATATTCTGCAGCTTTTGATTCAATGTGGCACATTGGGAAAGGGCATTTAATTCAGTGGTGGAGTTGTCTCCCTTCCCACCCTTAACTGCACTCATCACTAGTTTAATGCAGGAATCACAGAACCACTGTACTCCTTTATCATCCATCTTGGTGATAGCTGTGACCTCTGCATTCTGTAGATTCTGGCATAAACCGTGAAACCATCCCTCACACATATCACATGCAATCCACTTAGAGTTGGTCTTTATCTGCTGGCCTCTATGATTTCCGGTGAAGCACTCTGCTTTTTTACAGCTTTTGCAATTAGCTTGTTCTGGTGGTCGCTTTTCAGCATCATCCTCTTGGGACTGTTGAATATGATCTTTGGAGCTGGGCATTTTTAGTGAGAGAAACCAAAAGTTGGGCTGTCCAGGGATTTTATTAAATTCCCTGAGGCAATATGACAGGATTAGATTCTATTCAAGCGGCACACCCTACCCTACTAGGGGGATAATTTTGAATTTAAGTAAAATTTTTTTTTTCACAAGTTCAAATTTTGGCGTCCACCATCACCGTCTATTGATATTAAGTTTAACCACACCATTAATGATTAACCATAACCATCCATACATAAAATAAAAATAAATATCTAAATTTATTTATGATTAATGATGTGATTAATTCAAAATTTAAATTAATGATAATGATTAACATGTGGAAAGCCGCTTGTGCAGGCCCCTGCTTGAGGGTAACAGCAAGCCATTCTACAAACATCTCAATGGGCAAAAACCAAAACAATGCATCTCACTGCTCAGCTCAGATGGTGTCATCACCGATGACCCTGCATCATGTTCTGAAATCCTTAACACTCATTTCCACAACCAGTTTAACAAAACACATACCCTCCGCAGTCAAAATCCATCAGCACATAATCCTAGCTATGGAGAAATAGAAGTGAATGGTGTGATAAAGCTTCTAAAGGGCGTCAAGTCTGGTAAAGCCCCAGGTCCAGATGGTTTGAAGAAGGAAGACATCACACTAGGTATAGAGCAGACTGCAGGTTGCTTATCCCTCATCTTCAACAGATCCCTCGAACATGGCAAACTGCCAACTGAATGGAAAACTGCCAACGTTACGCCCATCCATAAAAGTGGGAGTAAACAAAACGCCAACAACTATCGACCAATCTCTCTGACAAGCATCCCCTGCAAACTGCTCGAACATGTTGTACTCAGAAATCTTCTGGAGAAGATGGACATTTGGCTCCATAAAAGACAACATGGATTCAGAAAAGGGCTCTCGTGTGAAACTCAGATATGTGTCACCCTGCATGAGATCATGGGGGCGACTAACAAAAAGTCTAGTGTGCATGCAGCAGTTTTGGACCTGTCAAAAGCTTTTGATCGTGTGCCACACACACTACTAATGCAAAAACTGTCAGAGATTCCTGGTATGGAAAGTTACCTGCTGGACTGGATACATGATTTCTTATGCAACAGATCACAAACTGTGGTGCTGGATGGTGTGAGATCTGGCTCACTGCCAGTGACATCAGGAGTTCCGCAGGGCTCGATGCTGGGCCCTGTGTTGTTTCTGGTGTATATTAATGACCTCCCCAGCCATGTTGATTGCTCTGTTGGCCTCTTTGCTAATGATACCCTTATGTACCAAGATGTAAACAACACAACCGATGAGAGAAGATTTCAAACCAATCTTGAGTCACTGAACACCTGGGCTAAAACATGGGAATGTGCTTCAATGCCAAAAAGTGTAAGATCACCGCCTTCCAGCCCCAAAGAGCAGTCCCTGAGTATACTATGAATAATCTAGTGCTGGAACACACAGATTACTGCAAATACCTGGGAGTGATACTGCAGTCAGACTTGAAGTTCACCAACCATATAGCTGATAAAATCTGCAAAGCCAGAAAGCAAGTTGGGATGATCAGGAGAGCCCTCTACTGGGCACCTGAGCGAGCTAGGTTAATAGCATACAGATCTCTCTGCCTTCCTCACCTAGAATATGCTTCCTGCGCATGGGATCCCTCTACAAGTAAAGAGATTGAGGCACTAGAGATGGTGCAAAACCAAGGTGTGAGAATGATCTGTGGCATCAAAGGAAGGAGAGGTGTCACAGAGGCCAAAGAGAAACTTCAACTCCAACAGCTGGACATCCGACGCAGGAACTCTCGAGTAAAGCTTTTGCTAGATATACTGTCAAGAGAAGAAGCCCATCCTGCTCTCTGTGCATCATATGATGAAATTATGGAACAACCTCAGACAACAGTTCAGACTAGATCACAGTGTAGAAACGAACCGCGGTCTATTGGAGCCACTGGGAACTGTTTCCATAACAGCTTTCTACCCCGCACAATACGAGTCCTTAAAAAAGAATAAACATTAGCAGAAGAACAACACAACTAATACTAAAATACTACATGGGTACCCACTTGTACCCACTCTGAAACCAAATATCTTACCCATGAGATGGTATATGGAACAATGTCCTTATGATAATTTATGTACAAAAATTGAGGCACGCCCCTTCCGCCCCTAGGCGGTCTAGCATAATGTCGTCATTGATGTAAGTTGATGTAAATGTAAATTCGCAGCAACGAACAAAGCTAATAATTATAGCAGTCGCTGGACTGTAGACTATTGAGCTACTGTGACTTGAACTTTGCTTAGCAGTTGTTTCTTTACTGTACAGCAGAGATGTGTACAAGTTTTATTTTGGAAACTCAAGCTTTCATGGCCAACTCTTAGTTGTGACTCTTCAAGTTACAAGTCAATTCTTTCAGTGACAGATCAAAACTTTCAAGTTACGAGTTATAGAGTTATTGGGTTATTGTTTAGCTTATGGTGAAATTTTGTTAGGAAATGGTGTTAGAAGTTCAAATTTCAAAGCAAAATGTCACAGTTTTAGTGTAAAATGTCTTATAATTGTGGTTGTGGTTGGTGGTTATAACTGTGGTTATTTCTATTCATTACAATTCACAGCTGCCCAATGAAAACTCGAGTTATTGAATATTTCAACATAATGATGTGTGAGTTGAGAGTCTTTGATCATAGCCATAATTGAAATACAATTCAAGTTACAAGTTTTTGGCAGCTGTGTATTCAAGTTACGAGTCTTTATAATAAGCCATAAAATGTTGCTTGAATTAACTCGAGTGAGGGTCTTTAACTCGAGTCTGACATCTCTGCTGTACAGCAACAGTTCTGTAGTTGAGCAGTTCAGTAGAGTATCGTATGATCGAATAGTTAAGTCTAGTATTGTCCTCCCAGTGCCTTGTTTTTGTAATTTCCTTTAGAACGTACTAGAGCTGTCCAGCAAGGTGGTAGTCTCATTTATTTTCGGCTATTGATTGATAGTCAGTGGGTAAACCTAAAAATGAGAAATTCATTGAAGAACTTGAACTGTTGATTTTTCTGTAGGCTCAAAAAAGCAAAACAACAATTTATAAGCAAAGGGAAATTATCAAGAACACAAGGTCACCGATGAATTGGCCTGAAGTGAAATATATATGTGGAGATGTCTGCATATTTTTTTGGAAACTTGAGTTTCCATGGGCAACACTTACACTAAGTTGTGGCTCTTCAAGTCGCAAGTCAATTATTTTTAGTAGCTGATCAAAACTTTCAAGTCCCCAAAAACTCAAGCTTTTATCAAGTTATCTAGATCAACTACAAGTCAAGTTACAATTCAGTTTTTTATAGTCATTGAGTTATTATTGAAGTTTTAGTGAAATATTTTAACAAAGTGACTCCAGAAGTTAAACTTGCAAAGCAAAATGTCAGTTTTTAGTGTAAAATATTGTGGTGATCCAGACGTTCCAGATAGGAACAGCCTCCTCAAGCCACACACTAACATTACAGTACCTGACTGTTATTTGTATACTCACCTTGTACTGATGCATATACTTCCCTATATACTTGCTTATACATGTGCTTGCCTGTACTTGTTTATGTTGTGCAATTAAGTGGAACATTAATGTAACCAGTTATTATTCTATGTCTAATTGCATTGTATGCCTACCATAAGGGAGGCCTCAGCCTCGGAATTAACTACTTTTGGTATATGTTTCATACCATTATAAGCACTTTTCATAATGGCCGACCCTTTTAAGGTCGGGCCTCGGCCTTTTTGCCGCCATATTGTTATGCAATTTCCGGGCCGATGCTATATTGCCCCTGACAATGCTATATCATTCCTTTTATCGTAGCTATCGCCGGAAATGTATGTATGTAATCAGTTCATGATTACACCCTTAATAAAGTCACATCTCCCAACTCAGCTATACAGAGTCTTCTCTCTTAGCAAAGCAGTTCCAGCTCTTGGTCCCATTGGACCACTAGCCCAAACTGACTTTTGTGCTAGATAGAACATGCTCTTTCCAAATCTTTCTGAGCACTGCATAGGGCCTATGGCCCTTGCACGTGAATAAACCACAAGTACTGTTCACTCTATATGTAATGCAAGAAGTTAGTATAGTCTAGTCGACCACTCCTAGGCTCTTCCCACACTCATACTATCGGCACCCGTGTGTTACACAAGATAAAACATTACAATATGTCACAATTATTTTGTTTGTGGTTATTTCTATTCATTGCAATTTACATCCTTCTCAATGAAAACTCGAGTTTTGAATATTTGCATACAGGCAGGTTTACAGAAGCAGAAAATTTAAGCCTCTAGAAACAAATACGCACAAAATAGCAAATGGTTCTATCCGTTAAGATTTAAATTCAATGAACACATCAGTTCTGCTAAAGGCAATGTTGGAGAAGCACCCCCACATTTACAAAATAGTCCAAAATGTTACAAAAGTGGTCATAAAATAATAAATTAAAGCGTTGTTAATTCAAGAGTAACTCTTTCTTATTATGTAGCTTTTTATTTAGTAATAAGGATAGAAAAACTGTTTTTTTAAACAGACCTTGCACTATTGACATCAATTTAATATTCAAATGAATAATTTATTTGAATATTAAATTGATGTCAATAGTGCAATGTGCAAATTTTACTTATTAATTTTACATTAAATTATTATTATTGTATTTGTATAATATATTATAGGGTTCGGATGTTTATTCTTGTGCTGTATAATGTATTAATTACACATTCAAATTGTATTACATATATTGAGTTGCATGAAGGTTATCAGATATTGCGTTGGTAATATTAATCAGCAAATCAGATGGTAGCTTTTATTCACTGCTAATGGCTTTTTTATCAGCCATTGATTGCAGAAATGGTTCAGATGAACCATTTGATATAAGCTGTCTTTTTGTTTGTTTTTGATAGTGAATAATAAGCAAACATGTCTCAACCACCCATGAACCTACGAGGAGTCCATTTGGCAAGAAGCAAGAGGCATCTTGCTGTCTCCGTTGTTGCTGCAGTGGCTTCATTTGGTGCCCTAATGGTGTGGAGGCAGGGGAGAAAGCAGCGCTTCCAGGAATTCTACAGGTTAGACATCAAATACACATAATGTAACAAACATCCAATAGGGCAGTTTAGCTGTGTGATGTATGCATGACTTGCTATTCATTAGAATAGGGAATTGTGTTTCACAATTTTGGTTATTACAGCATTTACTCCCTTTTGGCAGCACCATGAATCTTCATCCTTAGACGTTTATAATAAGACTAGTGTATTACTTGCAGGAACTTTGACCAGGACAAGTTGCAAGCAGATCTAATTAAAGATGGCGTGTACAAGTCCGTGTTACCTGATGGCACAGTAACAGCGGATGCTTGGCAGTAGTCTGGGTGAGTTATACATCTCATCATTGCGTTTACAGTGACTATTTTCCCCATTTGCAACAGGTAACACATTTGAATGTTATATATATTGTAGGCAGGATATCTACACCTTTTATGGATGGATTGATCGATGATTGCCAACAGTTTAGATGTTGCTGCAGTTACTATATATTTATAAACTATAAATACATGATGTTTCTCTGATGTGTACAACACTATTGTTTCCTGTACTAAAGTATTATACTTCCTGAATAAAGACTGTTCCCATTAAAAACTGGAGCTGTTATTGGTATAAAGGGGTAGATATCTAGATAATATTATAGTAATTGTAATAATAATTACATGTATATTGTATGTACAACAGAAACCATACAGATAGCAATAACCCGCACCCAATACATTGTTAGGATTCTCAAAAGACAATGCACATAAAATATATTTCTTTTTGCTGGAGTATATAAGAGTATATTGATATAATGGAACTAATAATGTAGATGTAAATGCATAGTTAGGTGATTTACAGTCTAGTAGGAGTCGGTCATCAGGGGGAGACTATTACTCCCACCAGGAGAGAATTCTTGGAACTAAAGCTCTGTTGAACCACACTAGAATAGTCTCTTCTCATATCTAAAACGGAAAGTAGGTAGTGCTTAGGTTGGCAAAAAATAGTAATCAATGCTGCAACTTTCCTACTAGAGTATAGTGAGCCTAATGTATAGCTGAGAACTTACGAGTGTAGACCGTGAACACCTCCCTCTGCTTGAGAAGAGGATGACCTTTTCTCAAACTTGAGCTCTCCACTATACATCATTGACCTAAAATAGTTGAAGACAGCATAGGGAATAACAACCAGCATCCACTGCACATACACTACCTCTACAGTTGATACTTCAACCAGTATCCACTGCACATACACTACCTCTATAGTTGATACTTTAACCAGTATCCACTGTACATACACTACCTCTATAGTTGATACTTTAACCAGTATCCACTGTACATACACTACCTCTAATAGTTGATACTTCAACGAGTATCCACTGTACATACACTACCTCTACAGTTGATACTTTAACCAGTATCCACTGTACATACACTACCTCTATAGTTGATACTTTAACCAGTATCCACTGCACATACACTACCTCTAATAGTTGATACTTCAACGAGTATCCACTGTACATACACTACCTCTACAGTTGATACTTTAACCAGTATCCACTGTACATACACTACCTCTATAGTTGATACTTCAACCAGTATCCACTGCACATACACTACCTCTACAATTGATACTTTAACCAGTATCCACTGTACATACACTACCTCTATAGTTGATACTTTAACCAGTATCCACTGTACATACACTACCTCTATAGTTGATACTTTAACCAGTATCCACTGTACATACACTACCTCTATAGTTGATACTTTAACCAGTATCCACTGCACATACACTACCTCTATAGTTGATACTTTAACCAGTATCCACTGTACATACACTACCTCTATAGTTGATACTTTAACCAGTATCCACTGTACATACACTACCTCTATAGTTGATACTTTAACCAGTATCCACTGCACATACACTACCTCTATAGTTGATACTTTAACCAGTATCCACTGTACATACACTACCTCTACAGTTGATACTTTAACCAGTATCCACTGTACATACACTACCTCTACAGTTGATACTTCAAATAATAAAGTCAATGAAGACACACAGACCTTAGTGCAGAGAGACACTGTGCTCCAATGTCTTGGCAGCCATGTTGTATGCCCGTAATGAGATATGGAATGAATTTATGTACTGTTCCTTTGTCCACTATAGCACCTGACACACCTTGGGCTACTTTAATCTTTTCACTTTCACTAAAACCAAAATACAGAGATGGTCCCAGTTGAAAATGTAGCTGTTTTCTACTCACAAAGTAACTAAAATAGTTTCGATGAATCCTTAGGTCCAAGTTGTCTTCTACTGCATAACAAAATTTTACAATTTCATCTTGATATCGGCAGTTGCCCACTTTATTGAGAAGACAACTACAAAAAGGTTTGGATAAGTACATGTAGCAGGAAATGCAATATAGTACATGTAGGCAGGTGTACCTGAAATATCTACTAGCACTGGATTTGAACTTGTGCATAGCATCTAATGAACCCATGCCTCGATATTTCTTCAGTCGGACACCATCTTGAAAGTAGTATTCCCCAGGAGATTCCGTTGTTCCAGCCAATAGCGAGCCCATCATTACTACACAACATACACGTATGCGATGAAATGAAACATGTAATTCCAATAAGGCACATGAAACCTGCAGAGATAAAAATTTAAACATCAGATTACCACAAGCGTGGGAGACCATTCTAATCTCTTACTAAGTATTCAGTGTAGAGACAACCCCAAGATATTTCAAACATGAAACTTTTAACTTGAATGTTCTATCGCCAGTGAGCAGCCTACATCTGTAGGTGAGTAGTAAGTTGATGAGCTAACCTGTAGATGCACCCAAAGCTAGAGCCTTAATAATATGTCCAACAGATGAGATTCCACCGTCAGCTATGACCGGAACACCAAATCTCCTTGCATACTCTGCTACTTTGTACACTGCAGTACCTTGTGGCCTCCCCACAGCCATAACTTCAACAAATTATGTACAATATCAGACACCAAGCTAAATTAGCATTTCTACAATGTTGTTGAGCAAGATTGGACAACTCCAAAATCAAAATTTAGTTTGTCTTGAGGATTACAGCCGATTTGCTACTTGAATGTCTAAGTTCTTCTTGGCTGGTTACACAATTGAATTCTCAAGCATATTATCAAGTTATCTACCAACTCATTGGTTATCAGCATGGTATACAGAATCAAAATGATATTGAGCAATAATATAGGGAAAGGCTAACATAGGTAACTAGTACATTGTAGGCATGATGTAGGCATGCTAGAATGAAAGCATCTCCTGCTTATCCCAAGACATGCAGTGGTGCTGAAGGTAATATATCAAAGATGTGGCATGATAGAGTGTAGAACCAAATGAATGCCCAAAATAATATACATATAGCAGCTATATAATTATATATAAATAACACGTATATAATTGCATAGCGGCTATATAATTGTACAAGATGTGTTGGTACATATATATGTACATGGGTATTATTGACTGGACAGCTTATTACCTACATTTACCATCAACTGTAACATTAACGTATTATATAACTACAGTATAATATACACTATCAAGTACTGATATAATGTAAGGTATTACATAACTACTGTATTATATACCATCAGGTATTGATATAAGGTTAATTAGCAGCGATAGTTAATTAGAGGGTAGAAGATTCATTATTCAATAACACATGGACACAAATAAAGTCTAATTACTCTACTACTAGTTATCTAATAGATACATTCATGCATAGAGTATAGCTATTAATTGTACTATACAGCTTTGTATTAATCCTACGGTGTAAATTGATAGTACATACCTTCCTGTGTAATACGTAGTACATACCTTCCTGTGTAATACGTAGTACATACCTTCCTGTGTAATACATAGTACATACCTTCCTGTGTAATACATAGTACATACCTTCCTGTGTAATACGTAGTACATACCGTCCTGTGTAATACATAGTACATACCTTCCTGTGTAATACAGATGCTACCAGATCCCATACCAACTCTCAGCCCGTCCACTCCTGCGTCTATGAGATTCTTAGCCTGAGAGGCAGTGACTACATTACCACCAATTACCTGCATCTGTGGGTACTTGGACTTGATATGCTTTATTAGGTTTATCTGATATATAGAGTTTCCCTGAGATGAATCCTACAAACATTGAGATGAACATGTAACTGGAGTGAGTAATACATATAACATAATGTATGCATATGTATATGCTTTCAATGTGTGTATAGGTCGTGTATAGCTCGAGTATATTGATATCACTATAGCAAGCTATAAATCTCTGTGTACGCCCATAATTAACACGTAGGTAGAGGGTGAGTATAGCCCATAATTAACACGTAGGTAGAGGGTGAGTATAGTAATAGCTGTACTTACCAGAACAAGGAAGTCTACATTGGCACCAACCAGTGCATCTATCCTAGCCATATCATCATTGTGTGTACTAACCGCTGCACCTACTAGCAGCTGCTTGCTAGAAAGGGAAACAAATGAGCATTCACATTACACACACTATACACATTATACAAACTGTCCACTTACTGGTCACCTATATTAGTAACATGTCCACTTACCGGTCATCTTTACTTGCTAGAGGAAAGTTTCTGTTCTTCTTGAGATCAGTCCTGGCTATTATGGAGACTAACTCACCTTTATCATTGATTATTGGTAGTTTACCTGCATGTATACCAAAATACATGGTATAGATACCATAACATACAGTATAGATACCATAACATACAGTATAGATACCATAACATACAGCATATATGCACCATAACATACAGTATATTATAGACCATAACATACAGTGTGTACATGTATATACCATAACATACAGTATAAATACACTGACATACAGTGTATATACCATAACATACAGCATGTATATACCCGAACATACGGTATATTATACACCATAGCATACAGTATAAATACACTGACATACAGTGTATATACCATAACATACGGTGTACATATTATAACATACAGTGTGTATATACTATAACATACAGTGTGTATATACCATTAACATACAGTGTATACTGCAGTGTATCATAGGATAGAAACTGTTACCTTTTTTACTCTTCTGTAGAATTTCATTAGCTTCCTCTAGAGTGACATCTGATTGTGCTACTATAAGATTCTCAAGTGAAGTCATAACCTGTGAGTGAATGGAGTCACATTACAGTATATACAATACTATATTATATACAGTATATACAGTATATACAATACTATATTATATACAGTATATACAATACTATATTATATACAGTATATACGATACTAGATTATATACAGTATATACAATACTATATTATATTCAGTATATACAATACTATATTATATTCAATAATAGGATATACAATGTATGCAGTGTGAACTTATACTGGTATTATAATCCAGGTCAATATCTTGCAGTGTAGTGAACACAATAAATATACACATAGGATAATACTGCCTCTACCTTACAGCCAAGCAAATACATTTCTGTTTCTCAAGATGAATAATACATGTGCATTCAATATAGGCAAATATTATTCTTTGTTTTGCAAACAATTACCGAAGGTGTGTATTACAAATAACAGCAACCACTAACACATTTTAGAACATTATTATGGCCTCAATAACTTCATCCTAGAGGATGACTCACACATTCAGGGATGGTAAACAGTTACGCAATAATGTACAAGGAACAAACACAGTAAGACACAGTAAGAACACAGTATATATACATGTATACATAAGCTAGCAGCTGTTAAAACCAGTTCACACAAGAAATACATAATTTACAAAATGTATGTGCATTGTATACTACAAGCAAGTCTTTCACCTCACTAAACTATGTGTACATATATACAGCTTTTATAATATACTTATATACACAGTTATAGAGTGAAAAGCTATATTAAGTTATATTGCTGACCAAGTGAAAAGAAGCAGTGGAAATAACTTACTTAGGGTGTGTTAGAGTATATACATGTAATTGGATATTTGATAAGATAATTATAGAAGAGTATAAATAACAGACTATTCTATAAGTTAGTAAAAGGGTAGAAAGTAAAGATTGAGAGCTATACTATTACCTCCTCTACTTTGGTGTGCTGTTGTTTATCTTTAGTAATAAAATCGATGTCTCTACCAGTGATAAGGCCTAGTAATCTACTACCTATTCTACCATTTGCTGTCACTGGAAAACCACTAAACCCGTGTAGTGCTTTAGCAGCATAGCAGTCACCTACTGTAGCAGTAGGTGACATCACAACTGGGTCTGTGATAAAGCCTTGTTCATATTTCTATAAAACAAGCAAATCCACACACTGCATACTCGGGCAGAGGGTTAAGCAAAAGTATGAACGACAAAGAAACAGAAGACTACAGGAACAACAGCGATTAGTTTAACACTTGAAGTTGTTTTGGTTAAAGTTGTAACTGGATTAAAAACGAGTGGCTCTACGGACCGTGCGGGTTAAAGGCTATTACACACTACAGGACACTCTGAGCACTCGGGACTAAGCAGAAGCCGCACGCTGCTGCTGCGATACCTCAGATATCGGGGTCTCATAGTGGTCACTGCGCAGGAAATCAAAATCTCTACCAGTGACCAGACCGATGAGCTGAGCCCCGATCTCACCATTTACTGTAACAGGAAACCCTGAGAATCCATGTTGTGTTTTAAGCTGCACAGCATCGTATACGGTCATTTGTGGTGACATGCATACTGGCTGAAGTATGAAGCCTTGCTTGAATCGCTACATATCCCAAATAAAACACGACTGATTTAGAACAACATAAACACTGGCTAAATTATTGACAATATACCATGTGATTGCACAGTCATACTAACTGAGAAACAGGCCTGCTGGCTGAAATATACAAACAGCACCGAGATACATGTAATCAATAAAATACTGAGGTAGGGAATCCAAGCAATGAGAACCTACCTTAACTCTTCGTACTTGTTCTACCTGGAACTCTATAGGACAGTTGTGATGAATAACACCGACTCCACCTTGCAGCTACCAGCAAACAAAACACACATGAGCCGATATTCAATGTATTTCAAGTAAATAGCATCACCAATACACATGTATTTGAAATATTAGTATTGATAGTTAGTAAGTAATGTGAAGTGGTTACACAATGTAAACTCACAGCCATAGCAATAGCCATTGAAGCTTCAGTTACTGTATCCATAGGAGAGGATAAAAGGGGAGCCTTTAGTGAGATCTTCTTGGTCAAAGCAGATGTGAGGTCCTAAAGCAATAACAAAATATTACATTACACGATACATACAGACACAACATACAAGTAGATGCATGATGCCGATTGGATGAAAGCCATTTTTATAGCAGTCTAATGTCCGTTAGAATAAAGTAGGCCCACATTGCACATACATACATACCACACCACTTGCTGGAAAGTCTATGTACCCAGGAAGAATTATGAAGTCACTAAAAAAAAAAACAAACATCTTACAATAAACTCGACGCACTGCCACACTATGCTAAATGTGTAGTGCACATATATAGGCCTACATGTTGTATAGCCTATACACATTTATATAGTACTAGACATACATATACTATGGTGAATTGTGGATAACATGGATAGTAAACTGACACCACGGTATCTAGTGACGTGATTGCTACTCTGATCAGTGAAGCAAACTCTGTAAGGTGATTAGGAGGAATATGACTAACTGGTGAAGTAAAGCTGGGAATCTGACTATGAAGGCCTCCGAGGACAAACAGTGATCTTATGTTTAAACCATTTTTCAGAGACTTCACAACACTTGCAATAGCAGTGTAAAGCACACTTTTAACTTCAAAATAATGTACAATTACTCCAGATTGAGTATCTCTAACATAAGCGCGATTTTACTCTGAAAAACCTGCAAATATTGTGCTCTCTCTCGCACTCAGAAATGTGCATCTAGAAAATGCAATGGTTTAACAATCTTTCATAGTAACATACTTACTTGTACGTCACTCCCTCTCCTGCACCAAATAAACTAGCTCCTGTCTGACCATCATCAGGCACATATGCTGTACCGCCACTAATAAGAAAGTCTGCCATTTGGTTGCTAAAAGTGTAGGTTACATTCAATTTCACATTGAAATTCAAATCGACTATAATTATAATATTAAAATTTAATTTTAATACGAATATCAGTGTGGCTTGTAATACATAAGAATTACAATTATTTAATAAAATATTATATTATTATATAGATAATAAATATTATATAAAATGATTGATTACTAAAATGAAAACGCAATTTAGTAGTTATAGTAATAGTTGGTGATTATTATTATTATATGAATGATGTTACTCTTTAATGCAAGGAATTTCATTGAATTGAATTGAGCAGTCACTGTCACTGTCAGGGACCAGACTTGCTTCATTTCATATCTATGAAAATTCCAGTCTGAGTCACTGAGATAAAATGGTCAAACCCCCAACACCCTACAGTTAGTAATTAAAATTTGTTTCAGCTATACATCTTACAACATTCAACGCCAACCTAATACTTGGCGAAAACTGCAGTTTTTAAATAACCCCAACTGTGGAAAAAACGTGCAAACTGGATTTTGTTTACCTCATCAACACACTTGATCTCTCTACCAACTGTCTTATCAGATATTGGCTTAAATATTGAGAGATCATGTTAACTAGGTCAAAGTTCAAAGTGGTTTCCTACAATAAGTTGAGCGAAGCATAATGTTTTTTGCAGTTTACACCTTCAAGGTCAAAGCAACATTAGCCTTAGCCTGTAGTTGTAAGCTTACATTCTCAAATAATAATTATTTTTCAATTACTATCACGAATCAATTTTATTACTCCTTCTGGCCAAAAACCATACGTGATATGCGTCTTGAGAGCTGATAAATAGTTCTTTTTTTTTTTTTTTTTCTTTTTTGTTGTTGTATGACATGATAAATAATAAAAAAATATATAAATACTATTCTAAAGCACATATAAAAAATATAAAAAAAAAAATATTCAACATTATAAATTATATATAAAAGGGAATAAAAGTTATCGAAAAAGAGAGAAAGAGAAAAAAAAACATCCATATTGTGTTCCCACATCTCTTCCGTTTTTCCTGACGGTCTCAGTGGGAAAATTATAAAAAAAAAAAAAAAAAACGGTGGTTAAAAAGTTCTAAAATAATCAGTTCGACAGGCTATAGGTTTTTCAGAGAATTTCCTACGTTTTCATTTTTAATTTTCAGGTTATGCATGTCTTTGAATACGTTTGACGGCATCAATAACTATAAAAATGAGTGCCTCAGTTGGCTAACAGTGCAGGGTTTGGTGCTAAAAATTGAGCCTCTACACTTCTTGAGGAGAAGAAGGGGCGACCGCCAACTGCACTGTTTTAAAATTTTAAAATAAAATCAAAAATAAAATGATTTTATTATATTTTAATTTTAGAACAGTTGACGGCCGCCCTTTCTTCTCCTCAAGAAGTGTAGAGGCTCAAAAATGAATAAAACTAAAATTATTGTTATCAAATTAAAATAATAAAAAATGAAAAAATGAATAAGATTTAGATTAGTAGTGTCTTCACCACCTCTTGGACCTACTTGGGTCGCAAATAAAGACCTAAAGAAGGCTGCTCGGCCTAGTGCTATATTGGCCTAGGGCTATAATTGACGTGGGAATTTTCTTGGTCGAAGGAAACCATCTCGCATTCTCGTATGAAAATTAGGATTTTGCTTTTGGCCCAGGCCAGTGTCCTGTGACAGAAGTGGGCCGGAGAATTCTTGAGCAAGTTGGCCTGTTCCTGAAATTTAGGTTGCCTAGACACTGTAGATAGCGTAGTTGAAAGATAAAATCCAAAACAAAGTGAAGTAAAAACACAGGCTCACATAGCATAGAAACTAATAGTATAGTTTCTATGCTTTGTGAATAGTGTCTTCGCGACCTAAATTTCAGGCACAGGCCAACTTGCAAAAAATATTTCCGGCACACGTTCGTCACAGAGTTGGGAACACACTGGCCTGGGCCGAAGGCAAAATCCTCATTTTCGTGCGAAAAACCTATGTGTGCCGATGAGCTAGGGATGGTTTAATCCGGCCAAGCAAAACCTCAGGCCAATAGCCCTTGTGGCCTAGGCCGGACGATCATCTTGGGATTTTCATTTGCAACCCGGGTCTGTTCAAGAGGTCGCGAAGACACAATAAGAAAGGAATATTGTGCATTATGATAAGACTATATACTAAAAAGAGCCAACCAGCATATCTCTAGCCGTTATAGTAACAAATCGAAATTTATTAAAACCTTGAGTTATACGGTGAGTCGTCCTCTGTGCTATTTGTAAAGATTGCGACTGGCACATTTTGTGATGGCGAGCCAGTGGCAATCTCTACAAATAGCACTGTGGGTTTCAATGGGTTTGTTGCTAGAATGGTTAAATATTGGAGTTGACTCTTTTTCGTATATTCAGTTTATACTCATCAGTGGGTTTGTTGATAACTCACCTCGAAACTCGCCTTGTGGAGGGTAGTATGAGGTAGATGACCTTAATAAATATGCACCTCTTTTTGTGCCCTTTTATATGTCAGTGAGCAGCTTACTGCTGTCTAAATCTGAGTATTTGTTGACCCTAGCCTTAGATCTCTTACACTTCAATGTAGAAAACTATTGTAGGTTTGTCTGGAAGCATAATATATTGGGTTTATCATAGTAGTTGGACTTCTGCCATTTACAAGCTCTTCGTAGGCTGAGGTTATGGTCTGGTGCGTGGTTTCATCAGAGAGTATTCTCATTAGTAAAGACAGTCTGTGAGATTTTTCACGGTCTTTGAGTGATTTTGGTTCTTACTGACTACCAGCTTCAGTCACAATGTGTCTGCCTTTGATGTTCTTGATAGATCGTATTGCTCAGTTTTGCACAAGTGCAATAGTGTTAGAGATTTTGTTATCTGATGGAAATTTTGATTGTCGGCTTTTAGTTGCCACAGGATGGACATGTACGTACTATCTTGAAATTTGTGGATTTCCAAATGACAACTAGATTAACAAGGATCAATTCATTTGTTATTTTAATTATTCCTAGCAAGAATGTTTGTGGGCAAGACTGCTGTTAAGTTATTTCTATGCATTGTGTGACAAAGGGTTCATGTAACAATTCGAAAAACTATGAACTTTTGAGATAAAATAACTTTATGTTAAATAATTCACACTTCATCATAATGGAAATTATTAGTGCCGTTTTGTTACCGCTGAAAATACCGAACAAATTGTGCAGACTGTTGAAGGGGAGGAGGCATCAGGGCCTTATCCCATTGTCAACCTTTTCTATTTCACTGTTGGAGTTGTGCAATACTTTTGGAGGAGAATAACCTGTGGAATCATACCTTCCATTATCTGCAACTGATTTGGCCTATCACTTCACCATATATCCCATATCAATGTGCGAGAGGCCTACATCCATTTATCATTATAATATCTACTTATTGGTAATTAAATACTATTGCTTTGCTTTGAAATATGCAGCAATGTGAGTTACTAGTTGTGTTTATAAGTCCAACCTATCAGATCGTGTTACTCATGTTTCTTGTGAGACACATGTTCATATTACATGCATAGACCCTTAGATTTCTCCCTAAAGCCTGTACACATCCAAGTACTTGATCCTTTTCCATGTCAACCCATGTCCATGTCTATTAGTTTAGGTTAGTCTAGTGGGTACCACTTGGCAGGCATAAAAATACAACACATTACCATCATATCTGCACAATCCAGTATGGGAATAGCTGTGTTCAAATTCAAGATGCTCCATACCTTCATTTCTAGCTGTTACAACCACATGATTAGAATACGGTATACTGGTAGGAAACACTAGATGCTAGCTAGTGCTGTATCTCTATCATACTCAAGTAGGATGTTTACTGACTGATAACAGATTTAATTACAAGCAAACCTGAAATCAATGAGTAATTAATTCTTCACAGGTCTGTGATTGACATTCAATAAGTTGGCCAGTAGTCCAGTGATTTAGCTACATTGAAGATGGATCCAAGTGAGAGGAAGTGGTTTATGGGGCTTGTAGTGGTAGCGCAGGTGCTCGGTGTTATTGCTGTTATACTTATGGCTATCTGGATGGGCAGTTACCAAGGAGGCTTTGGTTGGGGCTACCAGAACCCACACAAGTTCAACTACCATCCTCTATTCATGGTTATTGGACTTATATACATATACGGCAATGGTAAGATGACATTACTATGGATTATCTGCAACCAAAAATTTCATTTATCAGTATTTGACACTTACATTTTGTTGGTACATTCTACGCAGCATTGCATTTACCATGGCTATATGTTACTACTACGTATACTTTACCATGACTATTTAATATGTTACTACTACGTATACTTTACCATGACTATATTTTGCTACTACATATACTTTACTATGACTATATTTATGTTACTGCTACGTATACTTTACCATGACTATATGTTACTGCTACGTATACTTTACCATGAATATATTTTGCTACTACGTATACTTTACCATGACTATATGTTACTACTACGTATACTTTTTTTTTTTTATTTTTTTTTATTTATTAGTTTATGTCATCATTTTTAAACAGTAGTGATATTAAAATAAGGTAATAAAAGGTAATAAAACATGGGGCTAATCAGATAGTTCGAAACTAGAGTTGTGACAGCCCCGTTCCAGAGGTTCGCCAGCCACAGAAGGCCGACACACGCATCCAGGGACACATGCTGCGCCCACCCACTATGCGCCAAGCTCCCAGAGACGAGCAGCCAGGCGCCTCGCAAAGACTCCACCGGTGAGGCCCCGTAGGTCCCATGCATGCTCACCAAATAGATTAGCGGCAGTGAAATAAATAGACCTCTTTCCCATTTCCGAATTAACTTTGATTGATTTCAGTGGATTTTTCAAAGTCTTACGCGTAGTCATGGGGTGTACAGTCTCAATTAAATTAAGATTATTTTTGTTGGGATAAATATGGTTTTTATAAAATATTATAAGCCTATATTTGAAGATCATAGAAATAGGCATAATTTTAAATTCTTTAAACCTGTGTGAAACATGTGAATTTGGCTGTTGACTTAAAATGATCCGCAATGATTTCTTCTGGCTGATTAAAATGCTGGATATTAAATAGTCTGGGGCATGTCCCCAAAATTCCACACCATATATAAGGTGTGGGTATATAAAAGTGTAATACAAATTTACCATTGTTTTCTGGTCTAAAAACTTTGTCAAATAGCGAAACATCATTAATAAAAAGGTGATTTTGTTTACAATGTTATTGATATGGAACTCAAAATTACAATGTTTATCCAAGGTCACACCAAGAAATTTTGTGTGATCAACGGTATTCAATTTTCCAACATCGAATTCATCAACGTCAATTTTTTTCTGTGGATTTCGAAATATGACTTGCATTGTTTTGCTAAAATTTATAACAAGTCTATTTGCCAAGCACCATTGTTCTATTTTTGAAAGCTCAAAAGGTGTTATCACAGGGTTATCACAGATCAAATTGGTGTCATCAGCGAACAATATATAGTTAAAAGCTGGAGAAACATTAACCAAGTCATTTATATATATTAAAAATAGCAACGGTCCTAAAACAGATCCTTGTGGCACTCCCAATGTAATACTTCTTAATGACGATTTTTCAGTATTTATTTTCACAAACTGCTTCCGATTAGTTAAATAAGATTTAATAAGTTGAATGGCTGAGTCACTAAAGTTGTAAAAACGTAATTTAGATAAAAGAATACTATGGTTAATGGTATCAAATGCTTTTGAAAAATCTAAAAAAATTGTTTGGACAGCATTATGATTGTCTAAACGGTTATAAACAATCTCTAAAAAGTCGTTGATTGCTAAAGTTGTGTTCTTTTTTGAACGGAAGCCATACTGATTTGGTGTTAAAAGGTCATTAAGCTCAAGATGTTCACGTATCTGAGAGGCTACGACTTTTTCCACAATTTTGGAAATGGCATTCAATACAGAAATTGGACGATAATTTGTCATTAAATTCTTAGAGCCCTTCTTGAATAGAGGTGTTACTCGGGCTATCTTTAGGCTGTCAGGGAATTCACAGTTATGAATTATCAAATTGATTATGTCGACCAGAGCCGGTAACAAGGTTATAGTGTTGTCTTTTATAGCTCTGGAGCTAATATGGTCATATCCCGCTGCTTTTTTCAGTTTCAGATCATTGATGATCGTTAAAATCTCATCTGGACCAGTTTCGTGGAAACAGAAAAAGCGATTTTCGGGCAGCCCAGTGAAATAGTCTTGGAAGTTCTGAGTAGAAGATGGAAGACTACGAGCAAGCTCTTCACCAACATTTACAAAAAATTCATTGAATTTCTCACAAATTTCGGTGGGGTCTGAAATTTCATCTTCCCCAAGAGTTATAAAAGATGGTCCATCATCAACATTCTTTTTGGTAATTAGAGATTTAATGAATTTCCACTTCTCAGAGGTGTTATCCTTGCAGGCTTTAAACTTAGTTGAAAAATGTTCCTTTTTTGCAGATTTTATCACATTTGAAACATAGTTTCTAAATTTCTTATATTTAATTTGAACGTTATCATTGAAGGGCTCTGATTTGGATAACTTGTGAAGAGCTTTGCGTTTTCTTACCAAGGCATGTAATTTTTGGGTCATCCATGGTTGTTTAAAATTTTGTTTACGAGGCTTGTTTTTGACCTCTAAGCTAGATTTAGCTATTAGTTCACCAAAAGTCAACAAAAACTTGTCCGTTGAATTAGTAGCACTGGTGGGGTCTATAAGTTCGTTCCAGCATTGACTCTCAATATTTTCTTTCAAAAGTTCATACTTTGTTACCAAGCTTTACCATGAATATATTTTGCTACTACGTATACTTTACCATGACTATATGTTACTACTACGTATACTTTACCATGACTATATGTTACTACTACGTATACTTTACCAAGACTATATGTTACTACTACGTATACTTTACTATGACTATATTTATGTTACTGCTACGTATACTTTACCATGAATATATTTTGCTACTACGTATACATGTACTTTACCATGACTATATGTTACTACATTCTCTAGCCATCTTAGTATACCGAGTATTCAGGAATGAGAATAAGACATTAGTCAAAGTTCTGCACATGGTGATGCAGCTTGCTGCCTTTGGTTTTGCTACGGTTGCTCTGGTGGCAGTGTTCAGTGCTCACAATGATGAGAACTACCCCAATCTCTACAGTCTACACAGTTGGATTGGTCTTGTCACAGTCATCATGTTTGCCATGCAGGTTGGTTGCTGTGCTACCTGTGGCCATAATAACACAACTATAACAGCAACAGTTAAGTTTTATCCTGTGAACAGGGACAGAAAATGAAATTCCACTCAAGCAGCTTTCCAATGAAATATTGTCCCTGTAACCAGTAACTCAGTATAGTCACTACTCCACACAGTATAGTCACTACTCCACACAGTATAGTCACTACTCCACACAGTATAGTCACTACTCCACACAGTATAGTCACTACTCCACACAGTGTAGTCACTACTCCACACAGTATAGTCATTACTCCACACAGTATAGTCACTGCTACACACAGTATAGTCACTACTCCACACAGTGTAGTCACTACTCCACACAGTATAGTCACTACTCCACACAGTGTAGTCACTACTCCACACAGTATAGTCACTACTCTACACAGTATAGTCACTACTCCACACACCACACAGTATACTATTACAATAATATCACGTGTTTTACATGTAGTACTTGGATTAGCAAACCATCCACATTGTTTTCACTATATTGATATTTGCCAGTCCATAGGTCACATTATGTTTGTTTATTTTTGTCTATACTATGTAATATTGGCTGGCTGCTTTACTGGAAGCATGATGTTCTTGCCACCAGTATAATAATAACTATTCACCTCAGATATAGCTGTCCCTGTGCTACTCAATTGCAATATATGTATAATTTTATCTACATGTATGTTACTCTTGTACTAATGAATGTAATTGAACTTGTAAATATTGTGCGCTGTGCAGAGTACACTAGGTAGCTTTGCAAAGGATGATCATCAGTGTTTTAGCATAGTAAAACACAAACAAAGTGTTTTTCTTTACAGATAGTACAATGGTACACTAGTTGGTGTTTTGGATGTTTGCAAGAGTCGAGTTTGCGAATAGAAATGCATGTATAATTGTTGGTATGTTACAGTTTGTGTTGGGATTTATCTTCTACCTCTTCCCACAACTGAATGAATCACTGAAGGTGTGGTACATGAGTTCACATAGGTACTGGGGTGTAGCCATCTTCTGTACAGCCATAGTTACCGCCTTCATGGGTATAGTTGAGAATACACTGTTCAAGCTCAAGTAAGTGACGCTCCGTCATTATAATACTGTATATATAATATGTACATGTACAAGAACAGTGTATATTCACTTTTTACAAAAAAGGGTGATAGTTAATAATATTGTCCATGGTTTCACCAATACCAAGGAGCATCAAGGAATAAACAATGGTAGCATTCTAGTTTGTTGGATTTCAAATATCCTGTGATCCTAATGTTGTTGGGATGATTGCCTCGCTTGTAGAGTGAGGTGTAGAATTGTCTGGACTACACAAGTATCCAATGAATAGGATAAGTTGTGTAGATCAATGTGTACATCAACATTTGCTTACTAAACATTTTTCAAATAACTTGTTGTTTTACTTTCCTTTAGAAATGAATACAGTTTGAGGACACACCAGGCCTACGTAGTCAATGTCACTGGTTTGTTCATCATATTATTTGGCTGGTTGGTGACCTATTTAGTGCACAAACCAGAGTACCAGAGAGAGGCATCTCAGTCAGACTACACTCAGCAGCTACAGTCAGAGTGATGTGGGGCAGGCAACATCTAACTGATTAATCTCAGTGTAGTGAATCTACTGTTACCAAGTACTACTAGTACTATTTAGATATTGTAATTGTTACATGTTATGTGTTGTTATTGTTTTGTGCATTCCATGTAACAGTTATTCTGTATTTATTATAATATAACAAGAAATTAATATTATTGTTGGCAAAGTCTCGTTTTTACTATCTTATTGATGCCATTCCTCAATATTTTACTAAGCTGTCCTCTCTGTTATACTGCTTTTCTATTATTATCTGTGACAGTAATTATACCTTACGATATGCCAACTACAATCTCTGCTAATATTCTATCTTGGTGGTAGTGTGCTATTCAATCCTAAATTACTATATTTTGTACAACTGTTTACTACTAAACAGATGTTTTAGTAATATCTAAAATAGATATATATCTGTTAGTAAGTACAAGGTGCCAGTCGCTATACTATATTCTTGTTGGACCATATAAGTATAACTCACAAATATGTGGGGGGGGCAGGATCTGTGGAATTACTTGTATATACTTGTATGAACATTTCATATCTGGTGTGAAATTATACACATGTATGAACCTTTTATGTCTGATGTGGAATTAAAATTCTGTCTCCTTGTAGTTTAGTCATGTACTTGGTTATAACAAAACATCTAAGTAAAAAATGTAAAATCTTTATTACAATAATTATAGCAACAAAAGTGTAACATGACTACCCAAGATAATATAAAATAGGGGGTTGTTTGTCTCATATACGTAGAATACAATTTAGTTGTTTCATACAGTCAGTAGCTGTGTGAATCTGGAGTGAGTGTACAGAGTATGCATAAGAAGTCCAGCATGCAGCAGAATACAATACAATCCACATATCCAATAACTTGGAGTGACATACAGCTACATAGTACATCAAATCATTACAAGAGTAAACTTATAGGAAGATATTTATAATAATGTTACTTATGTTTAGTGTAGGGCAGCACCGTGATATTATTAGCATTGCTAGCCACCATACAAGGGGGGCAGGCTGGCTGGAATGTGTACATGCAATACATAAAAACACTTGAATGTGTACATCTATCTCACACACAGATGGTACTCTCACCACTGTTAGTGGCAGTCACTATCAAGTCAACAATGATTAAAGGGAGAGGGGTTGAGCAATCATACCCACCACTGCATTAAGACTACTTGTACAAAAATATGCGTAGAAATAAATTACATGTAAAAAGGAGTTCTGCTCATTTCCATGCTGCTTCAGGAATATTTTTAACATCTTCTATTTCACTGACTGGGTTACCATCTAGCTTGAACTGTAGTCTTAGCCGCAGCTTCAACTGTTGCTGTAACAGTATATACTACAATGCAGTAGTGAGCTAACACACAGCAAACATTGTGAAGAGATGAATGTAACAGAGGTACAATATTATGATATACATAATACAATAACATGATATACATGTAGTATAACATGATATACATGTAGTATAACATGATATACATGTAGTATAACATGATATACATGTAGTATAACATGATATACATGTAGTATAACATGGTACACATGTAGCATAACATGATACACATGTAGTATAACACGATACACATGTGTATCATGATATACATGTAGTATAACATGATACACATGTAGTATAACATGATACACATGTAGTATAACATGATATACATGTAGTATAACATGATACACATGTAGTATAACATGATACACATGTAGTATAACATGATATACATGTAGTATAACATGATATACATGTAGTATAACATGATATACATGTAGTATAACATGATACACATGTAGTATAACATGATACACATGTAGTATAATATGATATACATGTAGTATAACATGGTACACATGTAGCATAACATGATACACATGTAGTATAACATGATACACATGTAGTATAATATGATATACATGTAGTATAACATGATACACATGTAGTATAACATGATACACATGTAGTATAACATGATATACATGTAGTATAACATAATATACATATAGTATAACATGATACACATGTAGTATAACATGATACACATGTAGTATAACATGATATACATGTAGTATAACATGATATACATGTTGTATACAAGAGCATACTTACCCGGTTGGGATTCTTTATCAACATACTCTGAGTGACGTTACCCATTCCAAATGCCGCTATTTTGTTACCAGAAGGAGGCTGGAGGTCTAGCTGGAATGATTTGGGAACGGCGGCTTGGAATACAAAATCGGTAACTTCTGTGTTACCAGAGTAAGTAGCTGTCATCGTAACTGTCACATCTGTACTGCCAGGCATACGTGTGAAGTCAAAGTTGAGTGCAAGACCTTTCTTATTGTACCCTTCTATCGATGGTATGGATGAGGCTACAACATAACGTCCTGTACTTATACTGTGCACTATACGGTACACATGCATACGGTACACATGTATACGGTACACATGCATACGGTACACATGCATACGGTACACATGCATACGGTACACATGCATACGGTACACATGTATACGGTACACATGTATACGGTACACATGTATACGGTACACATGTATACGGTACACATGTATACGGTACACATGTATACGGTACACATGTATACGGTACACATGTATACGGTACACATGTATACGGTACACATGTATACGGTACACATGTATACGGTACACATGTATACGGTACACATGTATACGGTACACATGTATACGGTACACATGTATACGGTACCCATGTATACGGTACACATGTATACGGTACACATGTATACGGTACACATGTATACGGTACACATGTATACGGTACACATGTATACGGTACACATGTATACAGTACACATGTATACAGTACACATGTATACAGTACACATTTATACGGTACACATGTATACAGTACACATGTATACAGTACACATGTACAATATATGCACTGTACACTGGACTCAAACTCAACACGGATTATTAGTGTACGTTACATAATTATAATAAGATACCTTCTCCATTAGTACTGGTAGTAGCAGTAAACACCCCTGGGTAGTTGTAGCCCATCATTGATTGCTGTGTGTCCATCATACTAGCAGCAGGGCTGGTTGTTGTGGTGGAACTCAGGCCAAGACTGCCTAATAGGTCCATTGAATTGTTCATGGCTACAAAGCAAGCAACGCATACTGTAGTAACAGGTAACGCATACTGCTATTATTACTTTGAATGCCATTTTATACATACTACTAGCATAATTAAAAATTTTAGGAATATTTTGTCACAATTGTTTTAAATACAAATTATTCGTTAAAAAAATCAAATAATAGTGATTGAGGTGGAAAACTGCAATAAGAGCTGAGATATAATATGCTTTACTGACAGAGTCGCATTTCATTGCTGTCATCAGCAGGAAACTTACTGTTATATTCATATTTGAGCTCAATCTAACCAGCACAACATACAGTGACCTTCTAACAACCGATGATGAATAGCGGTTTCTATATCATATACTTGGTATAAAGTGTACTACATGTACTTACCAGGGTTATTTGGTATTGGTGCGGGTGGATTGGATGTGCCCCCCAGTAGGTCTAGTATATCACCTCCTGAAGTAGGGGTGCTAAGGCTAGCAGGAGCAGGGGCCGCAGGTGTAGACATGTCTCCTAGCAAGTCCAGTATATTTGTACTCTACAAGTAGTGCAGGCTAGAGTGATACATGGTTGTAGTACGTACAAGTAGGCTACAGGCAATCACTGAATTTGTCTTATTCAATACCACTACAATGACATGAACACGTTTTAGATGAACAGCCGAAGGAGCAGAATGCTGGGTTACAGATAAGCAGGCAGGCAGGTAGATAGACAGGCAGGTAGATAGACAGGCAGGTAGATAGACAGGCAGGTAGATAGACAGGCAGGTAAATAAGTACATGTATGTAGTGTGGTGTGTACCTGCTGTGTAGGTACAGGTTGACTTAGACCAGCAAGGTCTGAAGGTTTCCCAGGACTACCAACTCCACCTAACAGGTCTGGTTCCTGCTCTACCAGAGCACTGCTACCCATAGACTCTCTCTCACCATTGACTAGAGTAGATCTGGGTTCTGCAATACACAGTGTAGTATAACAGGCGGTGTAGTATAACAGACGGTGCAGTATAACAGACGGTGTAGTATAACAGACGGTATAGTATAACAGACGGTGCAGTATAACAGACGGTGTAGTATATTACATCATGTAGGATAACTACACTGAGTATAAACAGGATACATGTGCTCATATACAATGTACATGTAATAAGCAGTACATCCGTTGCCCACTAACTATCAGTAAACAACCAACATACACATTAGCTGTATTGTATTGTCTCTATGCTACCTCTACGAGCATTATGCTACCTATATCATAGTATACACATACAGATGCAGTACATGAATACTGACCAATAAGAGGCATTCTCTCCAGGAGTCCACTACGCAGTTCTGAGAAAGACCCGAAGAGATGAGAGAACTCTGCAGCTCTCTGTTGTAATTCTATGTCTGTAGATGATGAGTATGGGTGTACAATGGACTGTACTCTCCTGTAGTATACACATAATCATGTACACACTGTACTGTTACTGTACTGTACTGTTACTGTTACTGTACTGTAAACTATCACCACTACCAGTATAACAGCATCATACAGTAGCATAGTATGATGATAGTGTATGTAAGTACTCATATGTATGTAAGTACGTATACACTGCGAGTGAGTGAATGAGGTAGGTACTTACTCTACGGTGTGGTTGAATCTAGTGCTTAGTTTAACGAGAGCGTTCAGTGCATACTCTTTAGATATAACGGAGGATAGGCTGGAGACTAGAGTCTTTTCTAACACATCTAACACTTCATCCTCTGATATCTGCATAATGTATAATACAGGTAGGTGTGTACTTACATATTGATATAGTAAATACTAAGTATCGCCATTCTGTACAACATATGCATTGATCTATTATGTTACAATGCTCATGACCTTCACATAAGTCCACCACAACATACTGTAGATTAGAGCTGCAAAAGGTGTCCATCTACTCACTTGTATAGGCTCAGCCTCCTCCGAGGTCCCATGTACGAGCACATCCCCATACTCTCCCACACACCAGCACGCTACTTGTGAGAGGGCTTGCTGTGAGGGGTCTTCCTTCAGTGCCAAGAACAACCTCTGTACACTATGTAGATATGAGTGGGCATCATATACATGTACATGTATGTACAGTGTAGTATATAACAATAGTGGATACATGACATATACATTGCGCAGGTTATTGAGCAGTGGGGAGGCAATTCCAAATCTAGTGTCATGTATGTGAATATACATTATAATACACTCATCTCATGGTCAACCAGCAGCGAAGACTTGCAGGCCACACCATTGATATATACAGTAGTTATTAAACAATGAGAAACAAGGACTCTGCTGATTTCTTGGTCAATTAAAAGTACTGCTTAAAGGCATTGGAGTTTGCACTCATTTTACCCATGGGTACATTTGATGACTTTTTTCACCCCTCATTATTTTAGCTGCCAAACCTTAAAATGCAATTAATTTTAGTTTTCACCTAGCAATGGTGCTCTATATAGATTGCGCAATAGTTACTGTAAAATTCCAAATGACGTGATATACTATAATTCCATATACTTTAAAAATAGTTGATTACTTCTATAAATGACAGAACACATTATCTATTAATTCAAGAAAATTATTTTTTGATATTATCCTGTTGGTATACTGTTTCCCTGACAGCAGAATCTACCCTAAATTGTGCAAAGCAAGCATTTGAGGACTTACAGTAGTATAACTTGAGTGAGTGTTAAAATAACAACTTCAAGTGGAAGTCCAGCCTAATTGGAATTTTAGCAGGTAGAATATTGAGATAATGCAAATATGTAAATAATAAAATAAAAAATACAATTTTGAGTTTTATGATAGGTTTTGAGAAAGTTATTCTTGCTATTAATATAGGGCCAATGTATGTATAAAAAGTTCTGCTATTTAAAAATTCTGTAGAATTTTGTATGCCCTAGGGCTAATTGGTCACTGTCAGAGTACATTGCAAGGGCTACTTTGCATATCCATATTTGATTGTATATTGGAAATAGAAACTTGAGACTAGCTTGTTTATTACTATGGTTATAGGGGAATATCTTTACAAACAAGGATGCTGTGCCAGGATGGCAAAATACAGATACATGCTTGTTTATGAATATAATGTAGCCCATGATAAATGAGCTATTGAAGTCCTGTACATGCACAAAGAGGGCAGATAATGCTGAATTAAATTGGTGAATAAAGATGGAAAGTGGTATTCTTAGGTTTCCCAAACTCTGAAACGAGCAACCATCGACAATTTTTCACATAACATCCCTGTCTGCCTTGTAATGTTTGAGGGCATGTGTACATGATAAAAATTAGTTTTTGAAATTTTAGATGTACATGATTGTATCTTTTTCAAAAATAATGCTGACACTGATCAGCATGTTCATTAGAATATTTTTATTCAGGTGCCAAAGAATGTTACTCATAAATAGCATCATCCCATTGACAGCAGTCATCATTTTATTATTATAACTGGTAATAACATTTGCTGTGGTCACAAATACTCCAGCAAACTCCACTCATTCACTACTTTTCCATGCTTCGTATTTTCCTTCGAAGGGAGTTGTTTCACCCTTCGAAGCTCCATTCCAGTCCAATTCCATGCTTCGTATTTTGTTCAACTGTTTTGTGGCAAACGCATTTAAGTTTCCCCGCCTATGACATCATAGTACAATAACCTCGTGAGTTAAAAATAGCTATGCGTTGTCTAATGTGAAATCAACCGCAACAAGGAGCGCACAGCCAAACTATCGTCATAACCATAATGTAGTTATCAACAAGCAGTTATTCAAGCGTGAACACTATGCGCCAGCCACAGATAGCGTACTACTACTAGTGCTTGTACATTAGCTTCGAAGGATGGCGCTTCCATCCTACGAAGCAATAAAAATCCCTACGTATTTTCGGAAATACGAAGTCTCACGGTCGAAGGAGCTTGCTCCTACGAAGGTCAGGAAATACGTATTTTGTGCCAATTCCATCCTTCGTATTTTAAATACGAAGCTAAATACGAAGCAAAATACGAAGCATGGAAAAGTAGTGATTGTAAAGTAATTAGTATAGTCTATTTTCCTGGCAAATAAAAATCAGAGAAAACTGCCACTAGTGGGTGGGGTACTAAAATACCCTTATTATAACCTGGATAGGAGGAAAGCTCAGTTCCTAGGCTATCTTTTGGTATATTATTCATCATTATAGCATCATTTTCATCAGAGTATGTTTAGATTATGCTAGGCAGGGTAGCGATGCCTTCCGAAAATTGCACTACGACTGAGAAAATAGCCCCTCTTAGACAGTGCTAAAACACATCTGCATCATCATGTATAAAAATCGAGGACATAAAAGTAACTTTGGAATTATCTCCTCTGGCTTAGATACATATTATTGTATAAGTTAACTGCCTTTTTTAGGTGGTTGATTTCATAAAGCACTGCATGTGCGTCGAGAAAGTATGCTATCCATCACTAGAGCATACACACCAATAATAAGATAATAAAAGCAATCAATACCTGTATTGATGTAGTTCGCTTGTATTAGCTACGAGCTGACACATGCTGTAGATTACATCATCCCTCAGATGCTGTCCTGCAGACGTCAACACCTATGACAGTAACAATATAGTACTATGACGTCACACTAGCTATGACAGTAACAATATAGTACTATGACGTCACACTAGCTATGACAGTAACAATATAGTACTATGACGTCACACTAGCTATGACAGTAACAATATAGTACTATGACGTCACACTAGCTATGACAGTAACAATATAGTGCTATGACGTCACACTAGCTATGACAGTAACAATATAGTACTATGACGTCACACTAGCTATGACAGTAACAATATAGTACTATGACGTCACACTAGCTATGACAGTAACAATATAGTACTATGACGTCACACTAGCTATGACAGTAACAATATAGTGCTATGACGTCACACTAGCTATGACAGTAACAATATAGTACTATGACGTCACACTAGCTATGACAGTAACAATATAGTACTATGACGTCACACTAGCTATGACAGTAACAATATAGTACTATGACGTCACACTAGCTATGACAGTAACAATATAGTACTATGACGTCACACTAGCTATGACAGTAACAATATAGTACTATGACGTCACACTAGCTATGACAGTAACAATATAGTACTATGACGTCACACTAGCTATGACAGTAACAATATAGTACTATGACGTCACACTAGCTATGACAGTAACAATATAGTGCTATGACGTCACACTAGCTATGACAGTAACAATATAGTACTATGACGTCACACTAGCTATGACAGTAACAATATAGTACTATGACGTCACACTAGCTATGACAGTAACAATATAGTACTATGACGTCACACTAGCTATGACAGTAACAATATAGTACTATGACGTCACACTAGCTATGACAGTAACAATATAGTACTATGACGTCACACTAGCTATGACAGTAACAATATAGTACTATGACGTCACACTAGCTATGACAGTAACAATATAGTACTATGACGTCACACTAGCTATGACAGTAACAAGCAAGTACTCGAGTAGTATGCCAACAGTACGTGTATATATACAAGTGTATACGTGTACATGTATAGGTAATGTATGTGATCGTACTGTGGTACCTTGAGCACTGTATCCACATGCCATCTCTTGTTAGGGGCGTACTTCTCAGCAGCCAGCACTATGTTAGAGGCAGCGTCAGCTTTGAAGTCATCGTCACAGACAACTATAAACTCTAGTAACTCCTTCATCATACCTCTCACGTTGTTCTCGTTGATGAGGGCAAAGCTAAGCTCCATGGCCCGTCTGTCAAAATGACCAACATACAATATTGTGCTCTTCCTACTAACTCGAACAACATGAATAAATTCCATAATGGGAAGATTTTAGCCGTTCACATTACAGTAGAAGCAGAACATATCACAATATATATGTACAACAGGTATTCATGGCGTTCATAAATTTCTGATAAGACAACTCCAACTTCCACTATTGTGAGAGAAGACAATTGAGGAAATATGTGAGTAAGAGCTTCTGTTTGCTAGAGTAAACAGAGTACATATCAGAGTGTGGCCAGCATAATAGACGTACTGTTTAGTATATACATGTACATATGTATATTATACTGTATAATATATACATCTCAGAGTGTGGCCAGTATAATAGACGTACTGTTTAGTATATACATATACATGTATATATATACTGTATAATATACACATGTACATATCAGAGTGTGGCCAGTATAATAGACGTACTGTTTAGTATATACAAGTACATGTGTATTAATAGTACTCTACTCACTTCTTGATAGTACTGTCCACATCCCGGAGACAGTCGACTATAGTACTTCTGTGTCTCTGAACTGCATTATGGTCTACATTGATGACCTTGAGTAGAGTGCTTAGAGCCACGTATCTACATGTACATGCAGTAGTATTATAAGCAGTAGCGTTATACAATGTACTGACAACTACACAATACACATGAGCTGATACTATCAATTGGAGAGAACATGGCGCATTGTATATACATGTACACGTGTAGTATACAATGTACATTGTATGTACCGATTGACTGAGACTATGGTATATACAAGCAGTAGTGACTGACCGTGACTATGGTATATACAAGTAGTAGTGACTGACTGTGACTATGGTATATACAAGTAGTAGTGACTGACTGTGACTATGGTATATACAAGCAGTAGTGACTGACTGTGACTATGGCATATACAAGCAGTAGTGATTGACTGTGACTATGGTATATACAAGTAGTAGTGACCGACTGTGACTATGGTATATACAAGTAGTAGTGATTGACTGTGACTATGGCATATACAAGCAGTAGTGATTGACTGTGACTATGGCATATACAAGCAGTAGTGATTGACTGTGACTATGATATATACAAGCAGTAGTGACTGACTGTGACTATGGCATATACAAGCAGTAGTGATTGACTGTGACTATGGTATATACAAGTAGTAGTGACTGACTGTGATAATGGTATATGCAAGCAGTAGTGACTGACTGACTGAGACTATGGTATATACAAGTAGTAGTGACTGACTGACTGTGACTATGGTATATACAAGCAGTAGTGACTGACTGACTGTGACTATGGTATATACAAGCAGTAGTGACTGACTATGACTATGGTATATACAAATAGGAGTGACTGACTGTGACTATGGTATATACAAATAGGAGTGACTGACTGTGACTATGGTATATACAAGTAGTAGTGACTGACTGACACTATACCTGATATTCTTGTCATTGTTGAGGAGGAATCTACCTAGGATATTGACAGCTAGAACACGTAGTCCACTCTCAGAGTTGATATCCATGATAGTACTACAAGTCTCGTATAGTATAGCATTTCCGACATTCTTACTGCTCTCCGTGTTTGTAGCCACCTGGTACATCACGTATGCAATGTAAATATATAGGTAACAGTAATGCTTGCACTGACTGTATGTATATAGGTAATAGTAATGCTTGCACTGACTGTATGTATATAGGTAACAGTAATGCTTGCACTGACTGTATGTGTATAGGTAACAGTAATGCTTGTACTGACTGTATGTATATAGGTAACAGTAATGCTTGCACTGACTGTATGTGTATAGGTAACAGTAATGCTTGTACTGACTGTATGTATATAGGTAACAGTAATGCTTGCACTGACTGTATGTATATAGGTAACAGTAATGCTTGTACTGACTGTATGTATATAGGTAACAGTAATGCTTGCACTGACTGTATGTATATAGGTAACAGTAATGCTTGTACTGACTGTATGTGTATAGGTAACAGTAATGCTTGTACTGACTGTATGTATATAGGTAACAGTAATGCTTGCACTGACTGTATGTGTATAGGTAACAGTAATGCTTGTACTGACTGTATGTATATAGGTAACAGTAATGCTTGCACTGACTGTATGTGTATAGGTAACAGTAATGCTTGTACTGACTGTATGCACAGTGATGGAATAGCAAAAGACGCATCAGACAAAATGGACAAAAGCTCACCTGGGCCAGGATATCATTCATGGTTTCACTAGCCTCATCGTCATGACAACCAAGGATACGCAACAACTTCAATATTCTTGTCTAGAGACAGACAAAGACGTAACAGTAATAATGCACCTACACTAAAGTGCATGACAAATTAGGAGTTGTCAGCACCTTAGTCAGGAGTAAACAATACATACACATAGTAGGTTCACATACTTAAGCATCAGTAATGTTGTACTAGATACATTAGATATTATATTATGGCCAGTGGTTCACCACTAAAACATGCTATCTCTGTTGTTATCAAGTGGTGAGTTAAGGACAATACAACTGCATGTATACCACAATTCTGGTGATACAATGTCACCATTTAGCACATACACTGTAGTAGTGGAAGTGTGATAATGCACATACAGGCATACCAGCTAGAGAAAAAGGGGAGAGGGAGAGGGATACATACCTGTAGGAAGGGATCACTGATACCAGATACATCGTGGTCTGGGGAGTAGCCAGCCATGATAAGGTTCTTTAATATTCTAACTAATAGTGGTACAGACTACAATATAACACACATATGCATATATATATGTACATATACATGTATATAGTACAATAACACTGACATCACCATGTAAACTGAGGTGCACCATGGGTACCTGCAGTTGCATCAGATAGATAGTATAATATACATTTACATAAACATGCTACTATAACTACTACATAATACATACACAGTGACTACCTACATGTACAAGCGTACAGCTACTGTATAATTTACACTCAACCTTGGGGGGTGTGTCCTCAAGTATACTGATACTATGTTTAGTGTAAAAATTATAATCACATTTCCAGCTCCTTATCAGCCACAATATAATAGTTAGTATTACAGATAAAGTGATAATATGTACAGTATAAGTAGCAAAGGGTCGACATATAATTATCACACACTGCATAATATACTCTGCATATACACTATACAGTGTATACAGGGGGTAATGTATGTACAACGTGTATGTCATATCATAGTACATGTAGTAGGCAGCTCTACTGACATCACAGCTACACAGCCTACGTCTATGCCATGGCATACCCAATGTGAAGTATAGCCTGCATATACATATACATTACCTATCGACTGTGGTACTACTAATAGCACATGTGTACTAAGGGGTGACCTATCGACTGTGGTACTACTAATAGCACATGTGTACTAAGGGGTGACCTATCGACTGTGGTAGAGATGACCCACCTTCCTGAAGTGATTGAGGGTATCTGGACTGAGTCTACACATCTCTGTAATAAGAGCTACTGCACTAAGTAGAACTCCATGATTCTTCTCGTTCAGGAGAGATCTTGTACACGGTATAAACATCTCCATAAGCTCCGGCACCTGCACATAGCATTACACTAGTATATAGTACACTATTTACAACTACTCACTACACTATATCCATGTCATACAGCATTTATATGCAGCTAACACCAACAGACTGACTGACCTTTCTAACAATCTTTACAGCACACAGAATTGCTTTCTTCTTCAGGTAGGCATTGTTTGACTTAATGACTTTCTCTATTTCACCTGCCAAGTCCCTACCCATCTCTGGAGATGCAATGTTACCAAGTGTGCACAGGGCTAATGCTGCTATGTATTGAGTATTGTGATTCAAATCACTGCAAAAAGATTCAATGACCACAAAAATAATGCAATACTATAATTATACACCAGAAGATAAATGGTCTTACGTAAATATTCCTTTTAGAAAAAATGGCATGATATGCATGCACAATGGTGCACCGTAACAAATTTCTTGGTAACAAGAAATGATAATCAAGCAGCACCGGCAAATCGTAGTCGAGAGTTATCTTCCTTCAACTCAGAGAAAACCGATCAACAGTCTATTACTAATATGACAACTTCCAGTATCAGACCACCAATCATATAATATACTGTATGTACAGCAGGTCACATTGGTATCACTTGGTGCTATTGAAATCAGTGTACTCTGAATTCAAGGTAAAACAACCCCATATAGAGGTAAAGTACTTTATCAGAAATGAATAATCTTAGTAGAGTCGTTGGTCATAGGCTAACATACTACCCATAAGGTGCCCTATATCAAATTTTTATTCACAGCAATCATTTTATTCATTTCTACATGCAACTAATGTTCAATCTTACCTTTTCAAACAGTTTGTGACGAGTATATGTACATCAGTTCTTTCGTCCAGTAATAACATAGCCCCCAAATACCCAATACGTTTGTCTGTGAACCTTGGAGCCGCTATAAGCTTCATGCACTCCAGCTGTAAAGCAAAATACTCAGTAAAACACTGCAACTACATTACAAACATGTAGAACTAGATAATCACCAATAAAAATGAGGTAGTCGGGTTCAGTTACATGGTAGTGACACTTACCTGCCCATAATGAGCATCGTATCCTAACATGTATATGTATAACAACTTGGCAACATTTCTACATCTGTAGGTACTGTCCTCATCTCGAAAGTTGTTTCTGATGTCTGCAGTCTCCTTATTCACCACTGCCCGCTCTTCAGCCTGTGTTTTCGCTGCCCGAATTTCACGGATTAAATCTCGCAACTTCTTAGGCGAAGTCATAATAGACTGCTGGAGCTGATTCTGCAGGCTCTGGATAAAAGTGAAATAAAATCATAGGGTATATAGCCTAATTAAAATTTTCATGCGGAATGGTGACTTGACTACCGGATTCTACGGCAACGCAATATGAAAATAAGCTGCAATATGAAAATAAGCTATGTGCAGCTCAAACTTTAAATGAGTCTTATACAGCAATACGGTCTCATGCCATGACCACGAGTGTGAATATCAATAGGCCTACATTTACTATGACAAATTAGTATTAATACATATAAAGGCTGTCACACAGTTAGGCCTACACTAACCAGAGAGATTGCAACTTCACCTAAATTTAAAATTAGTGGTTAAATCAATAATTACAACATAATTAATTGACCACAACATTTACAACGTTTAATGTAATATAAATATTAATCTACTATGACATATCTAATATAAAATATTAATATATAAATATTTCATGAGGGATTAGATTCGATTCTCAAGAGAAGATCCCAAATTGAAATTCAATTGGTTATTTGAAATAAATAAGACATCAGTTGAGAACAGCCGAGTGTTCACTTTTGACTTCAGCAACCATTCCAATTTAGTCACCTGTACTCAACTAGTGTTAGTTAGCCTAGACGCAGGTGTAGTCATAAATCGGTGACTGCCACTTTCACTAAATTAATTAAAGACCAAGAGGCACAGCCCATTAGATCACCGTCATATCGGCATCATGCTAATCTATTTAAATTTCATCTTACCTTTATTTTCTGCATGGTGAATTTGCTTGAGCTCCAGGCAAAATACAACTGGTAACTTGTTATGTATTATTTATTTCTATCTGATCCCGTTAACTAACTAGGAAATACGAAGAAAATTTTTCGGCATAGCTGGCAGCGTAAAGATGGCTGAAGTTATTAGTCGCTCCCCACTACGCCATTTCAGCTCGTAATGTTTTTCTTATGAACCTATTAACTAGTCCTATAAACTTTTTAATTGATTAAAATAATCTAGTGCTTCAAAAACATTCATGTTGAAAAAACTTATCTTTGACTTTATTTTTATCGTGCAATATCAATACATTTTG
This sequence comes from Bugulina stolonifera, assembly GCA_935421135.1. Classification (NCBI taxonomy): domain Eukaryota; kingdom Metazoa; phylum Bryozoa; class Gymnolaemata; order Cheilostomatida; family Bugulidae; genus Bugulina; species Bugulina stolonifera. Next base: position 27,205,769 of record OW285188.1, read on the forward strand.
TTACTAGTTTTCTACTTTATTTTCGCTTGGCCTATTAGACAGAAGGGCATGATTCCTGTGTAAATTCAGATCCCAACTCTTCGGATCATTCTTTCTTGAAAGGTCAATGAATACAGGCTGAAATTCATTGAGTAAGCACACGACCAACGACCTCATTCACAGTATATTCATCATAAAGCACATGAAAAAGCTAGTAGGTAAGTCTGTCATAGCATTAAAATATATGTGTAATATTGAGCAGTGGCCAGGTCCTGGTGAATAGACTGGTAATATTATATTACAAAAATGTCTGGAATAATTATGAATGCTTAAAAATACATCATAATATTAAAAAGTGGTCAAACCCCCTAACAATTATGAATGTGTTCCCAAATGTTGTAGGTAGTGAAAGAGAATGCACACCATGATGCCAAGCACTGGTGTTCCCCCTTATAACAGATTTGATAAGATTCCTAGACACGCATTGCAGTGTGGATTATCTGATACAAACAAAGAGCAGCAATACTATAATCCCACTAGCCAACTTCATAACAATGGAGAAGGCTACCAGCACAGTGGTATCCACGGTCACACTAGTAATACACCCATAGACTTGAGCTCCTACCAGCCTTCCTTCTGCAATCAACACACTCACCACACCACCAAGCTAGACTCCACTGGCTCTAGGAACAGTATAGCTAGCACCATCTCCACAAATTCACACAATTCTAGTGACAAAATATCTGAAAGTAAAGGTAGCCTTGATTCCTTACTAACCCCGCTATATGTAGAACAATCGGAGCCCCCTCCCTACACCAACAAACAAGATACTCTAGGTCCTGATAGCATGCGACGGGCTCAGCTGCCTAAGAAATCTCCAGCAGCCCAGCAAGTTGTAGCAGATTTGCTGAAGTCTGAAAGACCACATATATTACTAGGTAAGTGCAATGCCATCTAGGTTACCATGTCCTTCACAGAGTCTGGTTACTGCTGCAGCATAAGCGCCTATATTTGCATAGGAGAGGCTGTTATATTTACTTTTCTTTTTTTTCCACCTCATACTGTTGATATTCAGCTAAGCATAGGGCCCTACATGCAGTAGAGAGGTATGTATATTATTGGTAGGCCTGTTACATTATTTGTTATAGATGCACACATATAATAGTGTGTATATTAGTCTAAAAGAAATATGCTGGAATGTTAGACATGCAGTCAGTCAATCTGGCAGCTAATGTTGATCAGAGAGAGGCTGAAAAAATAGCTGCTCAAAGGGCCTAATCTTATCTGCAATCTCCATCTGCACTTTCAACAATCAATTATACATTTAATTGGTATGCAATGCTTCACAACTTATAGGTAATAATTAATGTTGCATTTGTAACGTACCAGCCTCTATGTACAGTAGTTGGGATGGTACACAAAGGGTTATGACTAGTTATAAACATTCCATCAACAGAGCCTTGAAAATGGTTATTCTAACAACTCAGCCTGTAATTGCTGTGATAGATTTTATCCCAATTTGTTTTCAATAATACATGAACTGCAACTGAATAGGACTGGAGTAGTCATAGACATAGATATAGCATACATGTGTCTAAATATATTAACAGCATAGACTTAGGGAGAGACTATATTATACTCTCAAACAATATCCACTAGGAGGAGTGGTTAAACCTTTAGTACAGTGATTAGTTACAATGTTTACATACATTCTATCAACAGTTGCATTATTCTATTCAGTGCTCAGTTGTATCCTAGTAAAGATGTTGCCTGCTAAAATAATATATCATCATGTAGGGTGGTATTTTATAGTAGGCGCTACACAGTATTATAATAGTATTATAGAATAGCAGATGTAGGTCTATATACTAATATAGCACATGTACACCTACATGTTGTATAGATTATACACTATATAACCATAGAGTGTATGTACATGTATTGGAATATGTAGCCTAATAGCTGCAGGTAAATAAGTAACATAGTACCCAGATAATTAGATATACACATGGATGATGTACATTCTGTGCTGCTGGACTTGTTTCCATGAACCAGTAAATGTTTGAATAGTGATTAATTGATACTGTAATCATAATTACAGTCAGCAGGGCAGCCAATGACTTGTCTACTATTACCAGTATACTAACATGTAGCCTGTAGACTAGCAATAGCCTACCAACAAGTGTGATGACACCAGCATCAAAAAGCTCCTCACTCAATGAAATATTGTTTACATTCACATTGGAAATATTTGTTGATCTTCAGCCTTCTGTCCACCTACTAACACTGACCATTATATAGGAATCAGGCAGATCAACAGACAATAGTGGAGAAATAGGCATGATAGAACTGAATGGTGTATACAGTTATATGAAAATGATACGATAATTGGCTTTTACAAACAAATCTGTGGTTTTTATGTTTACAATGCCTGCTAGGTTGAATCTAGTTGTAGATCTTGTACCTTCAGTGAACAACTGAGTGGTGTGTACTGTGTATCTCCTACTTACATTGTATCGACATCACAGACAAGCTGGTACCTTGAACCAGTTTAAATTTGTTATGCAATAAACAATAGTGTATTATGTAAAATTTAATTATGTAATACATCCCAATGACACTGTCTTGTGTGGTATCTCAATAGAAGCAGTGAATAGGGCTTTGTCCATTTTACTGGTCAGGGACTGGACCCTAATAAGGGTAGGAAGTGTGTTCAGCTATCATGGCAAGCCTTCATTACCTGACTGCCATTGTATGTGTTGAGAATATTCAAACCACTGTCAATGTATAATTTAGTAGTTTATTCAAACATATTAAGCTAACAGTGCTGTTTACTGTAGCCTACAAGTAGATATGCATGTTCATGTGGTGCAGATTCTGTATGGTTTATGTAAAGTCATATCTGCTGATATAATGTTTCCTCTGTTACTCCTCTGTTACTCCTCTGTTACTCCTCTGTTACTCCTCTGTTACTCCTCTGTTACTCCTCTGTTACTCCTCTGTTACTCCTCTGTTACTCCTCTGTTACTCCTCTGTTACTCCTCTGTTACTCCTCTGTTACTCCTCTGTTACTCCTCTGTTACTCCTCTGTAGGCCAGACTAGATACTGTCATATTGTGTAGGCATACATTCACTCAACAGTCTGTACCTTGTAGGCAACTGCTATGGCTGTAGGAAGCAGATACTGGAGGTGAAGGAAGCTTGCCAGGCCATGGGTGAAACATATCACAACAGTTGTTTTACCTGTCACTCCTGTGGTAAGCATAGAGTACTAGCAGTGAAGTGTGCTGGGGGAAGTGTTCTTTCTAAAAAGTGCAAATTGGAAAATTGACCACAGAAGAATCAGTTGAAAAACATAGGCCTACAGTTTCGAACTAATTGTTTGCAAAATCAGCCTACATATTTTGTATTGCCAATTTTGCTTGATAGACTGAAGCTTGCATGCAGAGTAGTAAATGTGTGATTGATGATATAATTAGCCAATTATTATGCCCGTGTGTAGAAATAACTATCAAGTACATGTATGTACTGTATGTAGGTACAGTACATAACATACTATGTTGATTTATCATACTGTATAACCACACTGAGTGTCGTACCTAGTACAACTTAAAGCTACCATAGTTAGTACACAGTTTAGTTGTGACATTTCAGCTGCTTGGTTAAAAACTCACTTGTAAATTGTTTCATAGGACAGACATTGCAATTGTAAGCTGAGTGAGTTATAACAAACGCCAGATAAATGCAGCCATCATTCTTAATGTAATAATATTCTGCAATACTCAATTATTAATATATTATAATGTACATGTTTGTAGCCAGTATTACTGAGTGAATAACAATAATGGCACAAGTACTTGTAATGCTTGTAATACATAATAATAGAGGGGCCAGGTGCTCTCAGGTGCTCTCAGGTGCTCTCTTACTCATGATATGCTCTATATACTGGTTCCTCTCCTATTGTGAATGTCTTGTTTATGTTGATTATTTTCTAGGTAGGATGTTGATTGGAAAAGCTTTCTATTCAATACAAGGAAAGGTTTATTGTGAGGAAGATTATATGGTAGGTAGTTACCTCCCCCCCCCTCAGATACATGCAATGTATAATATAATACAATAGCTAATGGTATGTCTTTAGGCAGCTACTGACTTCCTATATATAGTTGGTAAATGCTGACTAATTTCCATATTTGCCTCTAGTCTTACTTTTCTAAAGTGGTGACTGGGTAAGGGTGGTATGTTGGTGTCCTACTGCCTACCCTCTCCAATATCTTGGATTGTTTGGAACCCAGGCTAACTGTAGCTAGTGGTGCTTCTTGGTCTTTTGCTGCCAGCTTGTGGTCAATTAAGGAAATGGTGTTGATATGCAGCAGTGGAGTTTATACACTACATGCATGTCATCACAGTATAATATACAGGGTGCACACTTGATTACAGGAAGGAATTGAAGTGCTGACCTCAGCATGTTTCCAAGCTTTTCACACCAGCAGCTGGTAGACCATCACCCTGGTTATCCCACATAAAAGTACTGGGTATTCTAATTACATGGTGCAAACCGTAGAATTATCTCCCCTTTGTACTCTCTATTACTGGGCACAAATCTGATATAGCTTGGTTCTTCTTCTAAAACTCAAGGAGAAGGAGCTGTCTTACTCTGTTTATTAATAACAAATGACAAATAAATACCTGAGCCAGGTGTCTCCTCCAAAACATTGGCTAATCTGGTCTACTATGTAGATCTTGGGCATAATAAGATTAGCCACATGCCTCCACTTTATCCCACTCCTAGTACAACATACCAGAAGTAGTGCCTTTGTTCCCTCTGTCTAATGAACAAGTACCTCTATAACCCTCTAAATGGGTTTGGCCACCCCACAGGTATAGCATATTATTATATCTATGGTAAGGTCATGCCTGTCCCAAAATATTACCAAACCAACTCACTCAGCCTCTCCAATGACTTTCTATAGAGCTACCTACCCACATCCACATGCATTATTTCTTTTGCTACTCTCTATTTTAGTACTCTGGCTTCCAGCAAAATATAGAGAAATGTTACCAGTGTGGGCACCTTATAATGGACACGGTAAGTAATACAAACATGTACATAAAATAATGTCGTAATGTGAAGGAATGTAGTTGACATTATGTGTATGGCTGTATGCTGTGCATTATATATTACAATATCATTCAGTTCTTCTGCATGTAGCAGGAGTAGTCTACCCTTCTTATGGATAATGCAGTATTAGGTTGATAGATTTTTGGTATTTACCACAGCATAGGAAGACAAAATATGACATTCTCCATTGTTTGATGGATTTCTATGAATTGTTTTTTTCATTAAAATTGTAATTTGGTGGGTAAACAAAGGAGGGGCTGTAGAGTATCTAGATTACTGGTTGTAATAATTAGCATAGAGAGGGGGATAATGTCTGCTCAGTAATTAATTGCAAAAGAGTTTCAGTTTCATTTGTTAGTAAGACAATAAATTGGTAAATGAATAGTCACTTGGTGTAGTTTGATTTACAATAAATCAAATGTGATTGCAGGATGAATAGTATCCACTAAAGCACACAATGCAAACATTGGTAGCATTTAGGTTTGCAGCACATGGTGTGTATAGTCACTATTTAGTGTAGGCCTATATACATATTTCACATTACATTGTATATTGTCTGATGAACATGTATATAACAAGTGTACGTGCACTTGTACATGCAGTCATGCACACATGGATATATATGTTATAGGCATATTGATTGTCAGTTGTTTGCTGTTTGATTTGTTAGGAAAAAGGAATAACTGAGGTAGGTTTGGTGCATTAGCATGCTAATCTAGTATAGAGCCAGCTTATTTCTGTGAAGTGAATTTTAATAAAAAACAATATATGTGATGAAATCATCACTGGTTTGAATCCTAATCGTTATTTCCAACAAGTAGTAGACTTCTCATACACCTGGAGCCAATGTTAATCCAGTGAAATCACCAGCTTCAGTGACTTCTGCAACTTTTTCGGCCTGGGTTCCAATTCTGTAAATGTTTTATCGAGTGGGGGGATGAGGTACCAACCCCTAGTATTGGAGGAGTGAATGACTAATCATCATTACAGGTAATCCTACAGGTTGATCTTGTGGCACCCAGCCAAAAAGAGTTGGGACCCAGGCCACTAGTATGTAGTTCAGCCTCTCTCTGCCACAGTTTTGACCTGAATTAGTTACCCAGTACTAGTAGGACCAACCATGTTACAACCATCCAAGGCTTTGGGTTTAGAGAGAATTTATGTGCATCATACCTAGGGTACCTGCAGACACCTGCACCCATACTTTCTATAAGAGCACCAAATACTGCTAGACGTTGTCTATTATAATATGGTGTATTCAGTTATAGCTACCATTGCTAACACACTAGCCAGGGTTGGAGTTAAAAAGTTTAACTGTACAGTTAGCTTACTCAGCAGCGTGGTTAGCTATTAGCTGATAGCATCTGAGGCCTACCTATCATCGATGGAAAATAATGCTAATTTTAATTTGCAGATTCTCAAAGCAATGGGACGATCTTTTCACCCTGGCTGCTTTAGATGCACAGAGTGTAATGATAGTTTAGATGGGATACAGTTTACTGTTGACACTAATGAGAATGTCTACTGCATCAAAGACTTCTACAGGTATGTACCACGTACTACATGGTACGCACCACGTACTACATTGTACGCACCACGTACTACATTGTACGCACCACGTACTACATTGCATGCACCACGTACTACATTGTATGCACCACGTACTACATTGTATGCACCACGTACTACATTGTATGCACCACGTACTACATTGTATGCACCACGTACTACATTGTATGCACCACGTACTACATTGTATGCACCACGTACTACATTGTATGCACCACGTACTACATTGTATGCACCACGTACTACATTGTATGCACCACGTACTACACTGTATGTACCACGTACTATATCGTATGTACCTTGTTCGAAGTGTGGTTATATGGGAGTATATGGTGTGTACCCACCTCACTTTTGTAGTTATACAGCCAGCAGGCGTATACCCTCATTTCACTAGCTAGTTTTCCGGGTTTACCTCATACAGTCACTGTGGACCTGATAGTGTAGCGGTAGAGTGCTTGACTGTCATTGGGTCTTGAGTTCGAATCTCAGCAGAGCATAATTTTTTTCATTTTTGTAATTCACTAATTTCTTAGCTACTATAAGATTAAGTGGATAGCTATACAACACTAATCTGTAAGATTGCATGCACCGTAGCCTATACCTACTTCATTTGTTCCACTTCAACACTGCTTATTACTACATTGCATGTAGCTTGGTAAGGTGCAAGATAAGAGTTATCTCCCCTTAATCATAAATTACGCATGCAGCAGTAGACTGTCTGATACTATTACACTTGCTAGTTACTGCACTACTGGTTATAAAATTATATAATTAATTACGATCTTTGTGTAAATGCACTGATTATCTGAGTTTTGAAAAAATTTTATACATTTGAATATTTTGGACGCATTATGGATTCAGGTCTTGCATGTTTATATTCATTCATATACTATGCTTGTATTCATATACTATGCTTATATTTATATACCATGTTTATAACATATACTACAGGTATGTTTATATTCATATACATGTACCATGTTTATATTGATATCTGGCAAACATACTAGAGTACAACCATGTTTATGATAATATAATATTACATGTATTATGTTACTGTGTTTTGTAGATTATATGCTCCCAAATGTGCTGCCTGTGGTGACATAATTCTTCCAATTGATGTAAGTACATACTTTAAACATATTAACATGTATTTTGTGTAACATACATTAGTATTGAGTATGCATATGTATAAGTATGTTTATGCACAATGGACACATCCAATGCGTGCATGGATATATTTGTACATATTGGGTACATATTATATATCATAGCATTATTGTATACAACATTTCATTTTTTAAATATTAAGTAGACAGTCAACTTATTTAGGATAGCAACAAATAAGAAAAGATCATAGGCCCTACATGAAATATTATATATTTTTACCCAATAGGTGATTTGATATTGCTAAAGTCACATATTTCAGAGCACAGTATGTCTTGGAATGAATCGCTTTGTGGAAGTCATACTGTTAATTGACTTGTTTGACAACAAGTAATTAGTTCTTGTCTCCACCTATCAACATAAATTATCCCTCCTGATGGTCCATCTAGTTGTACTGTAGATCCCCCAACAGACTAGAGTGAACAATTACATGTATAATTACACACTAAACTTGCACCAATATACCATATTATAGCCTATTATTATACATGTACATGTTCATAGTGTATACTTAAACTAAACTTGTCAGCTCTAATCATATAAATAGGGTTAGCAGTAGTTGTTGTTTACTTTCATGTATGAACATCAAAGCTATATGATATACAGTATATGATATATACAGTATATGGTATACTGTACAGCATAAAGTAATTAGGTCCATAAATTGTTTACTTACTTCACTTTCCTTTTCTTCTACAGGGTTCAGATGAGACTGTAAGAGTAGTGGCTTTAGATAAAGATTACCATGTAGACTGTTACCATTGTGAGGTAAGCTCAACACCCCAGGGCTATTTTGACTTTGCAAAAGTATTGGTCACTGTACAATGTAAAGACAAACTTGGGTACTATTATATTTTATTACCAGGCTAGCAATCTATACATAGGTCTACATCATGTACTTCTTGGAGTCATGCGAACTTTACATTATATATGTATGTCTAATGTTTTTCTATTAACATGCAAATGAATAATTAACTTTCCAGGCATGCACCTTACACGTTATCTAGAAAGAATGAAATGTTGCCTTTGTAGAAATGTAAAGCACAGTTGACAGATGAACCAGACAAGAGGTGCTATCCAATAGGAGACCACTTATTGTGTTATGGCTGCCACATTGATATACGAACCACTAATCTACCGAGTCCTGGTGCCTCCTCTACTTCCTCTGGACACTCATCTAGCAGTTTTACTGTCCCCCAGGGTCGAGTATCGCCGGGCTCTACCAATGGACATATATCACGCAAGTCTTCCTCTCTCTCACACAATAAGCCTCTCTTGTATAACACAATACCCGAAGAAAGCGTGCGAGCGGCTAATCATGCCACGACTTCCAATACCCCACGACAATCACCTACAATTAATGATAAGCTGCCCAAACTGGCCACTTCTTTATTTAGTAACAATCCCTTTGCTGTTAAACCTGAATTGAATCCAAATCAAAGATTGCATGACAAAATTATGCAACATGTGAAAGCTAACAAAGACTTCAAGCTACCAAACCAAACTGGGTCTACATTGTCAAAGTTGCTTCTTCCCAGTGACACTGCACCAAAGATCATTAGACCTCATACCAATGCTAACATGCCAGTCACCCATAGTGAAACACAAAAGAGAGAAAGTGGTACAATGTATAAATCGATAGTCACATACACCCCTAAATCTCCAAGTGCTCCAATATCACCTGCTCAGCTACCTTCCACACCCGTAGGAAAAGAACCACTGCCACCGAGACAGAAGAGCATAACCAAGAGTGCAACACCTGTGGAGATGTCAATGCAGCCCATAGCTCCAAGAGCAATACCCATTGACCATGCAGTCCCTCAACCAAGTCTCAGACGTATGCATGGTACTCGCCGGCGGGCTCCTCTGAGTGACATCATCATGCAGAAGAAGATAGCGGAGAGCCTGCAGAGGTCTTTGAGCAATTCAGGGAAACATGCATCTACTTCCAGTCGGTCCACAATGAGTTCAGGCGAGAGTAGAAGTTCAGTTAGTCCTCAATCAGACAGAACACGGCATAGCCCTAGTCCAACGAGAACTCGGACACCCTCCCCACCGCTACCATATTATATGAAGGCTTGGCAAGCCAGTGAGATTGCTCAGTCAATTTCAAATAACAATTTCCCAGTGGCTATCGCCCAGAAACCTGTACAGGCTCAGGAGTTACCCCCACGCATTGTTGGCAGACGGCAAAGTAAATCACAGGATGTGCAATTGGAGACGCCACCAGAAAGGCCTCCAAAGCTTAAATCTTTCCATATAGCAAAAATCTGATGGGGTAGTCCATTTCCATATTGAGTGTTACCTCTTATAGTGCTACATCTTTTACCAAAGGATACTTTGTGTAAAACTTGCCCTCAAGCTGTGCGAATTTTTACTACTACACAACTAACATCAGAGGATAGGAATCTCTTTATACCACAAAATAATGAAAATATAACCTCTCATGTTTGTGATATCATTCAATATCTTTATTAATAAAATATTTTCCACAAACATTTAATAACAATATTATATATTTGTATTATATAAGAGTCTATTTGAGCTGAGTATATAAAAATATCAAGATGAAAAAATTGGTAACAAAATAGTAAGCTGCACGTTGCATATAATAGCCTGAGCGGAGTAATTGAACAAATAATCTGAACTTTGCACAGTAAAACACTTTGTAGGAATTCTCCTGGCACAAAGGTTCCCTCTCTCACTAATGGTATGTAGAGCAGAAACATCCATGTACATGTGTGCTGGCAGGTATTTTGGCACTGTAGAGTCTCACTTTCTCTCATAAATCAGGAGATAGGCATCCTTAGTCTAGAATAAAACCCATTTACAATCGGTAGTAAAGTGATAAATCCAGGAAGAGGTGATGGAATCATAGGGAAAACAAAAAAGAACATAGTGCATATTAAGGAAAGAGATCCAACCTTAACTTACCACAAGGTCATCAATTCGCTGATGAGGAGTCACCCACTCATCATTAAACTCGTACCATTTACCCAGTTTCTGATGCTTAACGTAGGCAGTGTCTAAAATCATATATAGTAATCTCCAAAAGTCAAGTTTGCTTTAGTTAAACAATAGTAGTTGAAATGTTTGAAGAGGCCTTCACAGTGACAATCAACCTGCTGATTCAGTGAATTTGTAGACTTGAAATAAACAGACATTGGAATGACTGTAGAAATCCATTGTGTGGTTTGGATTAGTGGTTCAATCAATGACTAGTTATAGATTTACATGCACTTAGTTGCATATGCCAGGTTTATATAGATTGAATACTGGGGAGGGGAAGAGAAGACAATTCTGACTTACAGTGACCTCCACCAAGCCCTCCGTAGTGGTTGCTAACTGCTATCAAGTCATACACACATTTCTGACCTCCCTTGGTCCTATCCACCCATCGAGACATGTCCAGATCCCTAAAGCACAACAATATCATTGGTAGATAACACCACATGCCTATAAGTGAACCAGATAACACCACGTGCTTATAAGTGAACCAGATAACACCACGTGCTTATAAGTGAACCAGATAACACCATGTGCTTATAAGTGAACCAGATAACACCATGTGCTTATAAGTGAACCAGATAACACTCTCCTCATAATTAAAACTAGTAAACCAGACTATGCTAACATGCATACAATGTTATGTGACACATTGTAATACATATACAGTGTAAGTTACATTCCCTATATTTATCCCATCAGTAGATGGTTACTGTACATACTTGAGGGGGCACTTGACCAGAGTGTCCAGTTTATCCGTTGCAGTGTATCTCTTTAGATGGACAATAAGGTACTGAGGTAACTTATACAGCAGGTAGTGCTTGGGCACCTCAACGGCTTGTCTACAGTTTGGGCATGACCTTGGAAAGAACAAAGTGTATAGATTACCATTCAGTTCTCACATACATACCTACAATATCCATAGAAAGAGGTACCGCTTCCGGAACTTTACTGGATGTATATAAGGAAGATTTTACTGCAGTCGAATATTTTTATTATCGGCTTGGCTAGCTAAACACGGAGACCTACACTATATATGAATGTGGAGCTAAATACTGAGACCTATATGAATGTGGGGCTAAACACGGAAACCTATATGAATATGGGGCAGTACAGTGAAGGAACGAGACTGATTGGCTAGCATTAATTCACCCAAAAATGCTCCTGTGTTTCCACCTTCACATATTGTGGTTACTAGGGTAGAATGAAGGAGAAGTAAGCTGTGTTGGAGTCATTGGTATATGTGTGAAGGTCTCTGTAACTGTTGAACGCATGTGTCATTAAGCTCCAGCACCAGAACAGTACATTGTATCAACTACATACATGTGCATACATACCAGGAGTCGTGTGCACCTAGCTGGTCTCCAGTAGCGTACAACTGCAAACAGTCTTCTAGTGTGATGTCAGAATGGTGAATATGTATATCAGACATGAAATCATCTACTGTGACATCATATCCTTTAGTTATGCTGATAGTTGATTGAGCAGTTAGTTCACTGAACTCCACACATAAGTCTGTGAACCCTACAGTTTATATCATAGTCAATAGGTGTTTGCTCTAAGAGATGGATGCACCAGTAACCTCTGTTAGTGACAGGTATAACCTACCATTTGACTACTGACCAAATAATAAATCTAGGAAAGTGACCAGCTGACCAGCCATCTTAGTGACACAACCCTAAATGTACGCTATGTATTGTGTGCTAGCCAACTACTTACTGTCCAATATGAATGTGTCATGGGAGGATAACTTCTCTACTATTCCAGTGTGTGAGATTTTAGATATTTCAAACAAGTGGTTGCTGTCTGTCTGCATAGACATGCCGTCTGCTGTGAGCCCATTACCATCCATAAATCTTTGGCAATAGTTGAGGAGTATGTGATAGAGACCCTCAAACGATACCGGATCAGGTACCATAAGAATCCTAGGCCAGGCGATTGCTCTTTTGTCTCTGAGAGAAGTGAGTAGAATACATACACAACTAGAGCAGCATATACATATATATAAAACATGCATGATATAATACAATATAATGTGATATAACACAATACAATACAATACAGTACAATACAATACAATACAGTACAGTACAATACAATACAATGCAATACAATGCAATGCAACGCAACGCAACGCAACACAACACAACACAACACAACACAACACAACACAATATAATATAATATAATATAATATAATATACTATAATACAATATAATGAGATATCTGGCTCCAACCCATCAATTGCTACAACTAGACAGTCAATATGCATGTACAGTGTAGGTTCAGGATCTAGAGTACATGAGCATATGGACTACTCATATTAGAAAACTCACGGATTGCCATATTTGAAAGAGACAGATACTGGAATATTTTCTTGGAGTTTGTCAACTTGGAATCTGTAAAAGAAACAGATGCACTGGTTGTCGTTTGTTCACATATTATTATACCTTATATACAGAGATACATGTAAGTAGCATAGGCAGCTTATATACACGATACTTACATGTACATGTACTATATAATACACGATACTTACATGTACATGTACTATATAATACACGATACTTACATGTACATGTACTATATAATACACGATACTTACATGTACATGTACTATATAATACACGATACTTACATGTACATGTACTATATAATACACGATACTTACATGTACATGTACTATATAATACACGATACTTACATGTACATGTACTATATAATACACGATACTTACATGTACATGTACTATATAATACACGATACTTACATGTACATGTACTATATAATACACGATACTTACATGTACATGTACTATATAATACACGATACTTACATGTACATGTACTATATAATACACGATACTTACATGTACATGTACTATATAATACACGATACTTACATGTACATGTACTATATAATACACGATACTTACATATACAATGTAGTAGTCTATACTTACATGAAAAGGTCCGACAGTGTGTTGATAGCCTGCATAGACATATGGCTGTTCAGAACATTATCCACCATTGACCTCTGACTAACCTCTGCCAGTACCAACTGTAATTGAAAACAGGAATACATCTCAATGGTACACAGTCAGTGATATCGCTAACTATTATACTATATAATATAGCACATGTACAGTAAAGCCATGTTATATGGTAATATGGTACAGGTTTACTTACGTTGTCCTTTAACACATCAAACATATTAGCTACAGATGCACACAGGTTTCCTACTGTAGCATCTGCTGCGACCTTGACCTGACACTGTAAGTACACAGAGCAGAAGTAAGACTACAGCAGTATGATCATATGTACATGTTCATTAAACTTAGGCGATGTATATATATCATGTAGACATGTCCATGACATTATTACCTGATGCGTCTAATTACGTATTTCGTTATACATTGTAATATTTATAGTTTTGTAACTCAAAACTATAAATATTAGAACATGACACATGATAAGACAACTCTAATATATACCAACAATAATTTACATAGAACATGTTTATACATTGTACATGTATAGTAGATATTTGACCTTAATTGGGTTAGCCAATGGATTAGATGATACAAAGTGGATTGTCAATGACATTTGTCGACTGGGTATTGGCAAGGAGAGGCAGCTAAAAGGATCGTATGAAGTGGTCTGAGTGTGACAGAGTGGACAGGTGATTGTCAGTGTATTCATGCCATGGAAGAGATCAGTGACAATAGAGTCGTTCTTCCTTTTATATTTCTCCCACTCATCCCGACCAGCGATCTGTGGATAGATAGTTGCTCTGATATATATGCACATACACACATATTATATAATATAGTCGATATGCAGTGGTCATAAAACAAAATACAATAGTGTCTAAAGTAGCATGTTCGTAGACATAATTATGCCACTGAGTTTCAGTTCAAATAGAAGTAATGTTTTAACATCTAGTATGTCAGAGCAAGAGAGTATTGAGGGTAATCTGTATGGTTGAGAGTATACTAACACTGGGAAAACCATTTATCTCATTGGCCCTTTTCAGATCCTCATGAAGTCCATCCAGTAAATACATCAGCAGTTCCTGCATATCCTGCTGTTGAAAACCACTAAATCTCTTAGCGAACTGTCCGAACATTCTGTAGAAGCTGAAACATAATATGTTTGTATAAACACATTGCATAGATACTAATATGTAGAATCAAATCCTACCTACCACACATAGTGTGAAGTAAATGATATACATATACCGATCTATCATATTGTATATTGTGTTGTATTGTATTCCCTGTATTATCAAGCACTAACTAGCTCATGTTAGGAACATCATACATGTATATCCTGTTATCTATATACACGGCTTATGATAAGATTATCATGTATTCAGTTACCTAGTTGGTTCATGGCGGGATTTCTTTCCATCCCAAATCGTTTTCATCAACTTGGAATACTCCTCAGCAATCTTTCCTTGCATTCCGTGAGAATTCTCTCTGTTCACCTCTGCTTTCCATGAATCACTGGTGAAGAACTCAGTTAATACTGGTACATTGCTAAGGCACTAAAATGGTGGAAATCAATGCAATGGAAGAAGAGAATGTGGTGAATGAAATGGTTAGTTTCTTGAATATTTATCTACTATAAGTTTTAGCTACTACAAGGCAGAGTAGCTATAAGTGACTACATTGAAGATGCTTATTGGTAAATAATGTAGATAATATATAAAACTGCGGAAACACCACCGTTAGAGTAAAAAGTATTTCTGTTTATCTATTAACGAGATGATAGTATTTAAGTATCATCAATCACCCACCTGAAGGGCGGAGTTCATGAAGCAAGTGTTTCCAAGGTTAGACAGACCACAGAGTCCTGGCGAATCAGCTGGCCCGACATAGTCTGTCCCAGGTGAGAAACCGTTGAAATAAGAGCTTGATGAGCTCTTTAGATATGATGTGCTGTTACTAAAACACACCATACTGTTGTACAGTAATTAATTCCATTTATTGTACTGAATACTAAATGACGAATCTGTATATTACGTACATGTTGATATGATATACAAACTTAAAGCAGCCTTGATTGACCAATGTCTGTGATGAATGGAGAGTTGGAATGAAGTCAATGTATTCATTGCATTAAATATTAGTACGTGCATAGCATGTGTCGTAACAAACTCTAACTCACGTTGTAAAGGCTGACTTAGACTTTGGACTTTGAGAGGAGTTGCTAGATTTATGCGGCGTTGTAGCTGTGTACCTGGAAGACGTGTTGCCACTATGGGTAGTAGTAGCAGCAAAATAGGAATCATTGGTTAGATCGTCTCTGAAAGACAAGGCAACCACAGTTAATACACTGGAGTGTGTGCTACCATTTAAATGCAATAGTTTGCATGAATCTACGGACCTAGCACAGGAGTAGCAGCAATTTTGGAGTTGTGACCCCTGTGACTGGTTTACAATTTACACTTGCAACCTTGCCTTGTGCAACTTTACCTTTGGTGAATGTTAGTAAATAATGAAATGTCTATCAGAATTGTTCTATAGAAAACATTTTGGAAGCAAATGCAAACGCACTTTGAAGAGGAGTTTTTCAAAATTGTTGTCGTGTTGGAGGGATAGTCAGACGACTCCTTAGGCCTGTATAGACTGAGGTCTGGCCACTTATCACCATCCTTCTCCACTATGACAATGAGGTCTCTGCTGTGAAGGTTGAGGTCTGAGAGAGACTGGTTACTGCTCCTCAGCTCTTGGTATCCAGTCACCATATCTGATGTCACTAGTTTAGTCTCTGCATCTGCAGCTATGCCAAATCTGTCCCTCATTACAGATTTGAGGTCCGCTGTAATAAACCCACATGACATGAAAACCTCGAGTATAACCAAGTCAGTAAAGGAGCAGCTATCTGTTACACATGCATATTATGCATATCATGATAATATGATCTAAATTGTACATTTTGAGTAAGTATACAGTATAAATTATTTCCGAGATGCAATATTAAACCAATAGACTAAATGTAATACTAAGTAGACGGACCCAGTGTCACGCTGTGACTACATCTCTTTGTGATGAGCTCAGCATCACCACCTGACTTCTTGTAGTGTGATAGGCTGAACTGTGGAGGCATTAGCTCTAACTTAGTCGTCTTAAAGAAGGCGCCAGTCTCAATAACACGGCGATCAATGGCCATCTGATAAATATACAGTAGCCTATGTGAGAGAAAGGATTCCACTGGTACATGTAAGAGAAAGGAGTAGAGTGGCACATGTAAGAGAAAGGGATACAGTGGCACATGTAAGAGAAAGGAGTACAGTGATACATGTAAGAGAAAGGGATACAGTGATACATGTAAGAGAAGGGAGTACAGTGGCACATGTAAGAGAAGGGAGTACAGTGGCACATGTAAGAGAAAGGGATACAGTGATACATGTAAGAGAAGGGAGTACAGTGACACATATCAAATCATTTCAGCTTAAACCTTTGGGTGTATCAGGCCATAAGATTGACATAGGTAGGTCCAACCATCTTTAGTTATAGAGACGAAATCTGTTTCTTCTATCTGTTCCCTTAGCTCATCTACAAAGTACATATGATGGGATAGCTGTTCAGATTTCACTATCTGCCTCACATGGAAAATAAAATTTTGATCAAAAGAGAAGTTTTGCTTTCATTAAAAAAAGTCAGAGCTGCTTCTCCTAGATATTGCTCCAAATGCTACTACTAGTTATATGACTTCCAGCATTGGTGACTGTAAACTATAAATGACTAGTCATATCCGATGCACTCTTCGGCTGTCCCATCACAATACTGAATAATACATACCATCATTTGATAATAGGTCTGAATTGTCTATTGAACCGGGAGGTTCATCCGACTGCTTGGAAATGTATTTTGACCAACGATCAAACCATTCATTTCCAATTAGATATCTAAAATATGTCACAGAATGAGTATGCTCCATAATCATACAACTCCTGCAACAAGCTAATCTCTGGAGATAACTTTTTTGCTTTTAACAATTATAGGCCTACCACTTTTCACACTGAACTCGCGCCGGTGTAGCAAAAGATGAACATGCATATGTAGGCTATATGGAAATAATCAAGATAATGAGTGGATAAAATCATAGCCCTGCTGAGACTTTCAGAATCACAGACAGTAGCCTGTGGATGATAGTCTGAGGTCCTAGATGTATTATCTAGAGCTTTAGTTCCATCCAATGGGCTAAGCACACAATGTTGACGTGACAAGGTGCAATTCAAATGCTACCAGTAACAGTTGGAGAACGCAATCACTGCCTCCTTGCAAAATGAAGAATTGGAAAATAAAGGCCTGTGATATTCAAAGTTCACCTGGTCTGATCGGCTTCAAGTGGCGAATCCTTCTCTTGTTCTATAAATTCCTTTTCGCCTGCAGGAGAGAAATCACTCCCAGCAACCAGTTTTTGAGCCACCTGCAAACATTCCATGTATAACCTGACTCAACTTCCTTTAACCAACAAAGTATAAACCAAATCAATTTTTGATAACTTCCCGTCTATGTTTTGCAAATCAGAGAGATTTAAGGCTATCCGAATTATATCACTACTGCACTTGCCGGCCCAAAAGAAATAAAGAACTATGACCCTCAAAAGTTACTTTTTGCCAAGTCCTGTGCATAGGCTACTTTAAAACATGGGTTATCAAAAATCAACACACTTAGTAGCTTATACATTTACAAAAGCAGATGTTTGAAGTTTTACATTTAATGGCCTTCATAAAATTCTAGGTAGTTGGTACAATTACAAGAGTAGACAAGACCTTCTGCTACCATTTGACTGTTGAAATTCATTTAAAAAACTGAACACTTTATGGTTGGAAACCACCAAGATTGAAGCATACCTATCAAGTAAATGGAAATATAAACCTGGAGGTTTTGATTGTAACTAAAGCGTACCTTAATTAGGACTCTCTTGATTAGAGGCCCTCAAGATGGTAGGCTAAACTATGATTAGACCAAAATACCAGTTTCCTCATTAATTTTGCAGATGGTTTGAAATTACGCACAATTTCTGACATTTTAATTCAGCATTTATTTGCCACTAAGTGTAGTTGCATTAATGTTACTTCAAAATCCATGTTTTAAATTCAATAAATAGATGGATTAAGTTGCATGATGGGAATGGTGCTGTTAATTTTCATCAAAATGTGGTTGAAAATTTCTCAAGTTGTGAAATCTGGTGGAAACAAGGTTTAAAAATGAAGGGAGGTACCTGTAAAACTGTGGTTCTACTACATTGCGAGGCTGGAGCATTACATTACTACATTACAACCGGGCATTCGGCATTCGCTCCCTTCAATGATGAAATTCACTAGTTCTAACAGAGCTGAGACCCAACATGACATCATAAATATGTAGCCCAGCCAGTATTGTGCTAACTGGTTCAGCTACTACTAAGCTTTCTAATTGTGTATTCAGCTTGTAATCTCAAAATTTTAGCAAAGTCCACCTTTGACAGGTGACTGGGAAACAAATACAATAACAGAGTGTGGAAGTGGACTTTGGAGCCACTCCCTTTGAGTAGCAAAATAGGGAAGCTGTTGGAAATATTTACAACACAACAGACAGGGTGGCCAACCAAAATTTGTAAAAATGAGTCGAAAAAATGTAAAAATGAGTAGAGTATTATGTTCAAGGGAAATTTTTCAGGATTGTTGCTGAATAATGTCTGCATAAATAACATGGTAAAAAGTTGTCTGTGCTCTTGTACCAAATTGCACATAATTTTGTGTTTTAAATAGCAGGATACATTATAATATTTTTATCATCATATTAGCTTTAGGTGAACTACCAGGCCTAATTTGACTAGATTGATGAAATGGACCTTGACCTTCTAACTACATATTGTATTCTATTACATTGTTAGACCATAATATAATATTTAGCAGAACTAAGTTTACTAAAATATTTGGGATATAACAGATGACAACTCCCTAGAAATGTAAACAATGCTTAGAGGCCTAAGCTAAGCCCAATAGGCTATTTATTGGATGGGTTAAAAGCACAGCTCACTGTAGCAAATAAATGAGTCCAGCTTCCACAAAATGAATATGCCTATGAGTATGCGTCCAGCTTCCAACTAGCAATATTGTTTCTCTAAAATGTGTCCTAGTTGGTCAGTGTGACAACAGATGTCACAGAATGGGAATCGTTTTTTAACACTGAACAAAGTGTTACATGCTATGGTGCTATTATTTATTAATGTTACATAATGTTGCATAATTTTCAACTATTACTTGTATCAGGAGTTATCTGCCCTTCTAGAGGTAATTGTAATACCTGAAGAATTGACAGGTAACTGGGAAACAAATACAAATTAGGCCTGAGTGTGGGAGTGAACTTTGGGCCACTCTCCATGTGGCCATGTGCAATAGAATAGAGAAGCTTTGTAAATATTTTCAACACAACAGATGTCACAGAATGGGAATCCTTTATCACTGAGTTTCCATGGTTCAACTCAGTTCAAACTCAGTCGAACTCAGCTGGAGCCATGGAATTACTCAGATTAGTGAGAGCTAATAATTAATGGGATGGCTTAGTATTGCACTGCTAACCACAGCTATTATTAGTGAGAGCTGTAAGCTTGTTCAAACAATGGAAACTCAGTGTATAACACTGAACAAAGTGCTACTTGCTATGGTGTTACATAATGTTCCACAATGTTGCATAATTTTCAACTATTACATAATTTCCTTGTGTCCTGAGGCTTGATGGTGCAAGTAACTGCACTAAGATGGCTTTGGACACAACAATAGAACCAAGTAGCATGTAGGCAACATGACTCCTTTTAATACTCTACTCATCTGGAATGAGTGTTTGAAGATATCAGTATTCACAGACAGGATGAGGACCTTCTGCCAATTGGATGTGATTTGACAGGTATGGCAGAATTAATAGCAAATTAATAACATTACCTATGCAGGGTTAATATAGAATGTCAATGTGCTAGATGAAAACAGAATCGCATTAAGATTGGCTTTAAACAATGTTCGAAGTGGAACAAATGAGGTGGGTACACGGTGCATGCAATCTTAAAGATTAGTATTGTATAGCTATTCACTTAATCTTATAGTAATGTAACTAAGAAATTAGTGAATTGCTAAAATAAAAAAAAATGCTTTGGTGAGATTCGAACTCAAGACTCTCTGAATGATAGTCAAACACTCTACCACTACTCAATCAGGTCTACAGTGACTGTATGGGGAAAATTAGCTATTAAAATGAAGATCCACCCCAGCATAACCACTAAAATTGAGGTGAGTACACACCGTATACTCCCATATAACCACACTTCGAACACTGGCTTTATATCATTCTCCGATGGGCCAAAGATCAGCAGAGGTACAGCTGTCAAGCAAACTGAAACAAAAACTTTGAGTTTTGATCAGCTCAGATCAGGTAAGTGCAGAAGTGGAGAAATTTGAGATAGCCTTTGTTCTTCGCCAAAACTGAAGCAAGAGAAGTTGTCTTCTCTATATTTTGCTGGATTCTCCAGGTGAGAAACCTTCGTGATGTCAAAATAAAATATGATTTGACTAAAACTCCAATTTTGTCACCAATTTCTCTGGTAGTAATTTGAAATGTACAAGATTTTAACACAATATTCTAACTGGAACTGTAGCTAAATGTAGATGTAAAACCTGAGCGTCAGATTTAACAGAAATATACAATTATTTCATTTCATTTATTGAGGTTTTATGAAAAGTTAAATTTGGTTAAATCTGAAAGTAACTTGTTGACCCAGTTATAGAACAAGTAGCACGAATGGGAATGATGGTGCTGATATTTTTTCAAAATATTGCTTAAAATTGTTCATGCTACAAGACTTAGAGAAAACCGGGAGATCAAAAAGTGATGCCGAGTCTTTTATCCTTATCCTAGGAAAACCTAAACCTAAATGATATATTTATAATAAAGTTAAATTAGCGTTAATCCAGGTCAGTTCCAGGTTCCAGCCCAGGGCAACTGAAACATTATGATTACAATTTGCAAATAAAAAACAGCACCACTACTTACCATGACTATGTAACAGCTTAACCCCGAAAAATCTAAGTGGGCACTGATTGTGATTCGATTTTGTAGAGGAGAACATCAAGCGTTGTGCTACCCACCATTGAATACACCACGAATGGTCTTTGTTGGGATTTCCCCGATTGGATTGCCTAATCTCTTCACACAAAAGGCTCTAAGATGATAATAAAAGGGGGTATAAGAATAGCCTCGTTACTGTTTCCAATTATCTCTTTCAAGCTACTCAATAGTTCTAAATCCATGGAGCTCAATGTAATAAGGAAGATGACAAAGCAAACTGAGTACAATCTGACTCGCTGTAACACAGAAATAAACTGCTTGGGGATTGCCCAAAATCTCACAAGAGAGAGACTACAACTCCATATAATATTACTATTCGCTCATTGAACAGTAGTACTGTCTTTGGTAATATTATCTTTAGTGGATTCACTCCGTTCACAGTTGGGTTGAGGGATTGGATCACAACTTGAATTAATCATCACCAATTTACGAACAATAATCAAAATGATAGATATTACATACATGTATATGAGTATTATTACTATGTAACATAACATGATTATATTGTATTTGTGTTAACACTCGATTATAGGGAAGTACATGTATGCTTACTTTCTTTATCTATTTTGAACAATTCAATTTTTAATAGAAGTTGCATTGCCCATGAAGTGCCAGTTCCTCCCTTAGTGAGTTTTACTGTTTTTTTATTTGATTGTAAGTACATTTTAAAAGGACAGCCATGTCGCTTTTTCACTTAAAAATTACTAATTACAAGATTATAATTATTATAGTGGAGAAACAGGCCATAATCATACTTCTAACACCCACATTTTTACTATGAAGTGAAAGACTGTGATATAGACTATGATATAGAGAGGGTGGTAGCACAAAACTATTGAAATAAATTACAGTATTCTAAAATTACACATATATAA
This sequence comes from Bugulina stolonifera, assembly GCA_935421135.1. Lineage (NCBI taxonomy): Eukaryota > Metazoa > Bryozoa > Gymnolaemata > Cheilostomatida > Bugulidae > Bugulina > Bugulina stolonifera. The sequence continues at coordinate 27,228,601 of OW285188.1, forward strand.
TGTGTGCAGACTAAAACAGGCATCTGGGTACATTACATAATACATTACATAATAGACCAATTTAGGAACATCTTGTAATACACCTACTGACCTAATTCATACATAGAATATTTTATGTGAAGGTAAAACCAGCTGCTGTATAAACTTTTCTGGTCACTGAATACATATAATTGAAACCAAGGAGTATACCAAGTGTAAGTAGGAGTCTAAAACAGGATATGATGTCATTATATTTGTAAACTAGGTGATACTGTATAACTTCTCTTCTCATCAGAAGCCTCGTCTCTCGTACACTAGAAGGTACCCGCTCCTATTCTACAAGGAGAGATAGATAGACTTGCACAAGTATACAATGTGTGTTTATAGTGTAAGTATACACTATAGTGACTAGATACAATGTATGTTTATAATGTAAGTATTCAATATATGTGTATTATAGTGTAAGTATCTAATATATATGTATTATAGTGTAAGTATATAGTGTGTGTATAGTGCAAGTATATAGTGTGTATGTATGGTGTCCACATATATAACTTACGACGACAGAGCTCTCTGATGCTGAAGATACACTGCTATCATCAAAGTAGTACCATTTATCAAGCTGTGGATTTTTAGCATATGCCGTATCTATAAACAGAGATGGACAGATGAGACGGTGATATGCGTACAGTATATATAATACAGAATATACACTACAACAATGAGTCAGCGTACACTTACAGTGACCCCCACCAAGCCCTCCGTAATGGTTGCTGACTGCTAACAGATCATACAAACATTTCTCTTCCTTCTGCCTGCCAATCACCTTGGGTGTCAGGTCCAAATCCCTAGAATCAAACATGAAGTGGTGTAAGTCAGCGTGCTGTCACACTTAGAACTCAGTAGTGTAAACTCTGCAAGGTAAGTAAGGCATTAAGTGTATTGGCTACTTACCTGAGAGGGTACTTGACGAGGGTGTCAACTTTGTCCCTGTAATAGCTGTATGAGGACATGGACGACTTGTATCTCTTGAGCTGTATAACCAGGTACTTGGGTAGCTTCCATAGGGCAAACTGTTTGAACGCCTGCACATGATCTTTACACACTGGACAGTACCTACATGTGCACACATGTTGCGCTAGTCAATGTTACACACACATACATATGCATGTATACATATAATCAAGTAAACTCCGGTCTATCCACATTGGGATGTTTTCACCAGAAATGGCTGTCTGTCGTTACACAACACAGTGTGTGTCCGATAGGAGACAGATATGAGTAATACTAGCTAACTATTGATAGGAGATACATATGAGTAATACTAGCCAACTATTGACAGGAGATAGATATGAGTAATACTAGCTAACTATTGATTGAACTAAAAGATTTGTCGTCTGCCAACATTATCGGAATTCACAAACGTGTGGCAATGAAGTAATGGTATTGAGCACTATATTAGCACCACACATTGGCCAATCTGATGTGCCAGTCAACTTGGCCGTGCCTTTGCCGGAATCGGCCCAGTCTTGATAGATCTGCACTTGCTACAATTGATGTTTTGATGTAAATCCCAGACAACAGATTCTCTGTTGGGTTGGCAAACAAACTGCTTATTCTAAATAATATGATTGGGTGATACTCATATTCTAAATAATATGATTGGGTGATACTCGTATTCTAAATAATATGATTGGGTGATACTCATATTCTAAATAATATGATTGGGTGATACTCGTATTCTAAATAATATGATTGGGTGATACTCGTATTCTAAATAATATGATTGGTAGATACTCGTATTCTAAATAATATGATTGAGTGATACTCGTATTCTAAATAATATGATTGGGTGATACTTGTATTCTAAATAATATGATTGGGTGATACTCGTATCTGGAACCAACCAGGTGTCGTGTTCACTGAGCTGTTCCTCTGAAGCAAACAGTTCTACGCAGTCCTCTAGGGTGACACCTGACTCTGACAGGTGCTCCTGCAGTGACACATGCTCCTCCACATCAAATGAGCTGGTAGTGTTACTCTTTCCAATCAGGTCCTTGTCAAACTCAATGGACAGGTAGGATAGAGCTATAAATATTACAATATAATGCATGTCAGCAACTGGATGCTAAGGACTGTTCAGGAAGTATATGTGAACTTCCCTCACAGTATATACATGTAATATATTATATTAAAAATACAGTTACATTGTACACACGTCCTGCTACAACAATACGGTACTGTTATACCTCTCAGATGATGTAAAAGAGTAGAGCACAAATATACATGTACATATACATATACATGCAAATCCATTCAGATTTTGAGGGAAGGAAACAGTTTTATGACATTGCAATAGCAAACCAGAGCAGTATCTCACGTTGTAAACTGACGGGTCCGGTGAGGGGCAGATCATGGTGCATGCGAGAGCCATATTGGGTAATCAGGTGCAGCTGAAATATACGCTGCTCCATGACCTTAGGACTCGTGCACACCTCCATTGGTTCTCCCACCGCGACCTCTTTATCCGTATCAACATCCTTATCCTTGTCTAATTTCTCCTCGCCAATAACATCTTTCTGCTTCCTTTCTCGCTCATCTATGTCTACAACGACATAGTGACACCTGATGGTAGTGTCACACCTTTATAACAGACACCTGATAGTAGTGTCACACCTCTAGAACAGACACCTGATGGTAGTGTCACAGCTCTATAACAGACACCTGATGGTAGTGTCACACCTCTATAACAGACACCTGATGGTAGTGTCACACCTCTATTACAGACACCTGCTGGTAGTGTCACACCTCTATTACTTGATAATGTCACATCATGACTACTCAATATTATAGACACTTGATAGTGATGTCACACGTTTATTACTACACATTACTCATAATGTTGCCACTCCATATCAGACATACTGCAATGTCTAAAACATACCTGCATTGTGATTGTTACTCAAGTGTATATTAACATCTTTCTCATCTATTATTGTCTGGTGAAGGTTAATAGTGTCATACAGCTCATCAAATGTCACGTCCTTTGGTACATTTATGATGGCAGGCCAGGCGATTGTACCAGGTACCTGGTATCTTGTGCTACATATCAAGCAATATGTTCATTCTACACAACTTGAAATTAATACATAGAGAGTAATGTAGCAATTAATTAATTGCCGTTAACGCCACTGGATAGCATCAAGACATGATAATTATGTAAACAGAAGAATAACTCTAGTACCTGTCCATCTCTTTAAAATATAAAATAACAGGAACATGGTCTTCACAGCTATCTCTTAGTTCATATCTAAAAATATATTCGATAAAATTAACTTACATATACATGTATATGCATATATATATATACACGAGTATATACATGTATATATGACATGTACGTATGAGAGCTTAGAGACAATTCATGGGACACATGAATCATTGAAAAGGGTGATGAGGAGTGACAAAATATCAAAGCTGGTAACGGACACAGCGGTTCCTTCTCAAGCATTGATATACTCTAATAGCCACGACTCACACAAATATTTGATCGCTGTCTCGTATATTACGAAGAGAGCTGCTACTCTGATATATCTTCTGGAACCTGTTCCTGTGTAGCTCGGCAGCCACCAACTACAAAGAGACATTACCATTATTTAACATGTGAGGTTCTCTTATGGTTGGCCACAACCGAATGAGTCAGTCGATCCTCACTACCGGAATTATCTGACATTTTAGACTTTTACATTCCAATTATAGTGTACAGGTAGATGGTTAGTTAGCTAGTTATAAAACAGCTACGATTCTGGGAACTAGGGGCAAACTACAGGGTATATAACCCTGTGGTTTCTACAGGGCTATATACCTCTAGACTAATAACATGGAGATTGATTACTCATAGCCGACTATGTAGACTGATGGGATAAAACAACTCACCTGAGTGGCAGATGTATTGAACATCTCTGCTACACCTTCAAAAAGGTCAGCAAACACTCCGTCATGTGGAACTTTTACCCGGCACTAAAATATAGCAGAATGCTGGAAGAAGATATACTAGTTGAGCTTAGAAACATTCATGCATATATAAACCCAGTGTAATTTACGTGGTATACATACAGCATCCTACACAAGCCCACTTACCTTAATGGGCAGTTTTCTCTTGTCACATGATACAAAGTGCACACGCAGTCGTTTGCTATTCTTGGCTGGTATTGGGAGTGAGAGGTAACAGAAAGGGTCAAATGTCTTACTCTCATTTTTACATTGAGGACAGCGAACTGTAGACTTCAGTTGGCCATGAAAGAGATCAATTATGATGGAGTCATTACGCTTCAGATAATCAGACCAAGCCTGTTCTGCAGCTTCCTGTGAAACAAATTATATTCACATATCTATGACCTGTGACCTATATTAGGATATGTATGACCTATATCCTGTATTCACATGTTGGCATGTACCTATGGTTGATACTACTACCCTACATATATTTATACGGCTGCCATTGCTAGTAGCCAGTAATAACAAATAAATACTGGTCCTATTACCACTACCACTTCCAGTGGTGGCACACATATATCACTTGTGATGGTGCCTTGACCTCTACACACCTCATCAGACTTGCCATCGGTAGATTTGATCTCTACATAAGGTTTCTTCTTGATCCTGTTTAGGTCTTCATGCAGTCCATCCAGAAGAAATGCCATAAGCTCATGAGAATCTTGCTGCTGATATCCACTGAACCTTGGAGCAAATCTGCCAACGGCTCCCTTGAAACTGACATAACGTAACTACATCAACTAACGTATAGTGATAGAATTGGGGAGCCTATTATACGCATACATGTAAACTAATACAGAAGAAAATGAACATAAGACTGCTGATCCACAACCTAACCCTTCTAGCTTATGCAGACCAATCATAAGTAAGCATTAACACATGCTGGTTATAGATACCACATGTGCACAAGCTATAGATACCACATGTGCCCAGGCTATAGATACCAGATGTGCCCAGGCTAATAAACATATTAACTCACTTCTTGGGAGCACATGAAGAGTTGTGTCCACTCCACATGGACTTCATGAGTGCTGCATAGCTGTCAGCTATCTCCCCTCTCATACCCAGAGGGTTCTTTGTGTTCAGGTCCTTCTTCCACGAGTCACTTGTGAAGAATGTGGTGAGAGCGGGCACATTGCTCAGACACTAGAATAATAATACTACACTGTACTATACAGCACGACAATAGCTGATAACTACTACACCGCAGCTACATGTACTTCCCTCCTAATTACTTGACCAGAAAGTCACAGTGGTAGATGATATACCAGAAGAGAGATCATTGGGTCTTTTACACATTGGTCATTGACATGCAGAACAACGATATGTAATGTATCATATATACGTACCATACGTATATATGATTATACGTACCATACGTATATATGATTATACGTACCATACATATATATGATTATCGTTAAGTTATATGTCATGTTAAGTTCACAGATTTAAACAGTACAGGCTGCTATTACTGTTTGTGCTACTAAATCAAGATAGCCGTCCTGACCTGCAGAGAGGAATTCATGAAGCAAGTATTGCCCAAGTTCCTCAGCCCACATAGCCCAGGGGAGTCACCCTTATCGTAGCTACCGTTGCTGTTGAAGTAGCTGGAGGATAACGTTCCGTTGGTGTAGGACGATGTTGATGATATGCCACCATTGCTGCTGGAACCACTGGTGCTGCCATACGAGTTACAGCTGTTGGTGCTCCTACATATAACGGTAGAGAGTGTAAACACTACATGTATACATGTACACACTACATGTATACATATACACACTACATGTATACATGTACACAGTGAGAGTGTACACATTACATGTATACAGTACATGTATACGTGTATACATGTACACACTACATGTATACATGTACACACTACGTGTATACATGTACACACTACATGTATACATGTACACAGTGAGAGTGTACACACTACATGTATACATGTAGTGTGTACATGTATACATGTACACAGTGAGAGTGTACACATTACATGTATACATGTACACAGCGAGTAGACATGTACACACTACATGTATACATGTACACACTACATGTATACATGTACACACTACATGTATACATGTACACACTACATGTATACATGTAGTGTGTACATGTATACATGTACACAGTGAGAGTGTACACATTACATGTATACATGTACACACTACATTTATACATTTTCTATTTGTTAACCATTAATTTACCAACAGAACATACTGGAGCTATGAGCATACTATGAAACAATTAAAAATCCGATAAGATTCACTTTTGCATATCACAGTTGCTACTATTTTTACTATTGGGAACACTGTCACAGCACAGCTAGCCTACCATACCACCAATATAATACTAAGTTGAACAACACTCTGTATTATTTGTGCTTATACTCACTTAACAGTAGATGCCAAAGGCACTGCAGCTGAGCTGACCGAGTTATTCACAGTTGTTGGAGCTGTAAAACAGGAAGCGGACGCCTGCTTATACATGTCAGGTTGAGGCCAATTAGCGCCATCTTTCTCTACGATGACTACAAACTGCCGAGGCTGGAGATTGGCTCGTTCTAGAGTGTCACTATCATTGTCTAGCTCATTGTAGTCTGAGGACATGTATGAGCTTAGCAGCTTCACCTGCGCCTCCTCTGCAATCTCATACATTTTCCTCATTTTTTCCTTCAATTCCCCTGTAATATATACAAATAGTGTATACTATACAATAATGACCATAACACAGAATGTCCAGTGTCAAGTGTTAATGGATATGATACTCCCAATAAGAAAGTTCCAACTAACCAACTGTCATTGCATGGCTGCATTTGACTGGCTTCCCACTGGTGGGATGCTTATAGTGAGCCAACAGTAACTGTAGAGGATACAACTCCACCTTTGTCATCTTGTTGAATAACCCCATCTCAATGACAGGGCAAGCAAGTGCTTTCTACAAACAAATGTAGAATGAACTATAAGTGGGTAATTGACTGCTTACAGGTTGATGAGCCGTTGTTGAGGTTGATGAATTGACCAATCAGTAAACGGCTAATCGGACACTCCAACTGTTAAAACAGTTAGTCTAGGTAGAATACAGAGATCATATCAGAATCATAGACTAGAAGTAAAGAATATCTGCACGTTTGAACTTTCTTACTTTTACTGATATCCCCACCTGGAAGATATTGCTAATTATGGAGTTGTTTACCCTCAATCGCCAAATATTGTTACAAGTTATTGAGAAGACAACCCCAACATAACGTCCCAACTACATAGTACGTGTACTTGTACGTAGTAGTGTACATTGTATTTTCCACGAGATGCTCCGAACCACAACACATAATTCATCCCTGTGGGAAAGCATGCCAACAGAGAAACAAGATGAGATACAAACCTGGTCAGTGATTGTGCCGTAACATTTTACAAGCATCTTCCATACTCGTTCAGGGACAACTCCAAAGTCAACATTCTCCACAACCTGTTCCTTCAGTCCACCTTATGTACAAAGACAGGAAGTGAGATTAGTATAATGTAATATCGCTAACTACAGCAATACTGTACAGTATATACATGTACATGTGGATAACTACAGCAATACTGTACAGTATATACATGTACATGTAGATAAGGAACTCACAGAGTGCTGCACCTGCCTTGAGGAGAGAATAGGTTACTTATACTCCAGTCTAAACAGGTGTTAGCACTACATGTACATACATACTAAATAGTATAGAGTTAGTACTACATGTACATACTATATAGTATAGAGTTAGTACTACATGTATATACATACTATATAGTATAGAGTTAGTACTACATGTATATACATACTATATAGTATAGAGTTAGCACTACATGTATATACATGTACTAAATAGTATAGAGTTAGCACTACATGTACATACATACTAAATAGTATAGAGTTAGTACTACATGTACATACATACTATATAGTATAGAGTTAGTACTACATGTACATACTATATAGTATAGAGTTAGTACTACATGTACATACATACTAAATAGTATAGAGTTAGTACACACTATTTAGTATAGGGTTAGCAACACATATACATATGTACTGTAGGCCTATAGTATAGACTTACCATCATCTGTGAGCAGCAAAAAATTGTCTATTGGACCTGGACTGTGTTTATCCTTATTAGATGCTGAATCAGAGTAGTTTGTGTAGTCTTTCCACGACTCAAACCACTTGTAGTCAATAACATACCTGCAACAAATATGTCGATGTGCAACCTAGCCTACTTATTGGCTATGCCACTAATAGCAGTCTTTGCATGATGCTGTACACACTGAACATAACGCTTGATGGCTAGGGCGTTGTAGCAGACAAATACAGTTGGTTACATTGGTTTTGCCGAATATCTGAACAGGATAAGAGGGAAAGTGTAGCTCTACAAGAAATGCTCAGAATTCAGTCTGAATATAAATTGAAGCTTTTACAATTTCAGTTCTACCCACGACATAAATTTAGGTAAATATGTACATAATATAATCTATCCGATCCTACCATGTTTGACCAATCTCAAGGGCTTCTTCCATACAGGATTTAACTAGGTCTTTCTGCTCCTGGACACTGCACAATCCATTCTCCTCTATTTTGTATATATCTTCTTTCATTTCCACTAAAAAAGTAGATGTCAATTCAACAGCAGAATTCGAGCACCACGACATGAATAATGTTATTCTTATTATTCTAACTCTCATTTACCAGGCTGTTAACACTGGCGCGGACCATTCTAGATTTCAGATGAATATAACTTCCTTAGCCGAATGGGCTGACACATGGTGCATGTTGTTCAACACTGCCAAATGCTCGATTATGACCTTCAATCATAAACCGGAAGCTCCGACAGCATATTACACCCTAAACGACGCACAACTTGACACTGAAATTGAAACTAAATACCTGGGTGTGATCATCCAGTCTAATCTAAAGTTCACCTCTCACATTAGCTCAAAAATTACCAAAACTAAACGACAACTGGGTATGGTTAGGGGGGCGCTCCACGGATCAACCAAAGATGCTAAATTACTTGCATACACTAGTCTCTGTCGGCCACACATGGAATATGCATCTGTCGTCTGGGATCCCGTCCATGAATACCAAATTAACAACATTGAAATGGTACAAAACAGTGCTGTGCGCTACATCTGTAACTTAAAAGGTAAAGTTAGCATATCTGCTGTCCTCAAGGAACTTAATCTTGATACGCTTAGCAACCGCCGAAGGAAGAACCGACACAACCTCCTCTTACGGAGTCTGGCGAATGAAGAACACCACAAAGCTCTTGCTAATACTTATGATGAGCTCATGAACAATCATCCTGCTGATGCAATTGTCACTAGAACTGCTACAAGAGATGACCCAACCGCTATTTATGCAAAAACTTCTGCCTACCATGGTAGCTTCCTGCCCAAGACTATACGTGAACTCAAGTCACAATTGAATTATTGCAATAAACATAGCAACAAATATATATTAGTGTAACATGTTAGCACAACATGAACATATGACCACAGTAATCCTGACAAAAACCAAAAAGAGATGAGGCGCACCCCTTGCATCACGCTCTAGTACGTTCTAAAAAAGACGTAAGACGTAACTAAATTACATGTACTTGATGTACATGTAATGTAGGCCTATGTTTGTTATTGCCATAGAACTTCATGTAAAATATCAGGTATATGTGGTATATAGCTTAGACATTTTAAACACAAGACATAACACAAGTTCAAACTACAAACTGCCAAACTTCGTTGCAATTTAGTATGCAGTAAAATTAAGACGACAAGAAAAGTACAGAATCTTGTTAGAAAATGTTAGAAATCCCTCAAAAATTTAGACGGAAGTAGTGTATAGCGCAAGCGACGAACTACTTAGGTATGTGATGAAATGTGGAACTAGAATAGTAGTTTTCTGCGTGCTAACGCTACCGGACTATTTGTTTTTAGATCCGGATACCAAAAACTGCATTCGCCAAAAAGCGGGTAGCGCAGTTACGAAACTGACAATGGAATGAGTAAAGATGAGAATAATTATCTTTGTCCATGTTCGTCTTAGTTTTTTTTAATTTGTCAACCTGAGAGTGTTGACAGTTGAGTACAGAGCTTAGTTTGGCAATATTCTATTATCTTATTCTTTTTGCAAGGAACAATTCTTGCAAGAAAATAGAAAAGATAAAATAAAAATTATTTAAATAATATAAATATAATATATTTTAATAATTATAATAAAATTAAAATAATTATAATGAATACTAAAATAAAAATAGTTATTTTTAATTTTATAAAACAGTATATTATAAATAATATAATTAATGTTTATATTAATAAACTATTACTAACTATAAATAATAATAATATGAATAGCAATATGAATATCTAATAAAATGTGATTAATGAATGGATCAGTCCTGGAGTGGACCGTGTTGATTCGACCAAATACCTGGGTGTAATACTACAATCAGACCGCAGGTTTGACAACCACATTGCAAAGAAGGTGCTAGATGCTAGGAGACAACTGGGTATGATAAAGCGTGCACTATACTGGGCCCCTGAACGCGCAAAACTCATTGCCTACAAAGCCTTGTGTTTACCTCACTTGGAGTACGCCAGCGCAGCATGGGACCCATCGAGTAAGAAAGATATAACTGACCTTGAAGACATACAGGTCGCAGCTGTACAGTTTATTTGTAACATCAAAGGTGGAGGAGATGTCGAGGCAGCCATGATCAAGCTTGAACTACAACCGCTAGACCAGAGGAGGAAGAATCGTAGGATAGCACTTCTACTGCGGATTCTGGAGAAGGAAGAGCAACACCCTGCTCTCAGCGAGGCATACGATGATCTACTGGCCCAGCCAACAGTGAAAACGGTACAGACCCGCTCCCAGTCCAGTCCTTGGGGCTCCCCCGGTCGGTAGGGGCAAACAGCAACCGGTATCTCAATAGTTTTTCACCAAGGACTATCAGGGATTTGAGGATTGGAACCAACCCAAAAAGACTAACTGAGCGGCCTACAACCGCAACCTACACAGTCAGGCTAGACAGTCCTGTTCAGTCAATACTGACAAATACATACCCCCATAGTTTAAATACTGTCCACTAACTGATTAACCCATGAACCATATGCGGCACACCTCTTCTACCCTCTAGGGTGGTCCAGTGTGATAATAATATCAACAGGTAATTCGACAGGTAATTAATAATAATAATTTCTAATATAATGTAGCAACTACATGTATGCCTTTGAATACCTTTGATGGCATTGAACACTGAAGAACTTAAAAGTAAAAAGAGGGCTTCATTTGCTTAGCAGTGTGAGCATGCATAGACTAGACACTAGAGTGTTTGGCCACAGCGGTTACAGCAACCTCAACCTGCTGTTATATTTTCTGTCAGTAGAGTACATGGTCATGTATGTCAGTACTGCTTTACAGCGAGTTAGACTACCAAACTCTGTTTCACATGCGTATTTTGTTTATATCTTTATTTCTTGGTTCCTCTCATGGTCCTCGGTAGAAAACTACCGTGGTAGACTTTTGATGCTGTGAGTACTGGGCGGCATAGACTCGTATAGGCTAGTAGGCGACCTTCTTTAGGGGTATCAAGTGAGATGTGTTTGATGGCTCAAAGAGTTTCTTGTGTTGGTCAAACTTCAGGTCAGACTGCATGATAATGCCCAGGTATTTTGTAGCACTGGCCCATTTCATACCCAATTTATACTAAGGTTTGAATGCCTGATCTCCAAGGGCTATCACGTGGTATTTGGTATATATCATCAATGCTGGTCTGAAATCTGGCAGCATCAGCAGGAGTGGTAACTTGTTCGTATAGCAATGTGCTATCAGCGTAAAGACTAGTGCGGCAGTTTACCGCTGCCAGGAAATCATTTCTATAGATCAAGAAGAGTGTGGGGCCAAGTTTTGTCAAGTCTGAACTTGACTTCTTCTAGACTGCCTCATGTTTTTGTACCAGTTCAATATGTGAGATATGTAGCTTTAACTTTAGGTCTCAAGCAGCAGCTGCATATTTGAGGTGAGAAAGGAAGAAATTTGAAATCGAGATTTTGGCTTTCCATGGGCCCTTGATCATCCACCTTCTCATATCTATCCTCCAGTTGATGTACGTAACGTCCGAGTGTTATTTTAGTCCACATGATACTAACTGATAGCAACACAAAACAGTTCTGCCATGGGATTGTTGTTGGATTTTTATTTCACATGATACACTGTAATTGTCTGGAAATACTTGAATTGATCTGGATTAACAGTTAAAGTACATGTAATTAAAGTGCAACTATCGCCTAGCCATGCTGCATATCATTAGAAAGGTCAGAAAACGCTTATTTAAGTATTTTTGCAGTATTTTAGCTTAATTTGGAGTTGTTTTATCCAAATGGCTTTGAAATTTGCACAAACCAGAATATTTCAGGCTATAGTAGGTTATCCCCTCTTGGTTGTAAGAGAGAGGATAACCTACTATACTCTGAAATATCCCGCAGCTACAACAGGTGCAATGACGTAGCCACAGTAATTATAGTATATGGTTATTCAGTTGGCACTTGTGCAAAACCACAAAGAGTTGAAAGGTCATGCCATTATAACAGCAGAATATTATTATACTCAAGTAAATATTCAAATATCTAAGTAGTACAGCCTGCCATAGCTATTAGGCCATTAGGCTACTGCCTAGTTCTATAAATTCACAATAATAATAATATTATAACAGTAATGATTGTCAACCGCACATTGGCGATCTGATGACATTAGTAGGGTGACCATATCAATTTTACTTATGTGAAATGTACAATTTAGCCCTCTCCCAACATATTCAAATGTATCTATGTAATTTCCAAGGCTTTAATCAATTTTTAGCACACAAGTTAGTATTTTGGGGCATGTAGATTTACCATTCCTACAATATGAGCTACAAATTCTGGCATGCTAATAATTATACGCTGTGACTTTAGGAACGTTGGTGTAGCTGCATAACTACTAGTCAACAATCCAAGGGTCCATGTAGGTTGAGTGATTCATAAAATACATGTAAGGTACTGTACCAAGTACCAAGTATAGAATTTGACTGCTTCTACAATATGTACTACCATAATGAATCCTGGTTGAATAACTACATTGGCTTGCATTCAACTACATGTACATGTTGTATAACCAACCATATTTTTACTTCCAAATAGGCCTACCATTTTAGAACATTACCAAGACCATTGTTTTGTCTTTTATTATACTAAGTTTTATTGATAACCATGTAGTAATTAAAAACAATCTTTCATCTGTATCTCTTATTATGCTCCTTCCTTCCCTCCGATCTTCTCTGTCAGAACAATCCCTATCGCCAGGTAGAGTTCTTTGTGTTGACATCAGGTGTCTGATACAGAGGAGGTAACATTCTCTATTGATTTCTCCACATAATCTACAGATTATTATAAGTTATTTATTAGTGAGCAAAGGGAGGCTATAATGTAGAATGGACCACTACAACTAGCGTACAATCAGTGATGTGCTCTTAGGTAGTGGTGATGCTAATGAATTTAGCAAATGCCATTTTGACTTGGTCTACACATTGTTCCAGAAGTGTTTAGCAATTATAATAGTTAATTGATTTTCCAGTATTACTTCAAAACAATAACATCATGGTGTTGAAAGTTTTTGTGTCTGTCAGCTAATAGCTCTAAGCTAGGCTCAAATGTGGCTTTCATTTCAACTGACAAGAGATCACTACAATTTTCCCAAGTTTACACAAATTATAAAATGGGAGCAATAATGAAAAGTGTATCTACCTGCATCTGTCTGTTCTACTGAACCTTATAAATTTAATCACTGGTAAATTTTGTGCAATACAACAATATGATTAGTGTTTGGAAGAATTTGGCCTGCTAATAAATTACTTGTACTGTAAATAGCCCAGGCACAAGTATAGGTGCTTGTTAGTTAGAGGGCAGGCCTTACACATTGTGCTGTAATGAAAGAGAATTATCTCTGGGCACAGTAATTGTCTGAGCTAAAAAATAGAATGCTTCTTGTGGGTATACGTGGCTGTAAGCAACATGATTCTGACTTTTGCTCTGAGAGCAGCTGAAATTCCAATGTATTTTGTGGGAGAAACTACTTCCAAATTGCAGTGATGGGATCAGATATAATAATTATGCTATCTTTGCTAGGTCTACTCTAAGCCTACAATGAATTTTTCTCAACTTCTAGTGCTATTTACAAAACATAGATTTTCCAAAATTTGAAAAATATTTTATAGTTATTTTTGTGGTTTGTTCCGCTTGTATCAGCAGTATGCTAAACCACTATTTCTGTTGACAGTTATAGCATAATATAGAAAAGAATTCATGGTGAGTTGATAACAGATATTATAACAGGATGTAACATTGTTTAGTCCTAAAGTTCTCTATGTGTAATGGAGAATAATAAATGGGATATAGAATAATGCGAGAAGTGCTGCATAGAGTTATGTGAATGTATGCTGTGGCTCTCCTGTAGATTTCACACAACATAATGAATTGGGAGAAAGCAGTGCATTTCATATTGTTGTAGCTTCACTTTCATGTACATGTATAATAGGTTGTTGAGAATTTACATGTAGGGATATTGTTTAGACTTGGAGGCATTCAGTTTTTAGGCTTGGAGCTGGGTGCTTCCAAGTGAATTTTCTAGACAACAACTTGTAATTTGTGAAATTTGTACTTTACATCCTTACAACACATGGCAGGATATTATGAGGGTTTTTAAAGAGTAAATTACATACCGGCAGGCTTCAAGTTTTCTGTCCTGAGCTGCTGTTATTACCAAGATTATTACTGGTGCTAGCTGTGAATGTAGATAAGATCCCAGGATAATTGGCATGGAGTTGGGAGCTCTCAGGTGGTATTTCAATAGTTGAGGTTATGGCCCTTGTGGTGATGAAGCCTAAAATGTATACAATAATTACATGTATAATAATGTTGTGATACATTTGCAACCATGTTAGTAGTATTCATATTATCAATCTGCCTGTTTGCATAAAACATGTGTGCGTGCAAATTAGAGCTATGTGAGACAGAGCTGTATATCTGTATAAAAGAACAGTAATATAGCACCATATAATTGTAATAAGCATACATGTAAATAAAAATAGTGGAATACAGTACATGTAATATTAGGATTTAGTAATGAACATGACCTACCTTGAACAGCTAATCTTTCTTCTTATGAACATTGTACACTGCATAGTGCATAACACCTGAAATTTCTCAGCTGAAAACCTTTGCTATATATTCCAGCACCATAATATTGTTTGCAGTCTGTATGAAGTTGCAGTTTACTGCAAAGTTTGACGGAATTATCCGATTTCGCTGAATACTAACACAAAACACATTTGCGTAGTGTGTACTGTATAGCTATCATGATAGTTCATGGTCAATCATCTTGCAAGGTTGAACATTGTACAGCTTCATGCTTGTAAAATATAATATACTATCTCTACAATTTGTGGTCTGCTATTGCAATTAGTCAGTGGCTGGCAGCAACCATTTCACCTTAGTGCTGATATAATGGAATGCAGTTGCTGTTGGAGCATGACTTGTGAAACTAACCACAACTTGACCTACTTCATGCAGTGTCTGTCAAAATAGTTATGTGCTGTTATTGCAATCTTTCTGGAGGTGGCAGGCAGAAACTGAGAGCTGATAACTTCAAAGTGTATGAAAATGACAACCATAAAGTCTATCATTTTCTAACAGACACACCTCTCAGTCATTTTATTGTGGACACAACTCCACAATTTCATTAGAAAAAGCAGGTTTTTCTCTTTTCAATGATATGCAGCATGGCTAGGTGTTAGTTGCCCTTTAAGGCTAGCCTTAGCTCATAGTGCTTGTATGTATAAGTAAACATTTGTGATTAGTAATAGGTCTAACAGAGTTGTGCAATGTAAGTCATTACATACATGCGTATGGGTAGGGTATTTCTGTGCTTCTGTAGATTTATTTGGTGGTAGACGAGTAGATTGGGCAGCATGTCTTCACATCAGCACATGCCACTCAACAACGGTAGGAATGGTGACTCATCAGTTACTTCGACAAGTGTTATTGGCAGTAGACAATCTCTAAATGTGACCAGAGCTACGGCTACTAATCCTACAGCTGACAATGGCGTGAACAATAGTCAACTTGATACACAGTATACGCCCGGATTTCTTCGAGCTAATATACCCATGCCAGGGAACTCGGGCCTTAGAAACGCCATACCACAAGAGCCACTTTCATTGAAGGAGGTCACTACTCGAACATGTGACCCCAGACTCTTGAGTACACGAGTGAAAAGGTTGGTTTATATCTTCGATTAGTTAGAACATGGCAGGCATAAGTATTCACTGGGACATACAGTGAATACTAGATGCACACATACATTGTGTGCGCTACTGTAGTGATCATCCTCTGTATTGTTACAGTTCAAGTTAGGGAATGGAAGATGTCTAGATTGTGTTCCTATGTATTCTACAAATGGCTTTGTGTATATGGATGCATGTTCTCCATTGATTGGTTTATGTGCCTATGCTTCTCTTTTAGGTTGAAAACAGAATATGAAGAGATGATGACTGACGCACCACCTAACTGTAGGTAATGTATGCACTATTTACTACCTAACTGTAGGTAATGTATGCACTATTTACTACCTAGCTGTAGGTAATGTATTCACTATACACTACCTAACTTTAGGTAATGTATACAGTATACACTACCTAACTGTAGGTAATGTATGCACTACACACTACCTAGCTGTAGGTAATGTATGCACTACATACAACCTAACTGTGGGTGATGCGTGCACAACACACTACGTAATTTTAGGTAATGTATTTTCTATAACCACCTAACTATAGGTAATGTGTTCACTATACGCCACCTAATTGTGGGTAATGTCTATTCCATAAATGTATGCCTAGTAGTTGCCCTCTCTGTTTTACAAGTATATGAATGTATATGTGACTTGTTTACACGCAGTGCTAGTCCCAAGGGAGATAACCTCAACGACTGGGTAGCCACTATTCAGGGACCCGAGAACACAGTCTATGAAGGAGGGACCTTCTTCCTCGATGTCAATTTTCCAAAGGACTATCCATATGTACCACCTAAAGTGAGTATATACTTGTACATGGTTGTACTGCATTGTATTACAGATATAATTCACCACATATGTATACCATTGTATTACAGATACAGTTCACCACACGTATATACCATTGTATTACAGATACGGTTTACCACACGTATATACCATTGTATTACATATACAGTTCACCACACGTATATACCATTGTATTACATATACAGTTCACCACACGTATATACCATTGTATTACAGATACGGTTCACCACATGTATACACCATTGTATTACAGATACGGTTCACCACACGTATATACCATTGTATTACATATACAGTTCACCACACGTATATACCATTGTATTACAGATACGGTTCACCACATGTATACACCATTGTATTACAGATACGGTTCACCACACGTATATACCATTGTATTACATATACAGTTCACCACACGTATATACCATTGTATTACAGATACGGTTCACCACATGTATACACCATTGTATTACAGATACGGTTCACCACACGTATATACCATTGTATTACATATACAGTTCACCACATGTATATACCATTGTATTACAGATACGGTTCACCACACGTATATACCATTGTATTACAGATACGGTTCACCACACGTATATACCATTGTATTACATATACAGTTCACCACACGTATATACCATTGTATTACAGATACGGTTCACCACATGTATACACCATTGTATTACAGATACGGTTCACCACACGTATATACCATTGTATTACATATACAGTTCACCACACGTATATACCATTGTATTACAGATACGGTTCACCACATGTATACACCATTGTATTACAGATACGGTTCACCACACGTATATACCATTGTATTACATATACAGTTCACCACATGTATATACCATTGTATTACAGATACGGTTCACCACACGTATATACCATTGTATTACAGATACGGTTCACCACACGTATATACCATTGTAACATAAACAGTCAGGGAGTTATATGCTTAGATGTACTTAAACAGAATTGGTCTCCTGCCCTCACTCTAGGGAAGATACTCCTCTCTCTCTCCTCTCTTTTATGCGACTGCAACCCTGACGATCCTCTCGTCGGCTCCATAGCCAAGCTGTATAAATCAGACCGCAGTGAGCATGATAAGAACGCTAGACAATGGACTCTCAAGTTTGCTACTTAGTTTCCATTCTATTGTCTCAAATAACTACGCATTGTAGGTATATTATATTCAACACTGGATTTGCTCAGTTCATATATTTCACAAAGTACATAATATATTATAATGAAGTATAAATTTATCTGTTTTCATCACTTTCAATTAAAGGTATTTCAGTTAACATTTTTGCATTACTAGCAGTAGTTTGTAATACCATTAGTTGTCTGTCTATCAGTTCCTTATTAATAATGTAGGCAATCCTGAAGATTATGTTACTACATTGTATCTTTAAAGTGACTACTAGTTTGAAACTGTCACTCTATATTCACTTTGTGAAATGTTTGTCAGATATAAATGCTTCATTTGAAGGATTTATGGTTTCTACTATTTCGTTATAGAACAATGAATTTATTTTTTTATATTAAAGCAAATGGTGTAGTCATTCCCTACCAGATAATAGTAATACGTCAACAGTAAATGTGCATTAGTGGGAATAGTCCACCAGTTAACTACTATTATTAAAATGTCGAAATTGTACTGCAGCTTGCAGTGTATTCAGTGCTGAAACTTTTTGGATTGAATGTTCAGCAGGGCTTGCTTCAATGGAGTTGCTTTCTATCAACTGGTTTTTGTGAAGCTGAAGCTTGATGTACATAACAGTATAGACCTTAGAGGTATCACCAGGGGAGATAATTCTGTGGTATAGACTGAATTCCAAAACGCCATAATAGTGTAACCATGAGTGTAACTGCTCACTCTCGCATATGTTGCGACGGTATCGCCGGGGGAGAACAGATATCAGCGTGAAACTTGTAAGATTCGTGTCTACATATTGATATTGTTGGAGAAAAAACTCCAATTGAATATCAATATGTATTATTTTATAATTATTCTTCAAGCAATACCCTATGCTATGCACATAACAATAACAAGTAATTGAAAATAATTGTTACTTGTACTGTGATTTTTGGGCGATCAACTAAATGGACTATCATGTAAGTTGCATCAAGGCATTTTTGTTTGTCTCTACGAGGTGAGCTGTTTTAGTGGTTAGTCTTTACATTAGATTATAATTATTTAATCGTAGAGGCAAGGAGTACTCCTTGGTAGAGGTAAGAGGAATCTCAATTTGCATCTAATTTAAGTTTTAAATTTATTTTTATCATTATGATTACAATTATATTAATCATATTCATATTGTTATGTTAGCACAATCACTGAATCAGTCATATAATTTTATTTATTTAGATTTTTTCATTTTTGCTTTATTATAATTATTCAATTTGGATTCCAACAGAATCTTGACTCATTGTGTTAGTGTAGGTGGTATTGTATTGACTGCAGAGATGTAATTTAAATCGGGACTCAAAGATAGATGCAAATGAAAATTTTGGCGTGTAAAATAGTTATAGTAATTACAATAATCAATAATAATCTTATGATATGATTAAACATTATAGTAATAGTCATTTACACTTACTAAAACTAGTTATAATGTCCTGTAGGCTAACAATTATGTGTCCGACTGAGGCGCAACCGTTCAACATACAGGCCAAAGAACCGGGGAGAGGAAGTCAGAATCGGTTGACCAAGCAAGATGGGGAGGGCTAGAGAAGGAGCAAGTTTAACGGAAACACTGTAAGCATGTAACAAGGTAGTGTGGTGACTAGGAGAGATTTCCGGGGGCTAGAAAGTAACCGCTGAAGTCCTCGGAGTCAGCGCAAGACCTCGGAGTCAGCGCAAGACCTGCTGCTGTTGGCTCGACTCCTATAGCTAGGTAAGAACTAGCAGGAGCGGGCTTACAGCTAGGGAGAGAGTTTGAACTGCTGGATCCTAGTACTATTCATATACTGTACTTGGAAAGACCCAAGACCAGATGCCTTACTGTTAGCAGTAAACACTAAGAGACGATGAGCTCTGTTCAGCAAGATAACTTTATTGAACAATCTGAAGTTACAATACAAAACTAGGCTGCATATATATGAAATCTGGTTCTAGTCTGAGGTCCGATGGTTAACCAAGTCGTTCCCAGGCCCAAAAGCGGTCCGAGTTACAATCGGTACGAAAGGACTCGGGATCATAATAGAGAAAAAAGCATAAACACAAACAACGGAGAACAGGTAGTTCCAGGAATAACTAGCACAGTACGTAAGTGGAGTAGTAGAGTAAAATCTTGCATAACATACCAATGTCAATACCATATATATATATATAAAGTTGCACGACTAAGCAGTCAAAAATATCCATTATAGTGAACAAAGATTGCAAGTTATTGTCTATTGGGAGGCATTGTCGCTGCGCATAAGACAGTAGGTTATGTAGATTTGGCCAATATACAGTCAGTTAGCTGCAGTACTAAACACAAATTTATGCTAAGATTCTTGGCAATTGGGTTGGGAGTTACCCAAAAGTAAGCAAAGATGACAACTTCTATTTCAATTTTGGCAAACAATCCTATTTACTGTTTGGTCCTGCATCTACCTCTTTAGACTCTGATGGTGGTGTTTTTTGTTCAGTGTTTCATCACAAGCAAACAACCAACTTATACCTAAATGCCAAATGCAATTTCCTAAAGCTGCTGTAGTTGTAGAGGAGTAATACTGAGGCTACCAGTAGTGTCTAAAGTGTGCGACTGGGTTGTCGGTGTGAGCAATTGAGGCAAAATTTTGAAAAGGACTAATAAGCTTATGTGGATTCAATAGACTAATTTATCCAGTTTCTTGTAGTTGTAATCTGTTTGATGACCCTGTTGGTCTCTCTTCTGTGATTGTAGAGCTAACCTTTGCAATGGCTACCAAAGATGGTGTAATTACAGAAGAAGTTCTCTCCGCTATTGTAGGTTTGATGCTTTTGTTAATTACATGTACTTTATTGTGGATCGTAAAAGTAACATGTTTCTTTTTATAAAATCATTGGCACACAATAAGTTTCACCATATACGCGCAATTGTAATTTCATCATAATAATTTATCATGACTAGATTTGCTATCTGATTGATCTGTATCAGTGCACCAATATCGGAATATTTATAATTTCTACAGCTCCCCAATGGTGTTCCTCCGATATGGGATGGACTAGAAGAGCAGCTGTTGAAACACTTGTCAAATGTAGAAGCATTACCTATTCATGACTATCGCAAGCAGCAAAGGTTAGTGTATTGAGGCACCTGGGTACGTGTTTTACTTCACCAATACAAATGTGTAATCATGTAGGTTATATCAAGAATCCCACGTAGCATATAGTGATGAGTAATCTCTGTGTGTTAGATATGTTCCGAGAGAAGTTGATGTCTCTAGCCTGATCAAGGTGTCTACACTACCATCTGCATATGAACTCACAGTGGAACGTGACTACAAGACTGGAGAGCTCATTACATTTACTGAAGTATGTACTGTGCTAAGATGATTACACACACTGTGTTCTTTCTAAAATATATTTGGTAAAGTGAATTAGTGTAAATCATGGCAACATACCTAATGTACCAATAATATTCTACCTCGATGACCATGTACAATGGTGGGTCCATCTACCATTGACTCTATGTAGGAGCTGAAGAGTAATGTTGGAGGTTCAGCAGGAAACAGCCTCTCTATGCTGAGAGCACCAGACCCAGGGAGCGGCATCAGAGGAAGTACTAGTAACCTTCCATTCTGGCCTGGTGGTCTCGACCCTCCTCTCCCGCCGTCCCAATCTGAGTTCTCTACAGCTTGGACAGGTAACGCTCACCACCTCATGTACTTGTGGAATGCTGATTGGCTAACACACCGTTGTAATGGTAGCCTCAGTTGCTCTGTTTAGTTCCTCTAAGGTTGTTGTTTCATAATAGATGTTTCCACGTTGTACTATATTAGTATACTGGAAGTTTTTTCATCAATTATTCTTTGGTTTCGTTTTTTAGTGATATTTTTCAGTCTAAAGTGATAGTTTTATATTGTTTTATACATGTATTTGTAGAATATAAAACAATAGCCCCTGGGCTTTCCAGGGGTATGAATGTTTCTACGGGGCCCACCTCGCAGCCCGCTGATATCAAACTTACAGATCTAATTACTTCCGAAAATCTCTTTGAGTTTGACTCTTCCTCGGATGAGGAAGAAGAGGATGGACATCAAGTATCTGCAACCACTGCTTCCAGTCTGACACCTGAAGATGGCGATGGGGAAGATGATGTTGTAGAAGAACTTACAAAGGTAAAATAGTCTATACATTTTAATATCATTTGTGATCATCAATGGTGGCTAATTAATACAATGGGTGTTTAACCAGTTTTACAATTTTTTTGCAACTTTATAGCAATTTAATCTAGTGGGATTTCTTCATGGAGATTCTCGCAGGAGAAGCTGTCTCCTGTATTATACATGGCGACACAACCCTAAGTCATAAACACAAACTATGCGTAAATGTGTTATTTTGCATCTAAATGGCCTTCATACATCTCGGTCTGGTAGTTACTTCGTGCTTGGTCTGCGACGCAAGCTTCACTGCCAAATTTGCTCGCTTCGCTTCATGAAATGATGGCTTGTGTTCATGTACTGCGATCATGCATGTACATGACCTCTGGTGGCACAGGCATGCTACGATGATTCCATGAGGAGTTGTGCTCCCTTGCATTAAGAAGACAACTCCAAGTCAATAGTCCGATTTCCAACAACAATATGTTGGGTGGGGTGGGTCCTAGCACTACCCGGAATCGAGATCCTCGCCGGCAGCATTATAACATTATATAAATCACGGGTCCAGGGATCTTTACTGTCGACATAGCCCAAGATCTAACACTCAATTGGCGGGTGGGGTGGGTTGTGTATCTACCGTGCCTTGGGTCAGGACCAAGGTCCTAAGGCTAGGGACTCATCCTGGCAGCGATGTTGGTGGACCCGGTTCCAAAGTCCTAGCATCACCCGGAGCCGAGATCCTGATCGGCAGCATTGCGACATATATAAATTAGCCCGATTTTCGATCCCGAATCTGATTGGAGGACGGCAGACCGCGGATCGTTTATTCTTTTTATATATGATATCAGGTAATGTACATCACTAACAAGTAGATTTGACTTACCTTAGGATGCAAAGGTTCTGAGGCTAGATGAGATGAAAACGGTGGTAGCTGAGGTGAAGGACACAGAATTTGCTGTGCGACTAAGTGTCACTCAGCCTATAGATAACTTTCATGAGCAGGTGCCTGACATGGCCTACAAGGTAAGCTCTTTGTGTCGTCCTTACTCTTTATCTACATGTATCAATTAGCTTTGCATCAGTAAAATAGTCCATCTAATGGTATTTTGTCGAGTTTGGATATAATAAGGCTTGTGTGATATTAGACTAATGAGTCACTGTGTTTTAGTGGCCTTTTGAGCTGGATGTGTTCCAGAAGCAGGCGGTTTTGTGTCTGGAGAACCATGAGAATGTGTTTGTAGCTGCTCACACCTCTGCAGGCAAGACGGTTGTAGCTGAGTATGCCATCGCGTTGTGCAGGAAACACATGACCAGGTGACTACTATCTCTCTCTCTCTCTCTTTTATATACCATTTGTGTTACAGACGTTGGTACCTGTCACTTTATGAGCATACATCACATACATCATCTAAAGTAGTATAAAGCTCTGATAAACTTACTCGTATATTTCTATTGATATGAGACACCTATAAATTCTGTTAAGCTCCAGTTACACATGTACATATACTTTACAGGACTATCTATACTTCACCTATCTACTCTCTAGTATTACATTACAGGGCTATCTATACTTCACCTATCAAAGCTCTCTCTAACCAGAAGTTCAGAGACTTCAAGCTCACATTTGGTGACGTTGGTCTGATAACGGGTGACATACAGCTGAACGCTGAAGCATCCTGTCTTATTATGACTACTGAGATTCTAAGGTAGGTGAGATCAACCCTCTAAATTGAATTCCTAGCGAATCACGAACTGTGTAACTACAGCTGCAGATACCTACTAACCTAATATCAATCTGATAAGTAAGTCTTCTTACTAAGAGGTACTTTACAAGTAAAGTGAGTCATATTTCTGGGCTGGGTCAAAGTTGTGAAGTACATTAGATTCACTTTAACATTAATTTGGGACTTAAACAATTTTCTTGATAGGCCAAACTGCTAAATATTTCTATCACAAGATGCTCTAGGGTTAGTAAACTGCGAAAGTTTCTACTAAAAATGTCTGCTTTTAGGGTAGTATTACTACTTGCGTATATTTACATTAAACGCTTGTAGGTCAATGCTTTATGGAGGGTCAGATATAATAAGGGATGTAGAGTGGGTTATATTCGATGAAGTTCACTATATAAATGATGCAGAGGTAAGTAAAATACTGTGTATGTATATGTAGTATATGTACATGTAGTATATGTACATGTAGTATATGTACATGTAGTATATGTACATGTAGTATATGTACATGTAGTATATGTACGTGTAACCTGTATATGTACAGAGAACAGTTTATGGCGTAGTATATAGAGAGGTGTTGTATATATACTGTATATATAGAGGTGTTGTATATATACTGTATATATAGAGGTGTAGTATATATACTGTATATAGAGAGGTGTTGCATGTATACTGTATATATAGAGGTGTAGTATATATACTGTATATATAGAGGTGTGGTATATATACTGTATATAGAGAGGTGTAGTATATTATACTGTATATATAGAGGTGTAGTATATATACTGTATATAGAGAGGTGTAGTATATATACTGTATACAGAGAGGTGTAGTATATATACTGTATATATGGAGGTGTTGTATATATACTATATATATATAGAGGTGTAGTATATATACTGTATATAGAGAGGTGTTGTATGGGAAGAGGTCATTATCATGCTTCCTGAACATGTGAATATAATACTACTGTCTGCTACGGTTCCCAACTACATGGACTTTGCTGACTGGGTGGGGTAAGTTACATCTTGTGTAGTTAATCATGTACTACAATCATACAGATACAGTCTATCTCATATCATGTACTACAATCATACAGATACAGTCTATCTCATATTATGTACTACAATCATACAGATACAGTCTATCTCATATCATGTACTACAATCATACAGATACAGTCTATCTCATATTATGTACTACAATCATACAGATACAGTCTATCTCATATCATGTACTACAATCATACAGATACAGTCTATCTCATATTATGTACTACAATCATACAGATACAGTCTATCTCATATTATGTACTACAATCATACAGATACAGTCTATCTCATATTATGTACTACAATCATACAGATACAGTCTATCTCATATTATGTACTACAATCATACGGATACAGTCTATCTCATATCATATACTACAATCATACAGATACAGTCTATCTCATATCATATACTACAATCATACGGATACAGTCTATCTCATATCATGTACTACAATCATACAGATACAGTCTATCTCATATTATGTACTACAATCATACAGATACAGTCTATCTCATATCATGTACTACAATCATACAGATACAGTCTATCTCATATCATATACTACAATCATACGGATACAGTCTATCTCATATCATATACTACAATCATACAGATACAGTCTATCTTATATTATGTACTACAATCATACAGATACAGTCTATCTCATATCATATACTACAATCATACAGATACAGTCTATCTCATATCATGTACTACAATCATACAGATACAGTCTATCTCATATTATGTACTACAATCATACAGATACAGTCTATCTCATATCATGTACTACAATCATACAGATACAGTCTATCTCATATCATGTACTACAATCATACAGATACAGTCTATCTCATATCATGTACTACAATCATACAGATACAGTCTATCTCATATCATGTACTACAATCATACAGATACAGTCTATCTCATATCATATACTACAATCATACAGATACAGTCTATCTCATATCATGTACTACAATCATACAGATACAGTCTATCTCATATCATGTACTACAATCATACAGATACAGTCTATCTCATATCATATACTACAATCATACAGATACAGTCTATCTCATATCATATACTACAATCATACAGATACAGTCTATCTCATATCATGTACTACAATCATACAGATACAGTCTATCTCATATCATATACTACAATCATACAGATACAGTCTATCTCATATCATGTACTACAATCATACAGATACAGTCTATCTTATATCATATACTACAATCATACAGATACAGTCTATCTCATATCATATACTACAATCATACGGATACAGTCTATCTCATATCATGTACTACAATCATACAGATACAGTCTATCTCATATCATATACTACAATCATACAGATACAGTCTATCTCATATCATATACTACAATCATACAGATACAGTCTATCTCATATCATGTACTACAATCATACAGATACAGTCTATCTCATATCATATACTACAATCATACAGATACAGTCTATCTCATATCATGTACTACAATCATACAGATACAGTCTATCTCATATCATGTACTACAATCATACAGATACAGTCTATCTCATATCATATACTACAATCATACAGATACAGTCTATCTCATATCATGTACTACAATCATACAGATACAGTCTATCTCATATCATATACTACAATCATACAGATACAGTCTATCTCATATCATGTACTACAATCATACAGATACAGTCTATCTTATATCATATACTACAATCATACAGATACAGTCTATCTCATATTATGTACTACAATCATACGGATACAGTCTATCTCATATCATGTACTACAATCATACAGATACAGTCTATCTCATATCATATACTACAATCATACAGATACAGTCTATCTCATATCATATACTACAATCATACAGATACAGTCTATCTCATATCATGTACTACAATCATACAGATACAGTCTATCTCATATCATATACTACAATCATACAGATACAGTCTATCTCATATCATGTACTACAATCATACAGATACAGTCTATCTCATATCATGTACTACAATCATACAGATACAGTCTATCTCATATCATGTACTACAATCATACAGATACAGTCTATCTCATATCATATACTACAATCATACAGATACAGTCTATCTCATATCATGTACTACAATCATACAGATACAGTCTATCTCATATCATGTACTACAATCATACAGATACAGTCTATCTCATATCATGTACTACAATCATACAGATACAGTCTATCTCATATCATATACTACAATCATACAGATACAGTCTATCTCATATCATGTACTACAATCATACAGATACAGTCTATCTCATATCATGTACTACAATCATACAGATACAGTCTATCTCATATCATGTACTACAATCATACAGATACAGTCTATCTCATATCATGTACTACAATCATACAGATACAGTCTATCTCATATCATATACTACAATCATACAGATACAGTCTATCTCATATCATGTACTACAATCATACAGATACAGTCTATCTCATATCATGTACTACAATCATACAGATACAGTCTATCTCATATCATGTACTACAATCATACAGATACAGTCTATCTCATATTATATACTACAATCATACAGATACAGTCTATCTCATATCATGTACTACAATCATACAGATACAGTCTATCTCATATTATGTACTACAATCATACAGATACAGTCTATCTTATATCATGTACTACAATCATACAGATACAGTCTATCTTATATCATGTACTACAATCATACAGATACAGTCTATCTTATATCATATACTACAATCATACGCAGTGCTTAAATTGTGGGGGGACGCCGGGGGACGGCGTCCCTAATAAAAATTAGCCGGAGGGACGCTCTGCAACAACGTCCCCCCACTTCATAACCAGAAAGTTGTCTTCTCTCTTTGGCATTAAATATGCGCCTCCATAGTATCGTTCTATTGATACAAAGGTAGCTAACAAGCAACGGACCGTTTCAAGTTTGTTTCATATATGACTTTCTCGGTCCAAGTTTCCTAATTATTTTGTAGTTTCCTGAGAAATTGGTCAACGGTTTCTGAAGATGGTCATGTTAAAATCTTAATAATATTAAATTAATGTTATTGAAATGCGTTCACATGTATTCTGTTATTACAATAAAAAGCTTTATGGTTCTATCACACAAATCATGTAGATTTAATAATTATCAGTGTTGGCTACGCAGTTGGATTTGAATGTTTTTCTGGCACCAAGACTCGAAGAGTCACAGTCAGAGGTAAATACAAACTTAAACTAGCAGTGCACTGCAATGCTTTTAATTTGACGTTATTTTTAGTATTTACAATTGTGATCATGATTACACCAGCTGGTAGCCTACTCTACTGGCTATTCTTCATCCTTCACTTAAAGCAGAGAGACTGATAGTAACTATCTAACTATCAGTTAGATAAATGTTACTGGATTGCAGCTAGGATATCTTGTCTTGGCTAAGTTCCTTGGTCCCAGGTTAGAAGTAAAGAGGAACTATCACAGTTGCAAGTCTTTTTGCTAGTTCTATGGTCTCAGCAGAGCTCCTGAACAGTTCTGATTAGAAAGCTGTGTTGAAACTTGTTAGTATTACAGGCAACAGAATTGAAAGCATTAGCATGTTTGGTGTTAATATCAAGTGTGACTCTCATTAAATCAAGTGTAGATATAGGATTTGAAAAGAAAGATTCATGTTCCAGGCTAGTGTGGAAAATATAAATTGTATCACAATTTTCATTGTAGGCCTGCAATTATTTTTACTAATTATTAAATTAAATAATATAATTTGCTAAGTGATCCAAATAATTTGATACATTTGTGATTATGATTAGACAAGTCTTCCAGTACAATTGGTGCTGGTATCCTACTCTACTGGCTATTCTTTGTCCTGGGTTTAGCTAGTGCAGACAGGCTGATAGCTAGATATTACTGGATTGTAGCTAGGATGCTTAATATAAATTATATCATGTTTGTCATTGCACAATCATTTTAATTAATCGTTGAGTTACATAATTTGCTAAGTAATCTAAATAATTTGATACTTAGTACTTTGTTAAATTTATAGGACTAAGCCTAATAAATGATTATAATAATGCTATTTATTTTATTATGAATTATATATTTTATTACAGGCACCACTAAAGTTTTCAATTCTTTTGAATGTAAAACAGAGACAAACATAGTAATTTTTCTGTACACATACATGTAATAGGACACTGGTACTCACTGGCTTCTAAGCTAGAAAGTGTAATCATACGTATAATCAGCATCAAACCAGAGAGCTTATATGTGATAACACAACATCAATTAAGACAGCTAAAGGCAGAGATGTCTGCAAGTTTCCTTATGGACACTAAGTCGTCATGGCCAATTCTTAGTCACAAGTCAATTCATTTTTAATGACTAATCAAATCTTTCAAGCTAGAAGTAAAATCTTTGCATGGCCCCAGAAGAGAAACTCAAGTTTTTATCAAATTATCTAGACCAACTGCAAGTCAAGTTAAATTCTTTCGTTATTTAGCTCAAGATTTTTGTAGAGTTATTTGAGCTACTATTTAAATTTTGTGAAACTAAATGCTGTCAGAAGTTTAGACTTTGAAAGCAAAGTGTCACTGTTTTAGTGTGAAATAGGTCCTATGTTCTGATTTTACTCATTTTGATTGTGGTTATCTCTATTCATTGCACTTTACAGCTTCTCAAAGAAAACTGAGTTGAGAGTTCTTGTACATAGCCATCGCAATTGAATTCCTCAGCGTTTGATAGCTACTGTATATTGTTGTGTCCTGAGCCGACATTCCCGATTGACTATAACTCTAACTAACTTAAAATAAACAGTCTCCTTATGCATTGCAGCGTGAATATATGTTTCCCCTTCAGGTTTCTTTTATTGTATACCTTTTGTTAACCTACATGCTATTGGCTGTTGCTACATGCCTTGATCACTATAATATTGTCTATTTTCATTAGTCTGAAATGTAGCAGTGCTTGTAATCTGAGACCGTTTTGTATTTTCTGTAACTCACACCCCATTTGGTCCGAGACCGACCTAATATACTTGTTAACTTTTTGACCTTAGTTTAAGACTGATTTCTTAATACAAGGTGCACAATTTTGCATTCTGACTTCAGTTGTATGTAGGCTGTTGCTCAATAAAGTGTTCTTACTATTTGAACTATACAGTCTCTTACTGTTTACTGCTAACAGTAGGGTATCAGGCACGCTCCCCTGACCTTGAATCAACTCTGTGGCTTCAGTGTGGCATCTCTTCTGGTAAAAACAACATAATTTAACAATTAAAGTTTTCTGGTGTCAATACATTAGCTATAGCCCAAAAGGTATCATGTTATTCAAAAAATATACTATATTTTGTACCAAGTAGGCTAATGCCAGCAAAAGAAATTTTAAGAATTTCAGAGACTTGAAACAGTTTGGTGGCCGGGATTCCACCCTGCACCTGGGGTGCATTGCACTACATTGACTGGGAGCTTACCCACTTAATTTGTTTCTCTTCAATCACTGGTGATAGCTAATGATGCGAGTGTGAAGAAGATTTGACTAGTAACCTGTAGTACTGGTACTTTTTTGCTACTAGTAGTAATAAAAACTTTGCACAGCTTGCTAACTAGCAAGTTCCTACTAATATGCCACTACTGATCACTCACTCACAATAATAGTGGTGCAATAATAACATCTTTTAGTAGCAATAGTAGTAATACAAAGACTTCGTCATAGTGCTAGTGCTCACCACAAGTAGTTGCTCTTTACTACTACTGCTAATAGTATCAGTACACTCTACCTAGTATTGCTACTGCTTACTTCAACAACAAAACCAGTAGTAGTGGTAGCGTATACATTCGTACTCCTCTATGCACACATCCATTCTTAGGGAAACTGGATGATAGTGACACCAGTGCTCAATCCATACATGGAACTGAGCTAGTAGTAGAGGCATCATCAGGTAGCATTTACTATAGGCTTTAAAGCTGGCAGCGTTTACATGGAGCTCAATATTAATATAAACAAATATATTTCTATGGTATAATAAAAATTAAATCTAACTTCTAATCACCTAGGAGTAAGCCTGAAGTTTACTCCTTTGTGAAGCATCTTGTAAGTCCTGCATCTCCAATATCAGGGGTGTTTTCTTTCAGAAGGTATGAGTCAACGCTAAATTTGTATTATCTAATTTACAAGCAAAAACTCATCTGCAAAGACTGACTGCTCAATAGACAAATTGCTTGCAGAAAGACATCATCAAAGCTCATCTCAAACTTTCCCAGAACATGTCTCTAGAAGCCTTTTTGCAAAATTTTCCTCTCGCGCGGGGCTAAGCAGGGGTGCCCACACTCCACCCCGCCCCCTCCCACCCTCATCAGCTCAGTCCCCCCACTTCTTAATTTACAATTTAAGCACTGATCATACGGATACAGTCTATCTCATATCATGTACTACAATCATACGGATACAGTCTATCTCATATCATATACTACAATCATACAGATACAGTCTATCTCATATCATGTACTACAATCATACAGATACAGTCTATCTCATATCATGTACTACAATCATACAGATACAGTCTATCTCATATCATGTACTACAATCATACAGATACAGTCTATCTCATATTATGTACTACAATCATACAGATACAGTCTATCTCATATCATATACTACAATCATACAGATACAGTCTATCTCATATTATGTACTACAATCATACAGATACAGTCTATCTTATATCATGTACTACAATCATACAGATACAGTCTATCTCATATCATGTACTACAATCATACAGATACAGTCTATCTCATATCATGTACTACAATCATACAGATACAGTCTATCTCATATCATATACTACAATCATACAGATACAGTCTATCTCATATCATGTACTACAATCATACAGATACAGTCTATCTCATATCATATACTACAATCATACGGATACAGTCTATCTTATATCATATACTACAATCATACAGATACAGTCTATCTTATATCATGTACTACAATCATACAGATACAGTCTATCTCATATCATGTACTACAATCATACGGATACAGTCTATCTCATATTATGTACTACAATCATACAGATACAGTCTATCTCATATCATGTACTACAATCATACAGATACAGTCTATCTCATATCATGTACTACAATCATACAGATACAGTCTATCTCATATTATGTACTACAATCATACAGATACAGTCTATCTCATATCATGTACTACAATCATACGGATACAGGCTATCTCATATCATTTCATACACAGCCATTTTCAACACTTGAAATCATTAACAAACTAGTGGGTCATTGCAGACGGACCAAGAAGAGAAAGGTTCATGTCATCTGTACAACAAAGAGACCCGTCCCCTTAGAGCACTATCTATACACTGGGAATTCCACTAAGACAAGTAATGAGCTGTTCTTGCTTGTAGACTCTGATTCTAAGCTCAAGGACATTGGGTAGGTTGGCACTCACTTTCTCTTGTAATTTGTTACTTTCTTCTGTCATATTGTCACAATTATGCTCAATTATACATTGATATCTGTAGCTATAAGAAAGCCGTGGCTGCCAAGAAGGAGAGATCAAGCTCTAGGTCACAAACTTCCGGACCAAAAGGACTTCGTACAGCAGGGCATGCTGCCAGTGTGAGTGTGTCTATGGCTGCACTGTTTCTGTTTAGAGATAATATATGTAGCATGTAACTGCAGGAAACCAATTTCTGTGTATTTGTTAGTATTACCTATGATACCTTTATTCTGAGCATATATCTCAGATCATGCCTAGTATATAGGATTATACTGGTTTATTTTTAGTTTATATATTCTATTCTCAAACGATTTTGCTCTTCTAGTACTTTACTGCTTTCATTAGACATGTATGTGGGAGTTATACGATTATTATTTAGTACTTCACTGACTTCTACAGTGCACATGTTAGCTATGCGATTATCATCTAGTATTTTACTGTCTTTTATATGATAACTATATTGTTATTGCCTGGTCTTCTAGGATAAGAATGTGTGGTTGTCAGTCATTGAGATGCTGAGGAAGAAGGATCAACTGCCTGCAGTAGCCTTTACATTTAGGTAAGTACAGCTGTTAATGTACCACCTTATACCTGCCTTTATATTAAGTGCTGTTAATCTACCACCTTATACATGCCTTTATATTAAGTGCTGTAAATCTACCACCTTATACCTGCCTTTATATTAAGTGCATGTAGTATTATTTCCTACTATTGGTGTAAACATACCACCTTATACCTGTCTTTCTGTGTAGTACATCTGGTATTATTAGTGCTGTATAGAGGGTATGTGTAATCACCTCCCTGTATTTAGTAAGAAGAGAATAGAAGAAAACTCAAGCTATCTCACTAGTGTAGACCTGACCAGCTCTACTGAGAAGTCTAAGATTCATATATTTATCAAGAAGAGTATTGATAGACTTAAAGGATCAGACAAAGAGTTACCCCAGGTATGCCTCAAGCCATTATACCTCTGGCTACCTCAGGTATGCCTCAAGTCATTATACCTCTGGCTACCCCAGGTATGCCTCAAGTCATTATACCTCTGGCTACCCTAGGTATGCCTCAAGTCAGTATACCTCTGGCTACCCTAGGTATGCCTCAAGTCATTATACCTCTGGCTACCCTAGGTATGCCTCAAGTCAGTATACCTCTGGCTACCCTAGGTATGCCTCAAGTCAGTATACCTCTGGCTACTAGAATATCTACAATGTGACCCTAACATCAGTGGTGCAGGTATATTTTTATCTGTGCAGGTAAAGTATATCTCTGACTTGCTAAGAAGAGGTCTAGGGATACACCACAGTGGAGTACTTCCTATATTGAAAGAGATCGTGGAGCTTCTCTTCCAACAAGGTCTCATCAAGGTATGTTATTATGTACATTGTATATACACTCTTCCTTCCCTGTTAACTCCTCCCCCTCTGGTTAACTCCTCCCCCTCTGGTTAACTCCCCCCTCTGGTTAACTCCTCCCACACTTGTTAACTCCTCCCTCTTTAGTTAACTCCTCCCAGTCTTACTTTTTCCCTCTTTACTGTTTACTACTGGTACTATATCATTGTGTAGGTACTGTTTACTACTGGTACTATATCGTTGTGTAGGTACTGTTTACTACTGGTACTATATCATTGTGTAGGTACTGTTTACTACTGGTACTATATCATTGTGTAGGTACTGTTTACTACTGGTACTATATCATTGTGTAGGTACTGTTTACTACTGGTACTATATCATTGTGTAGGTACTGTTTACTACTGGTACTATATCATTGTGTAGGTACTGTTTACTACTGGTACTATATCATTGTGTAGGTACTGTTTACTACTGGTACTATATCATTGTGTAGGTACTGTTTACTACTGGTACTATATCATTGTGTAGATACTGTTTACTACTGGTACTATATCATTGTGTAGGTACTGTTTACTACTGGTACTATATCATTGTGTAGGTACTGTTTACTACTGGTACTATATCATTGTGTAGGTACTGTTTACTACTGGTACTATATCATTGTGTAGGTACTGTTTACTACTGGTACTATATCATTGTGTAGATACTGTTTACTACTGGTACTATATCATTGTGTAGGTACTGTTTACTACTGGTACTATATCATTGTGTAGGTACTGTTTACTACTGGTACTATATCATTGTGTAGGTACTGTTTACTACTGGTACTATATCATTGTGTAGGTACTGTTTACTACTGGTACTATATCATTGTGTAGGTACTGTTTACTACTGGTACTATATCATTGTGTAGGTACTGTTTACTACTGGTACTATATCATTGTGTAGGTACTGTTTACTACTGGTACTATATCATTGTGTAGGTACTGTTTACTACTGGTACTATATCATTGTGTAGATACTGTTTACTACTGGTACTATATCATTGTGTAGGTACTGTTTACTACTGGTACTATATCATTGTGTAGGTACTGTTTACTACTGGTACTATATCATTGTGTAGGTACTGTTTACTACTGGTACTATATCATTGTGTAGGTACTGTTTACTACTGGTACTATATCATTGTGTAGGTACTGTTTACTACTGGTACTATATCATTGTGTAGGTACTGTTTACTACTGGTACTATATCATTGTGTAGGTACTGTTTACTACTGGTACTATATCATTGTGTAGGTACTGTTTACTACTGGTACTATATCATTGTGTAGGTACTGTTTACTACTGGTACTATATCATTGTGTAGGTACTGTTTACTACTGGTACTATATCATTGTGTAGGTACTGTTTACTACTGGTACTATATCATTGTGTAGGTACTGTTTACTACTGGTACTATATCATTGTGTAGGTACTGTTTACTACTGGTACTATATCATTGTGTAGGTACTGTTTACTACTGGTACTATATCATTGTGTAGGTACTGTTTACTACTGGTACTATATCATTGTGTAGGTACTGTTTACTACTGGTACTATATCATTGTGTAGGTACTGTTTACTACTGGTACTATATCATTGTGTAGGTACTGTTTACTACTGGTACTATATCATTGTGTAGGTACTGTTTACTACTGGTACTATATCATTGTGTAGGTACTGTTTACTACTGGTACTATATCATTGTGTAGGTACTGTTTACTACTGGTACTATATCATTGTGTAGGTACTGTTTACTACTGGTACTATATCATTGTGTAGGTACTATTCGCTACGGAAACATTTGCAATGGGAGTAAACATGCCTGCGCGGACAGTTCTCTTCGATTCAATCAGGAAGCATGACGGGATCAACTTCAGAGATCTCAAACCTGCCGAGTACATCCAGGTAATTACAATACCATAGTTCTACTAAATATCAGCATGGCCAGTTTGTTATACATGTTAATAGTGCAAAAATTTATTGTTGCCTACAGTAATTTTACTGATTGTGCATGTAGATAGATCAAGATTTGCAACAAAGTGCCTCGTGACCAATAGGTCCCTTTGTAAACTCTTCCTTTACAGTTTTTTGTATTCCTAGTGCAGTATTGGTGAATTAATGTATTCAATACGACCATATATGTTGGAGTATTTTACAGATGGCTGGGCGTGCTGGTAGACGTGGCCTAGATACAACTGGTACTGTAATTATTCTGTGTAAAGGTGATGTCCATGAGTTGTCTGACCTTAACAAGATGATGCTGGTCAGTTTCTCTATTTCCACTGGTCTGATAATCTGTTTTCACTGCTGTGACCCAATAAACTATATTGTCTCTGATGTGACCTAATAAACTATTTCCTTTACTGTAAATGCATGCGTGTATACTTTGTCTTCTGTGACCTAATTTACCGATTTTCAACTGTGACCTAGTAAACAGCTCTCACTCCAATGCAACCTAACTAATTGCTTACTGCTGTTTCCCTTTAAACAATTTCAGGGTAAACTAACAACACTGGAGTCGAGGTTCAGACTGACATATATAATGATGCTGAACTTGCTGAGAGTGGAGAGACTACGTATGCAGGACATGTTGAAGAGGTCGTTCTCAGAGTTCTCTAGCAGAAAGGATGAGGGGAGAGACCGTGACCTACTTCATTCTCTGAGAAAGAAGGTCACAAGCTTGAAGGAGTTGGGTAAGTGTCACATGGGGTGATGGGGGATAAATCTCCAGTACACTTCTTGTTAACTTATATTTCTAATGTTTGGTTTGCTAAGAACAGAATATACAATTTATATTTTAGACTGTTTTTACTGCTCTAAAGATTTGGAGAAGTATTACAAGACTTGCACGGGTTACCATCAGCTGAGACGGAGCCTCCATGTGAGTCTATTAACCATTGTGTGAATTCTAGACTCTGCTACTAGTGAATGGAGACAAATACAGACACTGCCCGTAATCAATGTTGACACTGCGACCAGGTGTTGATATTATAGGGTAATATAGTGACTTACCCTATTGTGTTTATATTGTAGGGTAGTGTGGTGACCCACCCGCAATGTATCAAGTGTTTGGCAGCAGGTAGGGTTATTCTCTTGCAGACAGGTGGAGTTCAGGCCGTGGCTGTTACTCTTACTACTAGTGCTAGGACACCCAGAACTTACAAGTGTTTAGGTGAGTCACCGTCTGCACAGTATTCTTAGGAGACTGTGGAGAGGATGTCTCTGTTTCTCTACAATATCACTGACTTAGTATATTATATCACTGACTTAGTATATTATACCACTGACTTAGTATATTATATTACTGACTTAGTATATTATATTACTGACTTAGTATATTATATCACTAACTTAGTATATTATATCACTTTGTCAATGGATTAGATTGATTTTTATTCAAATGTTTTCAGTTTTAACTGATCAGACAGTAAACTGGTGGAAGAACTCATTGAAGAGTGCAGATCAAGAAAGCATAACTCCCCACAACACCAGTACTCCCCCTGTGTTCACTGCGGGAGACCATATAGTCCTAGAGGTAGACCCTGTACACATACTGACTATAACAATCCACACTATTAAAGTACCTGCACCAGAGAAGATTGTAGATAACTATGACAAACGACAAATCCCTCGCTTCAGGTTCGATATTTATATAACGTTATTTTACGGATGTTATTAACGTTATGTTGCGAATGTTATATAACGTTATGTTACGAGTGTTATATAATATTATTTGTTACAGAGATGATCCACCTAGCCAGCCTACTCTACAACTAGTTGCTGAGTTGTCCTCTCTTGGTATAGAGTCGCTGACAGAGATCAACCCTGTGAAAGAATTCCATTTGAGGGACATGGATACAGTGGAGGGATACCATAGACTCCATGCACTCAGTGAGCAGCTGAATACATTCACCTGTATTCAGTGTAGTTACTTCAATGAGCATGTATGTAACGGTTATACTCCCATAGCTATTGCATTACTATTTGTAATTGACATGGGTTTAGCTCTTAGGGCACTGTGGCTTGGGTTCAGTTGATTTTCAAGGAAAATTTTTGCAAATCACAAATTCAGCGTAATGTACATGTATATACATTAGTGCTGCACGGTATTTCGGTTTCAAACAATGCTTTCGGTGTAAAACCTGCCGGTGTTTGAAATTGTCATTTTTTACTTGCACCGAATCGTACCGGAATCGTGCCCAAACGATATATTGGTGGTTCGGTGTAGTTCGATGTTATCAAACCGGATCGCTATGCCAGTAGTCATTCAATATTCATGCAGTCTAATATCACGTGGACTTGTTTACCTCACTTCAAACTAGGTTGCATACCTTTGCGTTTCCGAATTTGGTGTAACTATTGTGCTGCATTTCTGCTATAATATTATGCTCTATCCTGGTACATGTGTACTGTATCTGCAGGTACACTATGTTTGTCAAATGTTAGTGCTACTGGTGTACAATGTATGTCTTGCTGTATACTATATTATATGGCTTACAGTTCACTGCTGTCAGTGCTGATATGACCCTCAAGGAAGAGTTGGAGTCGGTCAAGTTTAAACTATCAGATGCCAGTTTGACTCTTCTACCTGAATACAAAGAAAGGCTGAGAGTTCTGTATGACCTGCAGTATATAGATAAGACCGACACAGTTAAACTCAAGGTACTTTAGCTTATACATGTATTACTTGTTTACTACTGTATAACTGCAGGGTAAGGTAGTATATATATATGTATTACTACTGTATAACTACAGGGTAAGGTAGTATATATGTATTACTACTGTATAACTGCAGGGTAAGGTAGTATAT
This sequence comes from Bugulina stolonifera, assembly GCA_935421135.1. Lineage (NCBI taxonomy): Eukaryota > Metazoa > Bryozoa > Gymnolaemata > Cheilostomatida > Bugulidae > Bugulina > Bugulina stolonifera. The sequence continues at coordinate 27,267,699 of OW285188.1, forward strand.
ATATATGTATTACTACTGTATAACTACAGGGTAAGGTAGTATATATGTATTACTACTGTATAACTACAGGGTAAGGTGGTATGTATGTATTACTACTGTATAACTACAGGGTAAGGTGGTATGTATGTATTACTACTGTATAACTACAGGGTAAGGTAGTATGTATGTATTACTACTGTATAACTACAGGGTAAGGTGGTATGTATGTATTACTACTGTATAACTGCAGGGTAAGGTTGTAGTATATGTATTACTACTGTATAACTACAGGGAAAGGTAGTACGTACATGTATGTATTACTACTGTATAACTGCAGGGAAAGGTAGTATATATGTATTACTACTGTATAACTACAGGGTAAGGTAGTATATAATATATTACTACTGTATAACTACAGGGTAAGGTAGTATATAATATATTACTACTGTATAACTGCAGGGTAAGGTAGTATATATATATGTTACTGTATAACTACAGGGAAAGGTAGTATATATCTGTTACTGTATAACTGCAGGGTAAGGTAGTATATATATATGTTACTGTGTAACTACAGGGTAAGGTAGCATGTGAGATCAAACAACAGGAGCTGCTGGTCACAGAGCTAATATTTGAGAACATCATGGAGAATATGCACTACACAGAGATGGCAGCTCTTCTCTCCTGTGTCGTATTTGAACAGAAGAACTGCTCAGAACCTAATCTTACTCATTCTCTGGAGAAGGTATGGAATATAAATGGAAACTCTCCTTTAAGAAACCATGTGGTGAACCATGTGTACATGGCACAGTAGTCTATTATTCACTGCTATCACTCAATATACAGATGGACCTGAGCAAGTAGAACTCAGCACTGATAGTAAGATTAGGGATTTAAAATAATTTCCATATAAGTGGAGCCAGTTAAACTGTTTGTATCACATTAACACAATGGATGTAGTATACATATAGATACAAGGTAGGGGTTGTTATCTCACGTATTCAGACTGTTTGCTATAGGGCATGGAGACTATCAAAGGTGTGGCCAGAAAGTTAGGACAGGTACAGAAGCAGTACATTGCAGATTTTGTAGTTGACGACTATGTCGGAGAGTTTAAGTTCGGCCTGGTAGAGGTTGTCTATGAGTGGGCCAGAGGCATGGTAAGTGTGGCTTAGTAAATGTAAACCTCTTACTAGGCATCAATTGTTACCCCCCTGTACAATGTATGTACATGTATTGTTACCCCCCCCCCTGTACAATGTATGTACATGTATTGTGTTGGCAACTCTCATGGAATTACAACTCTGACACTGGAGTTGCAAGCAAGTCACAATGTTGACTAGTTGAGCTCTTCATATTATTCTGTGTGTTATTGTGAGTTAGGCTTTGTGGTAACAGTGTGCTATGCATATGTAGTGAGTGTTGGTAGTTGTAGTAGTGTATATTGTAGCCTTTCAATGAGATCATACAGCTAACAGACGTACAGGAGGGAATCATAGTGAGATGTATACAGAGACTGGATGAACTCATCAGAGATGTAAAAGATGCTGCCAAAATTATTGGTAACCCAGTGCTGTGTAAGAAGATGGAGGATGCATCAGCATGTATAAAGCGTGACATTGTATTTGCTGCTAGTTTATATACCTCCTAGAGACTAGGGGCAATGTCAACAGAATTTTTTATGGTTTATACTTTTTTATTTCCATTACAAAATACAATATTACATTTGTATATTAAAGTAATACACCACAGCAATAATTAAACACATGGTAACAGTTAGTTATATGTAGTATTATCAAACACATCCCCTATGCTGGTACCCAGAAATGCCTTCTGTCTGATTTGAATGGTACAAGTGGCTGCCCAAGAGCTATCTTCCACCATGGCTGAAGATGTGGATCAAAGTTAGTTTCTACAGCCCAACCAGGTTCCTACAAATAAGCAGCACAGCATAAACACACCGATCCAGTTACTTCTGAACAAGGTTTCTCAGTATAACACACCATAGCATGCTCTTATGGTATTTATATGCAGGTTTATCTCACTAACTGTAGCATTAAAACACATTGTGGATTAGCATTTACACCATACTACAAAAGTGTTGATAGTAACATAACATTGATATATCTTACATGTTGATAGTAACATAACATTGATATATCATACGTGTTGATAGTAACATAACATTGATATATCTTACATGTTGATAGTAACATAACATTGATATATCTTACATGTTGATAGTAACATGATATTGATATATCTTACGTGTTGATAGTAACATAACATTGATATATCATACGTGTTGATAGTAACATGATATTGATATAATATCTTACATGTTGATAGTAACATAACAATGATATATCTTACATGTTGATAGTAACATAACAATGATATATCATACGTGTTGATAGTAACATGATATTGATATAATATCTTACATGTTGATAGTAACATAACAATGATATATCTTACATGTTGATAGTAACATAACAATGATATATCTTACGTGTTGGTAGTAACATGATATTGATATAATATCTTACGTGTTGATACAGCACATTGCGGTCTGTTTCAAAGTACTCATCTCTCAGCATTTCAGGAGCATCATAAGGTCTATCGTGGGTCATTACACGGTTAGCCAGACGTAGATCTTGGTAGCTACCATAATATAGTATGATGTTAGAATACTTGTAAATTAATACATGAACAGTTGTAATATAGACATTACCAGTGCGTGGGTTTCAAGTTCTATAGTAGAATTCGCACACTGACTTACATTCAACTAGTGTAATGCTCCTGTAACTTACTCTCTACGTTTAAATGCCAATTCCTCATCTCGAAGATTAGCCCAGTCACACAGGTGGTAATCATCTGAGAGTCCACTATGCTTCATATCACCCAGACTCTCTATGTCTTCAACCATCTACATAGTACAGAGTAGATAGTATACATTATAGAGTAGATAGTATAGTGTAGATATAACACGGTTTGGAAAACTGCAATAAATAATCGATCACTAATAAACCGAGATATTTAGACGATGTTTTACAAATAGTCGGAGTGAAAAAAAGGCTTACCAAAGCGACTTCATGCTCGGTGATGTCAGGTATAGCAGGGTAGACTAACAGCTCGCTGTGTTCTCTAAAAGAAAGCATAAGTATATTTATGCCATGACATACCCTGAATTTATATCATATACAAACCAGAATTGTGTTCTCTGGAACCAAAAGAAAAGCAGCAAATGTAGACACTCTAGAAAATTTCTTCTTGCGCAATAATATCTGTGAGTTACATTCATATCAGGCAACATTCAATTAAATTCATACCACCAATACAATCCTTGAGCATGTAACTGAGGAGAATAGTGTGACAACATAAAACTGGGGCATCACACAGGTACTAGTTGAGTACGTCATGTTATAACTTGAGATTTATTTCTAGTTTATGAGATGAAATGGCATACATGTACATAGAGCTGAGCATAGATTGACTTCTACAATCACACATGCACTACAAGTCAAGCACACTCCAATGAGGGAAGCACTACAAGCCTTGTACACTACTTACTCCAGTGAGGGAAGCACTACAAACCTTGTACACTACTTACTCCAATGAGGGGAGCACTACAAGGCTTGTACACTACTTACTCCAGTGAGGGAAGCACTACAAGCCTTGTACACTGCTTACTCCAGTGAGGGAAGCACTACAAGGCTTGTACACTACTTACTCCAGTGAGGGAAGCACTACAAGGCTTGTACACTACTTACTCCAGTGAGGGAAGCACTGAGTCCTTGTATTCATTCTCGATAGACTGCAGATATCCATCTGTCAATACTTTGCTGTTAATCTCCAATTCCTATAAAAGTTCATTAATTGAAACGATGGTATGATACTGTAAGGGGCTGTTAGTAACCAATTCATTTACCACAACGTAAAATATACATGTTTTGAAAATAAATATAATATGCATGTGTTCTGCAATGCATAACATAATCATAAGTGATACATGAAAGTCCACCTACATTATTACGCCTCTTAATATTCTCCTTAGTCTGTTGTACATCAGCATCCAGGTAGATGACCAGGTGTGGTCTCGGATAATCGCAGATGTGGTTCGTAGCAATCTCATCCCAGTAGTAGTTGAAGCCTACAGAAAGCAGAGAAGCACATCGGGATATTTTAAAAGGAAAGTAAGTTTCATTTCCTGGCAGTAGAACAGTAACCAAACATCGGCTATTAGACTATCTCATTCACAATATCATTCTAGTGAACACTTACCTTTCCTTGAAATGAACCCGTTGTCGCACATAGCTTTGGCAAACACGCGATCAGTCCACGGTGATCGCACACACACAACACCTTGTCCTTCAGAAAGAGAAATCAAAGTATTTAAGTACACATGGTGAGCGCCATAACCAGGAACTTGAACAGGAGCTTGTATGAGTGATAATAATGGATTGATTGGATAACCAAGAAACACCGAGTCACTAAGAGGTGGATGAAGCAAATAAATATATTATCTTTTATTGATATGTGACCGCAATGGCCAAAAGATACATGTTCATTTCAAAACACCAATGTCTTGCTGAAGTTCTAGGTTAATTGATCAACAACCTATGAGCTGAAGATTTAACATATAGAACATGCTGTTCTAAACATTTACCTGTGCTCAATAAATGCAACAGTGCGTCGTTGTATGCATTTAGCCTGGCTTGAAAATAATCAAGTTGCAGCTCCCCAGCCCGCATGTTACCTTCAGCCATGGTTGGGGCAGGGTCTTTGTAAAATGATTCTAGATCGTAAATTCTGCTTTCAGGCTGCAGTAATTCATCTAAATCTTGATATGTTAGACCAGCTTCTCCCGCTAGATACAAGTTGTTGATAGTTGGCTGGGGTACAAATTTAAAATCTAGCTCGTGTGCGAGTTTCTTTGCAAATTCAGATTTACCAGCAGCAATTGGCCCATCAATAGTTATCACCTTAGAATTCTCGTCTAACCTCCTGGTAGTCCTATCAAATGGTTGATGCAAAAGAGTAAACAGCTTCTTTCTATAGTCAAAAGGTTTATGTTGTCGTTGTCTTGGCTTTCCACCCGCAGAGGTTATGCCAGCGCATTGATGAACGGTTACGTTCCATTTCAGAACAGCAGCACTGCATATCGCTGAAGGTTTCAGCTTACTAGAAAAACGAAAGGTCAACAAAGACATTTTAGTGGGTAGCGGTAAAATACAGCTACAATGAACAAGACCAATTTAATGTCCCACCAAACAAATCACATCGTTTATTCTGGTGTTTATTCTCTATTTATTTTCAACTTCTCTCTGACCGGCAACGGAAATGAGGATCGCATGCGCATGTAATGACTTGATGTTTATGAAAAGTGAAGGACTGTGGGAAATACCCAGCGGTTGGCTAGCTGCAAGAGTGGCGTCGCTTTCGAACAGGTTTTGTTTTTAATGTACATGTATTTTAGTTTATGTTTTGATATTTATATCATGGTTGGCTGTGCTATTACATACATTGTGGTTGTTAGGAATTGAAAAAAATGCATAATTTTTTTATTTGTGCTGTTGTTCATTAAACCTGCGTCTTTGTAGCAGTTAATATAGTTTTAATTAATGATTAAATGATCAACATTTGAAATTGAGTTTTATTTTAATTTTTTCTTACTCTCTCTACTCACTACTGCTCAAATTAAATTCTTTGCTTAAAAACATCAAAAAATATCATTTAATTGATTAACTAGTAATTTGAATTGAATTAATTATTGAGATTCAAACAAATTTGTGTTTGTGTAGAAATTAGTATCTAGATAGAATTTACCTCAGAATTTACCTCAAATGAGGTAGGACTCCGCCAGCAATTTCATATAAATCTATAAGGGAGCCTCTAGTTTTAACTATTTTTGGACTGGGGGTCTGCAATTTTTACAGTATATCACTGTTTAGGATTGGAGGTCGGTTTCTCATCTTATCTCACGAATTATTCGTGGCAAGAAACTAGAGTGGTAAATACATTTTTTGGCTGATATTGAGGTTGGCTCTCATCTGGCAACTGCTCTAGTGGTCATTGTTACCATCTTTCTGTCACCCACAATATCATCATAATGCTCTGGATAGAGTGGAATGTTGTTTTTCATTCTGAAGAATCCTGGTCAGTAGACACAGGCGGTGGTTTTTTCTTCTATTTTCCAGGGTCCGGATCTTTGACTGATCTCTCGCCTCTGGTACACTGTCAGTACGCCCCCTTAGGTTAGCTATAAACCGCATGGCACTGTTCTGGATGAGTTCTATATCATGGATCTTGTTCTTAGTTGAAGGGTCCCATACTACATCTGCATACTCAAGTATAGGTCTGCATATACTTGTGTAAGCCAGTAGCCTGGCCTCTTTTGGAGCATGGTACATTAAATGTTTAGTTTCTCCAAGTATTTTACGAAACTTTGTGCATTTCTAGTTAGTAAAGTATGTAATATTATATAGATTAATATTTTCATATGAATGATATATATATTATCATTATATTTATATTAAATTATTATATTTTATTCAGACTATTTTTACCTATTTATTGTTTAATTTTCGTTTTATTCAATTTTGACATTTATCTAACTTTGACTTTATTGTTGGATGTGTTTATTATGATTTTCGAGTTTAACCTATTAATTAGTATAAATATTATGATTGTTAAACAAAAGGTGTATGGGTATGGTAATCTTTTAGTGAAATATCTTGTTTTATATTAATTTTGTATATTTATTGTATTGCCTTCATTATTAGTCATTAAAGTAAAAAGTAAAAGACCAGTTAAAGTTCAAGTTAGAGTCACTAATTATAATTATCACTGTGAGTGAATAGAAAGACAAATTCACAATTTTTCAAAATTTGATAAAGATGTGCACCGTATACTGAATAGAAGCATTCACTGCTATAGACATGAAATAACATAACATTCTCTTACATAGACCTACGTAACATGGGCTTAGATTTACTTTGCTGATGAATATTCCACACCTGCTTGACATACACGGTTTTACATTCTGAGAGTGTTTCGACTACTTAAAAGCAAATATATTTTGCACAACGCGTTTTTAATGGGTTTTTGATATCTTTTGACTCAGGAGAATTCCTCTTGCGAGAGACAGATAATGATACTTTTATCTTGCAGTTAAAAAGAGAAAGATGGTCAGCCATGAAACGATGGTACGCGATTTAAATGACCAGTTTGAAGTTCAGCTTGGAGATATGAAGCCGTATGTGCTACAGCTTCAGCTAAAATCTGAACGACAGCGATGTGCTCTCTGGATAAAGAAGGTTTGTATTCTCAATTTAGCAATCATTACTATCACTGCATCACTACATTGCTGTAAGTGCAGGTGAGAAGGAAGCACTGTACATGGGGCTAGATGACATCCATGTGCTCTGATATTTGATTGTAGAAGAGTTACTGTGTGTAGTTGATTATCTGTACTTATGTACTACACACTATGCATTATCAAGTAGGCATATATGCTTTATATTGTTCTCATCTTCGTGGAGACTACGGAATTATAAGTTATATAGGCCTATAGATTTATATAACGGTATAGTATGACGTGGTCTAGATACATATGGCCATATGACCATGTTATATGTTATATAGCTCTGTGAACCCCATCAACACTCTGGTCTGGAAGGTAGGAAGCTAAGAAACACTTACAGTAAAGCTCTTCTAAATATGCTTAAGAAAGGTATAATGGAAGGACCTCTACTACACCGGCCACCGGAGGGCAAGTTAGAGCCTCTGCCTTCTTATCTGGTATGTTTATGTTAGACTGTACTCACCTATGAATGTTACATCTTACTCTATCCTAGTAACTTGAATATGTAGTAACCCAGCGTTAGTGTTGGATAGTTATCTTTTTACTCCAAATGTTTTTTCAGGAAATCATTTTATTCGTATGTATATACACCCTATACATCATATACATCATACGTATAGGCCCATATATGTCATATACATCATATGTACAAGTATATATGTCATATACGTGCACGCCATACGTACATATATACATCATAAACATCATGCGTACGCACATACAATGTATATATATACGTCATATACATGTGCATATATAAGCCTATAAGCCTCTAAGCCTATACATTATATGTACGAATGTTATCATAAAGTATTCGTAAGTTTCTGCATACTACAGTGCCTTTATCACCTACTGTACATATGTGTCTATTGCTATGTTAATCTGCGCCTGACATCCTAATAGCGAACCCCCTCTGCTAACACTAATTATATTCTATTCACAGTTGATTAGCTAACGTATTTAATTATTAACTCTTAGCCTCAACTCTAAATTTGTTAGTTATAAGTTATAAAACAAACTGTGACTTTCATAATCAGAGTAAAGCCGTTTCCCTGGTAAGGTTGTTGATATGAGAGATGCTTGAGGTTGTTACCTTTGTTACTTGTATTGCTATATTATTTGTTATCAATATTTTATGTCAACAACGTTCAAAGGGGCTGAAGAATTTATTGTTTACCACATGATACATGTAGATATAATTATGTATACCTATAGTTTACAATGAACTGCAAGCATGCTTGTAAAACAAAGCAGTAGTAAGTACAAGTAATTTCATCTATCACAGTCTGTGACCTATGCATACATATGTTAGTGCTGCTGGTGCTGCCATGGACTGCAAGATTGTAATGCTGTATAACATCTTAATTGACCAATCAGATAAGGCCATCATTAATTGTCTCTGCTAATTTGTCACTGTGGCAGTCTGTCTCCACCAACTACTGCAAGGGAATTATTGATGTTTACACCGCCCCTCTTCTAATATGTTATAAGAGTACTTAATTTCCTTAGTTTGGGGTTATCACCCTTGACTAAATGATATTGAGAGTGGCAATCAACCATAGACACATTATATTGTATAATATAATTTATTTTAATAAAATATTATATCTATGCAATCAAATTGCAATATAACATCAGACTGAAATCTGTTGCTGCATACACAAATCCACAGTCGTATATGATGTACATGTATAGGCCTATAGATTACATGCGTACAAAAGGATTTCCTGAATAAACTTTTGAGGTAAAAAAGGTAGTAGGATGACAACTCCGACTGCTAAAACTGATTAGAAGGAGATATTTTGGAAGTGCGGCTGATAATGACGACACAACAATGTAGTGTATGTCATTTCTTCCCTTACTGAATCTGACATTCAGTTTACATCCTTCAGGGGGAATATTTGAGAGACGAGGAGATTCCACTTCCCGCAGAGAATGTTCCTGATTGGCTGGCTGACCTAGATGACCAGTCGTCAGTTCATGGTGGTGCCGGTGATTTTGGTAGGTCAATGGATCACCACATCTCTTCATGTCGACATCTGTTGTGCTGTATTATGTAAACTACCTTAGATTTAATTAGTGGACTTCAGAAATTACAAAGAATCACAACAGTTCTATTGAGTATTTAATTTGACTTACACACTCTTAGCATTCAGTATAGCATTAGGTTATATAGTGATAGTTCCTACTGTCTATCTATTTATATTCCATACTTGTATATATTCGTGCTACTAGGCAACCCTACATACACATCATCAACAAGGCGTTCAACAGAGACAGCTCCTGTTACAGCCAGGAATGCTGCGAGAGAAAAACTAGAGGAGCTTTTAGCTCACCAACCATACATGGAGACAGCTCTGCCTCAGTCTACAGAGGATGATGATGAGGTAGCTGGTGGATCCAGAGATATGAGGTATAACGGTCACTCCCTTCCCAGATCATCTAAAGCTGAAAGTAAAGTGAAGAGTCCTAACAAGAAGAGATCAGCCTTCACGGTAAGCTACAGCCCAATGGTTACTCACTTTATCCAATCCCAGAGTAGAACCCCAGAGTAGAACCCCAGAGTAGAACCCCAGAGTAGAACCCCAGAGTAGAACCGTAGAGTAGAACCCCAGAGTAGAACCCCAGAGTAGAACCCCAGAGTAGAACCCCAGAGTAGAACCTTAGAGTAGAACCGTAGAGTAAAACCCCAGAGTAGAACCCCAGAGTAGAACCCCAGAGTAGAACCCCAGAGTAGAACCCCAGAGTAGAACCCCAGAGTAGAACCCCAGAGTAGAACCCCAGAGTAGAACCCCAGAGTAGAACCCCAGAGTAGAACCCCAGAGTAGAACCCCAGAGTAGAACCCCAGAGTAGAACCCCAGAGTAGAACCCCAGAGTAGAACCCCAGAGTAGAACCCCAGAGTAGAACCCCAGAGTAGAACCTCAGAGTAGAACCCCAGAGTAGAACCCCAGAGTAACCATATAGTTTCTGTCAGTTACAATAGAAATAATAGGTTAGATCCGAGCATATGATTTTACAACCAGTTGTCCTTCCTGCCGCCAGCTCATTTACTTAGAGTACTTGACACTGACCTGGACATAGGACATAGGCAGTTCTTGTCATACATACATGAAACCTCCGATACTTTGGGTTCTGATCAGAACAGACCTGTAGCAAATTAAAATGAAATGCTTACTGAAGGCTTTTAGCGAGAATAAGTTCATTTAGGATTAGAACCCGCAGTCTTCAGAATGGAAGCCGTGTACCATCTGAGGTATTCTGTTACATTGGCTATACGGACAGGATAGTAATGCAAAAGGGCCCTTTGAATAATCTCACCTAAACGATTAGTTTTCTTTACTCCAACATGATGTAGAAGGTATGACGATTACCACCTGAAAGGTTTTGTCTGGTTTTTCAGGTGACATTCCCAGGCAGGGGTTATACACCCCCTCTAGAGGAAGGTACCAACAGAAGGGACAGAGGCTACACATCCCCTCTGGATGAGGTGACCAATAGAAGGGCAGCTACAGCCTCATTCCAGTTCTCATCTGACGAAGAAGATACAGAATCAGACCAGAGACGGTACAGGCAGACGTCTCCCAGCCGACTTCCACTTTACCGCTCAGAGCGGAGCTCGTCATCGGATCGACGTCCACAACGGTCAGTTTCCACAGCTGCTGCTCATTGTACCATTTCACAAAGCCTGTATATATTACATGTAATTCAGTTATCAGGGAAATCTTTACCCCTCAGTAGAAATATTTTCATTGTATAAGTAGTAATTAGTGTTGTGTAAGAATGAAATCGAGCAGTACCACTTATTGAATGGGGTAACTCAAGTCAGCAGAGATATTAATGCATTGGATTGTGGTCATGAAACTAAAGATATACATTTGACATGTGATGTGAGCTTCTCATATGAATACTTTAGAGGTACAGTAAGTCTTATTGAACCACTGCGTGATGCCATACTCTCCTTGAGGCGGTTAACAAGGTAACAGTTGGTCCCCTTTCCGCTGTACACGGCATATCATGTGATTGCTTACCGTTCTGTTGTTCCTATTGGGTGCTTATGTTCATACTGTCGGTAACTAAGCAACTAAGCGATGCATGGCTGTAAAACACCCAAATGCTTTGCAAGTAAAGAAAGCAATGGTAAAGGAAGCTATTAACCATTGGATGTTGCTACCCCAGCTTTAGTTTAGAGGGTATTATCTGGTGAAGGTTTACTCACTCTCTTTACTAACCACACCGTTGGGGAATTCCCACTTTCAGAATCACCATTCCAAATATGTTTTAAATTTATTATAGTCAAAGTCTACACAGCAAACAGACTAGACTTACCAATTCTTTGCACATCAACAAAATATTGAAAATCTATCTGCATCTTTTTAGACTTTCTATAATTGCAGAGAACCTTTGCAATTCTTCTTGAGACTCTAATGTTATACTATGCTGTGAATGTTTACAGATCTCCCACCAGGCCAACCGTTCGCTCACCAACCAGACCAAGCACTCATTCTCCTGTCAGACCAGACGGTCGCTCACCTACCACCAGAGTCAATCCTCCTTCCCCTCATCGTACTCGGTACTCCAGATCTCCTGTGTATATCAGAGAACAGACCAGACAACTGGACAGGAACTTTGATAGAGAAGTTGAGATGAAAGTAAAGATAATAGAGAATCAGCTTCATGAAGATAAACTCAAAATGCAGCAGAAGAATGACGCTGAGATTCAGAAAGTACGAGTCATCTTCCAATACTGTGTACATTGTACCTATGTGCCTTGTTTACTAATGGTACAATGTATTCAACTGATACAATGTAACTGTACAGCCTAAAGTTAAAGTTGTCCTCTCTCAATTGAAACAAAGCAGGAGGGAACAACTTTGAATCACAATCTATATCTTATGAGTGCCCATGATAGCATGTGTTATGATACAAGTGGAATATGGCCGCATGTTTACATGGATTGTACTCATTTCTATGTTAGATACTAGACCGTAAGAATTGTGAGATAGACGAGGTAAAGTCACAATACAAGCGTAAGCTTGAGACAGCTGAGGAAGATGTTAGTAAACTGGAGAAGAAGGTACAGACAGTGCTTAGGGATGCACAGATTGTGAGGGAGAATAAAGATCTTCAGATAAATGAGTTGAAGAAACTAGCAGAGGAGACGACAACTTCTAAAAATAACAGGTACAGATTTCCATGTTCTATAAATAGTAACACATTACTATGCACTACTACAGTATAGTAGTAACGTATTACTATGTGCTACTACAGTATAGTAGTAACGTATTACTATGTGCTACTACAGTATAGTAGTAACGTATTACTATGTGCTACTACAGTATAGTAGTAACGTATTACTATGTACTACTACAGTATAGTAGTAACGTATTACTATGTGCTACTACAGTATAGTAGTAACGTATTACTATGTGCTACTACAGTATAGTAGTAACGTATTACTATGTGCTACTACAGTATAGTAGTAATGTATTACTATGTACTACTACAGTATAGTAGTAACATATTACTATGTACTACTACAGTATAGTAGTAACGTATTACTATGTACTATTTATAGTCTAGAGAAGAAGTTCCATGACCTTCAGACCGAGCATGAACAAGAGAAGATTGAGTTACAAAAAGCTCAGACTGTCAGCATACAGCAGCTAATGGACGAGACTAATGAGAGGCTCACCAAGATGGAAGACGATTATAGAAAGCAGAGTAAAACTATGGGTGGGTTAAGATTGTTACAAACGAATACTTCTATCAGTTGGAAGTGCGCTGAGTTGAATGCATTGGAGTGTGATAGTTTATTTGGTCAGTGGTTGGGATTTGGGCCAATTAACAGTCAAGATCAGAATCACTCAAGCAAGAGGATTTGTTACTGATAGAAGAATCCGATATACCAATAGCATACGGACTATAGAACCTATAATATACCAATAGCATACGGACTATAGAACCTATAATATACCAATAGCATACGGACTATAGAACCTATAATATACCAATAGCATACGGACTATAGAACCTATAATATACCCATAGTATACATACTATAGCGCCTGTAGTATACCCATAGCATACATACTATAGCACCTATAATATACCCATAGTATACATACTATAGCGCCTGTAGTATACCCATAGTATCAGTACTATAGCGCCTATAATATAACCATGACATGCATGCTATAGCACCTATAATAATATAACCATAGTATATGTACTATACTGTACTGAAGCAGCCGTGGCCTAGGGGTTAGAGCTCTGAACTTCCATGTAGGAGATCCAGGTTCGATTTCTGTAAAGGTCATTGGTGGTGTTTGGAAAGCATCCAACCTTAAAATGCTTCTGTGCCACGTAGTTACTTTGCCATGCTGAAAATGAATTAGAAAAAGTGCTAACCTCTTCAGATCCTAGCTTTCTTACCTGGCATTACTAATGGGAAGTAAAATCAGTAAGTTTCATATATACAGTACTATACTACTCTCTCCTCTAGCTGATACTATACGTGACTTGGAGAAGAGGATCCAAGTGCTGACTTTAGATGCTGAGAAAGTAAGCAGTGCCAAGCAGCACCTCGAGCAGACTAAGATAGATTTAGAATCGAGAGTGGAGCAGCTCTCTGCGGACTATAATGAATATAAACTTAGATATGAACAACTCGGTATGTCTTCTATAATGCATCTTGTGTACATGTATAATGTCTATTTATACCACATATATGTGTACATTTGTAGTTTACGTTGCTATTGGTTGATACTGACCCGTCAGATCTCAGATCTCTGGAACAGCAATTTCTCAGTGTTATCATTATTTGTGGTTGTTGCAGTCTTACAAAACAGGCTTTGGTCAGTTGTTTCTACATAAGTATATGTCGTATGTATTCATTGGTCAGTTATTTCTACATAAGTATATGTCGTATGTATTCATTGGTCAGTTATTTCTACATAAGTATATGTCGTATGTACTCATTGGTCAGTTATTTCTACATAAGTATATGTCGTATGTACTCATTGGTCAGTTATTTCTACATAAGTATATGTCGTATGTACTCATTGGTCAGTTATTTCTACATAAGTATATGTCGTATGTACTCATTGGTCAGTTGTTTCTACATAAGTATATGTCGTATGTACTCATTGGTCAGTTGTTTCTACATAAGTATATGTCGTATGTACTCATTGGTCAGTTGTTTCTACATAAGTATATGTCGTATGTACTCATTGGTCAGTTGTTTCTACATAAGTATATGTCGTATGTACTCATTGGTCAGTTGTTTCTACATAAGTATATGTCGTATGTATTCATTGGTCAGTTGTTTCTACATAAGTATACGTCGTATGTACTCATTGGTCAGTTATTTCTACATAAGTATACGTCGTATGTACTCATTGGTCAGTTGTTTCTACATAAGTATATGTCGTATGTATTCATTGGTCAGTTGTTTCTACATAAGTATATGTCGTATGTACTCATTGGTCAGTTGTTTCTACATAAGTATACGTCGTATGTACTCATTGGTCAGTTGTTTCTACATAAGTATATGTCGTATGTATTCATTGGTCAGTTGTTTCTACATAAGTATACGTCGTATGTATTCATTGGTCAGTTGTTTCTACATAAGTATACGTCGTATGTACTCATTGGTCAGTTGTTTCTATGTAAGTATGCGTCGTACACACTGATTATTTAATATTTAGACCGGGAACATAAGAAGGTTCTGGAAGACCACCAGCACTCTACGGAACTACTGAAGGAGAAGCATGAGAGCCAACTAAACTTTGCTAGGAAGGAGCACCAGCTCACGGTGACTAAGGATAATGATACTATCCTAGCCCTGGAACAGCAGCTCATTCAGCTCAAGCAGGTAGCATTCTATTAGCAGAATACTGTGGTGTATCTGCAGAAACTATCATGTATTTTTTCACCTTGTTTTGATATGGTTAGACATGCGCATATTATTACATACTTTCTGTAATACTGTCTGATGCTGTCTGATACTGTCTGATACTGTCTGATACTGTCTGATACTATCTGATACTGTCTGATGCTGTCTGATACTGTCTGATACTATCTGATACTGTCTGATACTATCTGATACTGTCTGATGCTGTCTGATACTGTCTGATACTGTCTGATACTGTCTGATACTGGTTGATACTATCTGATACTATCTGATACTATCTGATACTGTCTGATACTGTCTGATACTGTCTGATACTGTCTGATACTGTCTGATACTGTCTGATACTGTCTGATACTATCTGATACTGTCTGATGCTGTCTGGTACCGCCTGATACTGGTTGATACTATCTGATACTATCTGATACTGTCTGATACTGTCTGATACTGTCTGATACTGTCTGATACTGTCTGATACTATCTGATACTATCTGATACTATCTGATACTTTCTGATACTGTCTGATGCTGTCTGATACTGTCTGATACTGTCTGATACTGTCTGATACTATCTGATACTGTCTGATACTATCTGATACTGTCTGATACTGTCTGATACTGTCTGATACTGTCTGATACTATCTGATACTGTCTGATACTGTCTGATACTGTCTGATACTGTCTGATACTATCTGATACTATCTGATACTATCTGATACTATCTGATACTATCTGATACTGTCTGATACTGTCTGATACTATCTGATACTATCTGATACTGTCTGATACTGTCTGATACTGTCTGATACTGTCTGATACTGTCTGATACTGTCTGATACTATCTGATACTATCTGATACTATCTGATACTATCTGATACTGTCTGATGCTGTCTGATGCTGTCTGATACTGTCTGATACTGTCTGATGCTGTCTGGTACCGCCTGATACTGGTTGATACTATCTGATACTATCTGATACTATCTGATACTGTCTGATACTGTCTGATACTGTCTGATACTATCTGATACTGTCTGATACTGTCTGATACTGTCTGATACTGTCTGATACTGTCTGATACTATCTGATACTGTCTGATGCTGTCTGATACTGTCTGATACTGTCTGATACTGGTTGATACTATCTGATACTATCTGATACTATCTGATACTGTCTGATACTGTTTGATACTGTCTGATACTGTCTGATACTGTCTGATACTATCTGATACTGTCTGATGCTGTCTGATACTGTCTGATACTGTCTGATACTGTCTGATACTATCTGATACTGTCTGATGCTGTCTGGTACCGCCTGATACTGGTTGATACTATCTGATACTATCTGATACTATCTGATACTGTCTGATACTGTCTGATACTGTCTGATACTGTCTGATACTGTCTGATACTATCTGATACTATCTGATACTATCTGATACTTTCTGATACTGTCTGATACTGTCAGATACTGTCAGATACTGTCTGATACTTGATACTGTCTGATACTGTCTGATACTTAATACTGTCTGATACTATCTGATGCTGTCTGATACTATCTGATACTGTCTGATACTTGATACTGTCTGATGCTGTCTGATTCTAGAGCCTACAAGACGTTGAGGCACAGAGGCAGAGGCAGGTGAGAGAGTTGGAACAGTCGTATCAGCAAGATAAACAACATATGGATAATCTGCATGACAAAAAGGTGGGGCATCTACCACTCCACCCTTTACCGTTTCCAAATATTAATTGACTCAATTTTGTGGGATTCTCCTTGAATATAACCATAAGCCATAGTGTTATAATTTTTATCGCTTGCCATTGGTTTTAGACAACTTTTTTCAAAATTAGATACACGGGTATTAATATTAAATATGTTTCTTCTGGTGATAGATTAGAAGTCTGCATAAAGAGATGGAGCAGCAGGAATCTGACCACAAGAAGAGAAGTAAAGCTTTTGAGAAGACGCTTTCAGAGAAAGACAAAGATATCGAGAATCTCCAGGTGAGTGTCACACTGGGAGGATATTAGTGTCACATTGTATATTAGAGAACCTGCTGGCGAGTGTCACAGTATCAATATGTTAAACATAAATATAACCAGGGTGGTTGGTATAACTTTGCATTCTGGTTTTCTGTACTTTTACTACTCGTTAGTACAGTATAGTGCATTGGCTCTTATATTATAATATATCTTATTCTAATTAAATTTTGCACATTCTCCACTTTACCTTTGCTATTTATTTGAAAGACTTCTAATTAAAACTTGTGGGCAATATTTTTATGATAAAGGATATCTTTCAAGCTCTCTCACAATACATTACTTATGGTTTAACAGATGTGTTGTTGTTTAATAGGAGAGGCTGGCAACTCAGGCCACCCAAGCTGAGAGCAGTCTGCAGGAACTGAGGCAGCAAGTGGAGAAGCAGCAGGAACAGGTCTATACAGAAATGAAGCAGCAAATGCAGCAGGTGGGTGACTCAAGATCTACTCATACATGTATTAGCAAAGGGGAGACAATAAATACTCATACATGTATTAGCAGAGGAGAGACAATAAATACTCATACATGTATTAGCAGAGGGGAGACAACATATACTCATACATGGATTAGCAAAGGGGAAACAATAAATACTCATACATGTATTAGCAAAGGGGAGACAACATATACTCATACATGGATTAGCAAAGGAGAGACAGCAAACCTATTGGTAGATATCTTGAATCTAAGGCTTACACTGCTTCATGAGGAATTATAAGTTGCCCTAAACACAGAACTCATGAACATACTTGACTTTCAAGACCTTACAATGCTATGTTGAAAATACAAGGAAAAAACGCAAATTAAAGGCTAAAAGTTGTAGGGTTTTCTTCTCAGTGAATTAAAGAAACTTCAGGGATTAACGGAAGGTCAACCTCACATTGATATAAAATTAAGGAAGGCCAGTATCTTGTCTCCATGTAGAATGGATATGCTGTTCCACGAGAGGGCAACTCTTAAAAGCCATGGAAGTTTAAACTTGCAGTCACTCCCTACAGGGTGCTAGAGTACTTCATTACCAATGACTTGGTGTTATAATGTCAGATGCTGCTGTTGATTTTAAGCACTTGTACTTGTACAATACGCATACACTATATAATATACAGGTACATGTGCTTGTACATACACATACACTATATATACAGGTACATGTGCTTGTACATACACATACACTATATATACAGGTACATGTACTTGTACAATACGCATACACTATATAATATACAGGTACATGTGCTTGTACATACACATACACTATATATACATGTACATGTGCTTGTACATACACATACACTATATATACACATACACTACACTATACATACACTACACTACACATACACTACACATACACTACACATACACTATATATACACTACACATACACTACACATACACCATACATACACTACACATACACTATACATACACATACACTACACTATCCATACACTATCCATACACTATACATACACTATACATACACTACACATACACTACACATACACTATACATACACTATACATACACTACACATACACTACACATACACTATACATACACTATACATACACTATACATACACTACACATACACTACACATACACTACACATACACTATCCATACACTATACATACACATACACTACACTATCCATACACTATACATACACTATACATACACTATACCTACACTACACTACACTACACATACACTACACATACACTACACATACACTACACATACACTATACATACACTACACATACACTACACACTACACTACACATACACTATACATACACTACACATACACTACACACTACACTACACATACACTACACATACACTACACATACACTATACATACACTATACATACACTACACATACACTACACATACACTATACATACACTATACCATACACTACAGATACACTACACATACACTATACATACACTACACACTACACTACACATACACTACACATACACTATACATACACTACACATACACTACACATACACTACACTATCCATACACTATACATACGCAGGTGGAGGTTGAACTAGAGAACTCTAAAAAGGCTCGGCGTGAGCAGACGGATGAGTTTGAGCAGCAGGTGAAGGAAATTGCCTCCGCCCACGAGAGAGAACTTAGGTCTGTCTCTCAGTCCTTTGAGGAGGAGAAAATGAAGTTGAACAATTCTTTCCAGCAACAGCGAGATCATCTAGTGTCCACACAAAAGCAGGTTTGTGTAGCACTTTTAGTATGTGTATGTGCATATTACAGTATAGAGTACACAACTCCCTTTACTATATGTACATTACAATATAGGGTACACAACTCCCTTTACTATATACATTACAGTATAGAGTACACAACTCCCTTTACTATATACATTACAGTATAGAGTACACAACTCCCTTTACTATATACATTACAGTATAGAGTACACAACTCCCTTTACTATATACATTACAGTATAGAGTACACAACTCCCTTTACTATATACATTACAGTATAGAGTACACAACTCCCTTTACTATATACATTACAGGAGTTGGAATTGTTGAAGAAGAATGGCAAGGCTGAGAAAGAGCAGTTAGAGAAAACTCTAAAGCAAAGAAAGTCGGATTCTGAGAACAAAATAAGTAAGTCTATTGGTGGCTCACCCATGTTTGGAACTGAGTGTATTGGAATTATGGCATCACATTATTTGCGAGTTTAACACCAGGGAACCCTCTATAAAGAGTTTGCAACTGTTTATAACATAACCGTACAGTATACACAGTGAGGTCACGTTATGCAATGTTTAGGTGAGTTGTCTGAGCAAATACACGATCTGAAGGAAGAACTGGCCCAGTCGGAGAATTTGAGGAAGCAGCAGCTCATGGAACTTGGTAGGTTTTGCTGAGTACCGAGTAGTATGATTGGTCACTGTCTTGTGCTACAGTAGAGCTCATTGATTTAGTTGACTGTTAATGTATTAAGCATTGATCTCTAAGGTGAGTTGTGTTTGTGGTTAAAGGTTTGGTAAAGGAGGAGGAGACACAGAGATTGACTCATGAACATGAGAGAGCAATGGAAAGGTGTAGGAGTGAGTGTGAGAGGGAGAAGCATACTCTACAGAAACAGCACTCTGCAGATCTGGAGAATAGCATTGATAAAACAAACAACAAACTGCGTAACCTAGGTAACCATGCCGTGGTAGTCATAGTGTAACCACATTGCTGTAGTTAGTGTGTAGCCAATGTCTTTGCGATGTTCTTCACTGTGGTTGCTGTGTTCACCAATGTAGTTACTGTACATTTTGCTGTGGGTACTGTGTACACCGATGTACAATGTAGTTACTGTACATATTACTCTAGTTACTGTGTACACCAATGTAGTTACTGTACATATTACTCTAGTTACTGTGTACACCAATGTAGTTACTGTACATATTACTCTAGTTACTGTGTACACCAATGTAGTTACTGTACATATTGCTGTGGTTACTGTGTACACTAATGTAGTTACTGTACATATTGCTGTGGTTTCTGTGTACACCGATGTACAATGTAGTTATTGTACATATTGGTGTGTATTCTGTAGAGAATGACTATTCTCAGAGACTCTCTAAGCAAGCCCAACAGTTGGCTGACCTCCAATTGCAGTTGGAACAGACTCAAGCAGAAAAGCATCAGCTCACTGATAAACTAGAGAGTAGAATAGTAGACAACTCCAACAGGTACCCATATTTTATATAGTGCTACAGCTATGTAGACATCTCCAACAGGTACCCATATTTTATATAGTACTACTCAGTAGACAACTCCAACAGGTACCCATATTTTATATAGTGCTACAGTAGACAACTCCAACAGGTGCCCATATTTTATATAGTGCTACAGCTATGTAGACATCTCCAACAGGTACCCATATTTTATATAGCACTACTCAGTAGACAACTCCAACAGGTGCCCATATTTTATGTAGTGCTACAACAGCAGACAACTCCAACAGGTATCTGTATTTTATATACATGTACATGCAGTGCTAACAGTAAACTATTCCCAAAAGGTACTTGTATTTTATACAGTATAATAACAAACAACTCCCAAAAGGTACTAAGATACACTAGAGTTGTGGGCAACTCAAACAGGTCCTAATAATATATTGTAATGAAAAGATAGCTATAGTAATACTAAGAGTTATCATAAGAGAATACAAGCTAGCTGGCTTGTAAGCATTACACGTGCACATAACACTATATCAGCTTTTACATAGCTTTATTATTGTTCACACATAACACTTCTATCTACTGATAATTTATTGTGAACACAGTTTTATTATTGTTCACACTCAAAACTGCTATCTGTTAATAATTTATTATGTTACTCATGTTTTCAGGATATTTTTAATAAGGATAGGATTGCTTTGAATTGTGGTATTTATGGATAGCAAACTCTATTGATCGGGTGGTGGAACCCATCACCAATTGGTACAAAAACAAAACAAATACACAAACTGTTGCCAATACACGTACTCCACTCTGCCAACACATACAGTGTAATATACAGCATGGTTTAGTAGGCAACTCCAACAGGTGCTATTACAGTACAGTAAAATAGTGCATGTAATTAAAGAGGATATGGGATGTACATGAGTTATATACGTATGTACAGTATATTTAATTCCAAGTAATGTATAGTCATGATGCTGTTAGCACTACAGTAATACAGTCAATTATAAGAGAATAGATAAGCTATTGGATTATCACCTGGCATCATGTAAATAGAGCTGATGATGCACACATATATCCTTCTAAGAGACAATGCACAATCATGCTACTGTTAGCATAACTGTGCACAGTCATAATACTCTTAATACCAAAGGTTTAAGATTGTGATGAGCATGTTCACTAATTCACTAATTCTAGAAACAGTGTGGTAGGGGTGGTGTGTTGATATCTAGTCAACTCACCCCTATCTCTCTACCAGACAACTGTTTTTAGTTATTGGTTAAGATGTACCATCACTAGTATATCTGACCATGAGATCACCTGACTCAGTAACCCCAGTCAGTTATACACCAATTCTCACCAATCTGTTTACCGGATGGTTATTAGTATTGTGTAATAGCAAAGGATGTGATGGTAGTAAATAATCCTATGTTATTATACTGACTAGACATTCTCTACTCTCATAGTCCTATTAGCGCATCATCTTCTTCCTTCTTCCTGATACATTGTACTGTTCTGATGAATAGTAAAACTGAATACAATGAAATTTAATACAATGCTAGGCAGTTTTGGCCATTTTTTTATGTAATGATGTATTTTTAAGCAAAGAATTTATTTTTGAGCAGTCAGAGACTTGTTTCAAATCCATGAAAATACCAGGTTGCTGAGCTGGTGTAGTGGTAATGTGTTCTGTTCACTGTGCTAGGCGATCAGGTGCCGTAGAGGCCCCGGGTTCAAACCCCAGTCAGGGACTGCTTTTTTATGAATTTGAACCAAGTCTCCGACTGCTCAAAAACAAATCCCTTGCTTAAAAATATATCAAATGTAATACAATGTTCTATAATACTACCATGTACTACATGTTGCACACACATCATCCCTGTACAATATCATATTATAATACGCACTAATAATGTTGCACATGTATGCTTTTCCCCAATGTGGTCCAACGCAAGAAAAAAACAATAAATAGAACAATCCAGTGCTGCACAGTGTTTCGGTATCATTCAGTGTTTTTTACGTTTCAAAAACTTAGAACTTTTTAAAATGCAAACCAAAACTGAACACGGCGGTTCAGTGTGATTCAGTTTGTAAATTCGCACCGTGCCTGAGCCTTTAGAGTGCTCACTACCGGTAATGGCTGGCGTTTCGAACGCGTGAATTCGTGTTGTGCCTCTTTCAATCTTTAGAATCCGATGTCATCCTTGACAAACAGCTTTATCTGCATCCATCGTTGTCACTCAGTGATAATTTGTGGTAGTTTTACTCAATTTTTCTATTCATACTTACATAATTATTAGTATAAATAATTAGCATTTAATAATTACGATTTCTTAAAGTTGGGGAAAACCCAAAGGCTGTGTAGTCTCCCTGAGTTGTTCTCTCTTGTATGGGCGGGGAAATATAATTGGAAACCATTTATGCTAATTGTAGTTATGTATTTCTCTTTCAGCAGTTATATTGTTTTACTCAATTATACATGATTATGTGTATTTGAAGAATTACAGGAAAATAGGCTATCAACTAACTCAATTCACTCGTAGGAGTTTATAAAAAATATAAAGAAGCTGCCTTCTCATTATATTCATGACTTCAAATAAATAAGAATTCTTCTTGCTAATTACACTTCCTTGGTGTTTGAAATAAAAAGACTAGTGAATATATGTGGCCAAATATCATGTTATCAAAAGTGTAGAAGGAATTTATAAACTCTTGGCTAATAGAAAAGTTATTGAATAAAAACCTTTCCATGTGCTTTATAACAAAGTTAGCTGGTTTGCTTAGATGCAGAGCTGTTTATTGTCAACAATGGCTCTACTTAGATGACATAGACTGCCTTTGTTTGAGATCAGTTTGTAGCAGATGACATCATCTGCTCTTATACTGACAGACCTTTTTGAATAGGCCTAGCTAATTACTATCCAGTATGCAACAAGCTATTCAGATTTTTGATTGGTTTTGGTCAATTTTGGATTTTCTCCCTCTTTAAACAGAATAGAAAATGGCCGCCATTACAGTTGAAAGTAGAGTGCGACAACTCCCAGAATTGAGTATGAGGTGTTCGATTCGATTTTAAAAGCCGAATTAAACCGATCGGTAAAGACAATTTCGGTGTCATTCATTTTTTTTAAATCAGCAAAGAAAACTGAATACGAGTGCAAATAAAAACCGCCCAGCACTAAGACAAGCCCCTCTGATTGCAGACTGAAATGTATACAATATAATTTACATAGTGATATACTTACCTTCAACATCTACATTTGCCTTGGTCAATAGAAACTGACCATCTATATACTAATGAATGAGCATATGTGGTTATTATAGATCAAACATCATCCCTGAATGGCAGTAGCTACTATGTATATTATTTTTAAAACTTTAATATTTTGGATATATCTGTGTTGAGCCATTTCATTTTATTTAGCTTTGGATCATGACCTGTGTTGAGGGTAGAACAATCCTATTATTATGTATTGACTCTCAACAAACGTGCTAATATAAAAAACAATTTCCAAAGCATAAAAGTGTATTCAACAAATTGATGTTATGTATTATATAAGACTATGGCTTCGAAAAAGGGACAAATTTTAGGCTATAAGTGGAAAGTTGGACATCGTACATTTAGGGGTTACAATAATATGCATGTAACTATTTCCTACATATTATTATGTCAACATTCTACTCTATGCCTACCCGTATATAACTACAGTCAACATTCTACTCTATGTCTATCCTGTATATAATTACAGTCAACATTCTACTCTATGTCTATCCCGTATATAATTACAGTCAACATTCTACTCTATGTCTATCCTGTATATAATTACAGTCAACATTCTACGTTCTATCTATCCTGTATATAATTACTGTCAACATTCTACTCTATGTCTATCCTGTATATAATTACAGTCAACATTCTACTCTATGTCTATCCTGTATATAATTACAGTCAACATTCTACGTTCTATCTATCCTGTATATAATTACAGTCAACATTCTACTCTATGTCTATCCTGTATATAATTACAGTCAACATTCTACTCTATGTCTATCCTGTATATAATTACAGTCAACATTCTACGTTCTATCTATCCTGTATATAATTACTGTCAACATTCTACTCTATGTCTATCCTGTATATAATTACAGTCAACATTCTACTCTATGTCTATCCTGTATATAATTACAGTCAACATTCTACGTTCTATCTATCCTGTATATAATTACAGTCAACATTCTATTCTATGTCTATCCTGTATATAATTACAGTCAACATTCTACTCTATGTCTATCCTGTATATAATTACAGTCAACATTCTACTCTATGTCTATCCTGTATATAATTACAGTCAACATTCTACGTTCTATCTATCCTGTATATAATTACAGTCAACATTCTACTCTATGTCTATCCTGTATATAATTACAGTCAACGTCTACTCTATGTCTATCCTGTATATAATTACAGTCAACATTCTACGTTCTATCTATCCTGTATATAATTACAGTCAACATTCTACGTTCTATCTGTCCTGTATATAATTACAGTCAACATTCTACTCTATGTCTATCCTGTATATAATTACAGTCAACATTCTACTCTATGTCTATCCTGTATATAATTACAGTCAACATTCTATTCTCTGTCTATCCTGTATATAATTACAGTCAACATTCTATTCTATGTCTATCCTGTATATAATTACAGTCAACATTCTACTCTATGTCTATCCTGTATATAATTACAGTCAACATTCTACGTTCTATCTATCCTGTATATAATTACAGTCAACATTCTCTCTGTCTATCCTGAAGGTATGAAGAGGAGAAGAAGTCTCTAAGAAAGCAATCTGCATCTACGGTTATGGTCTTAAAGCAGGAAGTAGAGCTACTGAAGACGAAGGTGCGCCAGTCGGAACGACATAGTGAGGTGGGTTACTCAGCATGTGCCAACTAATGTCATAGTGAGGTGGGTTACTCAGATTGTGCCAACTAATGTCATAGTGAGGTGGGTTACTCAGCATGTACCAACTAATGTCATAGTGAGGTGGGTTACTCAGCATGTGCCAACTAATGTCATAGTGAGGTGGGTTACTCAGCATGTGCCAACTAATGTCATAGTGAGGTGGGTTGCCCAGCATGTACCAACTGACGCCATAATGAGGTGGGTTACATATTACAGACATGACATAGTGTAGAACATGCTAGAATACTCTGTGCTAGCTAACCTATCCACTCCTCTCTATAGAATCTACTGGCCGACCATGAGGAAGACTTGGTACAGTTACGGCTGGAGTATGAGGAGAAGATGCGAGGTTTAATACCTTCAGATGCAAGAGAGCAGCTAGAAGCTACAGTCAACTCCCTCAAGAACCAAGTGAACACCCTGAAACAAAGGATTGCTATTCTACAAGACAGCTAGGCTAGCCTCAGGTATACTAGATGCATGCATTATCAAACAGCAATGTATACCACACCACCCCATTTTTTCTATAGTCACGGTTTACCTCTTAAATAGGTGATGTGTTACAGTGTTTTATATTATATTTATTGTGGTGTTTTAATATTGAATCTGAGCCTGTAGTTTTTTATAAGCCGTCGCTATTTAGTTACTACTATTGTTATCGCTATAGTTACCGGTTATCACTATAGTTACCGGTTACCGTTACGCATATGCTAGTCGAGTTGCTATGACTACATTTACTCATTTAGTTGATGAACTTTTAGTTTACTCTCTGGATAGGTAGAATTTTAGGTGATATACTACTACTACATGCTGCTTGAACTAATATTACTATATTACTGTGCATATAGAGTAAGTTGATATCATTATATTAGTATTTTACCATGACTAGCAAATATGATAGTAATATTCATGTATTAGATAATGCTGTCTTATTATAAATCCGTCCAATTAATAACAATTTATAAATTTACACATACAATGTATTTATAGTATTATATCCATATATTGCATGTAGATGATTAATTAGGCTTGCACTGTGACTGAGTTAATGAATAAACAATGTGATACAATAATATTGTATTATATTATAACAGATATCTTATACATATGCTGCGGAGTAAGTCATTCATCAAACCTAAAAATTGGATTAAATTCTGACTAAAATGCTGTTGAGTAGAACACAGCACAGTCATAATTACATGTGCATGACTTGGTAGAGCAATCTGGGGAGTTAGTCATGCTGAGAGGGGGTACAGATGACCAGGTCATGCTGAGAGGGGGTGCAGATGACCAGGTCAATTGGTCATGGTCTCTCTTTTGTGTACAGAAGGTACATGTACATTCAATAAATGCAAATCATTGTGTGCTGATCAATCACAGTGCTCTGTTTCGTAATCCCAGATTTTGATTGGTTGGGCAACATAATAGGTAAACAATACAGGTAACCTTGCACTGTATACTGGTATATAAGGAGAGTGGAGATAGAGGGTGTATTGTATTATACTAGATAGACAGTGTTCTAGATAGGTCAGGTAGATGCTTATCATCTCTTCCTGGCTCTGCCTCTGCTGTACTTTCTGCTATAATACATCTCTCTGCTCAAGTATACCAAAATACAAGTACCTGTTACATGGTGCAAGTACCTGCTAGCACTATTTTGGATCAGGATACACAGTTCTCTGTTGTATCTTCTAAGGTCTATATAATATAGAACTACATGCTGCTCAGCATCCATAACCCATCGGTGAGTGATAATTCTAATTGTATTTTATTCAGAGTTTCCTCAAACCTTTTAAGCAGTTTAGGAAATACCATTAAAATATTGTACAGTAAAAATACATGTAATAAATATGTTACATGTTCTGTATTTGTTCTTCTATGGTTGTAACAAATCATAAATATTCATTACTCTTTCGAATAGAAATCCATTTAAAAATGACAGAACCAGGAAGGCTGGACCAGTCACAAAGTCGCCAACCAGGTAGACTGGACCCATCGCGAAGTCGCCAACACTCACTGAGATATATAAAGCATCTAGTCAAACGTATAGTTAGCTCAGATGACAGCCACATCATTAACTTACAGCATTTCCATGTTGCTCTCATGGTAAGCTCCACTATTAGCACAAACATTTGCTGCAGATTTTACCTTCTTTGTCATTGCTGTCCAACTTGATGCTATACACCAACACTATGTAGATATATTATTCTATAATAATATCATATGTATGTAAATGAGATGGCTATATTCTGCATAAAGTTAGGTGTTTCCAACTTTCTATGAATCAATCATTGCAACTGTTTTTTTAAGTTTAAAATAAAAAGTTGAACTTTTAATGCTTTTTTATGGGTACACTGAAAGTGACATACAATGCAGTGTTGTTGGAATGATTACCAGCGATTATCTCCCCTAACCATACTCCTACCCCTTATTTATAGGGAGACAGTGAGAGCACCTGTATAGCCTTTCAGCAGTTAATATTTGATGAGTACCAAGCAAAGATGTCAGCTGACAACATAGAGAGATGTGTACAACGGTTTAGAGGGTTCGTATAATTATATGATAGTATGTAGTACTGCATTGGGTATTCTTCTCTTATGGCAATGCTATCTTAGCCTGTGTATATCTAGCTGTGCTGTGCTAGCTGGGTGCAGGACGGGGAGGGGGTATATACCCGTCCCCTACAGACCCTGTTATATGGTGTAATTTACTGATACTGTTATGATGCCCCACAGGCTATTCTCTAGTATCTCTCCCCACCAAGAGGAAGACTTTCAACTCGTCAACCTCAAGCTACAACCACGGTTTGATGAAGGATTGTACTGCACCAAAGAGTATACATCCAGTATACTAGCTCAGGTAACACTCCATCAAAGATCATATATTGTATAGGCCTATCATAACTATATACAGTGAAACTTGCTTTGTTCAAACTCCAAGGGACCGCCATAATTGGTTTGAATTAGGCCTGAGTTTGAATTGTAAGATCATCAGAAGTCATTATAAATTATAGTGCTTAGCAAGGACCAAGGCTAATAGTTCGAACTAATCAAATTTTAGAATTATCCGGGGCTAAATTAAGCAAGTTCCACTGTACTAGCTACTAGCACAACAGTATTGTAAATGCTCAACTTGGTGGCAATATTTGGAAGGCAGGAAACAAAGAATAGTATAATGTGATTATGGTTGTCTGTAGATATATCATGGTTTAGAGTGGGGTGTTATAGCTAGTTATTATACCAAATACAACATACTGCATGTAAATGCAATTTAACCATGCCGTGTATACGTATGTAAATACAACAATTAAGTACTAACAAGTTCCATACTTCCCCATACTCCATAGAAACATAGACATGTACGTACTGTATGACTGTAGTATATAGACATGTATGTACTGTATATAGACACATAGACATGTACGTACTGTATGACTGTAGTATATAGACATGTATGTACTGTATATAGTATATAGACATGTATGTACTGTATATAGTATATAGACATAGACATACTGTATATAGTATATAGACATGTACGTACTGTATATAGACACATAGACATAGACATACTGTATATAGTATATAGACATGTACGTACTGTATATAGTATATAGACATGTATGTACTGTATATAGTATATAGACATAGACATACTGTATATAGTATATAGACATGTACATACTGTATATAGACACATAGACATAGACATACTGTATATAGTATATAAACATGTACGTACTGTATATAGTATATAGACATGTATGTACTGTATATAGTATATAGACATGTATGTACTGTATGTAGTGTATAGGAAGTGATAAATAGCGGAAAGGTGGAGCCTATTTCAATTAATTTAACTTCTCAGTGTTTTAATTATCTTTGAATGTATTGTTATGGAGTGTGTCCTCTATTATATTATATATATAGTCATCAATCACTCTCCGCTGCACTAATATAACATCCACATGTATATTATATCCACATGTGTTGTCTCTATTATACTCTATATACTGTCTATCAGCAGCCCTCTCCTTATACTTAGTACATTACCCTGTCTTCTGCTCTGCAACTGGATGGCTACAAGTGTATTACAGTAATATACTGTACAAGTCATGTACTATTGTTATAGTGTGTACACCAATGTGTATGTTGCATATATTATATATAGTACACCTATTATATAATTATATAGTACACCCTATGTGTACATGTACATGTATGTTGTGTATATAGTGTATACATGTAGTACACTCTATTATGTACGTTGTATTTACTTCCCTTCATTGTAGATAACCACAGACTTCTACTGCTACCTTAGTAGAAACTCAGCCACCAGAAAGTCCATGCTGACTTCCCTAAAGCTACTCAAACACAAGTATGTTATAATACTTATATAATACGTATATAACCATATCATACCAAGTATGCTTAGCTGATACTAGATCTAGATGGATGTACGTTGTTTTCTGGGTAGATATAACTTGTACGCTGGGTAGATACACATTGTACGCTGGGTAGCTGAAATACAGATTACTCAACTCACTAGCCTGCCATATAATGTGGCAGCACTAAACGATCACGGGACATAGTTCACATTTTAATAAAATAAAATAACCACGGCGCTATCCCACATCCAGGGCCATACTCACTGCGCTATCCCTCCATAGGTATAGAGGGTAAGAGCTTATCAGCTGCAGAAATTAGTCCTCATTTGTCGGGCAATAAAGTGCAAAGCCTATATGTGAAAAGTTTAGAGAGAGAAGTGTATATTATAGATATGAAGAGAAGTGTACAGTATAGATATTGTATGTTCCTGAAATTGACCGTGAAATTGACCAGGTTTCTTGTTGTTATGGAATGCAGACACAAATATACACTAACAATGATTTTACATGATTTTCACATAGCCAGGGTTCTTCAGTGAAGTTCTAGATGGAGAAGTTATCTTCTCGATTATATATCCAATTGCCCCATATACCCAATATACCCAATTGCCCCATATACCCAATATACCCAATTGCCCCATATACCCAATATACCCAATTGCCCCAACCACAAAGGTCTAGGGCTACACATATATAGTATTGCACCTAATTGACACAGTCAAACCTGAGAGAATAAATACTGTAACAATGTTAGACTACCAGTTATACAAACATATTATAATAATTTACTGTCCATTAATTATAGTCAAAAACATAAGCTATATTATAGCTTATTGTTACAATCTGCATAGCCAATGACCTCAAAATGGACAATTATATAATACCCACAGATATACATATATGTCATGTACATGTATATATTGTACATATAGTCTGACTCAGCTACTCTTTATTTCTGCACACATATGTGAAGTTGGTGCTGTAATCCATTTGTGATCAGTCTTGTATATACAATGTACATACTACATACACATATATTAATTGTCCATTTCTAACTTTCCTCCAAAACCTCAGCTCAGGTTATACCTTTGTTTATTGTAAACTCAACTAGGGCCCTCTTTTAGCTGACAGCTCAGTTTCTCTGTCCCATATTATGTAATACCAAGTATTATAAATAGCCACATATTACTTAGTATAACTTCAGCTTTGGTTCTGACTAAATAAAGCCAGAAGTTGCATGAGCATAGCTACTGGTGTCTTGTTCAAAAGACCACCTGCATACATTGAAACCTTTACTAATACCCTATATTATTATTATCTCTTTCTCTCAAGAAACTTGCTACAAGGAGGGAGAAGTTGTATTTTGTCATGCTCAGCATGACTGTAGTTACTCTTTTGGTCACCCAGTCAAGTCACTAATTACTTAGGATGTGCTAATTTCCCTAATCTGTCTAAGTAGATAATCTCACTGTTACATCCAATATACCATAGTGTGTACATACAATAGATATACATACTGTATACTTGGTACATTGTAACATATCTCATTGTATTATAATATCCATATGCAGTCAAGTTGTATTATATAATATGTACATGTATATGTACACAGTATACCTATTTCAGGTATACATCTTATATGTCTACAATACAGTACTTGTTTTGTTATTATGTAATATATAGATATACAACACCTATTCTGTTATTATGTAATATATAGATATACAACACCTATTCTGTTATTATGTAATATATAGATATACAACACTACTTGTTCTGCTATTATGTAATTATAGATATACAACACCTGTTCTGCTATTATGTAATATATAGATATACAACACCTGTTCTGTTATTATGTAATATATAGATATACAACACCTGTTCTGTTATTATGTAATATATAGATATACTGAAGAACGAAAATGGATGACTGATCTCGAGAAAAGGTGTAACAAAATATTTGGAGGGAAAGAAACCCTGACGAAGAATGAGTTCCATCAAGTCATCCAGTACCAGGTTAATACATACTGTAATTAGATATATATAGCATGTTACGCGTTACATGTTACATAATGTGTCATATATATACGTGTACCACATACACTGTATGTATAGTACATGTGTTATATAATATACTACATACATACTATGTATAGTACATGTGTTATATAATATACTACATACATACTATGTATAGTACATGTGTTATATAATATACTACATACATACTATGTATAGTACATGTGTTATATAATATACTACATACATACTATGTATAGTACATGTGTTATATAATATACTACATACACACTATGTATAGTACATGTGTTATATAATATACTACATACATACTATGTATAGTACATGTGGACATGTACATTGTATATACATAGTAGGAATCTTATCTATTAGTTATCTAACTAATTATTACATGATCCAATAAGCAGTGTTTATATAATTACATGATATAATTGGTTATATACATGTATATCCGTATCTACAATGTACTGTATATTATAGTACATATACACGTATATCCATGTCACATACAATGTACTGTATATCATAGTACATATACATGTATATCCATATGTACAATGTACTGTATATTATAGTACATATACATGTATATCCATATGTACAATGTACTGTATATCATAGTACATATACATGTATATCCATATGTACAATGTACTGTATATTATAGTACATATACATGTATATCCATATGTACAATGTACTGTATATCATAGTACATATACATATATATAACCTAATGACACACTATAACAATATGAATGTATATTTTGTCTTTACAGAAAGATTTGTCCGACAGGATATTCCACAAATTTGACCAATCACAGAGCGGTACTCTGAGTGTTCGGGAACTGTACCAAGGTTTAGTTAATATTCTAACGAGTAGCACTGAGGGGAGACTTCGCTATCTCTTTGACATCTACGACAGCGACGGTTCGTATGCTGCTTACAATTGCAGTACCTCGTGTATATCATACTCTGTACTTTATTGTTATATATACATTGTAATTACACTCTACTGTACATTAACACCATGTAGTTACTTAGTATGTGCCTGTCCTCTGCTTACTAATCTCTATTACCTGTAGGGTGTAGTTCTAGTTGTAGCCAACAATATACATGGAGTGTAGTGTGTATGTGTGTATATACACTGTGTAGTGTGTATATACACTGTGTAGTGTGTATATACACTGTGTAGTGTGTATATACACTGTGTAG
Organism: Bugulina stolonifera; assembly: GCA_935421135.1. NCBI lineage: Eukaryota > Metazoa > Bryozoa > Gymnolaemata > Cheilostomatida > Bugulidae > Bugulina > Bugulina stolonifera. Next base: position 27,301,330 of record OW285188.1, read on the forward strand.
TGTGTATATACACTGTGTAGTGTGTATATACACTGTGTAGTGTGTATATACACTGTGTAGTGTGTATATACACTGTGTAGTGTGTATATACACTGTGTAGTGTGTATATACACTGTGTAGTGTGTATATACAGTGTGTATGTGTGTATATACACTGTGTAGTGTGTATATACACTGTGTAGTGTGTATATACACTGTGTAGTGTGTATATACACTGTGTAGTGTGTATATACACTGTGTAGTGTGTATATACAGTGTGTATGTGTGTATATACACTGTGTAGTGTGTATATACACTGTGTAGTGTGTATATACACTGTGTAGTGTGTATATACACTGTGTATGTGTGTATATACACTGTGTAGTGTGTATATACACTGTGTGGAGTGTATGTGTGTATGCGCACGTACACTGTAAGTGTGTATATATCCACTGTAGATATAATATCTGTTGTATGTACAGGTAATTGTGTAGCCTTGTGCCACACTAATTCACTAACCACAACTAATCAAATACAAATATGCAGCCAACTTGTGGCACATTCATATCTATATCTAGTTTCCATTTCCACTATAATTAACTCTTCCATTTCCTTACTGTATTACCTCTAGCATACACTCCATATAATATAATACTATACTGTATTACCTCTAGCATACACTCCATATAATATAATACTATACTGTATTACCTCTAGCATATATTATATATAATATAATACTATACTGTATTACCTCTAGCATACACTCTATATAATATAATACTATACTGTATTACCTCTAGCATACACTCTATATAATATAATACTATACTGTATTACCTCTAGCATACACTCTATATAATATAATACTATACTGTATTACCTCTAGCATACACTCTATATAATATAATACTATACTGTATTACCTCTAGCATACACTCTATATAATATAATACTATACTGTATTACCTCTAGCATACACTCTATATAATATAATACTATACTATATTACCTCTAGCATACACTCTATATAATATAATACTATACTATATACTGTATACTAGACTGTGGTGCTGTGTGGTCATACATGTACTAGACTGTGGTACTGTGTGGTATGATAGTGAGAAGTTACTGGTATACCTAGTAGTACCACGTGGGTAGGTTCACTGTGAGAGCTTACTCTATACTCATGACCTACCAGTTACTTACACTATATATACTTACACTATATATACTTACACTATATACTTACACTATATACTTACACTATGTTATATGCCTACACTACATTTTTTCATATATACACTGTATGTACTTACAATAAGTGTTCTTACACTATTCATACTTACACTCTATATACTTACACTATACATGTACATGAATATACTTAAACTATACATTTACATGTATATACTTACACTATACATGTACATGTATATACTTACACTATACGTGTACATATACTTATACTATACATGTACATGTATATACTTACACCATTATACACTATATGTGTATGTACTTAGACTGTAATATATACTTACACTCTACACTTAAAGGTAATGGAACTTTGAATCGAGAGGAAGTGGACAATGTTCTCTACATGTGTGTTAGCGAGAGTAACTTAAAACTGCACGAAGAGCTCGTTGCTGAACTGAGTAAGATCGTATGGAATAACATTGCTGGGTGTGATGGAGACCACATTACATTTGATGAGTTTTATAAAGCATTACTCAAGTATCCTGCTGTCTACAGCTACCTTACTGTCAGGTTAGTCTGTAATGCAGTCAGTTAGTAATACAGTCAGTTAGTAATACAGTCAGTTAGTAATACAGTCAGTTAGTTATGCAGTCAGTCAGTTATGCAGTCAATTAGTAATACAGTCAGTCAGTAATGCAGTCAGTTAGTAATGCAGTCAGTTAGTTATGCAGTCAGTCAGTAATACAGTCAGTCAGTAATACAGTCAGTCAGTTATGCAGTCAGTCAGTAAGGCAGTCAGTCAGTAAGGCAGTCAGTTAGTAATGCAGTCAGTTAGTAATACAGTCAGTTAGTAATACAGTCAGTTAGTAATACAGTCAGTTAGTTATGCAGTCAGTCAGTAATGCAGTCAGTTATGCAGTCAGTCAGTAAGGCAGTCAGTCAGTAAGGCAGTCAGTTAGTAATGCAGTCAGTCAGTAATGCAGTCAGTTAGTAATGCAGTCAGTTAGTAATGCAGTCAGTAATGCAGTCAGTTAGTAATGCAGTCAGTCAGTAAGGCAGTCAGTCAGTAAGGCAGTCAATTAGTAATACAGTCAGTTAGTTATGCAGTCAGTTAGTAATACAGTATATATAATTATGTATGGCAATAATGCGATTATTCACTATTCAGTAATGCAGTATAATCTAGTACACTAAGGCAATAAATTGATATTACATGTAATATTACTGTCATGATAACAATGCAATACAATCTCGTAGAGTACTACAATGTTACTTATTACCGCAATACAATATCATGTAGTGCAATAATGTGATATTTATATTTGTAGCGTCATCGGAAGAGAGGAGACAGGTCAGGTGTTTAGGTACGTGTCACTCTATCATACTACCTAGTTTAGTGAAGAACCTAGCACTTACTGTACATTGTACATAGCATACTAGCACACTACATAGCATAATAGCACCTACATAGCATACCAGCACCTACATAGCATACTCGCACCTACATAGCATACTAGCACCTACATAGCATACTAGCGCCTACATAGCATACTAGCACCTACATAGCATACTAGCACACTACATAGCATACTAGCACCTACATATCATACTAGCACCTACATAGCATACTAGCGCCTACATAGCATACTAGCGCCTACATAGCATACTAGCACACTACATAGCATACTAGCACACTACATAGCATACTAGCACCTACATAGCATACTAGCACACTACATAGCATACTAGCGCCTACATAGCATACTAGCACACTACATAGCATACTAGCACACTACATAGCATACTAGCACACTACATAGCATACTAGCACACTACATAGCATAATAGCACACTACATAGCATACTAGCACACTACATAGCATACTAGCACACTACATAGCATAATAGCACCTACATAGCATACTAGCACCTAGGTAGCATACTAGCACCTGCGTAGCATACTAGCACCTACGTAGCATACTAGCACACTACATAGCATACTAGCACACTACATAGCATACTAGCACCTACATAGCATACTAGCACACTACATAGCATACTAGCATACTACATAGCATACTAGCACACTACATAGCATACTAGCACCTACATAGGGAATAATGAAGATTTAAGTGTGGGTAAGTAAAGTACTATTTTACGAATAAAAGGTAAGTGGTTCTAGACGCATGTCATGGTATAGTACAGTAAAGTATGGTATGGTATTTTCCTCTGACGAAGGCAACTGGATGGTTGTTAAAACATTAAGAAACAATAAATAAAGTGCGTTTCAAACTACTTTTTATTAATATATGAGGTTGGAAATAATTCCTCTAAACCACTCGGTCCAAGTTCTGCTTTCGACTCAAGCTAACTTATATTGTGTTTTCTTTAGATTTTTAGAGAGAAAGAATTCTATACTCTGCTCCAGTGCTATCAGTTTAGTTAAAGACGGGTGCGTGATGCTAGGTGCCCGTTGTAGTTCCAACATTGGACTGTGGACTCTGCTAGCTCTATACTTAATACTCACGATATTCCTGACAGTACAACGAGTCTCCCATTTCCTGCCAATGGCGGAGTTTGGGCAGTGGCATGTCGTAGCTAAAGTAGCTGGTAAGTCACCATTCTTGCCCTACTTTGTATTAGCGCATCTTATTCGCTATATTTCTTACTAGTGTTCCCATTGGCTGTTTTACTTGAAGTTTACTGAATAATCACAGTTTAATAATGTTGTTTACAAATACGTATATCCATGTATATTTATATACCGTATGTATAATTATATACGTATATATACTGCATGTATAACTATATACGTATATATACTGCATGTATAACTATATACGTATATAATATACATGTATATTTATTATAGAAGTGGCATAAAATGTATATTTTACTGATATAGGTCAACTTCTCAACTTCAACATTTCCCTGACGATATTATTCACATTGCGTCATTTACCAGTCAAGTTACGTAAAATTAGATTTGTGAGGCGACTGTTTCCACTTGATGACACACTATTTCTCCACAAGATGGCTGCCTACGCCACTTTTCTCTTTACCATTATGCACATTACTGCCCATGGCTGCTCGATAGGTAGGTCTATTATAACCCTCTATAACACTGCCTTCTACTAAATGTCGTAGTATGTATATATACATGTAGTATCATATCGTAGTATGTATATATACATGTACATGTAGTATCATATCGTAGTATGTATATATACATGTAGTATCATATCGTAGTAGGTATATGTACATGTAGTATCATATCATAGTATGTATATCTATTACCAGGCGTGAAATTATACAACATTCAAGACCTTCATCCCCACTTCTTCATGATAGATAGGTATAAGATGGTATTCTGGTCAGGAATAGCTCTATCAGCTTTATTTCTTCCCTTTATTTTATCCTCCACATCATGTCTGCGGCACAAACAGTTTGAGGTAAGTAACTGTACAATAGTTACTGTATGCTCTATAACAGCAGTTCAGATAGAGATCTTCTGTTTCTATTAACCAAAGTGTACATTATCATTACTGTCTACAGTGTTTTCATGACGGCACTTTGTTACAGGTATCGCAACGTCTTCATCAATTCTGCGCTCTTGCCTGGTTAGTATGTATGTTCCCTCATGCATCTAACTTCTGGAAGTGGGCGTTGGGCCCCATCATACTCTATACTGGGGAAAAACTCTATTTTACCATTAAACTCTACCGAAATAGAACCACAGTACAGACTGGGATGGTACATGATGATGTAAGTATGTACTAGTGCATGATGATGTAAGTATGTACTAGTGCATGATGATGCACGTATGTACTAGTGCATGATGATGCACGTATGTACTAGTGCATGATGATGCACGTATGTACTAGTGCATGATGGTGTAAGCGTGTACTAATGCATGATGATGTAGGTATGTACTATCAAGTTATTGTACATACAATGTATACTGTATTACAGATAACTCAACTAACAATAAGGAGGCCTGAAAACTTCAGGTATAGTCCAGGGGACTATGTGAACGTTAACATCCCCAAGTTATCCAGGAGTGAGTGGCATGCGTTTACCATCAGCTCCAGCCCCCTCCACCACCAGTCAGGTACGCAGTATATCATAGCCTGTACTCTAGCCTCTCCACCACCAGTCAGGTACACAGTAGATTATAGCCTGTACTCTAGCCCCTCCACCACCAGTCAGGTACACAGTAGATTATAGCCTGTACTCTAGCCCCTCCACCACCAGTCAGGTACACAGTATATTATAGCCTGTGCTCTAGCCCCCTCCACCACCAGTCAGGTACACAGTATATTATAGCCTGTGCTCTAGCCCCCTCCACCACCAGTCAGGTACACAGTATATTATAGCCTGTACTCTAGCCCCTCCACCACCAGTCAGGTACACAGTATATTATAGCCTGTGCTCTAGCCCCCTCCACCACCAGTCAGGTACACAGTATATTATAGCCTGTGCTCTAGCCCCTCCACCACCAGTCAGGTACACAGTATATTATAGCCTGTGTGTTTGTCTGTGTGTGTAGCATGTAGCTGTAGAGTGTAGAGTCACCTTTGGCCTCACAGCTTCTGGCCTCACAGCTTCTACTACTTATCCTGTTTCCTCCTCTAACACACACTCACTGCTATACACTACACCTACTGTTATTGACACATGATAGACGCTGCTGCCACAGCATGAGGAAGTCTGCTAGTTGTGAAATATATTTTCCTTGTATTTAATTTCTCTTCTTATCAGCATACTCTATCCTTATCCAGGACTCAATGTGTATGTATATGTATGCATCTCCATGTATGTGAAATTCCAAACTTCACTCCATACAACTACTAAGGAATGTATTTAATAATAAATACATATTCTTTAAAGCTGGAACCCCCCCATATCATATCCTAGTTTAGTGCCATCAGTATTGCCTTTAGTATTATAAGTGTTATTTGTATTGTACAATGTATGCAATAATAAAAAATTATAACTTACATGAAAATAACCATCATATTATTATATTATATTATATTACAGTATGTTATATTATATTATAATACAGTATGTTATATTATATTGTATTACAGTATGTTATATTATATTATATTACAGTATGTTATATTATATTATATTACAGTATGTTATATTATATTATATTACAGTATGTTATATTATATTATATTACAGCATGTTATATTATATTATATTACAGTATGTTATATTATATTATTACAGTATGTTGCTATGTCATCTGTAATCCTATATCTTGTTACTACAGATACGTTCACACTGCACATCCGTAAAGTTGGCTCATGGACAGGGCTCTTACACCGAACCGTGTCCCAATACCAGCAAAACAACAACAGTGAGTAACAGTTATTAAAATACAATATTACTAGTTAAGCAGTGAAGGGAGGATAATTCCTCATCCAGTTCTCAGCTGAGAGGAAGCAATTCCAGAATCGTACATTATGTTACATGTGATAGTACTTTCAATGTAATGTACATGTAAATTTGTGCATTTTATCAAAGGATCTTCTTCAATGTCAAACTAGTTTGTGTACGTATATGTACATTCTGTATGTACGTGTACATTCTGTATGTACACGTACATTCTGTATGTACACGTACATTCTGTATGTACGTGTACATTCTGTGTTCTATGGAACGTATCTCTTATCCACAGACAATAGCAAGCTGAGCAGAACGAGTATAGCAACTGTTTCCAGAGCAGACTTGGAGGAGGCACCACCTGGATACTCTCTCACTGACCAGAACTCTAATAATCTCATTCCCAGCAGAATATTCACCCAACTTACTGTAGTAAATGAATGCTCTGAAACTAACCAAGTAAAAGAGGATATGAGCTGTGGACTGGTCGCTACTCAAGATCTTGATAACTCCAGCCGCATCTCGCCAGATGAAGAGAGTATAGCATCAGGTGGAGAGAGTATAGCACCAGCTGGAGAGAGCATAGCACCAAGTGGAGAGAGTATAGCGCCAGATGGAGAGAGTATAGCACCAGATGGAGAGAGTATAGCACCAGATGAAGAGAGTATCGCACCAGCTGAAGAGAGTATAGCACCAGATGGAGAGAGTATAGCACCAAGTGGAGGCACGGATTGTACCAAATCTAACGACGATAAAAATGACTTTAATGGTGATGCAGACAAAAGCACTAGTTCTGTGACTCGAGCTAAATCAGTGGCAGATGGTGAAATTCAAACTGAGATGAAAGCATTTCACTCCATGCCACTGCGTAGATCAGTGAGTGTAGACATCACTAAGGTTGCAGCGATCCCTCCAGTACGCAAGAGAATACTCTCTAGTAACTCACTGACAACTCTGGACATGGTGAAAGGAAAAAGTCTGGCTCACTTGGGTCGTTCATCATCTCGATCCTCCATCAAAACTCTAGATGTAGAGACTGCCCCAGAGTTGGACTGGAAGGTAATATTATAGTTAACTATGTCAGAGTTGGACTGGAAGGTAATATTATAGTTAACTATGTCAGAGTTGGACTGGAAGGTAATATTATAGTTAACTATGTCAGAGTTGGACTGGAAGGTAATATTATAGTTAACTATGTCAGAGTTGGACTGGAAGGTAATATTATAGTTAACTATGTCAGAGTTGGACTGGAAGGTAATATTATAGTTAACTATGTCAGAGTTGGACTGGAAGGTAATATTATAGTTAACTATGTCAGAATTGGACTGGAAGGTAATATTATAGTTAACTATGTCAGAGTTGGACTGGAAGGTAATATTATAGTTAACTATGTCAGAGTTGGACTGGAAGGTAATATTATAGTTAACTATGTCAGAGTTGGACTGGAAGGTAATATTATAGTTAACTATGTCAGAGTTGGACTGGAAGGTAATATTATAGTTAACTATGTCAGAGTTGGACTGGAAGGTAATATTATAGTTAACTATGTCAGAGTTGGACTGGAAGGTAATATTATAGTTAACTATGTCAGAGTTGGACTGGAAGGTAATATTATAGTTAACTATGTCAGAGTTGGACTGGAAGGTAATATTATAGTTAACTATGTCATGGTTTTGCTGTAAACTCTGTCATACACCATCATTTCAGCTTCAACTATCATGTTTAAGTACGACTTGTAAGTTAAACTGTTAGAAAGTCAATGTTTCTGAGTCATTGTATTGAACAGTGGCACCATCTCCCCATGAGCTGGTGGCCGAAATATACATTCTACTTGTATAGGAAGGAATATATAGCAGTGGGTCTTGCTTGGGGAAAGCACTTGCATCTACTTCTTTGTATACATTTACAGTCAACCAATGTAAGGCTTGCATTCTGTTTGACAGGTATATTTGGATGGCCCATACTCTACTCCATCCAGGGAGATATTGAACACCAAACATGCCATACTAGTGGCCGGGGGTATCGGCATAACACCATTCTCAGCCGTCCTAGAGTCAACTATTAGACTGCTTAAAGAAAGACCTACTGGCCAGTGCTGCTGCTCCAAATTCCAGCAGAAATGTTGTAAAAGACAACCCCGACTCAAAAGGGTGAGATATTAAATGAATTATTATACTCTAATCTCTAACATACATTGTACATGTAGTATGATTGTAAGGAAGTACAATCTACAGCAAAACATGGTATCATAATAAAGTGTGATCCACAGTACTATTTAGTACTTACTATATCTACAGATTGACTTCTTCTGGGTGACCAGAGACCAATCACATCTCAGCTGGTTTCATCAAGTGTTCAGGGAGATCGAGTTGGCACAGGGGGGACTTGGACAGGATCCACCCCTTATTCACCTGCACATCTACCTCACTGGTCTCAAACAATCTACGGACATTAGAGGTGCCTTCCTTCAGCTGGCTCTCGAAATGGTAAGGCACTCTCAGTCTATGGGTAACAAGTAAATACTACTCGCTATGAATCTGATACCAACACATGAGTTATTGTAATATACGGCAAGAATCGTCTACTTTCAGTGTTTCACATCACGATAATAAAAAACCATCTGACATCTACTCGAGATTGTATTTCTCTATGAACTATTTTCTACTGATAGATTTTACGGTAAATTTTTATATTACACTGTTACAGATTTATCAAGAGGACAGTTTGGATGTCTTATCTGGCCTAAAGGCCAAGACTAAAGCTGGCCGTCCTAACTGGGATGAGGTTAGTGTATATAGTGTCTTCGTGACATCTCTCAGCTTAGCATTCAGAACCCTCTAGATTACTAGGCCAGTTTAGCTATCAGGCCATCATTAATAAACTATGTATCATAAAGTAACAAGAGCTCTCATATATGTATGAGCTAATGTAATATAAGACAAGAGTTGTGCTTCCTTATATACAATGTGTATTGTATTGCTGCACGTGGTACACATAACTCTATACCACTCTTATTTCTCTCTGTTCTACTCTATTACAGGTGCTGGACCAGGTCATAGGCAGTGACCTAGGTCAAGGGCAGAAGAAATCGCGACCCAAGCTGTTCGTGTGTGGACCCCTTGGTTTATGCCGGGAGCTGAAGAAGGTGTGCTATAACAAGAGCATTCCTTACAAGGAGGAAGTCTTCTAGAAGGTGTGCAACAGCAATTCTAACCTCATGTCTTCTAGATGTGCCTTTACAATACCAGTCAGATATTATTACAGGTAATGTAGTTCCTGTTGCTGTGCGACATTTTACTCAGTGGCGTGTCTATTTTTATATCGCCAAAGTGCCTGGGATTATGCTCTACTTGCCATTGTTTATTTGTTTGTTTGTTTTGTAAACTGTTCCTGTAATTTATGCAGGTTTACCAGTAAAATATTTATTGTTTATTTTTGTGTTTGATATTCTTCCCTCCAAGGAAATTTGTGCCACTTTAAATTTTATACTGTATAATTATGTTCATGCTTCAAGTGGAAGCAAGAGTATGACATGTATAACTTATACAATTTATATTTGACATACTATTTGTTCAATGATATGCATGTACATGTACAAGTAGTTATTCTAATGGTTTTATACTTAATGCAATTTCGAAGTTGTTTCATTGTTCAGAAAGTGAAAACCTTTTAACTTAATAAACATTGATGAGGGAATAACTCACTTTATACACTATTTTCATCGTCTATTGGTTGATTGCTAAATTCTATAACTGTTACATGACTATAAAAGAACATAGTTATAATGTGTGCATCGGTTTTACTCAGTAGCTTTGTCTATTTCTTTGCTGCCAAAGTTTCTGTGATTTTTCTATCTCATTCTCAAAGCCCGACTAGCATTTTGTTAGTACACTCAGTGATGTTACGTTTACTCTACCAACCACACACACATAGTATAAAAATGATCATAATATGGGAGCAGATATCTCAATGGTCAGAGCAGCAAAAATATTTGTGAATAATGCTGTGAGAAAATGTTTTTATTATACATAGAGGTTGAAGAGAAGATGTATCTAGCTTTATAATAATATACAATCCTCCAACCCGCCCAACAAAGGAATCCTGACATGCAGTTATGGACTTGAGCCCCAAAAACAGTTAGCTAGTAATGAATAATGGTATGGCGAAGAAAAGTTTAATAGGTTCTGCTGGGAAGTTGGGTTTTTTACCCAACTCTAGGGCTTGACATTATTTTAAGGTATTAACATCATTAGCAAGGACATCTGTGCTACAGTGAATGCCTCTGCTATGGCTGCCAGCATCCTCGAGTCATGCTCTCTAACGTACAACAACTAGAGAAAAGGGTACAGATCTTTTCAAATCATTCACTGGTTCACCAATTTGATCCTAATGAGAAGTCAAACTGTGTAATGCAATGCAATATATAATGCATAAATATTGGTCAAAATAAGTGTAGTATCATTTGTTGCAAGGCCAGGTGTCTTGTTTGGGCAGGGATGTTATAGGCTGAGCTACTTTATGCTATGCAGCAAGTTTAGCACTGCGTCAACGGGAATGTGAATTATGGACAGCTAGAATTGCACACATACACATATACATGTACATATAGCTCCTTCTTACATACAAAACTACAGTTTCCCTTGATAATGGAAAAGCCACCATTCTCTACGAAAGCAAATGCCAATGAGTGGAGAAATGCTTCATTTCAGCGTTCCAGAACTGAGAATAAATTTCATTCTACCCTCGCTGATACTGATAGTGATGATAAAAAGACTGTAAGTCTAACTATTACTGTTATTCCAGAGGAAGATGAAAGCACACATCCAACAAATGGTGCTCATAAGACTTACCAACATTCACTAGTAGCCGAATTCAATAGCATGAATACATGTTCTGATGAAAATGCGTTTCATTGCTATGGAAACCAAAATGGCACCTATTTGGAGACGCCTACTTTATTACCATTAACTTATGCATTGGGAAGTGGGACACAATTAAATACGAATTTCAATTTACCTTTAAATAATGTGTGTCATACCCAATACCAAGTGCCACAGCTTCAGACATCGCCTAGAAGTTCACCATCTCTTCCTGTGGCACCCAGTAATACACATATAACACCATTCAATCCACATCTGCCGTTTCCTGACAAATCGGGCAATATGAATAACTCGTATGCTATCCCTGCCCCTACTTTGCAGCCCCCATCTCCAGCATTAAATGCGCCCCCAGTTTTCCCATCGGTGCATATATCCCCAACAGGCTTGATCACAGTTTTACTCAAGTATGATGTTGCTGTTGAACTTAGTGTTGATAGAAACATTCGAGTGGTGAATCATCGTCATAAAGCTGTTGCAGCTTCAAACAGCAGAGGAAGCTCAAACTGTGTATACCATGTTGCTGCTAAAGTATTTCAAGATGGAACCAAAACAGAAGTGGAAGTATTTGGCGAACGTAGAGCTCGCATGCAAACGGGCGGTATTCTCTTTGCGTCTGGATTGGAAGTTTATCTTTTGAATGAAAAGCATATCGTACCATCACAGTATAGTTTTAATGACATGTCAAAAGACTCTTCAGTTAACCTGTTATTCTCTTCAGCACGAGGGCTAACAAATGATACATTAATTCATTGCGATGAAATAACAAAGAATGCGAGATACCTCTTCCACAAAGATGGTTCCAACACCATTATCATAAACAACATTAAAATACACCAGGATGAGCAGGGAGAGGTGCGGGTTACTTCAGGACCAAGATATATATCTACTTCTCCGGTGTCTGGCAATGTCTACCTAGAGAACCATTTTGTAGAGATCTCTGTGCAGGTGAGATGTGGGGCATTTCTCCTCAACCTTTGTTTTGAATTGCATACATCAGAACATTGATCATGGTCTGTATATACCAGAAATATCAATCATGCTATCGGCCTCTGTCTGCCGTCTCTCTTCTTCTTCTTATTCATCATCTCTCACTGTCTCACATTTGCCTCCTTGTCTCACACCAGTCTACTACTGTATCTCATTACCTCATGCCACCTCTCTATCATTTCTCTCAACTCTTCCATTTGGCGTACTTCTGACTCACCATTGATTCTCTTCTGCCTCACCTTCCCATCTCACCACCGACTCCCTTCAGCCCTATTTCTCTCTCACCTCTGACTCTTTCTGTCTAGGTAAATTGGAATGTGCGAGTTCAGAGAGGTTCACAGAGACTCACCTCTACATACACAAGCTTTGCAGTGAGTAATGGTGAGCATGAGGCTGGGTTTAACAAGTTTAGAGAAGTCTTCTCAAGAACCTACAACTCGACTGAATCAGATTTTGAGAACTGGTTGCCATCCCTTACATTTCTCTGTGACGGTGAGTAGAGAACTAGAAACACGGCTAGTTGTTATGCATAATTTTCTAACAACTGTATCTAGCATTCCTCAGCTGTTATTTCCTAGACTTTAATACAGTAAAAAACTTGAAACTTCTTATGTGTCTGTTATTATTTATCTTTGGAAAATTGTCTAATACATCTAGTGCTCGGGCTACATATCCAGCCTATCAACTGTTTATGCATTTGAGATTGCCCTTTCCACCTCTGGCAATTTACATGAAGTGATTTTTCATGCAACAGTTGCATGAAATCATATGTATCAGATTGCTATGGCTCCACAAGGTTTCCTTTCTAGTTTCCAGCTACACACAGGGCTCTCATGGGCCCAACGGCCTGCTTACATGGTAGCTACTCTCAATAGCCTCATTGTGTTCATTCAACAACCACTATTTACTCGGTAACACCCTAGTAATCAACACATATCACACTAATGTACAAAGTTTACGAATAGATCGTATTGAGGAAGCAGCATCAAAAATGCTGCCTTTTATATCATAATCACCCCCAACAAATTAACCAATAGTTTTTAAACAAAGATATGGGGTGATTAAATGATCCAATAAGATGGCCGACGGCATGTTGCAAAAAAACTGCAATTTACCGAAAGGGCCACCAGGTTCACCTAACGATAAAAGTCATGCTGTTACGGCATGACTTTATTTTGACGGCTTTACTGATGGAAAAGTTAGATTGTTCACAATTAAAGGCTGGTGATTGATTACTAGTATCATAATAATATTGTGGTGATTCATGAATAGACGCTTGTAGCTCACCCTCTACATTGCTTGACATTGTATAATATTGTTGAATAATTAATCCTTGCGTATAAATTATAGTGTTAGGCCAAAAGCCGAATCTAGTTTACTTACCCGTTATGAATATCGCATAATGTTTTATTATATGCAATAGTAATATTATGTGCACCCTACCTGAGAGGGCCGACCTTTTGCTTGTAATAAGGAAGGGTCGATAGACCGTTCTCGACCTTTCAGTGGTGTACACAGCTAGTGTGCGCGGCATGAAAACATTACAATGTTCCTAAACTAAAACTGGCTACTACCGGTCACCAGTTGACTACAAAATTATTAGATAGTAAGCAGAAATGCAGAATAATTATGTAAGATCTACCACAATATATTGTGTTACACTGTTACGTTATGCTATGTTATGTTATCTTGCAAAAAGTGCCAACTTTTCATGTTTAGATATTTTTTAGGATTGCCACAAGCCAGAAAAACTAGAGTTAACACGAATAGTAAGAGATATCTGAGAGATCACAAGAGTGGAGGAGAAGGAGACCAAGGCAACGCCTCGTACCCGTAGCTTGACACTTAGGCTAAATTCCAACCAGTTACTCTCACAGTGAAAATTAATATGGTGGCTAATATCGACCCCTTTTCTAGTTTCCAATGGTACAGATGTGGCATTTGCCACTAAACTTGCTAATAAACAAGTTTACTTTTAACTAATAAGAATATCATATTTTTCTTATGAAAGCTTGACTTTATGTTTCCATCACATTCTCAGCAAACAGCGCTGCACAGGGCGTCATACTTCATCCATCACATTCTCAGCAAACAGCGCTGCACAGGGCGTCATACTTCATCCATTACATTCTCAGCAAACAGCGCTGCACAGGGCGTCATACTTAAATTGTTTTTCGTTTTCATCGGTTCTAAAAGTGTCACTGCTTAGGGCATTATATTTGGAGGACCCAGAACCACACCTCCCTGCCTATTTATCTAGAGTTGGAAAATAATTCCACCGTCATGGGCACCCAGGTATGTTACCTGCAAAAATTAAATCCTCAAACTTGAAGAGGGATTGGTGGATGGATTTTCAAAAACATAATATCTTACTCTCCAAACGACTCTGCAAGAAGCTAATTTGGAACAGTTCATTAGCAGCATTAAGGTGGGATAACTCTCCAATGATGCTCTACCGTATCAAGGAACGCATCACCCAAACCTTTTTCCTCTTAACAAAAATTGTTTCTGTTATTATCACCGTCTGCTGGGTTAAATCTATTCTAAATCAACTCTCATGACTTCATTGCTTCCTGAACATGCAGCATTCACATTGTGCGAGTGGTGTAACTTACAGCATGGTGTACTTCCAATCCAACTATGGCTTGTTCAACAGCAGCATAATATGTGGACCACTCACTACTCAGTGAGGACCACTCACTACTCAGTGGGAAGGTGGACCACTCACTACCCAGTGTGGACCACTCACTACTCAGTGTGGACCACTCACTACTCAGTGTGGACTGCTCGCTATACTACATGTATGGCACTGTTTACTACACTGTGTGGACTGTTTACTACACTGTGTGGACTGTTTACTACACTGTGTGGACTGTTTACTACACTGTGTGGAATGTTTACTACACTGTGTGGACTGTTCACTACACTGTGCAAACTGTTCACTACACTGTATGGACTGTGAGAAGGGATTTTGTTACTGACTAGATAGATAGAGGAATAATATGCTATACATGTACATCTAGATGCTGGAAAGCATTACACTGACACTGTTATATTGAGCTGCTGAAGTTTTGTATTTGTATTGGAATTAAATGTTATGTAACAGCAGTGCTGGTTACATAATTGCCACAATATCCTTGCATACATGTATATATATATAGAATTTCTTCTCCACTAATTTGTTCAACCAATAATAATCATATTTTGGTGCTTGAAGGTTCAATTTGTGAAATCATTTATCTGGTCTTCCAAACGCTAATCCAATTTGCATGTAAACATGGTGATGAGATAATTACATTAGAGGCAATCACTCAGCCAATCAGGTGAGCCCAGACATAGTTTAGCCTGTGGCTTTGTCTTTATCAAATAATCCTGAATTGATTTTAAGCTATAGATGGTGTTAACTGGCAGCAGTCAAACAGGAAAATGAAAGGCACCATGTTATACGTGTGCACCAGATACGCTAACATTGTATACTCTAACTGTATATCACATGAGTCAAGGACCAAGCCTCATTCCTAAATACAGCTACCTACGGTCAACCAGATGAATGGTGTTCACAAACCTCATGACGGTAAGTCAGCATCCGCTTGTCTGCCCAGCTGTACACTAGAAGTACATGACATAACCTCTCTAGCTAACAGACTCAGAGTTATAGCTGCACAGTGTTAATAGTAGCTTCTGCACATGTTCGTACATCTCTTGGGGAGGACATGTTGCTAGAGGTACATGTAGATCTGTTTACTGGACAGGCTCCGTACAGACAGTTTGTTTTATTTTCTAATCATCAAGTTTTCTAAGAGCGATAACAAAATTTTGATTGTTGGTTATGTGTGATATTATATAATGTTGTAGTTCTGGTGCACGTGCCTCATTCCTGTGTACAACTCTCAAACAAAGCTGCTATTATATGTCTAGAGTATTATTATAAATTCTTTCTGTTTCAGGGCGTGTCGCATTCATGTTTGTGAAAAGTCAAGTAATAAAGTTTGAGAAGTTTCTCACTGAAAGGGTATGTTTCACTCGAGCTATTATACTCGTACAACTCTATATACTAGTATACACGTACAGTTAAACTAAAGTCTGTAAAGTCAAACTGCACATTTACATTGTATATATAAAACATATTGTGGTTGTTGTAGATTATATGACCTTGGAAGTCTACATAACTCTATTACTATATTAAACATAGACTACAGTAAATGCATGTACATGTACATTGCTACATTATGTAATCATATCAGTATTATAATATTGTAACACTTAAATGTAATTTCAAAGTTGTGCTCTCCATCTGTTACGTTATCTATGCAGAAAGCAAGAGGATAACTTCAAATATGATTGATATATGTATGATATATGCATGTCTCTGCTTCACCGGTTGCCTACCTCTTTATAAACTGCTACATTTTATATAATATATCATTCAATACACACATGCATATGCCTACGCATACGCATACACATGCATGTAAGTATTGTTCGTACATTGTATGCACGACAACACAAAACTAATTTCACCTTTTGTTATGTTGTAGCAAATGCACGAGCCTTCCAAGCTGATGCCGAGCAGTACGAGAAAGACGACAGCAGCGGCTTTGCTGAGTACCAATGGTTTCAATGTACAGCCTGCAAATGGTAGGAGACGCCATGTATCGGCTAGTAAGATATGGGCTAACGGTACCAGTAACAGGCATACGTGCACTCTTGGTGACCTCATCAATGGTATGATATATTTACGATATATGTATGTATGATATATGTATGTATGATATATGTATGATGTATGTATGATATATGTACGACATATGTATGATATATGTATGTACGTATGATATATGTATGTATGATATATGTACGTATGATATATGTATGTATGATATATGTATGTATGATATATGTACATGTATGTATGATATATGTATGTATGGTATGTGTATGATGTATGTATGATATATGTCTGATATATGTCTGATATATGTATGTATGTATGTATGATATATGTATGATATAATATATGATATAGTATTCACATATGATTATATGCATGATGTAACTCTGCTGTATATTCTACCACCCACCTCTCAACATTCTCCACTACTCACCTGTTCACCATAATTCATACGAAGATGTACACAGTGAAAATCAGTTTTACTCCAGCTTGGAATTGGAGGTTGTCTTCTCCCTCCCTCAGTAACACACACACTCCCTCAGTAGCACACAAACTCAGTAGCACACACACTCCCCCAGAGT
The DNA here is from genome assembly GCA_935421135.1 of Bugulina stolonifera. NCBI lineage: Eukaryota > Metazoa > Bryozoa > Gymnolaemata > Cheilostomatida > Bugulidae > Bugulina > Bugulina stolonifera. Next base: position 27,319,025 of record OW285188.1, read on the forward strand.
GTTCCTAGCAAATCAAACAGCAGTACTTCTCTCATTTCTTGCTCTCTTCAATGAAACTCCTAGAAAAAAAAGAGACAAAACTCCCTCTCATTGCAATACATATTGTGTTTCATGCTTTAGTGTGTTTCATGCTTTAGTGTGTTTCATGCTTTAGTGTGTTTCATGCTTTAGTGTGTTTCATGCTTTAGTGTGTTTCAGGCTTTAGTGCGTTTCATGCTTTAGTGTGTTTCAGGCTTTGTGGGGCCGATATTTCAATAGTAATTATGTGCATGTACATGTATATGGTGATATAGTGATGTACTTACCTTTCATAATGTATATACATGTATGTGTATGTGGTAATATGGTGATATACCTACTTTTCATATTATACCATTATACATGTAACAAATTGCTCTGGAGCTAGCAAGTATAAACACCTTGTGGCATTGCATTGTGTAAGATATTAAGTAACAACCAACGAAAAGGAACATACAAATGTAGTTATTTGAAAATTTTATAATCAATATTTTGCTCTACTAGACTATGGGAATGACTGTGAAACAAATGTAAGTAAGTAAGTTATATATAATATACTTAGACAATATATAGACCATCAAACACAATTATGTAATATGGTAACAGGCCTATCATAGAGTATTATGTGTGTGTATATTGTATATGTACAGTATATGCTACAATAATAAAATATGCCCTACTACAATGTACATGTATGATAATTGATAATACTATTCATATATATTATTATAAACTCTATATTACTATATTATTATACTACTAATATTAACTATATTATTACATTACTGTTCCTATATTACTAATACTACTATATTACAGTACTGCTATATTACTATATTACTAGATGACTATATTACTATATTACTAAATGACTATATTACTAGATGACTATATTACTATATTACTAAATGACTATATTACTAGATGACTATATTACTATATTACTATACCCAGGCGTGTATTCTGTCTCTCTCATACAGCAGGCCATATCACGGTAATGTTATACTTATTCTATTGCAATGAAGTACACTAATATCAGCTGTATGCTTGTTATTTCATTTTAGTGGTTTTATTTATAAATTATCAATCATTTTATTTACTGTGGCTGTAGGCTACATGTATGCACTATATGTGACGTTAGTACATGTATATTTGCAGCCAATTCCTGTCGAAATGGAATTTAATTTTAAGTTTCACTAATTGTTAATTTATTGAGAAAATGAATTTCTCCCAAAGCATTTAGAATGGCTGTGTACTTGTAAGCTGTGCTGCTATATTCTACACAGAATTGATGGATACTTAGGCCCTGAGGACGTGTTACTGTGTAATGTGTGCTAGCTAACACAACCTTAGATGTGTGTAATGTGTGCTAGCTAAATCAACCTTAGAAGCTATTCAAGACATCAAGATAAAATTTCACATTCTCTTTAGAAAACCTAATGTAAACAAAGGATTACAGGTGAACTACTAACTGGCTTTTGACTTACTGTTTAGTTTAACCTAAACAGTTATGATGTCAATAGAATGTTAACTTTATAAATTTAATTTTTAAAACGTCACAGGCTGCTATCAGACAAGTAAATAATGAAAACACATGTAGCCTACATGGTATAATAAAGTAATATAGGGTGGTGTGGCATATAATATATATAATGTAATGAAGTAATATAGGGTGGTGTGGCATATAAATATAATATATATAATGTAATGAAGTAATATAGGGTGGTGTAGCATACAGTATATATAATGTAATGAAGTAATATAGGGTGGTGTGGCATATAATATATATAATGTAATGAAGTAATATAGGGTGGTGTGGCATATATATATAATATATATAATGTAATGAAGTAATATAGGGTGGTGTGGCATACAGTAACATCTAATTAGCCATGCTCAGTATGATTGATAGGGCAAGATTAGATTGGAGGCAAATTAGCTAGAAATGAATATCAAGTGTAATAACAAGGGGTAGCATATGATAACTGCGTAGCATTTACTCTAGACTATATTATTATATACACACTACCCATACTATCCACCGTATAGGTATAATATTATAATAGATATTCATGCAAAGAACACTTGCATTGTACTGGTAGTGTAGTGTATACTGTAGTATATGCTCCCCTACTTCACTCTTGTGCAAAAATCAATAAACTCTATTCGCCTTTGTGAGCCGAGAGTGTGAGGCTAGTTATATGAGAGAACTAACTTGGGGAATATACTCATACGTATACTCATGAATACTCCGTGACACTGTGGATAATCGCGGTACACATTATATAGTTCTACACAGTTGACTATTACAATACATTCCAATACGACTCGACTCTCGTTGACTGTGCAAAGTTCACACTACCCCACATTAGTCTGGTGAAGTACTGTTAACGGAGACATTAATAAATTCTATCTCTTCATAACATCATACAGACTATCAAATGAAGGTATTTACTAACTAATGATAGGATATCTACTATACAGATATTTACTGCAAATAGGCAATATCTACTAACACTAGTATTACTTGCATATACTCGGAGCTCTCTATACCAGTATATACTCCAAACTGTCTGCGTTTAACTGATAACAACCATGGATTATGTCATCTATCAAGCTGATATCTCCGCTTTGGCAGAGATATATGCGACAAATCTATTTCTATAAGAGATGAACTACTCCATCTTGTTTGGAAATTAAACACTGCTACTAGATAACCAACATGAGTTTTGGTAATGGTAAGTTATATTATAACATTGCACATAAATACAGTCCTGTATGTAATACGGCACATAGTTTATTTAAGTGCATTACCTGATACCACAAAGTACGGTGCTACATTCAATATGGCTTCTCAGTTGTTTCCTGACATCACACGACGTGTGCAATCATGGATATTATATAACATTATGTGTGAAATAGACAGTGTTCTGTTTTATACTACAATAACTATTATTATTTTGCTACTTTTATAATGTTATCACAGTAATATAGAGTTTAAAACTATTATTACATTATTTAACATATTCAATATGTTATACATGTGGTTATTGTACACTCAGCTTAATTTCTTAGACTTTAGGAAATTGTGTTGCGGAGTAGCTCATGTAGATGGTAGTCAAGGTAAATCTCCATTGTGACTGACTTAGTGCGCCTTTTTATATTCAGCCTGCATTCTATTTACCACTGACTGTAATGTATATACATCTCCTTTCTGTTCACTGGTGATATGGGTAGCTTATCTGTCCTTCTATCTAACCTGTCAGCATTGGTAGTGGTTGGTTGAACATACAAGAGTTGTTCAAGTTTATAAATAATCACAAACAGAGAATTGGCATACATGGGTAGTTCGTATCATACGTCAACTTAGAGATGCTCTCCCCTGAATGAAAAGACACATGTATGTTCAACGTATTGCAAATTCCCTGTTCGGGATATACCACTGTTGTACTAGTTTATACCTGTCGTATATTTTGGCATTTCCATCACAGGTATGGCCATCTAAAACTGAAACACTAGTGATTCTAAACCTCTACACTTTGAGGAAACAGGGTGTCCCTTAACATATTATCTACCAACCACTCCATTTTTCTGAATCCAAATCAGCCCAAGCTGCTGCTTTGGATTATTTTCTTGTGACAACCAATTACTGTCGTTCTGAGTCTAAGCACTACTTGTTGTCAGTGATGTCATATCCTGTGCATGCATCTTCTATTATATTATTATTTAACTTTCTCTATGGAGGTGGAAGGTTTTACCGCATGTGACTGGGTTGGTATCAAAGCTAGCATGTATTTATAAGTGCGCAATTAGCAATTAGGTGCAAATAGGGAAGAAAAATATTATAATCTCAGATAGCCTTTGGTTAATTCTTGGCCTACACTGACGCAGGGGATGTTGTCTTTTCTGTCTATTCTTTAATCAAAAACACATTTTACTACAAAACTGCATCTAGCAGTAACCCCCAACTGGGTAAATACATGTACATAAACATGTACATGTACATGTATATGTACATATTGTATATGTATATGTAGGCCTACATGTTGCATATCATATTGACTGATGTTGTAGCTGGTGACTACAATTTGAGCAGGGGTTTATGTGGTGCCTGTTATGTGGTTACTCTACATGTGTATGTATTACACTGGTTAGTGAAATGGGTGGAGAGAAGATAGCACTGTCTTGTATGCTGCCAATATGAGCACTAAGTCAGCTGTAGAAGAGTGGTTGCTGCTGAGAATACTCTTAGCAGCTGAACTTTACAGCAGCTAATAACAACCAAATTCAACTAATTATTCCACACACACAGCATGAAACTAGTAACATCATACAATAATATTATTCTATTTAAATGCTATACTCCTTCACAAATATTCCTTCACGTCATCTGAGTCCTTCTCCGCATAGGTACTGTATTGCCTGGTCTCACCCTCTACTGTGTTGTTAACAACTCAGTCACTGTACAAAGCTGTCAACGCCTGTCACCTAACTCTATTTCTGTGAACACAATTATAATATTATATGCATGTATTAATGATATACAGTATAGCAAGCTAAGCATACCAGGCATCTCCTTTTTAGAATTGTAACAACTCTCACGAGAGAGAGAATGCAATTTGTGACGCAAAGGAAATATAGATCATGAATTTCCTTCCTAGTTTTACAACTGTGCTGTGATGATGATAATGTATAGTTATTTTACGTAAGAGCTCAGCTCACGTATCTCTATTTAGTTGTCAAAGTCATTCCCTTTATCACACCATTCATTATATGAAAGTACAATAGCCTCCATTCTATCTCATCTACATAGGAACAAGTGGAAGGGCCAGGGTCTATATTCGCTTTACTCAAGGAATAATCACCAATATTATCATTGCGGACTTAGATCAAACTTTTACATGCAGCCAAACTGTTTACACTTCAACTGAAAATAAAGCTATAAATATCCACCATGTTTACACTTTGAAGAGATCTACTTGAAAAGCTGACTCAAAGTTAGCTACGGAGTGTCCAATCTTCTCCTTTATCTCTATTAATAGGTCCTACTAGCTGACAGTGCATCGTATAATATACTGTATTCATGCATGTGAGGTGCAGCACGAATGGGAGAAAGATTGAATTAAAAGTAAATTTACATGTAAATGAAGTGTTACCAATGCTCACAGCTGTTTAAACTGTGAAACTGAATCTAAGGTCAGATAACTGCTGTTATTATCATTCATAGCTTTAATAACTGATCCAATCATGTAGTCTATCAAATACTGCAAACTATTCTTTTTCATGGATTCGAAATAAGTCTCTGACTGCTCAAAAATAATTTCCTTGCTAAAAATACATCAATATATAGAAAAATGGCCAAACCCCCCAACATCTTATAAGGCGCAAGGTGGCCATAATAAGAGGGGTGCCTCGTGTCGTGTGCAGTTCGCTCAGAGCATGTCTACTGCTCACTCGTGAAGCTTCCTTTTTTAAGGTTGCTGAGCTGGTGTAGTGGTAGCATGTTCTGTTCACTGTGTTAGGCGATTAGGTGCCGTAGAGGCCCCGGGTTCAAACTCCAGTCAGGGACTGGTATTTTCATGGATTTGAAACAAGTCTCTGACTGCTCAAAGATAATTTTCTTGCTAAAAATACATCAAAATATATTGTTGTATTTAGATTGCACAAAATTACAATTTAAAATTGAATAAAGCCACTTTGAAGCATAATTCTACTTCACTGCTATGCAATTAGTATCCGCTATTAGAGACTAGATATTACCTACTCCACAAGATAATGACTGTCTATAAGGTTCCACTGATAGTATATTCAAGTAGTATACACAGTCTTAGCTTGGTTGGTATCTACGTGTACAATATGATGGCAACGTTCAAGTCCCTTTATTGACTTTTATACTTTGCTGCTGCTGCTGCTGCTTGAGATTTGAAGTAATCATCTTATTATACACATATCACTCCTGTGTGTGATAATCTGCAGCATATCACTCTTGTGTGTGATAATCTGCAGCATATCACTCTTGTGTGTGATAATCTGCAGCATATCACTCTTGTGTGTAATAATCTGCAGCATATCACTCTTGTGTGTGAGAAACATTTTATATATTAATATTATTATGTAACCTACTTGTTGTGCACACTGCATGCAGTACCACAACACACAGTAAATGAGTTGGGTTAGGGGTTTGGGGTTATATATACATAGGTCTGTATGTACAATATACTGTATGTAGAAGAGTGTAGTAGCATTTATCAAACTTAGCAAGCTGTGGTCTTGAGGCATAGTTATACATACCTTAGATATACAGGTACATCCTATAGCAATGTTATAAGTGTATATATTATTATACCTGTTATAGATGTGATATACTATAATCATGGTTTACCTGTGATAATATCAATATATACCTGTGTAAATAATATATGGTTATATAACTACACCAGTGCACTATTGACATTAGTCAATTGATGTAATTAATATGCTAAGAGGGGTTGGGGGGGGGGGGGGGTGCACTGCTATTCCACACACGCAGGCTGTTTGCTTTACATTTCATACAATCATAATGGTATGAATTGACCACAGTATTGTCTTTATTCACTAACTAATGACGTAGTTGTATAACTTATTATACATTCACTGCACACTACATAATACACTACATAATACACTATACTCTTTACACTACACTCTACACTTACCATAGAACATTTATAAAATTACTTAGTAGAATGGTTTAGTTGATATTAATACTAGTAGCTTAACGACATACCAACCTGCTGCTGCTGCCTCGCTGCCTTTCTCAGCGTACTCTGCTAGGCCAGCTGTTCACATCAATATTCTAGTATGTAGAATTAATATATTATTTATACGTTCTATAAATATGAGTAAGTGAAGGCTATTTATGACTGGGAGCGGAGAGAATGGATAATACAGGCTCATCTCCTACCTCTGCTGTAACAGGTAGATATATGGGTAGATATCACAGTATAATCCATAGATATAATATAAAGACTAGATAGGACACCCTGTGTTAACGCTCCAATGCCCAAATGTCTTATTAAATTGTTGGAAAAACCCACAACGTAACGTAATCTCACCATGGAGTTGCAGGCATTCAATGATGGCTCACACTATATATTATAATGGAATACTGCACCCTAAACTAGCTCCACTTTGGTTTAAATCAAACACTGCTGCCATAATATTGGTGTCCTGGTAAAATGATGACTATATAGCACATCACCACATGAAGGGCTATCAGCTAGTATTAAACACTACCTATTTACACTGTCTAAAAGTACTCAAAATTACTAATGTACATGATGTAAACATGATGTAGGCCTACACTTCAATAAGTTTCCAAAGTCCTTGTGTTTTGACATATCATTGTTTTGCAAATTTATTACCATGAAGAAGGGTGTCAAGTGAGGCTAAATGTTTATTGCCACACTCCCTAAAAGCAATTAATTGGTTCTAATGTTTGAAATCATGTTAGTAGTTAGTACTGAGTGGAACGATTGGAGCAGCATGCTGTTTTGGTCTCACACATTAACGTATTGTTAGGCATGTGTTGACCACAGTGCCACAGATAGTAGCAAACCTGTAAAGTGAGAGTAAAACAGTTATAACCTTGTTTATTGGCACTTCATGCTATTTATAATAAATTACATTGCACATGGGTAGCCTACAGCTTGTCTTGTTACACCAATTGATATAAAGTACATGTAATAGCCCATGTGCACAGCAGGTAGCCTTATGCACTTACACTCCATACTCCAGCGATGCTTCACTTTGCATTAGTCTATGATCTAATCTTAACATCTATTAAGAACCTGTGGAGGTCTAACACAACCCAACCCTATTGTCTCTGAACTCTGGCAGATCGCTAAAGATCTATTAGACCGATCCTCCAAGTTGAAGGAATGTGTAAGCTCATACATCAAAAAGCTGTTAATATGAACACTCTCCTATGCTGCCACAAATAACATATTCCAGCGACTGTTATGTGCTAGTCATAGCACCTCTCTTATAAAGACAGTCATAAGCAGCCTGATAACGTATGCTAATAGTACATTACCTGCTGACAGCAGGTAATGTACTATTCTCAAAGCCAAGGACTTTGGAAACTTATTGAAGTATTTATATTATGTTTACATTAGCAACTTTTAGCACTTTTAGACAGTGTAAATAGGTGGTGTTTAGTACCAGCTGATAGGCCTTCATGTGGTGATGTGCTATATAGTCATCAATTTACCAGGATACCAATATTATGGCAGCAGTGTTTGATTTAAACCAAAGTGGAGCTAGTTTAGGGTGCAGTATTCCATTATAATATACAGTGTGAGCCATCATTGAATGCCTGCAACTCCATGGTGAGATTACGTTACGTTGTGGGTTTTTCCAACAATTTAATAAGACATTTAGGCATTGGAGCGTTAACACAGGGTGTCCTATCTAGTCTTTATATTATATCTATGGTATAATCCTAGCGTCTAGCATCAACTATACCATTATAGAGGTAGGTAGGCACTCGACACCACAGTAAGAGTAAATGTAACAAATTCTATACTAGCTTACGGTGTTTTTAGACTAAAATCCTAACCTATACCTGATTCAGGGGTCTAAAGTTACAATAAGTTACTTCAGACACTGTTCAGTATATTAAGTTTGTAGTGTTAAAACTCCATCAAGTCGAGCCCAGAATTTTATATAAGTTAAAATGTGAGTGAACTGACTTGCCTTACTTGCACCCCATTTACAAGATAACTAGATATCCCAGAGTGAAAGTTACCAATGGATGGGAAATGTAATGTGTGAACTATTTGGTTAGACCAAGACTATTTCACGACAACTCAATAGAATTTAAAAACATCATTATAATAGTATTTGCCTAGATTCCAGGTGAGACGGTCACTCTGCAAAGAAATTTAAGCTCAAAGGTTGACCATTGCAAACCAGTATCATGGTGTTAAAGCATATGGTCAAGGTGCAGAATATATGCCTATGTTTTATCAGTAATAGCCCCGTGGCTATATTGAAGCATATTTTTTGTTTTTGAACGCTACATGGCAAAATTTCTCTTCCTCTTGAACGACGTTAATTGTTTTTGGTTGACCCCCAAACCCCAACCACAAAAGTAATGATCGAAGGCTATCCAAATTTCTTTGCTGCTGCATTACACCTAACTGTGAAGTTATATAGGACATGTACATGTCCAGTAGTGTCCTAATATCACACCCTGATGCTTTCCTGATAGAAATTGTTACCATTGTATAAATAATGTTATAAATTAGAGATACATAATCATAGTAAAAATTGTAAAATCATTAAATATTTAATTCCTTAAGTTAAAGGTATATAAAAATCAAAATGCATACTTTATAGTTAAAGTTTGAGTGAATGGTGAAGTAAATAGCTGTGCTGTACTAGTGGTGGGGGGTGAGGAAGGGTGTGTATCCTCGTTAGTGTTAATAATGTTGTGACATAGCTATGACCTAATGGCTTATACTAATGGGTATGTATGGTGTATGGTTTGCTAGTCACATATATATGTCCATGTGTGTATGTTTGCTAGTCACATATATAGGCCCATGTGTGTATGGTTTCAGAACCCAACTAAGTCAGGCTATAGCCTACAATGGGCTGTAGGTATGGCACAACATAGGTAGGGTCTTGAAGTCCCCCCCCAACTCCTCTTACTCTTACATGTTCTAAATTATGGCTCTTGTTTAAGGTTCATGTGAGATAGACATGTAGGCTTCAGTTTAGTTTTGCCGTCTGGTTATTGCAAAATTATATTAATTTAACTTTTAATAAAATAGCTTGGGTTACCTGACAGCATAACAATTAAGGACTTCACCTACATATAAGACTTGAAAGAACCCCCCTTACTTGTTAGATAGCTATTCATAGAACTGAAGCTATACTTATTGCTACTTACGTCTGATAATGCTCATTCAGTGTGTATGCAAGTAATATATTATTATAACTGCAGGTGATTGCGTATGCTTTTGTGTGTCGCTGGTGACTGGCCAGTCTATCTAATGTCTCCGTCTACACAAGGAGATTGAAACGCAAATAATCACGTCTTCCATACGCCTACAGTAATAGTACTAGCACACTGTCTCAGCTCAACTACGCCTCATGTTTATATTATAACAGCATAACATATGAATATAATAATATAATACATTCACATTGTACCTGATGTTTATGGAACATAGGCTGAGCAGTGCACAGTGAGGGTTTGCAACATCTACATGTACATCTGGAATGTAGGCATACCACAAGTCATGTACAGGTTAAATGTAGACATATCGTAAGTCATGTACAGGTTACATGTAAGCATATCACAAGTCATATACAGGTTACATGTAGACATATCACAAGTCATGTACAGGCTACATGTAGACATATCACAAGTCATGTACAGGTTACATGTAGACATATCACAAGTCATGTACAGGCTACATGTAGACATATCACAAGTCATGTACAGGCTACATGTAGACATATCACAAGTCATGTACAGGCTACATGTAGACATATCACAAGTCATGTGCACCTGAAATGACATCATGAAAGTCATGCAGACGCAGTAGATTGTACATCTAGACAGATTGTACATAATTGTTCATTTCATCAAGCGGAAGTAGACCTACAACATTTGTTTGTATCTGTACGATGTGCTGCCTGTTATTTTGTTGGTGATAGTACAACATGCGTGTAGTATATACACACACACGTAGTACATGTATATACACATACATGTAGTACACACATACAGTAGTATATACATACAGTAATATACACGTACATGTATACACACGTACATGTGGTACACACGTACATGTAGTATACACGTACACGTAGCATACACGTACATGTAGTATACACGTACACGTAGTATACACGTACATGTAGTATACACGTACACGTAGCATACACGTACATGTAGTATACACGTACACGTAGTATACACGTACATGTAGTATACATGTACACGTAGCATACACGTACATGTAGTATACACGTACACGTAGTATACACGTACATGTAGTATACACGTACATGTAGTATACACGTACACGTAGTATACACGTACATGTAGTATACACGTACATGTAGTATACACGTACACGTAGTATACACGTACACTGTAGTACACCCATACCATCTAGTATGCATGTAGCATAGAGTTAACAATACTATCACAGTGTACACTGGTTCATTACCCTAATGTCAAGTTACTTTAGTCATATTTATTTTATATAATTACATAAAGCTCATAGAAACTATACGGCTGTAGACTTACATTAGAGATACATGTATAACTACAGTTTAATTGTTACATGTATCTACTCACAGTTGAGAAAACCTGAGTCTTTATCACCAGTAAGTTTAACATTTCCAACAAATACCTAGCTAGAGCATGTCTATAGACCGGCAGCATTATGATAGAGTAAGCAGCGCTGTCCCAAAGCTACTCACACTCTAGTACGAGAACCTAAAATTAAACAGGGAAATGGTATACATTGTAGATTTGCAGATAATAACTGTGTTGTATTGTAAATTGTATACTCTGTGTGCTGTGTATATTTCTACACTATGAACAGACACACTGATCAGGGTGATGTATCTCATCGTCTCACATTGACAGACCAACTATTTGAAGCTGGGTAAGCCTATATTATCATAATATTTTACAGATATTAATAACGACACAGTCATAAACTTCCTCCAAGACAACCCTTCTCTTCTCGAACAGTACATACAGAACTATGTGTCCGAAGAAGTAGTTGAATCGTGGCTCATAAATAAACGCAAATCTCGGAACAGAATAAGGAACGGTGACCTAATATACAGTGAGTGTCCTGCTACATAATTATTATACACGTGTTAGACTAAACCTAACCTTCAGTGTAGTCGATCATCTAAAGGGTGACATAGGCTCAAGATTTCCACTAACAGGTTTTCTGTGAGAAGTAAGGCTAGTATGCTGTTCAGGGCCTCAGGCTAGGCTGGGCTGCCATTTTTGAAATATCAGGATTAAATATTATGTGCCATAGTAGAGCAATAAACTATATCCTTTGTGGTGTAATATACAATGTACATATTATATATACATATGTATATGGAAACAGGTTCCTCATTCACTTGTGTCTTTACATAGCATACTATTTATTTGTTTATTTATAATGCTAGGTATACCATACTGGTAGTTTCTCTCACTCTCAGTTGATGAGACATTTACACAATAATATTGACTTTCTTGATGGTAATAATCGTTAGAGAGTGGGTGGACAGGTAGCCTATGTATAGCCTATATTTCATACTATTATAACAAGCACTTTGCGCTTGGTCTGCGACGCAAGTCTCACTGCAATAGTTGCTCGTCTCACTGCAATGATGGCTTGTGTTCATACTATGGTCATGCATGTGCATGACCTCTGGTGGCGCAGGCATTTAACAGAGATTCCATGAGGAGTTGTGTTTCCTTGCATTAGGGAGACAATTCCAAGTCCATAGCCCAAGTTCCAGCACAAATACAGCGGGTGGAGTGGGTCGGATACCCACCTCGCCCTGGGTGGGGTCAAGAGCCCTAGGCCAAGGACCCGCCCCGGCAGCGATGCCGGAGGACCCGGTCTCAAGGTCCGGGAACTGAGATCCTCACCGGCAGCATTACGACATATATAAGCCACGGGTCTAGGAGGGTTGACTATCCACCCCACCCTTGGTCGGGTCCGAGGGCCTAAGGCTAGAGACCCACTCCGGCAACGATACCTGGGGACCCGGTCCCAAGGTCCTAGCACCACCCGGAGTTGATCCTGATCGGCAGCATTGCCACATATACAAATCATCCCGATTTTCGACCTCAAATCTGATTGGAGGATGGCAGACCGTTAACCGTAGACCGTTAACTGTAAACCATAGACCATAATCCGTAGACTGCTTCGTCTTTTGTTATATGATATAGCCGCTATTTTCCACTGTTATATGATATAGCCTATATTCTATACTATTATAATATAGCCTATATTCTATACTATTATAATATAGCCTATATTCTCCACTATTATAATATAGCCTATATTCTATACTATTATATAGCCTATATTATACATATACATCGCATGTACTGCATGTACTGCATGTACTGCATGTACTGCAACATATACCACAGCTGCTATGTTTATATGATATTATCATATTATTTGATGCTACGTGACATTGCGCTACTACGCTGTATCACACTGCATTGTATCGTATTATATTATTCCATGCATTCACCTAACAGAGCTGGGGTGTGTTGTAGACAGAGAAGATTCACCTCATAGACCAGTAATAGAGTACAGCAAGGTATGATACTACATATACATGTATATACTATGTACAGCAAGGTATGATACTACATATACATGTATACACTATATAATATATGCCTCTGTACGCAGCACTAATAGTGCAGTGGTAACACCCACACAAGAATTCAATATATTAAATGTACAGTATAATTAATCAAGGTAATTTATTAATTAGTTGCATAACGTTATGTATTATAAACTAACAAGTAATCTCATCTAGTAAATATAGTCTACTCTGATGTTAAGGTGTGATGTCTCTGTATTTTCACCATCTTATGAAAATAATAATAACTACAGTGTATGTTGTTTTCTAATTAATTTGTATTTTGGAGTTTTCTCTTTATATAGGAGACAACAATAAGTAGATACATGTATATGTGTAGATGTTAGTCACATGACATCTGTCTCCCTAGTCACATGACATCTGTCTCCCTAGTCACATGACATCTGTCTCCCTAGTCACATGACATCTGTCTCCCTAGTCACGTGACATCTGTCTCCCTAGTCACATGACATCTGTCTCCCTAGTCACATGACATCTGTCTCCCTAGTCACATGACATCTGCCTCCCTAGTCACATGACATCTGCCTCCCTAGTCACATGACATCTGTCTCCCTAGTCACATGACATCTGTCTCCCTAGTCACATGACATCTGTCTCCCTAGTCACATGACATCTGCCTCCCTAGTCACATGACATCTGCCTCCCTAGTCACATGACATCTGCCTCCCTAGTCACATGACATCTGTCTCCCTAGTCACATGACATCTGTCTCCCTAGTCACATGACATCTGCCTCCCTAGTCACATGACATCTGTCTCCCTAGTCACATGACATCTGCCTCCCTAGTCACATGACATCTGTCTCCCTAGTCACATGACATCTCAGTAGCCAACACGTCTTTTGTATATTTGCATACAATGTTATATCAACACTGTCACATATATATACAGGTTTTGTCAATAGAGGTATATTAATGGGATTTAGCTCTTATTGGCATACATATTAGTATTATATAATACATGTAATAATAATGTATGTAATACAGTACTAAGTACTTTCCTTTGCAACCTGAAAACAATAAGCACATACATTGTGATGAAAATAGTAGAAGTGAATATTATTCAGCCACCACAGAAGTAACCATTTTTATATTATGTAATGTTCAGCAGTGTATAATGTACAATGTACACTGTATTCTTGTATTTCATGGTTGTTTGACATCCTTTTATAAAATTTTATACCCCGTTACTTGGTTGCTACTACAGCAATAGGTTAGAGAATTAAGTTTTATTAAATAGTTATAGTGAGTAGTTATGCTGATATACACTCCTATTATAGTAGACTACTCTGATGTGTCAGCGCGTAGTTGCTAGACCACCCACCTAGCAACACTCAAGTCAGCCACAACTACTTACATGGGTGTGATTTACCTCTAAACCACATTACATCACGTTGACTATTAATACATGGATTTTGATATTAATGTGTTTGGAATCCAAGGTATTATCTTATATGATACTAAATACTTGCCACCAAGCTATGCTGAGGTCATAGGTTAGTGAAGAGAGGATAACTTCTTTGTCAATGCAGCGCAGTGCACACAATAGTTTACATGTCAAGTATATACCTGTAGTCATTGCTTGCAGGCTAAGGAAAAGAGAATACATATACAGAAACTCCTTAGAAATGTTCATGAAAAATGCAATCAGGTGAAGCTACTGGAGGAGCTGGCATCATCAATGTCGACAGGTACTTGTGAATGAATGTAGGAGTGACATACACCATAATGGTAGTGCCTGTCAGCGGGTACTTGCAGGCTTATGCCATATATCAGTGGACACGTCTGGCTGTGCAAGTACCTACATACAATGTCTACCATGGATATGTCTAGCTGGGCAGGCCCTCTATATTTCTTCATGTAGTTTACTCTATTCTGATTGGTTAATGTGCACTAATGCACTTGTATTTGTACATTGTATGTGTAGCTAATAAACTTGTATTTGTACATTGTATGTGTAGCTAAATCAATTGTATTTGTACATTGTATGTGTAGCTAAATCAATTGTATTTGTACATTGTACGTGTTTAGCGACAGCTGCTGATGGATATAACCTCTATCTCGTCACAGATGATTGCCGAGTCATAAATTTTGTCTCCTCTTCATCCAGAGAGTGAGTCAACAATACCTCTAAATAATACATATTATTATTATTAATACATGTATATAAGTTATGCGACGTACATTACATGTAGTTTTACAATGGTAATGATGTTCGGTTATGATTTACGTGTGTAATGTATAACAACCTAAATCTATTCTGTAGGCATTCAGCTACAACATATTCACAGCCTGTGGGTCCTGGGCACACAATATCAGCCTATGCAGCTTGGTGCCGCAAGTGCCTAAGGCTACAGTCTTCTGGATCTATGGTAAGCAGCACTTTGTTTCCTGTGAGTTTCTTTGAAGGGTGTCAGTAGTTGTGAACCATAATTTTGGATGCTAAACTACATACAGATATACGCAGGTAGCTAGACGTTATGCTGGGATCTGAGGCTAGCATTCACAAGTTGTTACTATTTGCTTTAATCCAGTTTTCCTGTACAATGTCTAGCTACTTGCTGCTTTTATGAAAGTTAGTGGAATTATTGTATGTTGAACGGTTTTGATTGGATATCAGAGATTTTCCCATGCACATGCACATGTACATGTATATGGTGTAAATGCATGTCTATTATGACATCACAGAAAGCAGCATGTCGCCACATTTACGATATTATATAGCTGTAAATTAATTATATAACAGCTAATAGCCCTGCTGACTTGACCAAATTCTCGTAATGGCTGGCAGCATGAGGGTGAGGGCAGACTTCACATGAGATGTTTCCTAGGAATTGAAATTCTACAGATCTT
Source organism: Bugulina stolonifera (assembly GCA_935421135.1). Taxonomy (NCBI): domain Eukaryota; kingdom Metazoa; phylum Bryozoa; class Gymnolaemata; order Cheilostomatida; family Bugulidae; genus Bugulina; species Bugulina stolonifera. Next base: position 27,335,319 of record OW285188.1, read on the forward strand.
CCTTCTTGGAAACCATGAGAGGTGTTTACTGCAATCAGTTGCTGTATGATACATGTGCTATACAACCAGTATACATAATACATGTGCTATACAAATGTATATATATTATGTATATGCATAGCTACAATACGGTGTATATGTACATGGTACCTGTACAGTATGGTGTATAAGTACATGGTACCTGTACAATACAGATTACATTTTGAGTGTTTTACATGTAACTGCTGCTGATCAATGTTGAAAGAGCTCTAACCATATCCTTCACTTACCTTGTGTTCGGTTTGTCTATGTTAAACTATTCAACTGTTACCTTGTATCTGATTGGTCTATTTTAGACTGACAGGAAGCACCCGTTAGGCATTGGTTACACAGATGAACCTATTCACTCAGCCCTAGTCCAACCGATAGTAGACGCAGATGAACGTGTCACTGGTTAGTTCCAATGAGATACATTGTATAATATTTAACTGATAATACTCTTCTACAGACATGCATTGATAGTTGATACGTATCTCCTACTACAGCAGCATTCTTGCCCTATAAGACTTCTGTGCCTGTTTTGCATACATATGAAGGATAAAGGGACATTTCAAAAATGTCAGTTAGAAACAGGACGTTCCGAAAACGTTTGGGGTTCAAACGTTTTCGGAACATCCTGTTTCTAAATTACATTCTTGAACAATTGCAAATTCCAAATGAAGTAGACACGTACTAGAGCATATAGCAATTGTTGTATTTCCTGACGGTGCCCTGTTGACAGATTATGGAAGTTTCCTTATAAGCCAAAGCAGTATTGGAGACATGGTACATGACCTCTATCCATCTACTGTAGGTGACATGGTATATGACCTCTCTCCATCTACTGTAGGTGACATGGTATATGACCTCTCTCCATCTACTGTAGGTGACATGGTATATGACCTCTATTCATCTACTGTAGGTGACATGGTATATGACCTCTATCCATCTACTGTAGGTGACATGGTATATGACCTCTATCCATCTACTGTAGATGACATGGTATATGACCTCTATCCATCTACTGTAGGTGACATGGTATATGACCTCTATCCATCTACTGTAGGTGACATGGTATATGACCTCTATCCATCTACTGTAGATGACATGGTACATGACCTCTCCCCATCTACTGTAGATGACATGGTACATGACCTCTATCTATCTACTGTAGGTGACATGGTACATGACCTCTTTCCATCTACTGTAGATGACATGGTACATGACCTCTATCTATCTACTGTAGGTGACATGGTACATGACCTCTCTCTATCTATAATTGTAGGTGTTGTTGAGTTCTATAGAAGAGATGGCAGAGCTGCCTTCACTGAGACGGATGAGCAGGTATATATCTGTAATATCGTGTGTGTGTGGTCCCCATGAGTATTACAATGTAAATAATATTTCAGAGAACAGAGCCCATACTTTTTAGTGAGATCACATACATTTGTCTATGTAAAACTCACATATGACATACTATGTATAAGATTTACCTTTGGTTTATCATGAATGACATACAGCCCAGGATACCTGTACTGTAGACAGCATTTATGTACCACACTGCCAACAGTTACCATTTAACTGACTAGTCAGTTACCATTTAACTGACTAGTCAGTTAAATGGTAACTGACTAGTCAGTTACCATTTAGCTGACTAGTCAGTTACCATTTAACTGACTAGTCAGTTACCATTTAACTGACTAGTCAGTTACCATTTAGCTGACTAGTCAGTTACCATTTAACTGACTAGTCAGTTACCATTTAGCTAACTAGTCAGTTACCATTTAGTTGACTAGTCAGTTATCATTTAGTTGACTAGTCAGTTACCTGTTAAGTCATCTCATTTGTTTTACAAGGTGGTGGTGGCATTTAACGGCTGGGCATTGGTCTTGTTTAGAAGCATCCAGGTAATTTGTCTGCAACCTTGTCGTCATGGGAACTGCGTGTTCTTGTTGCCATGGGAACTGTGTGTTAACAGCTATTCTATACACTGGTTTGCCACCTATTAGTTCTTTGCTGTCACGAGTAGAAGATGCTGCCGTTCTGCTACTTCTGCTGCCATTACATTGTTCAAAGTCCTCCTCCAGCCCCCTTAGTTCTTTCACCACCCACCAGTGTACAAATATAGATGATTGTGTTTCTTTTGTTAGACGAGCGGCAGCATATTGCTATGGGGGAGTATAGCTTCAAACTACACTGAGGTACTCTAACCTAACATCAAACTTCATTATAACTTCATTACCCTTGAATAAATATTAGAATTTAAGAGGAGGCAAGCAGAATTGCTACAAATTACTAAAATTTATTTGAACCGTGCTCTCCCTACTTAGTGCTTTACTTGTGGCCTAACTATAACTAATATAATTGTCTAGTTTTCTATTTCACTTTCTAACAATGACACACCTTAGTCACATGGAATGTATTTCATATTGTGTATCTGTTACACTGAGTACATTACACAGAGAAGCACGTCAAATGTAGAGTATTTTACACCAATGATTCAATTGGTGTTCCAGGTGAAAATTTTCTGCATGATAGTCTAGAACAAAGTTAGTCAAAACTCGAAAGTAAAATAAGAAACTACCTAAAGCAAGGACAGTAATTCCCTGACACCTTAGCTACATGTACATGGCGTTGAGTGCATGACATTTCTCACTTAGGAGTTATGTCTCCTGGCACCCCAATGTGTTGCCTATAAGTAACCAGTAAGGCACTAAGTAGATGTTACAGTGTAAATATACACACATGTTGCTATGTAGTGTCATCTAGTAATGGTATACTTTTATGTCAAACCATGTCATGTCCGACCATGTTGTGTCATACTGTGTCACAATGTGTCACACTGTGTCACAGTGTGTCACACTATGTCACAATGTGTCACGCTGTGTCACGTCATTTTGTTCATCCTATTATAATAAAATAATATGTTTCAGCTCCAGAGTGATGTAGCTAAGCAAAGGACTCTAAACGAGTTTCTACTAGCTGTAACAAAGTAAGTCTAATCAAAACACTAATAATGTAGAGTTGACTGCTACCACTGCAAGATAATGTAATAATATGTTGTCTGACATCACAGTAGTTATCAATGGGTGAATTGTGATGACATTATCGATGTTTCTCTAAACATTCAACTTACAATGTATTTGTTTTACAGAAATATATTCCAAGATATTATCAGCATGGACACTGTCATCACTAAGATAATGGTAAGTACCCGTACCTTTGATCTCTCTAATATATAGGCTATGATCTCTTCAGCTTCACTTAGCCTTAGCACCTATCATTAGAAATAGAATTCTAGTAGACCAACCACTGAAAGTTTACATTCTATTATTCCACAGGATTTTGCTAAAAGACTAGTCAAGGCGGACCGAGCCTCGCTGTTTCTGTTAGACACAAACACAAAAGAGCTCTATGCTAGAATATTTGATACGGGACCTTCAGCGAATGGATCTAGCTCCTATACCAAAGAGATCAGGTACAGCTTGCTTCACTTACTCCTAGACTGAAATTGCTCTGCCACATATAATAGAAAGAAAACAACTCCACGCACTGATGCAATCTGGGAATTTTGTGGAGAAATAGTGTATCGTATTACCTTATGCCTTAGCATATCATATCATTGTATCATATCGTATTGTATCAATAGCTTCATATGAAATGATATCACATCGCATCATACCATATTATATTATATCATACCATATTATATTATATCATACCATTTTATATTATATCATATTATATCATATCATATCATACCATATTATACTATATCATATCATATTATATGATATTATATTATATCATACTATATCATATCATATCATACCATATTATACTATATCATATCATATTATATCATATTATATTATATCATACTATATCATATCATATCATATCATATCATATCATATCATACCATATTATACTATATCATATCATCTCATATCATATCATATCATATCATATCATATCATAAGCTATTATTCCAATATTACCGAGTTTTATCATGCAGAAGAGATGATATGGAATGATTTTACAGATTTCCAATGGATGTCGGAGTTGCTGGTTTTGTGGCCACCACAGGTGAGACCCTGAACATACAGGATGCCTACCAGGATGAGAGGTTTAACAGGGAAGTGGACATGAAGACAGGCTATAAGACCAAGTCTATACTCTGCATGCCGATACGTATGAGGGGGAGTATATTCGGTGTGGTGCAGATGGTCAACAAGCTGCAAGGAACATTCACTAAGACAGATGAGGAGTCATTTGAAACGTTCGCAGTTTACTGTGGCCTAGCACTACACCATGCTAAGGTAAGACAATTTCTACAGGCTAGCACTACACCATGCTAAGGTAAGACAATTTCTACAGGCTAGCACTACACCATGCTAAGGTAAGACAATTTCTACAGGCTAGCACTACACCATGCTTAGGTAAGACAATTTCTACAGGCTAGCACTACACCATGCTAAGGTAAGACAAATGCTGCTCCTTGGTCTATAGCATGCTAAGGTAAGACAACTTCTGTTCCCTGATTCATATATTTTAAAGCATGATAAATGCTATTCTCTGATATTTCTTATGCCCTAAGTATCACACTTATATATACTCTTGTACATGTGTATATTATATCCCATTGCTCTATTTTACAATAATATAGTAGCTGTTTACAATGCTTGTACATGTATGTACCTGCCTCTAGTTGTATGACAAGATAAGAAAGTCAGAGCAAAAGTACAAAGTAGCCTTAGAGGTATTATCCTACCACAACCAATGCAGTGAGGAGGAGTATGTTAAACTTAGGAGTCTCCCCATGCCCTATGGTCAACAGGTACGCAAGCTAAGCAAATTGGAAAGGCAACTCCTTCATCATGACATTTCAGATTAATTTTATGCGTAATATCTGTAGACACAATGTACAGTATTAGCTGTGCGTATCCACTCTATTTCCACTCTGTTTGGTGTAATTTCTTGTCTATATCTGCATACGTAAAGGTGGAAGACATTCCCAAGTTCAGTTTCTCTCCATGGTCGATTGAAGAGGAGCAGAAATCTCTCCATGTAGTCTTTATGTTCAAAGATCTCTTCAAGCTTGATCGGTCAGTTGTATATGTACATGTAGTATATACTGTAGTCCAACGGTGTGGTTGTATATGTAATTATATGTACATGTAGTATAAACTGTAGCCCAACGGTGCGGTTGTCTATGTAGTTATATGTACATGTAGTATATACTGTAGTCTAATGGTGTGGTTGTACATTTAATTATATGTACATGTAGTATATACTGTAGTCCAATGGTGTGGTTGTCTATGTAGTTATATGTACATGTAGTATATACTGTAGTCCAACGGTGTGGTTGTACATGTAATTATATGTACATGTAGTATATACTGTAGTCCAACGGTGTGGTTGTCTATGTAATCGTTTGTACAGTTTCTAATTCATTAGAAGGTTACACAAAGCTTAGAATTTTGTAGTTAAACATGCACATGTATATTTTTATATAATAATGATTTTATTCTAGATCAGTTGTACACGTACATGTAGATATAGCAATCTGAGTGCTTTGGATCATCTTGGGATTGAAACGTAACACATTCAGTCACTTTTTAACTGTCAATACTTGGTCGCTACTACTACATGTACATACAGTTCATATGGGTGTGTATTACACAACATATATACAGTTCATATGGGTGTGTATTACATAACATGTATGATTGTGCAGATTCGATCTAACAAGGCTGTTCAGATTCACGCTGACGGTGAAAAAAAACTACCGGAAAGTGCCATACCATAACTGGGATCACGCCTTCTCTGTCGCTCACGCCATGTACTGCATTCTAAAGACAGGCCAACATGAATTCAATATGCTAGAGGTATTTATAGCACAATTGTGTACATTACTATTACTATTGCTATCACTATCGCTATCGCTATGCACTATGGCTATACACTATACGCTATGGCTATCACTATCACATTACTATCACTCGTTCAGCAAATGATATCCTACACATACATCTAATTATTAGTATAGATGGACATAGTCAGCCAACACACTATGCAATTGTTCTTCTCACAATGTAATTGTGCTTACTCATAATAAAAAATTTGACCTTGGCGTTGTTTTGTAGGCACTGGCACTGTTTGTGGCCTGTCTCTGCCATGACCTGGATCACCGAGGGAAGACGAATGCCTTCATGGTGAAGAGTGCCTCTCCTTTAGCCGCCATCTATACGACCTCAGTCATGGAACACCACCACTTCAACCAGACAGTCTCTATCCTCCAGCAGGACAACCACAACATCCTCAAAGATCTTACATCTGAAGAATATAAGACCGTATGCTTTATATAAACTCTTTGCTTTGCTAAATATACATGTAGGTTCTGTATCAATGGTATCTCCAGTAGACATGATACCGTCATTGCATAACGACATCTTCTAGGCTCTAGTTAATGTCTCTGATATTGGAGTATCATTCGACCAATGAGATGTCTGGCTCTATTTGATACAGGACAATCAAGTATCGTGAAATGCTAATAGATGTCACTGTTGGTTACTGTAGGTTCTACGATACATCAAAGACTGCATCCTAGCCACAGATTTGGCATTATTCTTTGGAAATAAGGCTAAGCTACAGGAGTGGCAAGATAGCAGAGAATTTGACTGGACAAAACCAGATCACAGGTATTTGGAATTGTCCTCTCTTAAAAGTATATTAGTATGACCATTAGCAAATTATGGCACTAGCAAAGTTATTACAAAGCTATCACATGCTCTTTGAATTATATCATTGCTTACTCTATGTGTAAATATAGAAAGTGTTACCATATGGCTCAGTATTTCCTATTTTAGACTCACTATTGGTTAGTTACTAGGTATATCTACTCCTGAGTCACGTTGATGTAGTATATGAGAGAGACTATTGCATTTATATACTGTGTTTTCCTTTGCTCCCACTGATTAACAGTATATAATTATGTAACATGTGCCCTAGATCCCATCAAATCTTTAGCCCATAATGTATTAATAATATTATATAACATAGTTTGAACATGTGTACAGGCAAACGCTTCAGGGGGTCATGATGACCGCAGCTGACCTTTGTGCCAGCACCAAACCCTGGCAGCATCAACGCGAGACTGTGCAGGTCATCTTTGAAGAGTTTTACTCTCAGGTATCCGCCAGACAGTTTGAAGGTGGCAAAAATAGCCTTAGCTCTTTCTATACTCACTTACCTACCTACTTACGCTGCTGTTACTGCTGCTCTATCGCTGCATATACTCATGCTTTGCTCATATAATAATATGTAACCCTTCATCACTCTCGTCTAGTTCTCTTTATTGTTACTCATGCTCTAAATGGTGACTGGTACTCCAGTGGTGGTACAATACTATCTACATGACATCTACATGTGCACCTAACCATCATCATTGATTGATTGATTGGTCGATTGATCAATTGATTGATCGATCGATTGATTGATTGATTGATTGATTGATTGATTGATTGATTGATTGATTGATTGATTGATTGATTGATTGATTGATTGATTGATTGATTGATTGATTGATTGATTGATTGATTGATTGATTGATTGATTGATTGATTGATTGATTGATTGATTGATCGATTGATTTATCATCATCTCAAACACATAGCAAAAAGAGAATGGTTACTATCACTTGCCAACATAAGAAAGTTATATTACAATAAATTTTTGCTCCTTTAGATAATTATACAAAGTTCACAGTAGCTAGAAGATAAAAGTGATACTGCACTAAAATTATCCATTGTAGATAATCATTACAGAATATGCAATAGAATAAACACATTTTGTAAATGTTGACACATAAATAATGTAGCCCGCATACACAACTGTAAACATTTAGCGCAACTACATTCACATGATCATTGTGAAATGTAACAGCAGATTATAACCATCTCACAGTCTACCATGTCTTATCCATACTCTTCACCTTCATCTGCTGCCAATACCCTCAATCTACACTATCTACTATTGGCTATACCTAGCTCAGCATTAGTCAAGCTCTTACCCCTTCCTTAATGTTGTACCTGCATAATATAGTTACCTGCGCACACCTTTCATCTACCTGCACAACTGGCACCCTTCTCTACATACACACTTGGTTGTAGTAGTTATGACATTGTGTAAGCATTGTGTCTGCTATTTCAGGCATGCTGTAATGTATCATAGTATGACTGCTGCTGACTTGTGTTCTATGTACAAGCCCTGGTCCACGTGTACTCAGCTAGTACATGTTATCATGGAGGAGTTCTGGCTGCAGGTGCTGCTACAGTTATAATACAATAATACAGTAGTCCACTAGTAATACCCATTGCAATGTAATACCATGGCATGCCTATCATAGACTCAAAGTGGGATATTGTTACAATTATAAAGTTGTCCTCTCTCTATTGGTGTAAGAGTGAATAGAGAGAGAACAACTTCACAATTGGCTCAATGTCTGATAATAGCAGCCCTATTTATTGGTGTACATGTAGTTTAGATTGTCTACCTTCTAGCCTTGCTAGTATAATAAATGTATACTTGTGTAGCTGCTCTCTTTTCCCTATCAGCTAATGCTTGCTCTACCACTTACTGTCATGTTTGTGTGAACTTTCATTCATTTGATGAGTTCATTAAGTTCAGAGTGAATTGGTTACATGTAATAGTAATTGTAACACATCTAACCTTCAACCTGTATACATGTACATGTATGTGTTATATAATTAGTATATTCCATTGTATTTGTTGATATACGTCATGTATATGTGTACATGTGCTAAAACCCATCGCAATACGGGACATTCAGAGCTTCAGCTGTACAATATAACAGTTTTTACATAAATGTTGGATATAGTCTGTACATGTGTGCATGTATGTGTAATGTGTATGTTATGTATACTAATACATGTGTACATGTATGTTATCATATGTATACACAGGGGGATGAAGAGAAGGTACAAGGTATCACTCCTATAGCCATGATGGACAGAGAAAAAGCCGACCAACTTCCTGAGTCACAGGTATAAATAGTGATTATATGCTACTATATATACACTTGCTCATCATCACAATTCATTGTTCTGAGAGGAAGTAACTCCGAATATTCACTGTATTTAAACTGTCAAATCCACATGTATTTGTTCACTTTTAGGTTGGCTTTATTGTTGGCATTTGTCTCCCCTGCTATGAGTTGCTAGCACAGATTATACCCAAGTCCAAGCCCATGGTAGAAGGCGCTCTGTAAGTTATACCTGTTTTATTTTCTTTAATTGCATGAATTCTTCCAGTGCCATTTGAAATTACTTGTTATTTCTACAAGTGGGTGATTTCCTTGTAAGTTTGAGATTTGTGTTACTGAATGGGTGATCTCTATATTGTTTATATTGTTATGATTTACATAATATTTATTACTTCAATTATCGTGATGCAGCAGCAGCAGCATACACTAATATAAAACATCAGTATAATAGGACTGTAAGACATATATACATGTTCGTGTATAATGTTATTGTATGCAGTACTACATGTACATGTATAATGTTATTGTATACAGTACTACAATCATATACGTGTATAATGTTATTGTATACAGCAGTACTATATATACGTGTATAATGTTATTGTATACAGCAGTACTACATGTACGTGTATAATGTTATTGTATACAGTACTACATGTACGTGTATAATGTTATTGTATACAGCAGTACTACATGTACGTGTATAATGTTATTGTATACTATTGTAGGAGTAATCTGTCTAAATGGCAGGAGATGGCGGACAGCAATAAGAATATGAAAGAGAAGGCAACTTCTGAAAGTAATGGGAATATCCCAAAGAAAGATAAGAATGGAAATCTCAGGCTATAGTGTTAGGAGTTCTAGTCTACAAAGCATACACTATGCTGTCAGTAGTCAGACTGTGGCATTGTGGAGTGAAGTACAATGTACATGTACATATGACCGTATAGCATAATCTACGTGTATCTCTGTAGGCCCTGGGTATTACGTCATGTATTTCTTTGCTAAGTATTGGCAGACTTTATTTACCTGCAAAGAAAGGAATTCTCCCAGTCATACTACTTGATGCATTGCTTATTTACCTTGCCTCAACACGCTGCCTGCACAGCAGCATTAATATACAGGATTGTACATTGTCGTTCCTATGGTTACTATGTCACAACTTGCTGGTCAATACCTTACTTCCTGTATTCTCATAACAGTATATGATAAACTATAACTACCCACTGTAAGTCATAAGTTTGAGGAGAGTATTTTATTATCCTTGTCAGAAGTCATGAAGGCAGCATGGTCAGTGAAGCGATATTCAGTATGTTCATATTATGGAGCTACTCCTAGTGTATGATCAACATACTTGACCGGTATGTTTTATCTTGTGCTGCCAATCTGGTGTTTATTTAATGTTTATTTATTTTAATATTCTTACACAATAATATATATTATTAGTTATTGCAATCCAATTCCTTCTTTCAGATACCAATATGCATTTACTAGTTGTGTTTTAAAAATGCCAACTTATTTAAAATTAGTTTTGTCAGTTTCATATTTTATACAGAATATTTGATGGAAATATATTTTATTATGAAATTGTTATACCAACAGCTGCAGTGTTATGATTATGTGACGGCGTTGGATATGGTTTGATTAGTAGAATATTTGCCAGAGCAGGATTGACATCAATCAACATACAGAACAGAAACATGTGCACGTGTGTATTAGTAGAAGACAACTCCATAGCCTGTGGGTGTGCATGTTTATTCTACTTCACATATGCAAGTACATGCAGGCTACATACAAGTACATGCAGGCTACATACAAGTACATGCAGGCTACATACAAGTACATACAGGCTACATAGAAGTACATGCAGGCTACATACAAGTATCTGCAGGCTACATACAAGTACATGCAGGCTACATACAAGTACATGCAGGCTGCATACAAGTACATGCAGGCTACATACAAGTACATGCAGGCTACATACAAGTACATGCAGGCTACATACAAGTATCTGCAGGCTACATACAAGTACATGCAGGCTACATACAAGTACATGCAGGCTGCATACAAGTACATGCAGGCTACATACAAGTACATGCAGGCTGCATACAAGTACATGCAGGCTACATACAAGTACATGCAGGCTACATACAAGTCCATGCAGGCTACATACAAGTACATGCAGGCTACATACAAGTACATGCAGGCTACATACAAGTACATGCAGGCTACATACAAGTACATACAGGCTACATACAAGTACATGCAGGCTACATACAAGTATCTGCAGGCTACATACAAGTACATGCAGGCTACATACAAGTACATGCAGGCTGCATACAAGTACATGCAGGCTACATACAAGTACATGCAGGCTACATACAAGTCCATGCAGGCTACATACAAGTACATGCAGGCTACATACAAGTACATGCAGGCTACATACAAGTACATGCAGGCTACATACAAGTCCATTGTATACATGTATAATCCCTTGACAAATACATGAAAAATAACTCAAAAGAAAAACTAAAAATTCATCAATTTTGTTTTCAACTACAGCATCAGGTATACACTATAACATGTCAATATTGTAATTACTTACTTGGTTGGATAATAAAACATATAGTGTACATGTAAGCAGCTATGTGGTTACTTACCTGGTTGGATAATAAAACATATAGTGTACATGTAAGCAGCTATGGTTATTTAGTGATTGGGTTGTTTTCTGTTTTGGAGTTGTATTAATACTTGTAGAAGCTTAGACTAAGTCTTCATAGCTCAGGTTTACCATCAACCTCCAACAAGTTGCCCACCCAATAATTATTTTGGAAGTCTTGGATTCCAGGTTATATATTCCCACATACAGCTGATACTCATGTAGTATTTATTGGTGCAGATAACAATGAAGAGTATTGTTATGGAGTATCAAATAGTCCAAATCTATTATGTCATATGACAATACAAGTTACACTGATTTAACACTTATGTAAACAGTAAACATTATACACTATACATTGTATTGTACACAGTATGACTGTAGATATTATTGCATATATTTAGTTTAATCATACAACTATTTATTATTGCAGTAGCATGTTCACTGATCCTTATCAGTGATGCAAACTGAAACTGTTATTGGTGGCATTGAGTAACAGGTGCTCCCAGTGCTCCCCAGTCATTTTAGTTCCTTAATTTTATAGTGTGAATCCAGTCTCCTGAATTATAGGTAAGTGGTAAATACATTGTAATATATTGTCTGCTATCAGTAACTTTCAGTCAACACATTGTACTATAATACATTTATGTACAAATAATGTAGTTGTATGTAGACTGTAAATGTCATACATAATATTTATGTAGCCCATGAAATCTACATTTACATGTACTTGTACATAAACTCATGTTGTACATTGTATGTACAATGTATACATGTATATTACTTGTACATAAAGTCATGTTGTACATTGTATGTACAATGTATACATGTATATTACTTGTATTGATATTCATTCTTGTACATTGAACCTACAATCCACCTCTATTCTAGTCTAGGCTATACATGTAAGTAATCCATTAATCTATCTCCACTTTTTAGGCTTTTCCTCTGGTCTAGGGTGTTTATAACTTAACAATTGTTAGTGGAAGTAGAGAGAGAGTCATCAGATAAGGGAGTGTCTACCAGCTACACACATAGTCGGCTGTAGCACACAGACTGATACCTGGTTTGTGGACTTATCGCTAGACTGTATGGTGCATATTAGTTATGAACTCATGGGCACTACAAGCACCTTGTTGGCTTGTCATACACCTTCTCCTCAGTGCCTTACTATTCTATGGGGAGACATTTGCTGAAGTCATTATACAGGATATAGTAGTTCGAGAAGAACCTGGATGTATAGCTCAAGTTAAGACCAATGTTGGATTTAGATGGATATATCTAAAAGATGACTATACATTGGTGAAAGACTCACTGTAAGTAGTGTATTGCGATTCCTTTTACTGGTAGAGTACATTTGGTTTTACTGGTAAGGTGCATTTTGGTCTATATTGGAATGCTGCCAGCACGAGCACAGGTAGGCTATGTTATTGTATTCACCATGTACAATACACATGTAAGATAATACGTAGAATTGGGTAAATAAAGGCAGCACTATTACATAGGACTCTATCTAGTCTACTAGCAGTATGTGCTATCTTATGTCTTCTCTATATTATCTAAGTACCTGATTAGGTAAGTAAACACTTGGTGTTCATACTCTAAGCATGTATATTATAGCCACCTTCCATGAAATAACAATATGGCAGCTCTAGACAGTCATCTGTTTATAAACTGGTTTAAAATTGCTAACAAGAGGATAGAGTGTGTGCCCCCCCCCCCCCCCCCCCCCCCCCCCGTTTCCTTGTGTAGTTTACTCTGTATAACTTGGTTAGTGCAAGGAAAAGGAGATTTACTTGCTAATCTGATTAATCCTATTAATCTTCTACTGTCATCACCTGGTATACATGTGTACTACTGTACTACTAGTAATATAAGACTTCTACTGCCATCACCTGGTATACATGTGTACTACTGTACTACTAGTAATATAAGACTTCTACTGCCATCACCTGGTATACATGTGTACTACTGTACTACTAGTAATATAAGACTTCTACTGCCATCACCTGGTATACATGTATACTACTGTACTACTAGTAATATAAGACTTCTACTGCCATCACCTGGTATACATGTATACTACTGTACTACTAGTAATATAAGCTACTCCATATAGACATGTACTTATATTCATCTATACCTCCAGTAAAACTAATAGTATACGTATAATATATGTATGATGTATGATGTATGTATGTATGTACATGTATGTATTATATACTATTAGTTTAGTTACATGTAGTTTAGTTTAGCTAGTATTATATTATATGAATGATATACTTGTATAATGATAAATGACATTCTCAGCTGACACTAATTCATTCCATAATTCTCCAACCTTATTATATACAACCAGAACCACTACTTTAGGCTACTATATCTGTGGTGTACTATATATTTGATATACTGTATGGTAGTCTGTATTTACCACCATTAGCTATATATCTAGTTCTCTGTACATCTATTACTACATAGTGTAATAGGAACCAATCTGACCATCAACCACCACTAAAACTGATGTAATCATCTGCAATATTACAACTAGCGTATTATAAAACCTGTAAGTGTGACCTATTGTTGTTGTGTAAAGCATACCTTCTGTGTTATAACAGAATTATAACACAGAATTATTACATGTGCACCATAATAGTATCCACCATATATTATAGTACAACTGCTAAAACTAGTGCTAGTGATGGCACCAGGCAGCTCTTGAAACCCTAGTTAGATCACACACCTTCAGACAGACTTACACCTTTCACATGTTTGTAATGTGAACAACCTGGTCCATATTGTAATATTATCTGTGATTATTTGTGGTAGATACTACAGCACAGTAACAAGAGAAGACGATCCTACATATCTATGGAGACCCTGTGTGCCTTTCGATGTCACTCTGCCTGAGAATATCCAACCGTCTGATAACTACTGTCAGGACACTTCCGTAAGTTCTCTATATCTTCATATCAATGGCAGCATTACAGGTATAACATTTCAAATTGTCAACAGATATAATTTATGTTCTATTTTACCATTTAGAAGTTTGAACTCGTATGATTTTGGTATCACACGTACCATCGTATACATTTATCACTTTCAGGTGGCCCGGAACAACCACAACAGAACCTGTGACAGTCTAGGAAGTGTTAATAATGGAACCTTACAACTTAAATATGTGAATAGAAATGAGTGAGTAAACACATTATTGTTGAGTATGGGCTTTTATTAGCCTGTGCTCCCTGAAGTTTCTTATTTTCTAAATAGGCCTACCTAGAGTAACTCAAGCTAAAGTAATGTTTGATGTCAACTTTACAAACAAAAAATAACAATATAGCCACAGATTAATTTAACAAAACACAGGCATACACTCTACACTCTACAGTCCAGCTTGTGACATCTGAGCTTGTTGTTGTGAAACCCAAGTACATGTACATGAGTGTATCATTGTAGTGACCACAATCTGCCTGAATATTACATGTACATGTACGTACATAGCTGAAACCTTTATTGTTATAATGCTGCACATGTATATGCATTTGTAAATTCTATCAAATTGTAATGAAACAAAGGGTCCAGAAGTCTTGTACTACGAAAATAGTGCACATACCACCCTCTCCCTTGGTATTTGGTCCTTATGTAAATGGGGTATAAGATGAGACGAGTCAGCTCACTCCTCCCAATGTAAGCTATACGTAAAATTATGGGCTTGATGGAGTCTGAACAGTGGCTGTCGTAACTTTATTTATAGTAACTCTAGTTTAGGTACCCCTCCCCCTTCCATCCAGGTAGCGTGTAGTCTGTGGTAGTCCTACACATTTATACCAGCACACTGATGTCTACATGTAGTCTCTGGTGGGCCTACACATTTATACCAGCACACTGATGTCTACATGTTGTTATAATCTGTCAGTTCTAGAGAGAAGGCTACAGTAAGACTTGTCTGTAACACTACACAGAGTAGAGGCTCTCTAGTTTGTATCAGTGACTGTGGCACTTATTCACCGGTAGGTACCTCATACATGGTGTGTATATTATAATATTATATTACAGTTCACACATTACTGTGATACATTTACCAATGCATTGCTCCACTACTACTCTACACATGTATATTGTGTACAGTGGATAGACCCTGAGCTGTATTTAATGTAAATGCAGCAAGCAGCTGCCAAACTCTACAAATAGGTGACCGACAGGCCGGTGACATTTAATTGATAGTTTCTACTATTGCGGTGTTTAAATCTATAACATGAGTATGTCACACATGTCAGATATATTATACATACATATTACAATAGTGTATGTGTATTATTGTGTTGGTAACAACTTGCTGTATTTATATAGTCTTCTACCATGTGTTCCAAGAGTCAACGCCCTAAGTGAATGGGTTTGACGATTATCTACATGCACATGTACTATAACTTATAGCATGCTATGAATTATTTATAGTACATGTAATTTGTATGTACTTTACTTTCCAGATACTAGAATATTCTTCCAAGTATGTCTGTTTGGGCAAACAGCCCAACTCTCGACTACCCTTAATAGCCAATCACAACTTGAGCACTGGTTCACTGATACTTATTGTGTAAGTCTCTACACTGTTTCCATGAGCACGGTGTGTTTTAGTGTGAAATTGTCCTCTCTCTTTTCCTGTTGAGAGAGGACAACTTCATATTAGAAAATACTTCACACATGAAACTCGAACCCTCAAGGTGTGACAACTGCACACAAAGGGCTCATAGATTTAAGCTAGCAAATATTATCCATGTGTACACTGCCAGAGACCAACCAACTACATGTACATAACTGGACTGCATACTTATGTCTTACAGCTACATGTACATAACTGGACTACATGCTTATGTCTTACAACTACATGTACATAACTGGACTGCATGCTTATGTCTTACAGCTACATGTACATAACTGGACTACATGCTTATGTCTTACAACTACATGTACATAACTGGACTACATGCTTATGTCTTACAGCTACATGTACATAACTGGACTGCATGCTTATGTCTTACAGCTACATGTACATAACTGGACTACATGCTTATGTCTTACAACTACATGTACATAACTGGACTACATGCTTATGTCTTACAGCTACATGTACATAACTGGACTGCATACTTATGTCTTACAACTACATGTACATAACTGGACTGCATACTTATGTCTTACAACTACATGTACATAACTGGACTGCATGCATATGTCTTACAGCTACATGTACATAACTGGACTGCATGCTTATGTCTTACAACTACATGTACATAACTGGACTGCATGCTTATGTCTTACAGCTACATGTACATAACTGGACTGCATGCTTATGTCTTACAGAGGTGGATTTATCTTCTTTGTATATCTGCTGGTTGGAGTAATTAGAGGAACAGTTAAAGGGAGGTCTGGGTGTGATCGCCTACCCAACTCTGACTTCTGGTTGGAGTTGCCTCTACTTGTAAAAGTAAGCTAACTTTATGTTTTGCCCCTATAACACTACATGAATGATATTACAGCATGAATTACAATGTATATTACATTGTACATGTATATACTATATAATATGATGTAAGGTATTGGTATGCGTAATATACATGGCATAGTGTTCAATGCACTTTTATATGTTGAAATGTATACTTTTCTTGTACCATGCTCTCAATAATCAGTACATACATGTATATAGACATACAACATTATAAAATGCAATGATGGCAATTATAGTGCTCAATCACACAAATTTTAGGGCTAAAATAAATTACCTTATATAAATTGTAATTATTTTTATTCGTGGCTAAGTCTTTGAATTCATTTCATTACCAATATTTTCATGTAAAACACCATTATGTTTTGATGGCTCTACTTAAAATGATATTATTAAAAGGACATAATTTCAGATTAGACAATAATGCTTGCTACTATAATAGTAGGATGCCTGTTGGACATTCATCAGTTAAATACCGTATTTTCAGGATGGCTGTCGGCTCACTTTTACCTGCAAACTACCACGGCAAGGCTATTATTACCGCAAGAGAAGGAGAAAGACCGATATTTATGCTCCTATTGCATATGATGACAGGACACCTGTTGTAGACATTTAGTATCACAGCATATGACTATTGCATATGGCAGGGCACCTGTTGCAGACATGCAATATCACTGCATATGACTATTATATATGACAGGGCACCTGTTGTAGACATTTTTAGTATTACTGCATATGACTATTGTATATGACAAGGCGGCTGTTCTAGACATTTAGTATCACTGCATATGACTATTGTATATGACAGGGCACCTGTTCCAGTCATAATATCTCCCTCCAGTCAAACTCAATCCTGCCAGCAATTTTTATGGCAATTACCATGATTATACAGTGTACATTCACACATTATATATAATACAATCACAGCACTATTATTACATTATATAAATGTATTTTATATTCTATAATAATTATTGTGGAATAACCTGTTTAACAGCAGAAGAGGAGGAAATCATCATCAGCTGTGAATAACATATCCAAGTTATCCTCTCTTTGTTCTCTTCTAATGCAAGAAGTAGCAAGTATGATGGGCAAGATTTAATAGAAGTGTTTAAAAAAGATTATAAAAGGTGAAGGAATTCTGCCCCAGTTGCTGTACTAAAAAGGGTACAGTAAGCCAAGTATACAATGTAGGTATATCCCATGTGTGCTTTGTGTTTAGGCCACTGTGCAGCTTATAGCATTTTGGAAGATGTTGGTGTGGGTGAATAGTTTGACAATAAAAAATAATACCAGAAGCATTGTAAGATTTCATGATATTACACATACATGTATATCTATATTTGGACACTAGTCCTAGCTACATATTACATAAATGTTAATGTTAATATCCAACTCTATATTACAACCAGAGAGTATCACATAATATATACAGTAGCAAGTAAGTCAGAACCAACTGTACAAAGGGTGGTTGTATACACAAAGCCATAGTAAATGTATAATTAAACTAAAAATAATTAAAATAAATAGAAATATCACTTTCAAATGATTGAACAACGTTACTAAACCAAACCACATTGCACACGAATACCAGAAGGTCTGATGATGAGGCAGCTAAGTGGCGGAGGCCTGCTGAAGCTGCTTCACCAGGACTGCACATTGATATACAACGTTTTGGTTCGGCCTGCAGCCACCGATACTACTGTACGCAGACCTCGCACTCAGAGCGCCTCCTGTGGACCGTGATGTCATACCACCAGACTTGGAAGGAGAGCTGGAAGATATTTGAGAGAGTCTGGATATAGCCTTGTGTTTCATCAGTTCCTGTAGCAGGGGTCTGTGTTGTATCATCTCATGGAGGGTGGAGAGGGCACACTCCTGTACGTGTAGTTGTGTATCTGTACAGGCTAAGTCAAGGACACTGTGGAATAATATCAATGCCTTCTTACTATCAGAATATAACTTACTATCAGTATATGATTTTGTCTAATGAGAGGGCAGTAATATCTCCAAACAGGTTAAAGTACGTTACTGAGTGCTATAGGTAAACATGAACTACTCCTCACAAATTCCCATGACAGTCAATGGTAACCGACATTGACTCAACACTGGGAGTCGTGTCACCGATACATATATATGATGTTATTCCTAGCAAGCAACTGTTGTGAGAGCATCGGACTAATGGCATAGCACAATACTAGTTGAATATTAGTATTATTTCGGAAACCAATGTTATGCCACAACAGAATACCCAATATTGGGCCTAACAATACTCATTGCTTGGTTTAGAACAATCAAAAATATAAAAAAACAGCAAATAATTGATACAGGTAAATACAGGTAAATACAGGTAAATACTGGTAATACTGAATACTTACTTTGAAACTGCTGAATGGGAGATGAATTCCTCCGATAACTCCTCAGAATGTAAGATAAGATTACCCAGCGCACCTACAGTGAGGCATGTATTCTAGTATATACAGTACTAAAGTGGGGCATGTACTCTGGTATATACAGTACTGGAGTGGGGCATGTACTCTGGTATATACAGTACCAGAGTGGAGCATGTACTCTGGTATATACAGTACTACAGTGAGGCATGTACTCTGGTATATACAGTACTAGAGTGGAGCATGTATTCTGGTATATACAGTACTATAGTGGGGCAAGCACACTGGCATATACAGTACTACAGTGTAGCATGTACTCTGGTATATACAGTACTAGAGTGGGGCATGTACACTGGTATATGCAGTACTACAGTGGGGCATGTACACTGATATATACAGTACTACAGTGGAGCATGTACACTGGTATATACAGTACTACAGTGGAGCATGTACTCTGGTATATACAGTACTAGAGTGGGGCATGTACACTGATATACACAGTACTAGAGTGGGGCATGTACTCTGGTATATACAGTACTACAGTGGGGCATGTATTCTGGTATATACAGTACTATAGTGGGGCATATACACTGGTATATACAGTACTACAGTGGAGCATGTACTCTGGTATATACAGTACTACAGTGAGGCATGTACTCTGGTATATACAGTACTAGAGTGGAGCATGTATTCTGGTATATACAGTACTATAGTGGGGCATATACACTGGTATATACAGTACTACAGTGGGGCATATACACTGATATATACAGTACTACAGTGGAGCATGTACACTGGTATATACAGTACTACAGTGGAGCATGTACTCTGGTATATACAGTACTAGAGTGGGGCATGTACACTGGTATACAGAGTACTAGAGTGGAGCATGTACTCTGGTATATACAGTACTAGAGTGGAGCATGTACTCTGGTATACACAGTACTAGAGTGGAGCATATACTCTGGTATATACAGTACTAGAGTGGAGCATGTACTCTGGTATATACAGTACTAGAGTGGGACATGTACACTGGTATATACAGTACTAGAGTGGGGCATGTACACTGGTATATACAGTATACCAGCAGGACCCGTAACAGAGTGGGGCATATATGAGTCTTGGTACATAAGAACACATAGCGTACATAGAGTATAATATACAGCATAATATTCAGCATAATATTCAGTATAATATACAGTATAAAATACGGCATAATATATGGTAGAACGAACACAGTGTTTATTAATAATATGACTATATGGTAGCTTACAGACAGCATGGCTCCTGGTCCTAGCTATAGGGTCAGACAGTAGTTTGATTAGTACTGGTACTATAGGCAGCAGGGCTTCATTAATGTCAGAGGAGTGATAGGCAGCGTTACCTACGGCATAGCTGGCACCCTGTAGTTACATATTAATATGGATGTACAATAACATAAGCTACAAGTTGTAAGTAGAACTAGTAAGAAGTTTTATGAGAGCATAGACAGTGCTCTTAGATTTAGTGTTGCTATGACAACCTAATATACACTTAGTTGTCCCACAATGTAAATTCTGGAGCTAATGACCTGAAGCTAGAGAGTGTTGACCAGTTGCAGGCCGGTAGGACTTGTGGTCAAGGTGAAGTGACCATCCATACAATCTCATTGGTGACTTGAGTACACCTACTGTATACCAGTAATAATGACAACTATAACACATGTGCATACCTTTCTCACATTGTGATCTGCGTCAGACAGACAGTCTATCAGTGCCTTCAGTAAACTCGGTCTACAACAGCGTAGAACAGAACTATTAGATGTAGATACTACACTTTAGTATACATGTAGATACTGCCCTTTAGTATACATGTAGATACTACACTTTAGTATACATGTAGTAAGTATAGTGTACATGTAGATACTGTTAGAGTAAGTATAGTGTATAGTGACTCACTTCAATTTGAGAGTAGATGCGAATAGGTCATTATGTTTGATGATGTTACCAAGTAGATTAGACATCCTTGCTCTGATAGTGCTGGATTGAGCTGTGAGTAGCTGCGTAATCAGCTTATCTGTAAGTATGCATATAAACCTACATGTAGGTAGAATACATACTCTATCTACGTGTGCCATCTACGTGTGCCATCTACGTGTGCTATCTACGTGTGCTATCTACGTGCGCCATCTACGTATGCCATTTACGTGTGCTATCTACGTCTGCTATCTACGTCTGTAATTACTGTACATCAAAAGACACTGCCTACCCTGATAATATGGTGTACTCTAATAATATAACATATTCTGATAATATAGTCGTAGTGAATATAGTAGAGTACCTGAGTTCTGAGGGTCGAGAAGGGAGAGTACTTGAGGGGAGGTATCTGGGAGCCTCCGTACCATGTGACTGAGTATAGTAACTATGTCTACAGTCACTGATTCTGTGCATAGATTCAGACATTGTGAGAGGAAAGCGGAGACCTGAAGGAAACCAGTAGTCAGTATAATAGTGTAGTATTACTCTAGTAGTATTACTGTTACTCTAGTAATATCAGTGTTACTCTAGTAATATCACTGTTACTCTATAGTATTATTAGTATCACTTACTTCAGGGATTGACATGCAGTCAGCAAACTGTGACAGGAAAGGCAGGTTGATGAGACAAAGACGCTCTATTAGACCCACAGGAATACTCGTGTCAGGTACTGCAAGGTGCTCTACACATGCTTGTAGAAGCTTGGGGACAAGTTGCCCTTCCAGGAAGGATCTAGAAAGTGATATATTATGTACATTGTACTTGACAATTGAAACAGAGATCTAAAAGAATGAAAACAAACAGATACCACTTGCTTCAATATAAATATATGCATAGTACGTGTATACACATGCATATATAGCCAAACATACGTGTGTATATAATCCAGTGTATCTTCTGATATATCACATGCAAATGGTAATATACAGAGTTGGGAAGTCTCCAGAATCAGACTGGTCATTACCATTGCTTTCTCTTCGCTACACCTGTAGATGTAATATAAGCATAGTAAGTATAGATAGTATGTATAATATAAGTATATTCTATGTATAATAGCAGTACACAGTATGTATAATATAAGCATATTCTATGTATAATAACAGTACACAGTATGTATAATATAAGCATATTCTATGTATAATAACAGTACACAGTATGTATAATATAAGCACATACCTGCAGCTGATCGCCTGTAGGAAGTGAGAAGACAGTAGATGCATGATAACCTGGTTGGTGATACCATCCGGTCTCATAAAGAACGAGGCAAGTTGATGAGCTTCCTGTAAACACGCAAGTATAGAACTGTAGTGTACGGTATAGAACTGTAGTGTATGGTATAGAACTGTAGTGTATGGTATAGAACTGTAGTGTATGGTATAGAACTGTAGTGTATGGTATAGAACTGTAGTGTATGGTATAGAACTGTAGTGTACGGTATAGAACTGTAGTGTATGGTATAGCTCTGTAGTGTATGGTATAGAACTGTAGTGTATGGTATAGAACTGTAGTGTATGGTATAGAACTGCAGTGTATGGTATAGAACTGCAGTGTATGGTATAGAACTGTAGTGTACGGTATAGAACTGCTGTGTATGGTATAGAACTGTAGTGTACGGTATAGAACTGTAGTGTACGGTATAGAACTGTAGTGTACGGTATAGAACTGTAGTGTACGGTATAGAACTGTAGTGTACGGTATAGAACTGTAGTGTATGGTATAGAACTGTAGTGTATGGTATAGAACTGTAGTGTATGGTATAGAACTGTAGTGTATGGTATAGAACTGTAGTGTATGGTATAGAACTGTAGTGTATGGTATAGAACTGTAGTGTACGGTATAGCTCTGTAGTGCATGGTATAGAACTATAGTACATGGTATAGAACTGTAGTGTATGGTATAGAACTGCAGTGCATGGTATAGAACTGTAGTGTATGGTATAGAACTGTAGTGTACGGTATAGAACTGTAATGGATGGTATAGAACTAATCTAGTCTATCAGCATCAAGTACATGGGGTACAGTGTGCATAAGGCATACCTTGGTAAATATACCAACTGCTAGCTGCACAGTGGCAATGATGCCTGTAGGTGATATGAGGTCCCAGTCAGGTTGCTGCTGCGTGTCGGGTCGGGTAAAGGTATTCCCATCCACTGGTTTATTCTCCATGTGTAGAGTAGAGGCTAACCTATGTAGCAGTGTTATCCATATCCCATTGTCTATGTATATCTTGGCCATTGGCAGCCGCTCACTCTGTAACAGCAAGAAACTTTGAAATACGAGACGGACAGCAGCTAAAGTGACAATACATTGTGTAGTCTGCCATGTAAGAGATGTCAAGGAAACCGTATATGTGTAAGCTACGTACCTGTTCCAGCATCTGATTGAGTAACAGGAGTAACCCATCTAGTATCCCGTATTCGAATGGCACTCGGACACACACCTATCAGGTAGGAGAGAACATAAGGAGAGGCTGTCAAAGGAGTACTTTGTACATTATATTCTATCTCAACCAATCAGTACTGCTGGTTTGCATTGATCTCTGTACATAACATGAACAGCAATGTCTCCTCTGCTAGGAGAGAGGTATTTAAAGGAATGTATCATATGAAGTTATCTCCTCTACATATCAGTTGGTAGGTAATCGATTTTACCTGTGTGAGGTCAGTGAGTACAGATAGAGCTGCAGTAACCATCTCCTCTGGTTGTACAGCCACTCCTATGCCGTGGTCAATCACCTGACTGAAGAGTAGAGCTGCGGCAGCTGTTTGACTCGCTACCGTCGACTCAACAAAGATGGCTACCATCAGATCTGAGGCTTGGGCCACCCTGAGTATACAAACAGTGAGTGTGTACTATGAACTAGTTGGTCATATGTGTGCAATTAGGTGTTACATACAAAAATGTGTATAACACTTACAGCTGAGGTACTTGTTGTAGTTGTATTACAAGTACTGAGATTATATGTACAGCCAACTCTATGCATGTGTTTAGATCCATGTCTTCTACCTCCACCTGTATGAAACAGAAAGCCTGATCCACACAATAGTCACTAACATGTACACACAATATATTCATGCTACTCAATCCAGTCAGTTTGGCACCTGCGGCCCATTGGCACCTGCGGCCTGTTGGCACCTGCGGCCCATTGGCACCTGCGGCCCATTGGCACCTGCGGCCTGTTGGCACCTGTGGCCTGTTGGCACCTGTGGCCCATTGGCACCTGCGGCCTGTTGGTACCAGTGGCCGGTTATAGACATGAGATATTTATAGACATAAGATATTTATAGACATGAGATATTTATAGACATGAGCTATTTATAGACATGAGCTATTTATAGACATGAGCTATTTATAGACATGAGCTGTTTATAGACATAAGATATTTATAGACATGAGATATTTATAGACATGAGATGTTTATAGACATGAGATATTTATAGACATGAGTTATTTATAGACATGAGCTATTTATAGACATGAGCTATTTATAGACATGAGCTGTTTATAGACATAAGATATTTATAGACATGAGATATTTATAGACATGAGATGTTTATAGACATGAGATATTTATAGACATGAGTTATTTATAGACATGAGTTATTTATAGACATGAGATGTTTATAGACATGAGATATTTATAGACATGAGTTATTTATAGACATGAGTTATTTATAGACATGAGCTGTTTATAAACATAAGCTATTAATAGACATGAGCTGTTTATAGACATAAGCTATTTCTAGACATGAGCTGTTTATAGACATGGGCTATTTATAGACATGAGTTATTTATAGACATGAGCTGTTTATAAACATAAGCTATTAATAGACATGAGCTGTTTATAGACATGGGCTATTAATAGACATGAGCTGTTTATAGACATAAGCTATTAATAGACATGAGCTGTTTATAGACATGGGCTATTAATAGACATGAGCTGTTTATAGACATAAGCTATTTATAGACATGAGCTGTTTATAGACATGGGCTATTAATAGACATGAGCTGTTTATAGACATAAGCTATTTATAGACATGAGCTATTAATAGACATGGGCTATTTATAGACATGAGCTGTTTATAGACATGGGCTATTTATAGACAAAGGCTATTTATAGACATGGGCTATTTATAGACATGGGCTCTTTATAGGCAGATTATCGTTGAGAGTAAATGGGCCAGAAATGAGCTAGTTACCAGTCTAACACTTCACAATAAACTAATACATAAAATGAAAAAGAAAACAGAGACATGGGTACAAGCAGCATAGCTTAGGACGTATGGTCTACCATGTGGCAGTGTGTTAGAAGTATGATAAACACTGGAGAAAAATTAGAGGAAATCCATGTATATATATACATGTATATACATGTACAAAGTATGTTGATTTTATACTATACCACACTACCTTAGTACCATCGGGCTGCAACAGTGTACCACGGGCTAAAGTCCTTATACCAGCAATACATAATATACATATAAATCACAGCTGTGTATAAGAAATACGTACACATGTTGATATAGTAATCACTTGCCATGTACGTATACGCATATCAATGCCAACAGGAGAAGTGATACCATTTTGAAGTATAACAACAAAACTGTACTATATACACTGTCCCCAAACATGTAAAACTGTATATTCATGTACATGTAGCATCCATATCTACGTATGACTTCAATAATTTGGTGGGGAAGATAACTTTGAATATACAGAACTGTTACTCTTTGACCCATCATACAAAGTATATACAGTATCACATGGTTGATATTCCACCAGACTGGTCAATGCACATAAATCTAGTATTGAGTATAGCATGTATCTTAGACTGAGAACTTACTGCACCAGTTAGTATAATAAGTAGGGACTGTATGTGAGACTCCTCATTGGCAAAGTATTCACAGAAAGGTAAGCTATGTTGTGATGTAGTATATAGAGCCTGCATAGAAATAGCAGAAAATAGCGTAAACAGTATAACAATATGTGTACCAAGTATATACATTTATAACCACAGCTCAAACACACATTCAAACCATGAGAATAGAACTCCCCAGTCACACCAGAATATCTAAACTGCTATCTGATTAGGCTATGTATACATATACTACCTGATTAGGTTATGTATACATATACTACCTGATTAGGTTATGTATACATATACTACCTGATTAGGTTATGTATACATATACTACCTTGAGCACATTAACACAAGTTGTGGGATGTCGTAGAAATAGCAGATAATCTTCAGCCATTTCTTTCTTCTTGGAGATGATAGAGCCTAGAACCTCGGCTACCTACATGTACATAGAAATACACATGTACAATGTATGTAAGGTGTCAGCTATATACATGTACATGTACAATGTAAGGTGTCAGCTATATACATGTACATGTAAGGTGTCAGTTGAGTTATATACATGTACAATATATGTAAGGTGTCAGCTATATACATGTACAATATATGTAAGGTGTCAGCTATATACATGTGCATGTAGGGAAGGTGTCAGTTGAGTTATATACATGTGCATGTAGGTAAGGTGTCAGTATGCGCATTGACTGATAGTAGAAAGCATGTATCTTGAATGAAGCACTACAACTGGAGCATTACTGTGAGTATTTACTTATTTGCATTATTTGCTATTTGGACCTGTAGCCTCACTTAGGAAAACCCACCATAATAAAAACTAAAGTGTATGCCCTGAGTGAGGATCGAACTCACGACCTTCAGATTATGAGACTGACGCGCTGCCTACTGCCTATCAAGGCACATGACAACCAATCATTAATACTTTCATTCATAGGTCACTTTGTTTCTCATTAAAATAATCACATAACCACCTTAGGAAGAGCGGATGGAAAGAGAAAAAAGATTTTTAAGTATTTCCCTTAAAGGGATTCACACATCGTCAGTGCAGTGTGAGACTAATAATACAATTACCAAACCTCCCAAGACGCTGCATATACATATACATCATTAGACAACATAATGTAAAGCTGTGTTCATGAACATCTGTCAGCATGTACCCTAATAGCGCAGTAGGCAGCACGTCAGTCTCATAGTTTGAAGGTCCTGAGTTTGATCCTCACTATGATCATACAGTTTTAACAATTTTCAACTGAAACAATCAAACTACAGAATTAAAGAGAAAGTTAACAGGTCTTCAAAAATTCTGTAGCATGTGATACTGTTGTACACAGTATCATGTGTAGCATATCTGATGTTACATGTGACACTACATGTGTTTTCAACATACTTTGGATTTCCCTGTTAGAGTAGCAGGATTTTTGACATCAAGAGGGAGGTATGTGAGAGCAGCGATACAAGCTACTGCCAGGTCTACTGTGTCAAACAACCTGTTAGATGCCTCCTCCTCCGTCGCCCCTTTCTCAGCTATACAAATGGAGGATACAGACCACCCACTAGTATACGACATGCCATATGAGTGTAATATATGCAGTATATGACATACTATATGAGTGTAATATAAGCATACAGACCACCCACTAGTATATGACATGCCATATGAGTGTAATATATGCAGTATATGACATACTATATGAGTGTAATATAAGCATACAGACCACCCACTAGTATATGACATGCCATATGAGTGTAATATAAGCATACAGACCACCCACTAGTATATGACACGCCATATGAGTGTAATATATGCAGTATATGACATACTATATGAGTGTAATATAAGCATACAGACCACCCACTAGTATATGACATGCCATATGAGTGTAATATATGCAGTATATGGCATACTATATGAGTGTAATATAAGCATACAGATCACCCACTAGTAAGGTATATAAATGTTAGTATCACAAGTTGCTTGCTCTCACCTTGAAAGCTCTTAATAAAAGTATCATCCCGATGACAGCATTTGATGAGAGACTTCAGTATGTGGTCATAGTTAGTGGCGATCCCTGTGAGGAACTTTTCTGGCAGAGTAGTTATATTCTTATCCATCATCTCACATAAATATATGAAACACTGTAAGTAGATAGGAAAGTCACAAGTAGTACCGTTACTGCAGTAGTACAGTAGAATACTGACTGTTAGGGAATATACAGTAGAATACTGACTGTTATGAAATGTACAGTAGAATACTGACTGTTAGGGATTATACAGTAGAATACTGACTGTTAGGGAATGCTCCCGCAGACGTAGATCACTGTCACACTCCTGTACCATCAGCTTGTCAAGGAAACTTGTGTAAGTAAGGGCACAGCCTCCATACATCTCTATCCTGCAAAAACATCACCAGGTGATACAGCAGGTGATACTGTGTCAGCAGGTGATACATGACTAGTGTCGGCAGGTGATACATGACTAGTGTCGGCAGGTGATGCATGACTAGTGTCGGCAGGTGATGCATGACTAGTGTCGGCAGGTGATGCACGACTAGTGTCGGCAGGTGATGCATGACTAGTGTCGGCAGGTGATACATGACTAGTGTCGGCAGGTGCTTATTTACAAC
Organism: Bugulina stolonifera; assembly: GCA_935421135.1. Lineage (NCBI taxonomy): Eukaryota > Metazoa > Bryozoa > Gymnolaemata > Cheilostomatida > Bugulidae > Bugulina > Bugulina stolonifera. Next base: position 27,364,460 of record OW285188.1, read on the forward strand.
GAGTGTGATCAGTGGACAGGATAAGCACATCTCAGTATCAAAGACTAGCTAACGTAGTAAGAGGCATGTGGAGATAACTACTTACACTGGCTCACTCACACCTTCCTCCCAGTAAGATTCACTGGATAGAAAAGCATTAACTACAATCACCAGGTCTAACAGAACGTGCTGGAACCAAGGCAATTCATGTATGTCCTTCTTAAGCAGCAGGTCACCTAACAGAGACAGCTGGAGGTTAGGCGTCTCTGTGCGTTCACTGAACGTCATTACCGTGTTTAAGTCGCTGCAAGGCAGAGTCATAATTATATATTCCATGATGCAACATAATTATATATCCCATGATGCAACATCATTTAACAAGTTTCAAACTAAGATTGCATCTAAGCACTGATTATTGATTTATCTGTAAAAATGCAACTCATGTTCCAACAAACACCTACTTAAGGTTTGAAACACAAGAAACATCCAGCATGAGTTTCAATTATAAACAGACAATAGTTGAACCCCAGTATGTATGTTTATAATTTACACTGCTTCATAACTCTTCACACCTTTTCACAGTGAGCAGGTTAGTCAGCAGCCTCAACGCCATTCTCATCTTACTAGCGCCCTCTAGCTGACCCTCCTTCACCTTTGCAGCACTAGTACTTATTCGCTTATGCATTTTAACAGCAAAACTTCTATTTTTCAGCATGGCTAGCATTTTATCAGCCTCATCAGTCTCCGTGATGTCGATTAATGCTTGCCATTCATCGTCAGAATCCGCCCCCTACAATACGACAGTGAGAGTTATCCACTCCTACAATATGACAGTAAAAGTTATCCACCCCTACAATGCGACAATGAGAGTTATCCACCCCTACAATACGACAGTGACAGTTATCCACCCCTACAATATGACAGTGACAGTTATCTACCCCTACAATACGACAGTGACAGTTATCCACTCCCTACAATACGACACATGCATCATATAACAAGTGACAGTTATCCACCCCCTACAATACGACACAGACATCATATAACAAGTGACAGTTATCCACCCCCTACAATACGACACAGACATCATATAACAAGTGACAGTTATCCACCCCCTACAATACGACACACACATCATATAACAAGTGACAGTTATCCACCTCCTACAATACGATACATACATAATATAACAAGTGAGAGTTATCCACCCCTACAATACGACACACACTATAACTATGTTAGGTGACAGCCAATTTACCGATATTATTCAATATCGTATACCAAACAACTGAACTCCTCCCATCCACCCATTATCATTATCTCCATCAATATGTTACCTCATCGTCAAGTTTCACCTCATCCAGAGTCTTCTTCTCTTTCTCTTGACTGTGTTTCTTCACCAGTTTTCTTGGCTCAACTTTTACATCCGGGTACTCTGTTTGGTAGTCCTGTTCTATGCGATCTGCTCGAGGTGTTGGGTCCTGGAACTACACACATAGTGTTCCTCTAGTTACTATGAACCATTATAATACATCAATACATGATGTACATGTAGCTTTCCCTCATACTGGACAGGTTTATATGCAATGTATAATACAGACACTTACTTTAACATCAGGCTGTTCCCACTCTGGTGAGAGAAGTTCCTTGTTAGTCTCTGTTGGGGCTGAAGCCTTCTGTTCAGTCTAGTAAATAACAAATACAACTCGTTACGTAACACTTACCTGATCAACAAGGTAAGTAAAACCAACTTTCATACATTCATATCTGTTATCAAAATGCTCAAAGTTCACTGGGTGACCAGGTCATCAAAAGTAAATTGAGAGAGTGCGATGATCGGCTAATATCAATAACATTGTTTAACATGCTATCATGTTGAGAGTTACATTTGGGGATTCAGGTCTTGGAATTGAGATACTAATTTAAACCTCCAATTGACGACGTATACACATTGATGACCGTGACCTTTGGTAGGCTGGCAAATAAAAAAACTTCCTACCTTTTTATTCTCTGCTGCTTTTTTTCTAGCTTTACTGAGTATCTTAGAAGAGCCAGGAGGATTTGCCTTCTCTTTACTCTGCTGCTCTTTCCTGAACACCATTGATGCTGACATGGACTTGATAAAGGGGCTGTCACTCTTCAAGTCTTCTTCTGACACTAGAGATAACCAGTATGTCATCACACACAATACACTGTGACATCACACACAATATGCTGTGACATCACACACAATACTCTGTGACATCACATACAATAAGCTGTGACATCACATACGATAAGCTGTGACATCACATACACTGTGACATCACACACAATATGCTGTAACATCACACACAATACACTGTGACATCACATACAATAAGCTGTGACATCACACACAATACTGTGTAACATTACACACAATACACTATGACATCATACACAATACACTGTGACATCATACTCAATATACTGTGACATCACACACAATATACTGTGACATCACACACAATATGCTGTGACATCACACACAATACGCTGTGACATCACACACAATACACTGTGACATCATACTCAATATACTGTGACATCACACACAATACGCTGTGACGCAATAGTTTATACTCTGTAGAATATACAAGCTGCCACACACCTGTAACCAACTCCCTAATAAATGGGTGATGGAGAAGATTTGGCCAGCTGAGACGGTGGTTTGGATTCTTAATCAGCAGACCTTGAAGGAAGTCCTTAAATACAGCAGACATTGTCTTCGGCCATTTTACTGGATCTTTTACAATGAGACTGACCAGTTGAAATATGCTGTTAGTATAGAACGGTGGTTGACCAGTATTTAGCTCATATAGAATACATCCGAGAGCCCACAAGTCAGCAGTGTGGTCATAAGGCTTCTCTTCAACCAGCTCTGGGGACATGTACAGAGGCGTCCCCTAAAACCGAGTTAAGTAATACGCTATTACCACTGTATAGAACATTCTTACACAGATTGTAGGCTACCAGTTGTAGAACGAGATAACAGACAGCAGGTAGTGAGGATTTACTAGGGCATAGTGTGACAAGATAAAGTAGTGCAGTTACCTTGATAGAGGTGAGTACTAGAGTGTTTGTACTCATGGCTCTGGCAAAACCAAAGTCACACAACTTGATGATACCATCCTTGCCTAGCAGGATGTTCTGCGGTTTCATATCTCTGTGTAGAATTCTATGAGCATGTAGGTAGAAGAGAGCTGATACGAGCTGTGCAGCGATCTCTTGCACCTACAACCACAATGCTATACCATCAATAGATCATCATCACACTACCTCCTCAGATATCACATATGATTATTATACATGTACATATTGTGGAACAAATCAGTAGAAAAGAAGTGATGAGCTGATATTTCACATCACATTGGGCAGCAGCATCCGTTGTATAATATTGGTACAGGCTAAGTCTAGTCCACTCTAGAACAGTGAAGTTTATATCCACTGCAACTGAATGTGGTTAAAAGTACAAAACAAACAGCAGTTTTCAAAAATATATAAGATTAGTAGCAGATGAAGTAAACAGAACACATGCTGTGATGAGAACATGTGACATACAATACCTGATCTTCTGGCAAACTTCCATCATCTTCCAGTATTTGAAAGAGCTCCCCCGAGGCGTAGTCTGTAACTGCTACCACCTACGATGGTACAGACGAGTAATTAGCTATGGAGCTGACTTCCTAATCTCCAATTCCACAGTAAATATAGACATACATGTAATACGTTTCCAAATAACAAAAACAATATTGCAAAGTTGTTCTTTATCCTTTGAGATTTAGAGACGGATACATGTACCAGCCATGAACAGCATCAGTAACAAATTATAACTGCAGAGAACCATGTAACATGTAATACAACCTCCTTCTCCGTTTCAAAGCTGTCCAACATCTGTATGATATTCGGGTGTCTTAGCTCTCTCATTATATCTATTTCTTTCCGCAGATTCTTCAATTCTTTGTCAGATCTGCCTTGCTTAGAGATGAACTTCATGGCTACAATCTACATGTTTATACTAATATACCAACACAGGTGTTATATGTCCAGCAGACACTGATCATGTGTTATATGTCCAGCAGACGCTGATCATGTGTCATATGTCCAGCAGACGCTGATCATGTGTCATATGTCCAGCAGACGCTGATCATGTGTTATATGTCCAGCAGACGCTGATCATATGTCCAGCAGACGCTGATCATGTGTTATATGTCCAGCAGACGCTGATCATATGTCCAGCAGACGCTGATCATGTGTTATATGTCAGGAAAGCACAAATAAATGTAAAAGCACTAAACATAAGAAATATGAGACAGAGACCATTTGCCTATTTCTATCTGCAATCTCTTTACAGAGCTACTGCCAGATCATACACCAAACATATCAAAGTCAACTATTACCTGACTAGAAAACTTCCTCCGTCCTTTGTACACCTTCCCAAATGAACCTTCACCAACCAACTCCAATTGATGGTAGTTATCCATTGTCTAAATAGTATATATAGCGTCAGTTACAGTTGCTGACTAACTCTACAGTGCAGTGGGTACAAAGTATAGAGGTTATTAGGCACTTTCAGATTTTGAACGTTCGTTCTCAGTTGTCTTTCACTGATAGAGAGAGCCAATGCATGTGCAGCATTAAAATATTTATAACATTGATTGGCAACTCAGCATTCGTCCATTCTGTAGGAATTAAATTCTCTGTGCCAAAGTCAATATTAAGTCTACTAAGGCTATTAAGGCTACTATAGGTGAAGGTCATCCAGCACAAGGTAATTTGAATTCAGCAATAAAACTAATAAATTTACACTTTTAAATTTTAATCCGATCGTTTCCAGCTGGGTAATGCAGTTATTATTTGTCACTGCATAATAAAAATATTGATAAAACTAATAGATAAATGCAAATTTATAAAACTGTCATCCACTTTGTAACACTGGTAACAATGGTAAGCCATAAATGGGCTGATGGCATTACTACGTAGTGAATGTCGTAATAGGCCGCTATGCTCTACAGCTCTTTCAGCAGAAATATTAACAGTTACTGAATCCGTGCTAGTAGATGTCTATATGTTGTGGTTAGTAAGAGTGGACAACTTACAAAATGAAGAGAAGACAACTCTTATCTAGTGAAGATTCGCTAATTATTCGCTACATACCAACATATATGACGACTCTTGCTACGGATTCAGTGCAAATTCTTTCGGAGCTCAAACAACTCACTGAGAACGGACATTCAATCATTTTTAGACAGCAGGCATTTTGACTAAATTTTCTACCGTAATTTTTGTAATTGAGCCTGAACATTCGCATGACAGTTAAAGATCCATAACATTCCTCATAATAAACCCATGAGTAGAACTTTCAAGCCAAGTGGGAAATCCAAGTTGGAGTTAGGTTTTTAGTAATGTGTTAACACTGTGTTCTAATTCATAACAACGCCATGTTACTAGAAAGGGAGATAGTTGTAACAATGAGCAAAGCTCAATCATCATGTATATTACATAAGATATTCACATGCATACAGCTACAGTAACCATCAGTTGCTTCATGGAGCATCATAGCATATCCGTTCTAGGCCAAGGTTGTCACTGCTGTCGTGTCTCTAACCGAATCTAGCACAGTGACAATGCTGCTTAGTGAACATGTGATCTGGTGAGGTGGCCATAATATTGTAGATCTTTTCCTGGGAGCAATGTGGTCTTGAACCACCGGCACTCCGCCTAGCATGTAACTGAAGCCGCTACTGTCACGGCTATCCCCGCAACTTCATAACAGGGAGTTCGACAACCACATGTATACCGGCTCAACAGTCCCACCAGAATACCATGATTGTGGATGTGGAAGGATATGCGATAGGCCCATTGTTCTATCAGTAGTTTATATGCTTATTTATTTTCCATATTCAATTGATATTGTCAACTGCAATACCAAGAGAGTGCATTCATACTGTATGCAGAGTGATTGCTCGTAAAGAATAAAAATAAAGTATAGATAATAATAATTTTATTTAATACTATTTTTAAATTAAATTTACATAAATAAATAATAATTATTGCTACGTTATATCTAATATTTTCTGATATTAAATAAAAATAGAAGAATTATTAGAATTATTATTTATATTATCAACGTAACGTTCGTATATGAAGTATAGTATTATTCATTGATCACAAAATTTATGTTTGGAATTTGTATGGAAATAAACATCATAGATTTTAATTATCAACAAAACATTTGATTGAACTACTGTAGACCTACAACAAAATCATTACTATTAATTTTAATCAAAATAATCATTCATGATAATATAAGGGTTCATGTAAATTTAAAGTTTTTAAATTGTTTATTATCACCAGGTAAAACTTATAATCGTATAGTTTTACAATTAGCCTCAACCTGCTGTATGTGTTGGGCTATTGCTAATGACTCCATTGATCAATTTGAAGAACATTTTGCGTTTACTTGACATCAACAAAACAGTGGCCTAAGAGATCATTGTGCTAAAGCGAGTCCAGTTAGTTACTTAGTTTAATGCAATAGCTTGAGATCTATAACCGTGTAAAAACTGTATTTATGAGCAAACCCCTCTATAAATATATAAAATCTCTTTTTTAAGATTGTTGTATTTGTTTATAGTTCCTAGGCCACGGTTTGAGAGCTGTATTTACTAATTATTATTAATTGATTATTTATTAATTTCATTGGCTATTGCCTTTACCTGAATAAAACATAATCATTCTAGTCACATGCTAGAGATTACTCAACCACTGACAAGTGGTTTAGTTATGTCAACCTATGTGATTGATATGCATATGATAATTGTATTGATATTTATTAATATAATGGCGCCCCACATCACATAAAAACAAGCTCTTAGTCTTAGCCTCTGTCGCCCTGTGATGGAGTACGCTGACTGTGTGTGGGAACCTACACAAAAATGCCAGATGGAATTGCTGGAACAGGTGCAGAATAAGGCTGTGCGCTTCTCGGCAGCATCGGAGGAAGAAAGAGCATGACTGAAGCCAAAGCTGAGCTGGGACTACAGAATCTCCATGAAAGAAGAAGAGACCACAGACTAGCTCTTCTGACCACAATACTGCAGGATGAGGACTGGCACGCAAGCCTGGCGGCTGCCTATGATGAAATATCAAATGACAGAGTGACTGTCACTATGACCACCCACTCAGCTGCAAGGGGAAAACCTATATACATTGTACCTATATCAGTAACTGCCTCAACTTCAACTAGTATCTACCACAATAGCTTCCTGCCGCGCACTATGCGTGATATACCCGGACACAGTGAATAAAGACTGAAAAGAACGAATGAAATAAAGTGAAATAAAGAATGAAAAGAACGCAAACCGACGAGCATGTTGTAACGATTTATCCAATCCCAATCGAAAACAGCAGTGCGCTGTAATAATATGAATCACTGTCTAAAACATACTGTTGAACTGAGGTGCTCCCCTTATTAAATTCAAGAGTATTCTATTCTTCAAAGGTATATATAGGCCTATGTAATTATTCAATTATATATAGTTAGAATATAAAATAAGTACATGTTATTAATATAATTGTGATAATTATATCATTATTTTAATTTTAATCTATGATTTTAATATAAATATTGTATATTTATATATTATCATTATGCTAAATTATATTCAGTGGAGTATTGTGGTTGTTGCGTCCAGCTAGGTTAGATAGCTGGTGCTAGGTGCAGCAGTCACGATATACCAGAGAGAAAGATGTACTAGCTCATGTGCTATGACAACCAGGCACACAGCTATTACTAGGCTATAGGTAACCTAGACGACCGTGCTGTTTATTAGCCTGATATGTTAGAGGAAAGATGACTCTTCACTCGTGATCTCCCATCTACTGGTATCTGCAACCATGATGAAGGATGACAACCATAGTGAAGGATGGCGTCTCGTGCTAGCTGAAGATATCAGGTTAGAATTAGCTACCATAGGCCGAGTGCAGTGACCGCATCACCAGGCATAACATGTTACAACATCAGTTATTTGGTTAGAAGTGGTGAGCTCTTGTTCGTAGCCCAAGGATCCTTGAAGCTGGACTGAGATCTCACATTCCAGTAGGAAAAGCTTGTGCTTATGTGTTAGCACTAAACAACATAAAAGTCTGCATATTGAGTAAGGGTTGTTACCTTATTAGAGTTTCACAAACAACTGAAAAATCAACAGGAAAGTGAAGCTCCTTTTATACTAAAGTACCGAGGTCGAGTCTGGGCAGACTCGGACATGAAAAGGTATATATACAATAATAAACGCAAGAAAGCCTTGCCTGGGCATAAAAGTATAAGCACAGTAAAAGAATGTGAGAACACAGCAAGAGTCCATTGATTACCAATATTAGTTAAGGCACATCAGCCATGTAAGTATGTTGTAAGAGATTACATAAAGGTTCGGTATTTACATTGAAACACAATTGATACTAGTAATTATATATTCATATACACAGAACATGGCAAGTATGCATAATTAATGTTTAAATATTATTTTGATTGCTGCTCTCTTATTATCATCAGAGGAAAGCAATCTTTTCCCTGATGATGGTGGTAACTGAATACAGTGCAATAATATACCTATTGCTAGTCATTGATAACAGAAAAGACTAGCTCAGGGCTCACTACAGTTCACTACAGCTCACTACAGTTCACTACAGCTCACTACAGTTCACTACAGTTCACTACAGCCCACTACAGTTCACTACAGCTCACTACAGTTCACTACAGCTCACTACAGTTCACTACAGCTCACTACAGTTCACTACAGCTCACTACAGTTCACTACAGTTCACTACAGCTCACTACAGCTCACTACAGCTCACTACAGTTCACTACAGTTCACTACAGCTCACTACAGCTCACTACAGCTCACTACAGTTCACTACAGCTCACTACAGTTCACTACAGCCCATTACAGTTCACTACAGCTCACTACAGTTCACTACAGCTCACTACAGTTCACTACAGCTCACTACAGTTCACTACAGCTCACTACAGTTCACTACAGCTCACTACAGCTCACTACAGCTCACTACAGCTCACTACAGTTCACTACAGCTCACTACAGCTCACTACAGCTCACTACAGTTCACTACAGCTCACTACAGTTCACTACAGCCCACTACAGTTCACTACAGCTCACTACAGTTCACTACAGCCCACTACAGTTTACTACAGCTCACTACAGCTCACTACAGTTCACTACAGCTCACTACAGCTCACTACAGCTCACTACAGCTCACTACAAACACAGATGCCTATAAATTCATCAGTGCATAACAAACAAGTGTCACAGCTCCTCTACAGTAGTAGCAGCGGATTCATTGTCTGCTTTTGCTTTACCCAACTCATCTTTTGCTGTGTACCATCCACTGTCTAGGGAAGTAGTAAGGACTGTAAGGTAAAAAGTGATGTGCTTAAGAGAATAATCCATCTACTTAAATTTTTGTAGTAGGTTACCTATGGGTATCCTAGTTACTCTAGTGGTCAGCATATACACTGTAATTGCTGGTATGTACAGGCTACAAACCCGTGTCATAGAATTCCTATGAGACTAGGTTTCCTATGAGACTAGGTTTCCTATGACACTAGGTTTCCTGTTATTTCTAGCTGTTTACTGTATTGGTATTGGTACTGACAGGTATGAGAGGACTGATAATGAGGATGTTCTTACATGAAGTTACTATCATTCTGTTACTCTGTATAATGAGTCCGGCCGATGCTGCACCACCAAACTTCATAATAATGTTGATGGATGATGTAAGTACCAGAGTACTTTACAACAGTTGTATATTATATTTAATGTACTATTTATTATCTCATCAGCCTCTATATATATATATACATGTACTTTTTGTTTCTGGTGCTGGTTTCCAACTGATGCCAACACTGTAAACTAAAGTAATAACACACAACAAAGACCAGCGGACTATTTCTCAAGCAACTGCTTCACATGTCACTCTTGTAGATGGGGTATGGAGATTTGGGTGTGTTTGGAGAACCTAACAAGGAGACCCCTAATTTAGACAGAATGGCTACTGAAGGTGCTCTGCTAACTGACTTCTACACTGCCAACCCTCTTTGTTCACCCTGTGAGTTATCAGTGATATAATATACTCTGTAATCTAGCAGTAGTCTGCACCTGGTGTCTAGCCATCCAACAACCTCCATCTTTTACTTGAGTCATCACTGCACATCGACAAAAATGGGTCAAAACTTTTAATTTTGGTCATTTTAGGATGACCTGAAAAACTTTTTGTAAATTTTTATGCGCCGAGGTACCCTCTACCTACCCTAAAATTGGGTGGCGACCCGCCCAGCAGATTCCTAACTAAAATGACTGATGTATTCTTTTGTACCCCCATTAAAAGTAAGAATGGTAATGCTGTAATGATGAACTACAACAGGTAAAATACTATAGAATCTCATGCTGAATTATATTGCTACAAGTTTAAGAAGTTGTCTGCTCTATTAGTTTAAGCACAAAGAGAACACAACTCTAATAATATTCATGTGTGTGTGCAAGGGTGTCGGTAGGTATATATACATTGTATTCAAGTGTACTCGTGATGGATATACATGTATTTGTAAGTGATGGATATACATGTATTTGTAAGTGATGGATATACATGTATTTGTAAGTGATGGATATACATGTATTTGTAAGTGATGGATATACATGTATTTGTAAGTGATGGATATACATATACATGTATTTGTAAGTGATAATATGTATAACAGTTAGTGTATAGTAGGTTACTGATGGTAGCACTGTTACAGCACGAGCGGCTCTCATGTCAGGACGACTACCTATCAGGAACGGTTTCTACACAGATAATGCACATGCCAGGAATGCTTACACACCGCAGGACATTGTCGGCGGTATACAGGATGAGGAAATACTTATTCCAGAGCTGCTCAAGAAGGCGGGATACAACTCCAAAATTGTGGGAAAATGGTAATAACATACTTGACTTTGCAAACAGCTAAATGTTATATATTTGTAGATAGCAATGTTATTAAAGGGAGGTAGAAGTTATAGCAAAAGATGGGAGTTTGGAAGTACAAAGTATCTTATATGTTCATTGCTTAGCCATATGCAGATATATTATATATTATATTATGTAATATTGGTATTCAGCTAAATCTGGATACACATGTGGGGTAGCCCTTTCCTTACACAGCTCTGGGTCTCACAGGCTAACAACATCCTATATCTACCAATGCTGTAGATGTGGTATTTTAGGCACCTGGGACATCAGCCTCAGTTCCTGCCATTGAAGCATGGGTTTGACGAATGGTTTGGAGCCCCCAACTGTCACTTTGGCCCTTATGACAACAAGGGCCTGCCTAACATTCCTGTGTATAGAGATGATAAGATGGTGGGAAGGTATTATGAGGGTGCATATAATATTGACAGATCAACTGGGGAGTCCAACCTGACTACCTTCTATGTTCAGGTGAGGTCATACATTATGTAAATGTGTATGTGGTATTGTTTACGTGCATGTGTATGTGGTATTGTGTATGTGTATGTGGTATTGTGTACGTGCATGTGTATGTGGTATTGTGTACGTACATGTGTATGTGGTATTGTGTACGTACATGTGTATGTGGTATTGTGTACTTACATGTGTATGTGGTATTGTGTGCGTACATGTGTATGTGGTATTGTGTACGTACAGTGTGTGTGTGTGTGTCACGTGTATATTCCTAGTTTATGTGTACATGTACATTACATGACGTATTATAACAATGTGTCTATGTCCATGTGTCTAGGTCTATGTGTCTATATGTCTATGTGTCTATGTCTATGTGTCTATGTCTATGTGTCTATGTCTATGTGTCTATGTCTATGTGTCTATGTCTATGTGTCTATGGCAGTTATACTCATCAAGTTGAGGTAAACAAACAACTACCATTGAGAATCTGATTACCATACTAGACTATACACTCCGAATACAAGAGATGATAAATCCAAACTGCTCCTTATTCCTCCACTCAAATACATCACTGATGTCTCCAACAGTGACCTTGTTTATGTATTCTAATTATTGTAGGAAGCTTTAGAGTTCATATCTAGACCGAGGCCCAACAACCAACCATTCTTCCTGTACTGGGCTCCTGACTCTACCCACGCCCCTGTGTACTCCTCTAAGAAGTTTTTAGGCACCAGTAGGCGTGGCATGTGAGTTATACCTAATATACTATTGGTTGAATATTCACAGCTCTTAGGTGCTTCATCTGTACAAGAAAGATACCAATGAATCTAATATCACTACTATACAATATACAATGTACATGTATATAGTATGATGCTTTGGTTAGTTGATATGCTGCTTACTAACAGCTTATATATGTATAGCCTGCACCACTTGGAGTTGCCCCCACATGTGTATGTTTCAGCTATGGCGATGCTGTTAAAGAGTTAGACTGGGGTGTCGGTGAAATACTAAAGCGTGTGGCTAGTCTACAAATCTCTAATAACACGCTAATACTATTCTCTTCTGATAATGGAGCTTCTTTATTCAGTGGCCCCAAACAGGGTAAGGGTGGGTTGAGGGTGACTCGGGCTATCTGTACAGAAGATGTACTAGAGCCGATATTTGTCTTGTTTATGTATGTATGTGTACTAGTGGTACATGTGTGGGATTGTCTCCCATTGTCAGAGGTGACGGACTCCATGCTAGTAGTTCTCTGCTTCCCTAGATATGGTGATGGAATTGTCTACCCTCTATTGTATCTCCTCCCTAGATATGGTGATGCAGTGAGGGACCTGGATGATGGAGTCGGTCAGATTCTAAACAGGCTGAAAAAGCTCGGAATAGATAATAATACTCTAGTGCTGTTCACCTCTGACAATGGGGCTGCTATAGTCAGTAAAGTGCATGGTACGCCTTCCTTTACACTCAGCTCTATTATCTCTACTTGTAAATAAGTAAATTATTTTACTTATTAGGAGATTGCAGTGTATAAGCCTTACAGTAGATCCTTATAATACATGTATATACTATGTTACAGTAGTTCTTTATAATACATGTATATATTATGTTACAGTAGATCCTTATAATACATGTATATATTATGTTACAGTAGATCCTTATAATACATGTATATACTATGTTACAGTAGTTCTTTATAATACATGTATATATTATGTTACAGTAGATCCTTATAATACATGTATATATTATGTTACAGTAGATCCTTATAATACATGTATATATTATGTTACAGTAGTTCCTTATAATACATGTATATACTATGTTACAGTAGTTCTTTATAATACATGTATATATTATGTTGTTCTATCAACGCATTACTCACACTGCAGGTGGATCTAATGGCCCATTTCTATGTGGTAAAGAGACAACATTTGAGGGTGGGTTGCACGAGCCCGGCATAGCCTGGTGGCCTGGTACCATACCAGCGGCTAGCATCTCCCACCAGTCTGCCACCGTCATGGACTATATGGCTACTCTTGCTGACTTTGCTGGGTTACAGCTACCCAATGATAGGCAGATGGACAGTATGAGTCTGAGACAAGCGCTGACCAAAGGGTCAGAGGTTAGAAGGTAGGTCAGCATTATACAGCATGGTAGTGTGTGATACAGTGGCATGTGTTACAGTGGCGTTTGTTACAGTGATGTGTGTTACAGTGGTATGTGTTACAGTGGTGTGTGTTATAGTGGTGTGTGTTACAGTGATGTGTGTTACAGTGATGTGTGTTACAGTGGTGTGTGTTACGGTGGTGTGTTATCGTGGTGTGTGTTACAGTGGTGTGTGATACAGTGGCGTTTGTTACAGTGGTGTGTGTTACAGTGGTGTGTGTTACGGTGGCATGTGTTACAGTGGTATATGGTAGATACATTGGCTTACATGAACATTTACCTGTAATTTAAATATAGGCTGAGCTTACTTCTAAATTAACAGCTCTAGTAGGGGAATTTTTAATCATTGATTTTGTAATTAATTGGCAGTAAGAGTACACTGTACAATGAATTGGCAGTAAGAGTACACTGTACAATGAATTTACTACTGCCTCATTGGTTGGCTACATATTGTTTATTTTTCCTTTTAAGCTCTTACATCTTCAGACCTCCTCCCTCTCAATTCTAAAAGAGCGTCCTAATTATAGAAATAATACTGTTTATGCACAAGTAATGCACAATAATGTTTGGTTAACCAAAACATTTTTGGAGTTTTTTTCTCAATGGTGTTTATTGGGAAAGTGAAGACAACTCTACAGTTAAGAGGAAGTTTTGTGAATTGTGACTGCTGCTGTATTATGTAATGTACATGTGAAATATAATGTCTACCACAGACCAGTCTACTACTACAGAGGGAATGAGCTAATGGCCATCAGATATGGTTTATATAAGGCCCACCTCTGGACGTGGACCAATGGCATGACAGAATTTAATCATGTGAGTTTTTATTGGTTATAATAATTCTCAACAATATTCGGGTACGTAACTACTTCTTGGAAAAATTGTAAATAGTTAAATAATATGATAAGTGTTACAAAGTTTCAATAATTGTTAGGGGATCAACTTCTGTCCTGGTGAAGAGGTTGAAGGGGTGACAACTCACAATCAGACTGATCACACCAGCCAGCCAATCATATTCCACCTTGGTAGAGACGCTGGGGAGAAGTACCCTCTTGGGTGAGTTGTCTATCAGAGTATCTGACTAACAACAGTATCAGCGTATGTTGTAGGCCTTGGATACAGTGCGTCATTATCCACCATGGAATGATATACTATATTGTGAGAATTGTCACCCCTTGATTGAAAAAATTGCGGAGAGTAAACAACTCTAGTAATTACCATGACCCTGTTGTTCTAATTTGTGTGCATTGTTACAGTAGATATAGTTACATATAAGTGGTACTTCAGGTAAACAGGCACAGTATTCTACTTGTGTCCATCTCCACCCCCATATCCTATTAGGGTAATATCATTAGAGAGCTACATATAACATGAATATCCTACTAATGTAACATACAGCTACATATTGTACTACTAACAGACCTGCTGTACTTGAGCTGATATGATTGTATCATGTACTCACTCTACCACAGGGTTCGCTCAGCTGAGTACAAGGCAGTCTGGGCTGAGATTAAACCTCTAGTAGACTATCATAAGAAGACTTTAATACTTGGGAAACCTCAACTCAATTACTGTGATAACTCTGTGATGGTGAGTAAATACAGTCCTTCTATATACAGTGTAGTAATGTAATGATTGTATAGTATTGTAGCTAATTGGAACATTGAGTGTATTGTACATGTACATACAGTTAATATAGTGTCTGGTAGACCTACTCCTGTTTATGTGGAATGTTCTAGAACTGGGCCCCACCAGGCTGTGAAGATATTGGAGCATGTCTGCCAGCCCCCAAACCGAACCCTCAGAAGTGTACTTGGCCCCATTAATTCAATAGCACTGCTATAAGCTGTACAGCTCCAAGTTAATCCCTAGTACACTCGCTTTACATCCAGGTCAGTGTCGATACTGTCTACTTCATGTCTACTGTTATATGTTGTGTTATATTATACTCTAGATTTAGTTGTAAGGACTTGATTTGCTTCTTTATATTCATATTGAATAACAATGTTATATTATAATGAACAAACAGGAATTCCACCATGAGTATAATTTGTCTACAGTAGACTATATCTACATATCATGTATGTGTATATATAAACATATATACATGTTGTATGTTGTATATACCATGTATACTGTAGACAAATTTTACTGATGATGGGATTTCTGTTAATTCAAAGTATTTTGTAGCTCCCTTAGAACTTCTGTGATCTCCCTCCTTTTTCTACCTTTTTGCTCACAAGTGATGCATTATATTATACTCTTATTTCCCGCTCAAAGTTTAGACCAATGTGTATATTGGTATATATCCCAGAGATCTGTGTTCTGTCTCCTATATGTAATGTAAGTACTCAAGTGAACTGATATTACTAATTATTATACTCATTGCTTAATATATAAACAGCTTATACAGTAATAATATTATATTCATTCCAACAAATATTATTGTGAAAGCCTATTTTGATGTCACAAATAAATAACTGTACATGTATTTACATGTTATTAGTACAATCCCTAGTCTGTGTAACACAATATTTATGATATGCACCTACACGCAGTTTCATATAACTTGATAATAACACAGTATAGTACAGATTCACATCATATAAAACTAAGCCTAACTATCATACTGGCTGGGAACCAAGTCTACAGCTTACAGTGGCCTCAATCTAAGGCTCAGGGTCAATGTTAGGTATAGTAGAGAGCTTGACTTTTACATCCTCAATATTTGCTGAGGCCTCGTCTGACGTCTCCTTTTCTTTCTCCTCTTTCTTATGAGTAGCCACAGCCTTCCTGCCTCTTTCATGTTTCCTAGCTGCACTTGTACCTTCTATAGTAATAGGGAAGTGAATCTCTGGTCCCTTCATACTAAACCATTCTATAGACGTTCTGGCCTTTACCTGCCCCAATATAACATGTATGTACGAGTAACTAGTATGATACAGAGTATAGTAGTAACTTACGTGTAAGTAGTATGATATATAATATACAGTATAGTAGTAACTTACGTGTAAGTAGTATGATATATCATATACAGTATAGTAGTAACTTACGTGTAAGTAGTATGATATATCATATAGAGTATGGTTGTAACTTACGTGTAAGTAGTATGATATATCATATACAGTATGGTTGTAACTTACGTGTAAGTAGTATGATATATCATATAGAGTGTAGTAGTAACTTACGTGTAAGTAGTATGATACAGAGTATAGTAGTAACTTACGTGTAAGTAATATGATATATCATATAGAGTGTGATAATCAGTATCGAGGATAAGAAATGTTGCATCATCCTCTTCGGCCTCGACATCTTCAAATTCTATATGCTTTGATGTTCCCCGACCTTTCTCCTTGGATTCTGATTTCTTAACTTTTCTTTCCTGTCGTTTATCAAGATTGATATGTGTGCATCTATGCATTATTGGTTTCCTAGCGCATTTTTGTAGATAAATAAATACACACATCCTATTGTATACTGTATGCTGTATACTTTGCACTCGTATGCTTCAACATTCATAAAAAAGTGTATTGTTTTATATTTGTACATTTACCTGTTCTGCATCATCCACAGGGAGATGTAGGTTAATAAAACTTGTAGGGGGGACAATATGAGCCGTTGTACTAGTCTGCATTTCATCAGGCAGAGTTAAGGCTATTCTGTTATCAGCATCCCCATAGCCAAGGTTGTCTAGCGGAAGGTGGTGAACTATGAGTATTGTCCTTGCTTTCAATATCTCCTAAAATACTGCACATGCTGTATTTTGTATATACATTAGGAGTTATGTTCTCTCTACTCCTTCCTCTCTATATTATTCGCTGTATGATTGTGCTACTCACTTTTCACTGGAGTAATCTGTTGGATACAGTAGTGGAGAAAATTGGATAACCTTGGGTCCTTGCTTGGGGTTTGGGGGTCAACGATGATGTATAGACAATGTCATGTCAACTTGTCCTGCTTCAGTTTTTGCAAAGAACTAAAGCAATCTCAAATTTCTCTACTTGTGCACCTACCTCAGTAGCTATGTGATGCACAAATTAGCTATCACTATCTGTCTACGTATGCATTACTATCTGTCTACGTATACATTACTATCTGTCTACGTATACATTACTATCTGTCTACATATACATTACTACCTGTCTACGTATACATTACTCTCTGTCTACGTATACATTACTATCTGTCTACGTATACATTACTATCTGTCTACATATACATTACTACCTGTCTACGTATACATTACTATCTGTCTACGTATACATTACTATCTGTCTACGTATACATTACTATCTGTCTACGTATACATTACTATCTGTCTACGTATACATTACTATCTGTCTACATATACATTACTATCTGTCTACGTATACATTACTACCTGTCTACGTATACATTACTATCTGTCTAAGAAGGAGACTCTAATATAAGTTTAGCATACATAACTATTGAGGTAGCGGATATCCTGCACATGTTTACTACTGTATTGTTATGGAGCATCAGTACTTACACCCCTTAATGTTTTACTTTTGAATGTGCTGTGTTGTACTAGGGCTATGTCGACCTGTTTAACTTTGAGTTTACTGTCATTTGATAGCCTGACGTCCAGTAACATGCTCTCTCCCTCAGTGTAGATGAGTTTACCTAGCTCTACCCTCAGTGATAGGGATCCCATGTCATAACAGCAGAACTGTAGATCACTTTTCTACTCAAATATACATGTACAACCATTATATAAACCTTAATCACATTTATAGATAGCATTGGTAGATAGATGTGTATACATGGGAAGTTGCCCTCTTGCTTGCTATGTAAGAATCACAACCAAAACTGCAGATTGGTTATATTGGCCACTCTAGCCAGGATAATTTCTCTCTGTTCTAATAATATAATTGTTTGAGAGAGGAGTTTTGCATATTACCAACATTCACTTATTATTCATTATCTGTAATATTATTTACACTTTATGGTTAATAGTTGATACCTTATTTACACTGCATGGTTTGTGGTAGCCACTCTCAATTCTCTCTGGATATCTTCTCACTACCTCCACTATCTCCTTGGCAATTGGTGAGTGAAACAGTTCATCAGTGTTTGATTGGATGTTGACTATGGCCTCTATGCTGTACACAACTGACGCCCCTTCATACACCGTTTGAAATCTCTCAAAGAACATTGTACCTTAAATAAAGGATACAACACGTACCTGATATGCATATACATATACATATACAGTACACAGATAGTACTAGGAAGTAGCTGTGGCCTAGTGATTAAAGCTCTTCACTAACATGTGGAAGATCCAGGTTCAGTTTTCTGTGAAAGGTGAGGCCATTGGTCAACCTTCATCATACTAAAAACTGCAATACCAAAGACATCTCCTCTACTCCAAATTAGAGAATAGTGCAATGATCTCTTTAGATTAGGCCATTGCTTTATTACCTGGGGTCAACAACAGGAAGAACAAATGGAAAGCAAGTACAGACAGTATCTTATAACAGATCTTAAATAAAGTGGTTCAGAATAAAGACACCTGTTATGTGCTGCTAGTTATTTGTGTTTCATTTGTCGCTCCTGTATGCATACATTGTATAATAAAGCACATGACTGCTACCAAAACTCACCTGGAATATTTAAAGGTAGTTTGAATTTAAAAGCATAGTTGTAAATGCCAGGTTCAAGTATCTGTGATCCTACTGGAAGTGTAGCATCTGCCTGTAGAAATGTTATTTGTTCAGTATTGGTAGTACTCTCCCCTGTAAGTGTAGGACAAATCCTTATTCGTGTATATGGATGTAATGAGCAGGAAATATACTAATGATTGTATATCACAGTCTTAATTTCGTTTTTCTCAACATGTCCCCAATACTTGTCTACACCATATCTCATTGCCACTATATTACTTACCGATGTTGAGAAGTCACCTATCCATTTTGCCATTATTCTATTGTAAGAGCTCTAAATATGGCACTACATGATATAATGGGGTTGAGGCATCCAATAATTTGCAAAATAATAGTCTTCTACTTGACTCCTACCTGTATTATGTTAGCGTTGTCTTGCTAGAAAGTTGTCCTCTCTCTATTCAAAGACAAAGAGAGGACAACTTTGAATTATAATCAATAGCTTATAAAAATGTAGCCAATGGAAGCATAGTTTAGTTACTAGCGCCTCACCACGAAACCAACACCACCTTCACCAAAAATGCTCTGTACTATTTATACTAAGTTAGTATTCAGGCTATTCTCTGCACTGATATTTCACTACATGTACATAATATGCATATACTCAGGTCTATAATATACAGATTGTATATATAGTTTGCTGGCTGTACTATATTATGTAGATTGTTGTGTGGCTACTAGCTTACCCTCTGTCCTGTGTTCAAATGCTACTATATACGTTCCTCTCATTCTGGTAGAGATATTCTTCACAGGTAAAGGCTTTGATATTGTTAGATGAATGTGACCCACAATGTTCTCACCTATAAAATATATACCAGAGTGATTGGTACACCATGCTACACAATATACATACTCATTAGTACACCATGCTACACAATATGCACACTCATTAGTACACCATGCTACACAATATACATACTCATTAGTACACCATGCTACACAATATAAACACTCATTAGTACACCATGCTACACAATATGCATACTCATTAGTACACCATGCTACACAATATGCATACTCATTAGTACACCATGCTACACAATATACATACTCATTAGTACACCATGCTACACAATATACACACTCATTAGTACACCATGCTACACAATATGCACACTCATTAGTTACAGTCATGGGCCGTCTTTACTCTGCATTGTGAGATTTTACCATGCTGAGATCACTGTGGAGCACCTCCAATTATGACTCATATAACAAAGCATTACCTGGTTCGTAAGCCTCTGAACCTAAGTCAATATATTCCTTTATAGAGGGGCCTTGTGTACCGTTCCGGATTGAGTCTATAGAGTCTCGTCTGAAATGGACTAGAGCTTCTTGAACTTCTTGAGGCTATAAATATAACATACCATTGCTGGTCCTGTAAATAATAATCAGTGAACTTGCAATTATAGTCAGACTGTGTTGTTGATTGTGAGTGTCTTATGTCTAATTTCTGAACTATAGAATAGCTCCTTTAGTTCAATTTATATACACATGCACACCATACCTCATGACAAAGTTAGTGTTAGTGTAAATAATTAATGTTTAGTTTTGCTACCTTTGACCGTCGGTTTAAAATAATTTCAAACTTCTTTATATGCTTCAGAGTGGATTTGTTAGCTAGGACATGTTTAGTGCCCCTGCGAGCCAAGTTAGCAGCATCTACTGATTGACGTCTGATCCCACTGTTTGGTGCAGAGTCTCTTCTAAGAGATTCTTTAGAACTATTCCCGTCATAGTTCCAGGGAGTCGTCGCTGCTTGGATGAGGCTGTCTCTAATTCGCTGAGTATATGCCTTCTGTTGTCTATCTCTCTCCTTATAGGTGGCGCTCTCAGCTGACAACATTGGTAAACCTTAAATTGACCAATCAAACAGGTCTGAGATTCTTTCTAAAAATGCAAAGGCAAATCAATATTATCATGCAATAGTATTGCATAACGCAACTTAATATTGTATTGTTGTGCATCGTGTCTACTTCATTATAATTCATAATATACATTATAATTACATAATGTGCAATGGACATTATACATTGCGATTACATAATGTATGCAATAAGACACAATCTATGATTATAATATTATTTTACATTATATTATAATATCTTATATTATAATATATTGCCATGGTTCCTGACATACAGATCAGCACTCAACCCTCAATATAACTGTACTGTACTATGCCATGTGCAGAAAGGAGCAATTTTCATTATATGTTACATGAATATACAAATAACAGGGCATTTTATACATACTTACCTTTACCAAGTTTCTATGTTCTAAATGGATCAATCAAACCATCAGAAGTTCTGTCCCTTTTCTATATTAGTTCATTCTATAAGGAGCACAGCATAAAAGGTTACTGCTTTCTATCCCATGTTAGTTCTATTTTGGATTATAATATATAGTACTATCTATTCTTGTTGTGCTACTATACGGGCTAATAGTGCTTTGGTTTCACATTCTTGTAATTTAGACTGGAAGGCTGACTGATATTATACTCTGTTGGCACACTGGGCAATAACTCAGACACCGGGTTATTCTTGTGAAACAATAACAATAATAATATTTATCAGTTGTGAGTTTGGCCAAATTGAGGAATTCTTTTGGCAAAGAATGTACCATACTAGATACTTAGATAGTATGACTAACTATATGCGATGTACAATTCAAATGGTGTGGGGTATGGATTCAATTTGATGGATCATTCTTCACAAAATTATAAGAATGCCTGCATGCATGCATGAATGCCTGCATGCATGCATGAATGCATGCTTGTGTTGTGTCGTTGACATGACTGTGTTGAGGCAACTGTGAACTGTACAGTACTATTACTCTGCTTGTAGCTATGCTAAATAGTATAGAAAGATCCTAATCAAAGAGCATAATACTGTTTACAATGTATCTACATTCTACATTGACCATTGTACATAATATTATAATTGTACATCACAAAGTCATAACACTACAGCCAATAAATGTTGGAGTTGCCCACCCGTTATTAGAAAATATGTCGAAAATTATATTGGTGCACTATTACCATCAAAACGGGTGGAACCTATAAGCAGCCCGCCAAACAAATCTGTTAGAAAATTGGAAACTTGGGCTAGAAAATTTACTGTCCTTCAACGCTGGATTGTATTTGTAGCTTTTATCACGGAAAATTCAAACCCTGCCAATAAAACAAACACTGTTTGCACCATGAAAGAAGCAAGTAGATTCAGTCAAACTGTTTCTTTCACCAAATCATTATATACAGACCCTCATAGATGGTAAAGTTATAGTAAATCAGTGAAGTTCAGTCAAGTCTTTGACTCTTAGTTTAATCAACCATTGGATAGGTGTTAAATTTAAAATAAATACTAATATGCCTATTGTACAAAGAAAATAATGTAATTATCATAGCTAATTATCCTAAGCTAATTCTCATTAGCTTAAGATTTGCTGGTCAATCAGTGATCACAGGGCAATAAAGTAGACATGCAAAATAAAAGATAGTCAAGTCTTCTCTTTCTACTGGCACTCAACTCCAACTCGTTATCATCGTTAGATTATCTATGACAGTCACTTCAATATGAGTTACTAATATCAAGCATTAAAAAGCTAATATTTATATGAAATTGACTCTCTAGTCATAGAGATAGAAATGGTTATAGTAGTTGCATTACACTACATTACAAGTTAGTCAATGGAAAAGAATGGAATTGAAGATACCTCAGAAATTTACCCCAGATGAGGTAGGACTCCGCTAGCAATTTCATTTAAATTTATAATGGAGCTCTAGTTTTAACTATTTTTGGACTAGGGTCTGAAATTTTTACAGTATGTCACTGTTTAGGATTGGAGGTCGGTTTCTCATCTCATGAATTGTTCGTGGCAGGAAAGTGGAAAGTAGATACATCTTTTGGCTGATATTGAGGTTGGCTCTCCTCTGACAGCTGCTCTAGTGGTCATTGTTTCTATCTCTCTGGCACCCACAATATCGTATATGCTCTGGATAGAGTGCGATGTTGTTCTTCGTTCTGAAGAATCCTGGTCAGTAGACACAGCTGGTGGTTTTTTATTCTATTTTCCAGGGTCCGGATCTCTAACTGATCTCTCGCCTCTGATACACTGTCAGTACGCCCCCTTAGGTTAGCTATGAACTGTATGGCACTGTTCTGGATGAGTTCTATATCGTGGATCTTGTTCTTAGTTGAAGGGTCCCATACTACATCTGCATACTCAAGATTCTAAATTTGATTGACTGCACTGTATATCAATCTTGATAGGCCCAATTGAAATTTCAGTTATATAATATAGACGCCAATTATAAGCCTGTTTAATTGATAACAAGCACTTCGTGCTTGGTCTGCGACGCAAGTTTCACTGCAAAATTTGCTCGCTTCGTTCGCATAAAATGATGGCTTGTGTTCATGTAATGTGGTCATGCATGTGTATGATCTCTGTTGGTGCAGACATGTTACAGTGACCTCATGAGGAGTTGTGTTTTCTTGCATTAGGGAGACAACTTCAAGTACATAGCTTGAGTTCCAACACCAATATAGTGGGTGGGGTGGACCAGATACCCACCCCACCCTGGGTCGTGGTTGAGGGCCTAAGGCTGTGGACCCACCCCGGTAGCGATGTCAGAGGACCCGGTCCCAAGGTCCTAGCACCACCCGTAGCCGAGATCCTCACTGGCAGCATTGCAACATATATAAATTGTCCCAATTTTCGACCCCAAATTTGATTGGAGGATGGAAGACCGCGGATCGTTTTGTCTTTTTCTGTATGATGATATATAATAGTTAATACAGTACTAACTATAACTACAATTATTAATTTGGCCTATTATAATACCCAACCACCTATTAGTAATTATAAAACTCATTTTTATCCCCAGTATAATAGCTACCCTGACATTGATGTTGTTACTAATAATGTTCAGTATAGACCAATTAGAATGTCCTTGGTGAGCCTATTTGGTGTTAAAGGTCAATTTGTGATTTTTTATATGAAATGCGAGCCATTTAATGTGGGAAATGTGCGATACCAAGTTCACTGGTAGACGGTAGTAGCCAGCCATGTGATCTATATAGAAAAAATGCGTTAAAATTATAAAAATTCAACCTAGTTTCTGACAGAATAAGTTGATTTCTACGTTCTAAAATCGAACCAATGGCATGACGTTGACTCTTTTTTGTAAGGGACACATTTGCTTTAAAATTGCATTGCATTGCAAAGTGAACTTTAACGCTGATTGAACATGTACATGTATCACAAAAACATAACAACTTAGAATCTTTTCACTTCGAACATCAAAAAAAATTTGTATTTGCTGTAAGTTTGCAAGATGTATGCAAACTTACCAAGTGTCCAAATTTTGTCAGGACACCCCCTGGTTTTTGTGCCTGTCCCAACTGATTTTGCAGCCAACCTGATTTTTATCTAAAGTGAAAATGTTACCAAACCTCATAAAACACAAGATACAACCTAAAATATGTAATCTACACTGAAAAACACCTTTTAGCAGCCACTAATTAAAACTAAAATGGATAATTTGACACCCTTTAGAAATAATTGTTGAATTAAAATAATATAGGCTATAAAAAAAAACTATGTCCAGGGATTTTGAGCAGATGAGACCAGATTTGTTGATTTTTTGGTCTTGTTCCTTGGATTTATGCCAAAACTAACCCTGTGTAAACACCCCTTTTCACTACACTTGCTTGTGTACTATGTACATGTATATATATTTAGTGTATAACTGCAATTAAACTAGTATTTGATACACTGGTGCATATTGGTAGTTCCTAACATATAGTGAGAGTAAAGCATGAACTAATGCGTGTGGTTGCAGTAGCACCACATCGATAGGAGTTGAGATGGCTACATGTATATGTGTGTACATGATAAATTATGTTACAGGGCGTGGGTGAAGAGCATAGCCATGTTTGGAGCCTCGGTTGTGGCCATTAGACTATATGCCGAAGAGTACTCAGTACCATCATAAAAGTATGACTCTTCTCTTATAAACTATGATAGTCATTGGTCTCTTACAATAATTGTTGTCATTTTAAGAATGTCAATAGTAACCTATTGTTTTAGAAACCTGCTACAAGTCAGAAGTCCCCAAGCAGAAGTTCCCTCCTGCCTACGTAGTTCCTGAGAAGTAACAATGAGCATCAATGGTTGACATGTATATGAATAGTTTATTGTAAATAAAGTTATATTTCAAATGATGTGTCATATGTACTATGTAGCTCAGAAATATAATAAAGGTGTATCCACACTGGGTTGATTTCGGCAAAAAGGGTGGTTTGACTGGCAATATTTTCAAATGGGCGATGACGGGTTTAAATAATGCAGGTGGACCATTGTCAAAGTTTGTGGCCACAGGCGATGCTTGATTCATAAATGCATGAAGAAGTGCATTTTTTTGCTCAAAAATGAACACTACTCAACTTTGTGTTCTTTTATTGAGCGTGTAACCTTTTTCCACAAAACATGGCTTTAACTTTGTTGCATGTTGCAGAATTTATTGAGTTACGAAACATTTTATAGCTTTAAAATAAAAGCTGAAATATCCTTAGGAATAGTTAGCTTTTTGGGGGAATAACTATTTCACTGGATTAAAATTTACATATTCATTCTATGATGCAAATAAAGTACTCAATACCACTAGTTTATTACTATATAATTATGTGGAAACTGTTCACTGCTCATGCTAGTGATTGTCATCCCAAATCCACAAGTGTGTCGAGTCTCATCATGTTCCCAGTTCAAAAATGTTTCAGCTCAATCAATAGTAGACTTGCATTAAGACCCGCTTGTGACACCTATTTCCAATCAAGCCACTCGTTTAAAAACTGCCCAAATTTCAGTGTGATACACCCTCAATAGCAGGATGATGGCCCACATTCGAGTGTGGTACACCTGATATAGCAAGATTATTGCCGCAAATGTTTTTATCACCGATCATCATAGCAGAGCATCTCAAGCATCTAGCAATATTTATTCATAAACAAAATAATATGTAATGCAACTCATATTTTGACTTGGCACAATGTTTCAACTCACAGTGTTTTAACATAGTCATAATACTTGTGTAGAGGAATCTGTGCGACTTGGACACAGAATACCTCATCCCTACCAGACACCAATCTCTTCAGAGATATGTAGCCTGGCTTCTCACAATTATACTCGGCCAGCCCTAACTCATTCAGTAAGTAATGTCTTTCCTCTACTATCCTTTCACGTGACCGCAACACCATCGGCCATTCTATGATTTGTTTTATCGGTATATTCATCGTGTTCAGAAGGAAATCTAATCTTTTCTTCAGTCGATCATTTGCTGCAAAATAGTCATGTCGCTGACGTCAGGTCTAATTTGTGAATCTTTTAAACATTTGTATATAGAACATTTGAAATAAAATCTAGTGTTTAGTGATTTTGTTAAAAAAATGTTTGATAACTTACATGTGGTCATAACTGAAGGACAGTTGACAACTAACTCTGTAACCTGTTTATTAGTCAGCGAATACACTTCCTTCATTGTGAACGCAAACTCCTAGGAAAATAGTGAAAAATGCATCTACATGCGTGTCTGCATTACATGTCCATGTAAGTCTGCATTACAATGTACTTATTACAGATAGATGTATCACAAAAACATCAATATACATGTATGCCTATATCAACCTGCTGTACATGTATGCCTATATCAACCTGCTGTACATGTATGCCTGTATCAACCTGCCGCACATGTATGCCTATATCAACCTACTGTACATGTATACCTATATCAACCTACTGTACATGTATACCTATATCAACCTACTGTACATGTATACCTATATCAACCTGCTGTACATGTATACCTATATCAACCTACTGTACATGTATACCTATATCAACCTACTGTACATGTATACCTATATCAACCTACTGTACATGTATACCTATATCAACCTACTGTACATGTATACCTATATCAACCTACTGTACATGTATGCCTATATCAACCTGCTGTACATGTATGCCTATATCAACCTACTGTACATGTATGCCTATATCAACCTACTGTACATGTATGCCTATATCAACCTGCTGTACATGTATGCCTATATCAACCTGCCGTACATGTATGCCTATATCAACCTGCTGTACATGTATGCCTGTATCAACCTGCCGTACATGTATGCCTATATCAACCTACTGTACATGTATACCTATATCAACCTGCTGTACATGTATACCTATATCAACCTACTGTACATGTATACCTATATCAACCTACTGTACATGTATGCCTATATCAACCTACTGTACATGTATGCCTATATCAACCTACTGTACATGTATACCTATATCAACCTACTGTACATGTATGCCTGTATCAACCTGCCGTACATGTATGCCTATATCAACCTACTGTACATGTATACCTATATCAACCTGCTGTACATGTATGCCTATATCAACCTACTGTACATGTATGCCTATATCAACCTACTGTACATGTATGCCTATATCAACCTACTATACATGTATACCTATATCAACCTACTGTACATGTATGCCTATATCAACCTACTGTACATGTATACCTATATCAACCTGCTGTACATGTATACCTATATCAACCTACTGTACATGTATACCTATATCAACCTACTGTACATGTATGCCTATATCAACCTACTGTACATGTATACCTATATCAACCTGCTGTACATGTATACCTATATCAACCTACTGTACATGTATACCTATATCAACCTACTGTACATGTATGCCTATATCAACCTACTGTACATGTATGCCTATATCAACCTACTGTACATGTATACCTATATCAACCTACTGTACATGTATGCCTATATCAACCTACTGTACATGTATACCTATATCAACCTGCTGTACATGTATACCTATATCAACCTACTGTACATGTATACCTATATCAACCTACTGTACATGTATGCCTATATCAACCTACTGTACATGTATACCTATATCAACCTGCTGTACATGTATACCTATATCAACCTACTGTACATGTATGCCTATATCAACCTACTGTACATGTATGCCTATATCAACCTACTGTACATGTATACCTATATCAACCTGCTGTACATGTATACCTATATCAACCTACTGTACATGTATGCCTATATCAACCTACTGTACATGTATGCCTATATCAACCTACTGTACATGTATGCCTATATCAACCTACTATACATGTATACCTATATCAACCTACTGTACATGTATGCCTATATCAACCTACTGTACATGTATGCCTATATCAACCTACTGTACATGTATACCTATATCAACCTGCTGTACATGTATACCTATATCAACCTACTGTACATGTATGCCTATATCAACCTGCCGTACATGTATGCCTATATCAACCTACTGTACATGTATGTCTATATCAACCTATTGTACATGTATACCTATATCAACCTACTATACATGTATACCTATATCAACCTACTGTACATGTATGCCTATATCAACCTACTGTACATGTATGCCTATATCAACCTACTGTACATGTATACCTATATCAACCTGCTGTACATGTATACCTATATCAACCTACTGTACATGTATACCTATATCAACCTACTGTACATGTATACCTATATCAACCTACTGTACATGTATACCTATATCAACCTACTGTACATGTATACCTATATCAACCTACTGTACATGTATGCCTATATCAACCTGCTGTACATGTATGCCTATATCAACCTGCCGTACATGTATACCTATATCAACCTACTGTACATGTATACCTATATCAACCTACTGTACATGTATACCTATATCAACCTACTGTACATGTATGCCTATATCAACCTGCTGTACATGTATGCCTATATCAACCTGCCGTACATGTATGCCTATATCAACCTGCTGTACATGTATACCTATATCAACCTGCTGTACATGTATGCCTATATCAACCTACTGTACATGTATACCTATATCAACCTGCCGTACATGTATGCCTATATCAACCTACTGTACATGTATGCCTATATCAACCTACTGTACATGTATGCCTATATCAACCTACTATACATGTATACCTATATCAACCTACTGTACATGTATGCCTATATCAACCTACTGTACATGTATGCCTATATCAACCTGCTGTACATGTATGCCTATATCAACCTGCTGTACATGTATGCCTATATCAACCTGCTGTACATGTATACCTATATCAACCTACTGTACATGTATGCCTATATCAACCTACTGTACATGTATGCCTATATCAACCTACTGTACATGTATGCCTATATCAACCTACTGTACATGTATGTCTATAGGGCCATTCCATGGGGACTGATCAAATTTGCGTGCTGGCCCGACTCAGATTCTTTTGAAAATTTGCAGGTTGAAAGAGCACCCTTGAATTAGTGGGAAACCACCAATTTTCTTTCTATTTGACCCCTTTGGTTACCGCAGCAGCTCGTTGAAAAGTGGGGAAATGTGGTGGGGACAACTCCAAACAGACTTTTTTGAAATTCCTGAACATTCAAATTATTACTGTGGCCACTGTATGATACTTAGAGCTGTAATTTTTGTTACATAGATACTTTCATATATGTGCTTCAGTTTCACTACTCATTCAAGCCTGTATGGTCAACATATTGAAGGTCAGAGGTCACTGAAAACACCTCTCGGAGCTAGTTTGACCCAAATTCACTGAAAATCGACCAAATAAACACTGCTGGATTTGATGAAAAGAAGGTTGATATAGAATAACTAAGGATTAGAGGTGCTCAACACAAGGATAAATGAATTTTTAAGAACAAAAAAAACTCTCCAAAATGAACTGTATGGTGACAGCAGCTCAAATTCAACATGGCCGTCGTCCGAGTTGGCGTTTTTGGGCGTTATTCAAGGCTAAATCTACTAAACTTAGTAGTGAAAATTAATGGTGAAAATGTTGCTATATATACAATTAACACCTGTAGATTCCATTTCTGCAATAAAAACTCTGTCTTTTTGGGTCTAAAAGGCTGAATTCTCAGATTCAAATTTTACATACATTCGCTATAATATAGTGACTATATCGCCAATGCAGTTAATTGGCTATGGCCATAAAGGTCAGTTAAGACTTAATTTAAGGTGCAATTTGAGACTTGGCCTGGTTATGCAACCTACTTTGTGAAGAAAAATGGGTGAAATCCGTTTTACTAGCCTAAACATGCAGTTTTGTTAACTTTGCCATTAATCTTCCTTTCAAACGTTTGTTAAATGAGGCAGAATAGCTAAGCTAAGCAGTATTTCCAGGTCAGACTTAACCAAGTATTGTTTAATGAAAGGGAAGGGGAAGAAGATGAAGCTCCATAGAACTAAGGCTTCTTTAATCAGTGGGTCAGGTGGTGTTTTAGCCCGGGATTTTTTTTATGGTCACCATTAGTTATCAGATTCTAATCAAAAATATACACGCAAAATTATAGTGACAGCCTGCAAACAATAGTTTTGACAAACTTACATAATAATTATATACATGTACATGTATTTAGCTTACAGTTAAACCAGTCTTTACTAATTAGCTTCAAAAATATTTTTGTTCATGATATGTGAATAGTTCCTTTTCCGGTGTATTAGTGTTGTACAGTATTTATTAGAAGAGATTGAATTTCAGCAGTCCATAGTATAACAATTATTATGGCCAGGTCAATATGGTTGTCTGCACTTAGAAAGGTAAGATCTGCTCTTCTTTTATTCACTGAGCATAGTTTTTTTCAGATAAGTGGTTTTGTCTTTCGAAGGGTCAAAACTATCTCGATTGAAAATCAAGTTGTCGGTATAAGGAATGGTAAATTTGGCGAGGTGATGCTAGCAAGTACGTTAAACATTATTACCTTTGGAAACAAGCAAACACTTGTAATATAATTTCAACTTGCTAGGTACAACTAAACTAAGTCTCACAAAACCATATTCATATTTTTTATTACTCTGTTGATTAAAAGTTAATGCATGTCACACCACTTACCTTAGTTGTGGTCATTTATATAGGACCAAAAAGATATTTTTGGAGCTAATTAGCAAACACCGGTTTAATTGTCAGCTACATGCAAATATATATAAAAAGTGTTAAAAGTTATTGTTCGAGGCCTGTGGCTATAGATATGCATGTACATGTACATGTATATATTTGATTAGAATTTGATAACTAATGGTGACCCCAAAATTTGTCTTGAGCTAGTTTAAATAACCTTTAACTCCTCAGCCTTATCCACTGATTAAAGGTGCCTTAGTTCCTTGGAGCATCACTTTCTTCACCTTCTTTTCACTAAACAATACTTGGTATAAGTCACACCTTGAAATACTGCTTAGATTAGCTATCTTACCTCATTTAACAAACGTGTGAAAGGACGAGCCATGGTAAAGTTACCAAAACTGCATGTTTGCGCTATTAAAAAGGATTTCACCGATTTTTCTTCACCAATAAGGTTGTATAACCAGGCCAAGTTGCAAATTGTACCTCAAATTAAGTATTGACTGACTTCTATGGCCATAGCCAATTAACTGCATGGCCATGTCGTCACTATATTATAGCGAATATATGTAAAATTTGAATCTGAGAATTCAGCCTTTTAGACCCAAAAAGACAAAGTTTTTATTGCAGAAATGGAATCTACAGGTGTGAATTGTATATATAGCAACATTTTCACCATTAATTTTCACTACTAAGTTTAGTAGATTTAGCCTTGAATAACGCCCCAAAACGCCAACTTGGACGACGGCCATGTTGAATTTGAGCCGCTGTCGCCATATGGTTTAGCCTGGAAAGTGTTTTTTATTCTCAAAAGTTCATTTATCCTTGTATTGAGCATCTTCATTACTTAGTTATTGTATATCAACCTTTTTTTCATCAGATCCAGCAGTGTCTATTTGGTCGATTTTAAGTGAATTTGGGTCAAACTAGCTCCGAGAGGTGTTTTCGGTGACCTCTGACCCTCAATATGTTGACCACACAGGCTTGATTAAGTAATGAAACTGAAGCACATATATAAAAGTATCTATGCAACAAAAATTACAGCTCTAAGTATCATACAGTGGCCACAGTAATAATTTGAATGTTTAGGAATTTCAAAGAATTCAATTTGGAGTTGTCCCCACCACATTTTCCCACTTTTCAATGAGCTGCTGCCGGAACCACAGGGGTCAAATAGAAAAAAAATTAGTGGTTTCCCACTAATTCAAGGGTGCTCTTTCTACCTGCAAATTTTTAAAAGAATCCGAGTCGGGCCAGCACGCAAATTTGATCAGTCCCCATGGAATGGCCCTATATCAACCTACTGCACATGTATGCCTATATCAACCTACTGTACATGTATGCCTATATCAACCTGCTGTACATGTATACCTATATCAACCTGCTGTACATGTATACCTGTATCAACCTGCCGTACATGTATGCCTATATCAACCTACTGTACATGTATACCTATATCAACCTACTGTACATGTATGCCTATATCAACCTACTGTACATGTATGCCTATATCAACCTGCTGTACATGTATACCTATATCAACCTGCTGTACATGTATACCTGTATCAACCTGCCGTACATGTATGCCTATATCAACCTACTGTACATGTATGCCTATATCAACCTACTGTACATGTATGCCTATATCAACCTACTGTACATGTATGCCTATATCAACCTGCTGTACATGTATACCTATATCAACCTACTGTACATGTATGCCTATATCAACCTACTGTACATGTATACCTATATCAACCTACTGTACATGTATACCTATATCAACCTGCCGTACATGTATGCCTATATCAACCTGCTGTACAATGGATACCTTCAGTTTTATTATGTTTGAGAGAATCACTCTTGGAGATCTGCAGGTCACTGCTCTCAATTCATCTCCTAAAAATGAGAAATGGTAGTTGCCCTTTTATCTACTTCTATCATTGGTTATGCAATGATGGCTGCCAGACATAAGGAGAATATTAGGTACTACAGCTGTCGGGCTGGGAAAACTCTTAGAACATAGTAGCTCATCTAGACACAAGTGTTAGCAAGTGGCAAAAGTTATTTACTTTGCTACAGGCTCATATGACTTATCCTACACAAATAACAAATATCTAAAATTCATGATTAGTATAACATGTATATTGCTAGGAACAATCCAAGAACAGAATAAAGAGCGCTGTTTCACCAGGTGTAGGTCTACTACAGTGTCGAAGATATAAGCTTGTTTACTCAATGGGCATAGTACACCTTGTGTTACTTGGTGGCATATATATATATATCAGCATAGAAATAAGCAACCGCTGGTACCTCCATACCTTGTAGTTCAAACAGCTGTTGAATGGCTCCTAGCCTAGCGTCAACCTCTGAGATATCCTCTAGTAGCC
Organism: Bugulina stolonifera; assembly: GCA_935421135.1. Classification (NCBI taxonomy): domain Eukaryota; kingdom Metazoa; phylum Bryozoa; class Gymnolaemata; order Cheilostomatida; family Bugulidae; genus Bugulina; species Bugulina stolonifera. Next base: position 27,398,212 of record OW285188.1, read on the forward strand.
ACTTAGGACATCGATTCACAATCGCATTTATTTGTTCTCTCTGAAAGTTTTTACTGCTTAAATAAACCAGACGCTCTTTTATGGTTTCTGCAGGTTCACCCAATATAAATGGGCATTTGTTGATCAGTGCTCCAATATCTTTTATTCCCAAATCTTGTAGGAGTGTCACTATTTCTAACAAAAATGAATGCCATTTGAAATGTCTTGCACTGTTTACTCAGCAACATGGACTTTTGAAGACTATACAATAGATTGCTAAATATCACATTAATCTCTGTTATTGTGTTTGTTCACAGGGTTAGACAGCTAGATGCTGCAGAGCCTCGTGTTCAAATCCAAGTCAGGGGAAAGTTGAAGAACTGAATCCTTGGCTGCTCACAAAATATCTTTGGGCCTTTGCTACTAAAACTTTATGACATATTTTTTACATGTACTTGCATGTACATATATCATTGAATCCTTTCTAATCATCTTCAAAATGTTACCTACCATGGATGTGAGGATAGTAGACTAACTCTGCTAGCAGATCTGCAGCCCCTTCATGTTTCTCCACATCTGTGAATAATACTCCTAAGGCAACAAGCCTTTGCAGATCTGGTGAAGACTGTACAAGGTCAGCTAAAGTGGTGGCAGCAGGGTGGTAGAGTCTATTTTCCACCATTTTCTTCACTCTGAACACACGAGAACTTGGAAGCACTTTTCTTAACTGCTTGTAGGCATTGGATTCATCCTCTCTTAGTTCACTATCAACTTTAATATCAATTGTCTGTGAAGCAACACTCCTTCTAGCTATGTGAACCTGTTGAGGAGAAAATACAGGTTAACATTACTCATTTACCCGCCTATATTATGTACATGTATCTCCATAGCCTCTATTAAGACATTAGCCCGAGTATGGAGGTTCTCTAGTGTAGTATAGTTAGACTACATTACATCCACAATTAATGTTGAATGTAGACAGAACAGCAGAAGTAAAGTCTACGAAGATTCAACTCACCACTTCCTTTCTGAGACCTATTGTACAAGTTACTAGTTTCCGAAACATATTGTTCTATTCAGGATTAAAACCTACAATAGAGTGTAATAAAATTATTTTCACAACATTACAAGACACCTTGTTGTTTCGTCAGCTCAACAGAAATGAGCAACTAAAAGATACAATATGCAAACTTTGTTTATGTTAGGAATTTTAGAATTTGCCACTAAGCAGTCCGGGACTCAATTTCACATCCATGAAAGTGACACACAGTTGCGGTAGAGAACTTGTCCATTAGTGCTTTAGCCATGACCCAGTTCACTGCCTACTAGGGTTTCATGATCACTAGTTCTAGTCCTCACTACCCAAGGTTCAATGGCATTAAACAGAGCTAATGTACTGGTATATTAGTCATTAGTCACTCGCATACATCCAGATCCTTCTGATCAGAATGCAATATACTCTAGCCGAAATACAGAGGCCCCTGACTTGTACTAGCAACCACCTCATCCCAGATGCTGTTTGGGCTGATGCTCTTAAAGGTTGTCGGACTTGAAGAAGCAGGCCCTGATAAAGCTCAAGGAAGGAGACAATGTAGTAGCCAGAACTACTAGGGAGAGCACCTAGACACCAACCACTGAGTTGTAGGAACCCATGAAAGCTCAAGATCATAGTACATGCTTGTCAATGGCCTCAAAGACATCATGCTGGTCAGTCATGAGACCAAGAAGTCCCAGTCAATTCAGTCAATACTATTTGAAATAGGTAAGCCTGAAGCAAAGTCGACCTGTGACTTGACTTGTCAAGTCGAAGGATGTAATAAAATCATTATTATATTTCACTATAACCCCGGAACAGAACGCTAATATGAAAAACGGGCACACAATGGAAGCCTATAGGTAGCCATGAAAATAACAAAAATCCAATTCTTACCTCAATGAACTTAGGACACTATAACGCCACGCAAAAATAAAGGACATATGTTTAAGATAAAGGAAAAACCTGTGGTTGTACAGGTTTCCAGCATTTTTCAGGTTTCAGATTGGGATTGTGGAGGTGCTATCGTTAGATCTCGCATGGTTCTTGGTAGAAAACTATTCTGATAAATATGTGATGCATGTACATGTATATTGGTAGGTTTTCCTCTTTACACAGCTCTTGTTAGCACAAACAATTGACATCTGTTGTTCATGATATGTGGAGAATAGGGCTACATGTTTGTCTTCTTGTGAGAGAATTCTTATTAGAAGAGTCTGTGATTGTTTTCTCCTGTCTTTTAATGTTTTGTAGTCCAAGATCAGTACGTCTTTTTGAGACGCTATGCTGTCCTTTGATGTGCTTTATAAACCTGATCGTTTTTTTGTATATGTTCCACCTCAATGTTTGTAGTAGTTTCTGCTGGGTCCCACAACATACTCAAGAATGGGACAGCAGAGGCTTGTCTATGCTACTAGTAGTATTGCATGTTCAGGAGCATCTTGGAACGTATATTTAATACATCCCAATGTCTTATTCACAGTGTTGAATTTATTGGATATACATGTATGTTTGTTGCACTTCAGTTTTGCTTGTATTACTATGCCAAGATAATTTGCCTCATCTACACAAACTAGTGGCTGGCCACCAATTGAGTAGAGTCTGTTTCTCTTATTAATCACTACGACTTCACATTTTGCAGTGTCAAAAAGCATTTTATTTGTGGTAGACCAGTAATATAGAGAGTTGATGTTCTTCTGAAAGTCTTCTTCATCATTGACAAGGCTATTCAGAAGAGTATCATCAGCATAGAGGCTAACATTGCATGCAACGCAGTCAGGTAGATCGTTGATGTACAGAAGAAATAATGTGGGTCCCAGTACAGATCAATGGGGAATACCAGATGTTACGTCTAACTGTGTGGACTCGACATCCTTTACAGCTACCCATTGGCTCCAACTAGCAAGAAAGTCTTGGATCCAGTTGGCAATGTTCGTTTAATGTTCGGAATGCTTCTTACTTTCTTCACGAGTAGTTTGTGGGGTATCCTATCAAAAGATTTTGAAAGTAAAGTCGAGTAGCCTATTACAGCATGAACTGTTGAAGAGCTGTCTGCTGCTTTTACTAGATCATGATATTTTGGACAGAGTGAGAGTTACGTTTGACAGGGCAATCCTCTTCTAATGTCATGTTGCCTGTTGTGTAGCACTGTGTCAAGGGTGGCATTGAGACAATGTAGTACTATATGTTCCATCATTTGGAAAGCTACCGAGTGAGATTGATCGGTAGTTACTGGCCTCACCCCTAGCTCCTTTTTATGGATAGAAGTTATTGTGGCAGATTTCCAGGCGGTTGGTAGCTTGCTAGAATTTAAGGAGGCTTAAAATATGTGTTCTAGGCATTGTTGTTATAGCTGGGTGCACAAGTAATTCACATTTTTTTATATTGTCAGGTCCAGGTGACTTGTTGTTTTTCAGGTCATGAGATGACACCATCTTTTTTTTTTTTTTTTTTTTAAGTTTTCCCACTGAGACCGTCAGGAAACGGAAGAGATGTGGGAACACAATATGGATGTTTTTTTTTTCCTCTTTCTCTCTTTTTCGATAACTTTTATTCCCTTTTATATATAATTTATCATGTTGAATATTTTTTTTGTTATATTTTTTATATGTGCTTTAGAATAGTATTTATATATTTTTTATTATTTATCATGTCATACAACAACAAAAAAGAAAAGAAAAAAAAAAACTATTTATCAGCTCTCAAGACGCATATCACGTATGGTTTTTGGCCAGAAGGAGTAATAAAATTGACTAGTTTTTATGTATGGTGTGTAGGTGTTTTGACATTGTCTCGTATTATACTTATTGAGGTAATTGTAATCGAAAGGTGGTTCAATCCCCTCAGTAATACAACGATGGAACAGTTTTAGTCTGGCCTTTTTTCGCCTTTCAGTTAAGGATTCTATTTGGGTGTGTTCTCTTATGTTTGTGAAACTTACTTGCCCTTTTATTCTGAAAATAAATCTTAATGCTTGATTTTGTATTTTTTCAAGTTGTTTTATGTATTTCCTTTGGTGTGGGTCCCATATCTGGGATGCATATTCCAAATGAGGTCGTACTATTGCGAAATATGCTGTTTTTCGAGTCTTGGTGTCTGCAGTTTTTAAGACTCTTCTTAGTAGACCTAGTTTTTGGGTTGCAGCAGTTACCATTTTGGAAATTTGCGAATCCCATTTCAAGTTATTTTGGAGGCACACACCTAGGTAGGAATGAGATGTTACTCGCTCTATTGCTTTGTTGTCAAAAGAATATTGTGATTGATGATCTGAACCAACCTGTAAAAAGAAGCATTTGGAAAAATTGAATGACATTTGCCATTCAGACGACCATTTCTGGAGAGCTTTCAAATCCTCTTGCAAAATTTGTTTATCTTCACTGGTGTTATATATAATAGCATCATCTGCAAATAGTCTGCAGTGTGATTGAATTTGTTGTGGAAGGTCATTTATATAAATTAAAAATAAAAGAGGGCCCAAAACGGAACCCTGTGGAACCCCAGACACAACTGGTTTCCTAGTCGACTGCGTGTCTTCGATTACCACATATTGTTCTCTACTGTAAAGAAACTCCGCTAGCCATGAATAAATTAGGCTATTAAAACCAATGCTTCTAATCTTGTACAATAACTTTCTGTGATTGACAGAGTCGAAAGCTTTAGAAAAATTTAAGATAATTAGATCTACTGTTTTACCAGTGTCACGCAGGTAGGAAATATGGCCAAGTGTGTGGGCCAACTGGGTTTCACATGATCTTCCAGCTCTAAAACCATGTTGGCTATCAGTGAAATAATTCAAGTCCTTTAGTATGTTATTTATATGTGATGATAATATATGTTCAAAAAGTTTACATAATAGGCAAGTAAGTGATATAGGACGATAATAGCTGACAGATTGCGTGCTTCCTTTCTTATGAATTGGAATGACTTTAGCTACTTTCCATATAGATGGAAGAGTGGAAGTCTTTAAAGAGTAACAAAAAATTTCGGATGCAGACGTATAAATTATTGAAGAAAAAGTTTTTAACATTTTCCCTGTTAATTCGTCTGGACCGCAAGACTTTGCACAATCGATCTCTTTCAACAACTTTAAAACTCCGTTTTTGTCAACCTGAAGAGGTTCTGCAGCACGTCCTTGTGGAGAAAAATTTATTATAGGACAAAATCTATTGTCGTCTATTGTAAAGACTGATTCAAAAAACTCATTAAATACAGTTGCTTTTTGCTCTGATGTTTCTGCCATGACATTATTATGTTTCAGCTTAGGAATCAAGTTAGAGTCATTACTTCTACATTGCCGCAGATATTTGTAGAAGGGTTTAGAATTGCCTGTGTGTAGGGGTTTATATAAGAGTTTATTTAAATAGCTCTTTTTAGCAGACTTGACGGCTTTTTTGTTTGCTCGCCGGAGTTTGCTATATCTGGATTTAATATAAGTGGATGGACAAGTCTTCATTTGGTTGTAAAGATGCTTTTGTTTTTTTAAAGCTTTCTCTAATGTATTATTCATCCAAGGAGAATTCTGTTGGTTGGTACAAATCAATCTAGTTGGAACACATGCATCTCTTAACAGTAAAACACCTTCTTGAAATTTGTCATATACCACATCAATGGGCATCTGATCGTTTATTAGGCGGTTGATTTCTGTTTGGAAAGGTTCAAAAATTTGAGTAGCGCTATTTAAGTCCGCATTTTCATAAATGTAAATAAGTTTTGTAGGTTTTTCACTTGATTTGATGGAAAGATTTAGAGATATAGTAATATGTGAATGATCACTTAAAGTAGGTGGCTGCACAACAATCTGGTCAATGATGGAAGTACTACTTAATACTAGATCTAGAATGTTACCTTTTATATGAGTAGGTTCAAATACATGTTGTTGCAAGTCTAGAGAGCAAATTTTAGCAATGAATGGGTCATACAGTGATTTATTTCCAGAATGTGTGTTATCCTCCCACAAGATTGCAGGGAAATTGAAATCACCACAGACCACTAGTGAAGCGTTTGTTTTCAAAGAGATGTTGCACACCTCCTGTAACAAATCGGGGATTAAAGCAGAGTCATGATTACCTGGAGGCCTATATACATTCAGTAGTATAAATTGAGCATTTTTTAAAGTAATATTGAGACAAAGGGCTTCAGCCATGGATTCTACTTGTATTATGGTAGATATTAAGGAGTTATGCACATACACAGCAACCCCTCCTCCTTTTATATTTCTGTCATTCCTATACAACGAAAAACCTGGTATTTTTAATTCACCACTTTGAATATGGTTGTCTAGCATAGTTTCAGTCAAACAGATAATCTTTATGTTAGGGTTAGAAGCTAATTCCCAGTGAATATCCGTGACTTTGTTTCTTAGTGATCTAATATTTACATAAAACATTTCCATTTTTTTTAGGTTTATGTCCTGTTGACTTTTCCCATTATTTATAGCCTATTGGACCATTACAATAGCTCCCCTTTTGATTTTCACATTTTGACTTTCTTTCCCTACATTCTTGTCTCAACTTATACTGCTCATCTCTTCATTCATCTTAATTGGTTTTGACTCTGACAGTAGGGGAAGAAGATCACTAAGATTCTCATCGGAGTAAAATTGCAGGCGAAAATATGAATTTTTAATTTAGTAGTTCAGCACATTCATTCATGACTGTCGTGTCCTTTGTGATGGCTCCGCCTGGCATCCTAAGCGAGGTATTGGGGTGCTCCTTTCTAAGAAACTAAACCAAATCTAATATCTAACCTTCCAAACCTAATCCCCTGGCCGGCCAGACCTTCTAATTCTAATATCTACACGTATGTGGTGTTATGATTGACTACTACAACAACAAAACTCCGCACACATGGGTCAATGAAACAAAGCGACATGATGCATTTGATTGGGAAAACCAGAAACCGGATGTTTTATGGAAATGCATTAAGCTGAACCATGTTTTCATGTTTTAAATGATATCTTTACAACCAACTGATAGTATTACATGATTCAAATAAAAACCTGTGCCTTAGCCGTTCTTGCTAAAGCCTGTGTTGAACCAAAAATGGGCAGGGCACATTTCATATTATATCAACATTGTATGCATTGTGCATGCACGTGTTGGTCGTTGGGACCAACGACTATGGAATCAAAGTTACTAGAATTATCTAGGGACTTCGTTTCCATCAAAAATTATTATTATTATTATTATATTTTGTTATCTCATAATTTTGTCATTCATTGGTTACACTGAACTAGTGCTAGCTTTACAGTAGAAATTAATATAAATAAATCAGCGATTGCTTTTCCAGTCCAGGCACCCCTTGTGTTTACCAGGTCTCACTGAATCAGTGACTGATGCTCTTCTGCAAGACTCTCTGCAAGAGACTTGATTCACTGATCCGATGGCAAAAGTCAAATTTGAGTATAGGGCCTATCACCCAACTATTGAATATCAATAGAATCAAGAATATTAATTAATTCATTATATTCCTGACTTTTACGACTAGAACTCCATGACCAGCCTGGCCACCACACCTCACGAGTCACGACTAAATTCACTAATCAATGTTTTTCTTTCACTTTGCAACAACTATCCAATGATAAAAATTGAAATAAAAATTAAAATCTTTGAAAGAATCTATTAATCATCAGCGCCAAAGAGAGTAAAAGGAAAGAGGGATCACTCTGGCCAAAAACTGTCCCTCCCCGCAAGGAGTTGTGCCACCTTGTGTACAAATCCACGATGGCTATTGGCGTTCCGCAGGCCAATAAGAAGCGCTTCTTTATGAAGGCGCCCTATAAACTATCTGTTTATGTCAACGAGATTTTAATACGCGATCCTAAATATAAAACTCGTTAAGTTGCAATTTAAGTCGAACAGCTATCCAAATTACCAGTAGGCAGATGGCGGGAAAGTGCATCGCGGAACGTCGGGACCGTCAAATTGGGCGTATTTGGTGGGACAGGGTATTATCATTGAGTGATCCCTCTTTCCTTTTACTCTCTTTGCCAGCGCTAACTCGGACTTGGATCGAAGTCAGACTTGATGTCAATAAAAAGTAATTTCTAAAATTGTGAAGGCTATAGTCTTATCGTAGTTATGTGCTGCCTCACGTCAAGTCACCGTGCAGTGCAAGTCTGAAGTCAAATGGAAGGCAACTCCAAAAAGTTTCACAGTTGTTTTAGTAGACATTTCAATCCACGTATGGCTGGTAAATGGTGAAGGCTAAATAAGTATCAGTATAGTAAAAGGTAAAATAAGAGGTTGAAAGAAAGCGCAGATTTGAAACTCAGAATCAAACAGGCCTTTCCTCTCTGCTAACTAACAGCTTACTAAGCTGCATGCTATATAAAAATATCATGCTAAGCTGCATGCTATATATTAACCGTTGTAACCCTTCATTTGGAGTTGTCTTGCCAAATACACTCCAGCATAAGCTGTGGCAGTATTGCCAAATTTGTGTTTGCGCCATATTGACTTGGTAAACCCACAAGTCAAAATCACAAGTCATTCACCTTTCCAAGTCTAATCGAGTCAAGTCACATTGATATGCAAGTAAGTCCGAGGTCAAGTTGACTTATGACTTGTCTTGGCAAGTCAAGTCAAAACTACAACTTGAACCCAGCTCTGGTTCTAGCCAAACGAATCCACTAAAATACTAACTTTGTTGGCATTGTATTGTTAATTATCATTGTGATTAATTGATTATCATAAGTTTAAATCATTTACATGTTCAATGTATATAATAAAATGTATATTATTATCGGTGTCTGATGTGCATCAATTGTTTGGCTTGCCGTGCTTGTGTCATTCCGGGACCATGACTAACAATAGATTAAGGTCTTCATCATAATTTATTTTGCTAATCAACTACATTGATTTATCATGGATGTTTCTATTATAAAAAAACTACAGTTGTTTTAATGCAATTTCCATGTGCAACCACAGGTTGGCTAGTGTCAAATTGAGTACCTTACTCTATGGCCATTATAGAATAAAATAATTGTACAGGACCTTGCAAGGCGATTTGAAATCTATGCAGAAGATCTGTGTTGCTTAAGAAAATTGCAAGATGCATGACTGTCATATTTTAGGTTGGTCATTGGTCATTAATTTAAGACCCATTCCCTACATTATATCATGACATCATTGATTGTTTCCTGTTTCCAGTAATGCAAAAGGAAGCATGCCTTGTCTATTTTCTACCGATTTGCTAGCTACTTGTAGTCAGAAGTATAGTATACTGGTAGTATCTAGTGGTATGTGTGGTAGGTAGTTATGCAACATGTGTCATCTGAAAAGGATAGCTTGCAACACAGCTCGTTTTACTCCTTCTGTATGGATTCAGATATCCATGTAACAAGAGAATTAACAACCTCTTCATGTTGAGAGTTACCATTGATATTCACAACAAACGTGGTTAATATAGCCAATAGTACAACAATCAATGGCAGCATATCCTGCATTCATTTGTAGTTAGAGGAAATCGGCAGTGGATACATGCACTTTATTTATCTTCTGCAGATAACAAGAACTAACAATGTTGTATAGAAGACTAGGAAACAGTGGTGTAAAAGTTTCTAACATATGTCTTGGTACGATGACATTCGGGTCCAGCGACAGACCAGGCAACTGTAATGAGGAGCAGTCTCATGCAATCCTTGACAGGTTTGTATATGTAGTGCATATTTATTGAACTGGTCAACCAATCATAGTAGCTTAATGGCAGTGCTTAGGACCAATGAGTTAGCAGATCATTCAAGTGTTTGGTAAGGTTATGGTGACCCCCGTACTGTCACTGCACTGTGCTGCCATTTCATGCAGGTACTTGGAGCTTGGAGGAAACTTCATTGATACGGCGGATGTGTATAGCCGCAACTCCGAGTCTGAGAGATTTATTGGCACTTGGATAAATAAAATAGGAGGAAAAAGGGATGAGTTGGTCCTCGCTACCAAAGGAAGGTAATGGACTTTGTCTTCCTATTGGTTTAAGAATGTAGTGGGAGCTTTATTCATATACGAGTATATATGAGTTGTATATATGTGTGTGTGTGCCTGCCATGTTGGGTGACATCAAAGGTTTTATTGTAAGCGGAGTGCTAGAACCACTGATATGTTTCCATATTGTAGAATGAAGGACGGACGTGAGGGACCAATAAATGGTGCTTGCCTCAGCCGCAAGCATTTGACCCATGAGGTAGAGGAAAGTTTAAAGCGTCTTCAGACGGATTACATTGATCTCTACCAGTGGCATTGCTGGGACAAGACTACACCACTAGAGGAAAGCCTGAGGACGATGGATGACTTGATTAAGGCTGGAAAAATACGATACTTTGGTGTGAGCAATTTCTGTGGCTGGCAACTTCAGAAGGTTTGTATGTAGGATTGACTTGATACCATTAATGCATATTTGCTATGGCTAGCCATGTGTATTGTTTGGTAAGTCTGTAGTGTATAGTAATTACTTATATGTATTTACAGTTAGTCGACCTCAGTAAGTCTATGGGCCTGAATCCCTGTATCAGTCTACAGCAGCAGTATAGTCTATTGAGCAGAGAGCTGGAGCTCGACTTGTCAGAGATATGCAGTAATGAGGGAATAGCTGTACTACCATGGAGCCCTTTGAAAGGTTGGTCCATTAGCCTTGTATTCAACAATAGTGTATCATATGAGGTACAGCATGATATGACTATATACACGTAGGTATACATCTGGGTATGTGCTGTGTGCATGTGCTTGTGTGACATACAGGTGGCTACATGTGCTTGTGTGACATACAGATGGCTACATGCGCTTATGTGGCATACAGGTGGCTACATGTGCTTGTGTGGCATACAGGTGGCTACATGTGCTTGTGTGACATACAGGTGGCTACATGTGCTTGTGTGACATACAGGTGGCTGGTTGACAGGAAAGTTTGACAGGAATCAGTCTGCTCCTGCTGAAGGTACCCGAGTTCACTATTCAACAGTGAAAAATATGAGTCACCTGCAGAGCCACCCCAGCTGGGAGAGCTACTCAAAAAATGAGCAGGTTGGTCTCTTAGTCTAGAACTAGAATATAATCATGTATCTATGAATATCTATGCGTAGTCTTGATAATTTGATGATGTTTCTGACACATGAGGCCGTGTTGTGTATTTAGATTTAAGGTGTCTTCGCGACCTGAACTTCAGACCCATGACAATTTACGAAAATATTTTCCGGCACACTTCTGTCACAGGGTCGCGAACACACCGGCCTGGGCCAAAAGCAAATTCCTCATTTTTGTGCGAAGAAATCAGGTGTGCCGATGAGCTAGGGATGGTTTCGTCCAGCCAAGCAAAATCCCAGGCCAATAGCCCTTGTGACGGCCATCTTGTGATTTTTATTTGTGACCCGGGTCCGTCCAAGAGGTCGCGAAGACACCTTTAGCTGTACATATTGGCGTATAGAAGAAGGCAACTCCCAGCCTCAGGTAGTACATACATGTACTGCGTAGTACACACTGCGTAGTACATACTGCAACCAGTGATAGTATAGTACATTAATAACTAGTCTAACGAAAGGATAATATTGTATAGACCAAGTTCGGCGGCAATATTGTCTCTTGTAAACTGTCTGCATGAAGTACATGTATGTGTATGCTTTCTACTATGCATAAAGCAATACTATGTTGAACTCTGTTCTGAGTTTGAATTGTATTCTCTCTAGGTGTGGAACCTTCTAGATATAATGAAGGAAATATCTGCTGCTCATAGCAGATCTGTCTCTCAGGTTAGTCTCCATTTCTGTTCCCGTTTGATATACTTGTCTTGGCACGCCTGCCATTGTTCATGGGTTGAAAAGTCAAACCTGTCATCATTTATCATGACATGACTTCAACTCACTGTAATGCATTTTGTTTTCTCCTTTCTGATGTATTGCGTTACGGGATTGTTCATGAACAAATTTTTTTAGAATAAACTGTATATGTAGCAATGTTGATGGCTGTGAATATCTGCCACCTTGCTCCTAATTTGTATTTTAAACTGTTGAACAGGTGGCACTCAGGTGGCTGCTGCAGAAGCAATCTGTTACATCCGTTGTCATTGGCTGTAAGTCGATTGCTCAGATGGAGGATAACATCGGGGCTAGTGATGGCTGGGAACTATCAGAAGAAGAGATGGCTGCTCTGGATGCTGCATCACAGCCAGTCATTCCGTATCCCTACTCTATGATAACTAGGCTCAACAATAGATTTGACACATTCTTGAAATAGGTGGACTTTTGGTCATAAATTTTCTCGGGCTGTAGGTTTTCTCTTTTCTAAAGTACAATTAGGCCTGGTAATTTTTTTGTAGCAACTATTTTCTATCAGCTATGCATTTTCGGATTTCCTATTCAGTTCTTGTTACCGATTTTATACTCTTGTTGATGTTATAGCGTATGTGCACTAGTTACCTTGTTATAGTGTATGAGCACATGATTTGTTTCTTCTAATTCTAGCAAAAATAAATTATATACACAGTGTAGATCAGCTTTAGAAATAATTTTGAATCCAAGTATAACATTTTTATTTACAAAGAGTTGGTTCCACCTCACCCCATTTGTTCTGCTTGTGCTAGGAAGGGTGTGTGTGTGTGTGCGCGCGCGCGCGTGGGTGAATGCTCATCAATGTGCGATGATTTTTGGTGCTAGCTTGTTTAATCAACTACTTGCGTGGGCACCCATCAGTCATAGTTATTGACCAAAACTGGAATTGGTACCTCTTTGTCAGTACTCTGGCAACTTCCGAAACTGAGAGATGACAACTTCTAATTGGCTTAGTGGCCTTTGCGGCGTAAGTGCCGGAGTTGCGTTCTATTAATGAACTTGCGAAAATCGTTACAGCACAGTTCTTGCTGTAGCGTTTAGTGGACTGCAGGTAACAGAGATGACAACGTATTAAAGCTTGGTTACTTGCGGAAATGATATAGTACTGGGATAAGAAATAAAAAACTTTCCACAAAGATCCATTCATATTACATTGATATTGAAATGAAAAATCTACCAACTAAAAACACATAGTATCTCCTTGCTTGACAACATGAATGCTTGTGTGGATTAGTAATTCATGCCATCCATGCACCTTTTAGTACTAATGTAGCTCAAAATGACTGATCCTCAACTGGAGATTGTGGTTGAAAACTTTTTAAAACAATTGAATGTAAGTGAAGTTGAGTTAAACTGCTACTGGCAGCTCATTCAATATTTAAAAACAATATTGTTAACCTAAGTAAGAATGATGTGTCATTTGTGCTTGTAAAGCTATTATTAGCCAAGATAATCCAGTTTTAATACTTTATTTCTGTCAATCGGCATAACAGGGCTTCGTAGCTCTACATCAGACCAGTGGCGTATCCCCCATTTCAAAGTTGGTGGGCCAGCATGGTTAAGGAAAGAACAAGGTGATACCATGGTAACAAAACACATGGGTTACGGAAAACTTCTCATTTATGTACAATGTATATATGCAGCTAATATGTACAAAAAGTCAGATTCTCAAGACATGTAAAAGTATTTATTTTAGATATACATACATTTAATTGTATAAATATAACAAAAATAGATTATTGATATCATGGTTTGAATTCCGCCCAGACATCTTCATTTATTTGAGCAAAACTTTGATGAATTACAGCTTATTTTTTCACAACAATTCCATTGTATCTTCTAGCAATGTAAATATTGTTTATGGCGTTCCCCAGCTATATATAAATATTCAATGTCATGCAAAAGTTAAGCCATTAATTTAGTAATCTCAATCTGCTTGTTGGGCTAAAAGTCATACTTTCAAGAGAATTAAACCAAAGTAGACTTACTCTTGTTTTCTCATTATCAAAAGCTTATTTAAGTCAGTCAGCTGTCATTTGTGCTCCCAAAAGTTAACACAGCCAGACCATCTGTCCGTATGCATGGATATGGCCCTGCTCTACATACACTTCTATGTTGGAAAATTTAGATGCACTCAAGTGGTTCTTTACTTAAAAGTAAAGCCTGTGCAATAGCCCTATATGTAGCCAGGTTCGAATGCAATTAATTAATGGTTTTTACAGGTATTGACTGTAACTTGACTGTTTATTACTCTCTCGTATATATACAAAGAATTGTTAATGTTAGTGCTAGTTTATAATGAATAAGGCCAGTAACTAGTACCTTCAGTGAGCTACATGTCATGTACTACTAAACATCTCCTGCATAGACCGAGCCACATGCATAGACCAAACAGTTAACAATGCTGACTGAAGGTAATAATAGCCGATATTAAAATGGGTTTATCTTGGCTACCACTAGGCTTAAAACGCAAACACTACATTGATCTTACTGAACAATATTTTCAATTATTGAATGAGTGTCAGTTGTGGTTGAAAGTTGAAGTTTAGTTGGCCAGTCGCTAGTTGAAATTAAAAGTCTAGAGCAAGTTCCAGAATGAGATTAATGTGGTTAGCTAGTCATCTCACTGAGTCATCTCACTGAGTCTAATGATGTAAAAATTACTGTCATTAGCTGACTGTTGTTGTAACTATCCACATGAGGCCAGCCACTATAAAATGGAAGTAATGGAGAGAGAGCTGGTATGAAATACTAAAAGTAATAGATGTTCATATCCAATATTCCAGACATGAGATAGGGGTGATGACCTGAATGTGAACCTAATTAGATGATGCTTTTCCTACTAATATTTATACAGAGCAACAGTTTTATTGAGAATGCATTTGCTGGATTTATCTGCCTGGATGGAGAAAAGGAGGCTACGAGAGCAAAGCAGGAACAAGAGGCTGTAGTACAACTCTTCTCCAAGTTTAATGAGGTTAGAATGAGGTTAAGGAGGTTAGCTAGTCATCTCACTCTTTTATTGTAGCTTTGTGATGAGTGTAAAAACTTGCACAACGTTATATAATAGGCACTAATCCACCTAACAGCACACTAATTCATGTAATCGCCCAATGCTGAATCTGCTTCCTATACAGACACAATTACACATGTACACGTACACTATACGCAATGTAAATATATCATGTACTCTCTTCATCTACTCCGTAGCCTAATGTGATTGCTGCCTGCAAACTGTTCGCTGAACACATATGTAAAGAGGAGAATTCGTTGAAAGCTCAGTCTTTGTTAAACTACCTGGAGTACTTGGTCAAGTACAATAAGCTATCCTCCAAGTAGGTGCATTGGTTATCAACGATCAGACTGTGTGGCATTCTGTAATATAATATATCATTATTAACATATGGTCATATATTGCAATGATATTTATTCTCTCTGTATATTCATAGGCCTCTGTGTGAAGCCTTACTAAATAGTTCAAACCTGAGCTACTCCAACAGGGACACGTGGTGTGCAGTATTCCAGCTGGTCAGGAGGATCATTGGCGGAGTTGATTATAAGGTAGTACTATCTACCATCAGTAGATTGGATTGTTCATAGGCTCTCTTATCAGTAGATTGGATTGTTCATAGGCTCTCTTATCAGTAGATTAGATTGTTCATAAGCTCTCTTATCAGTAGATCAGATTGTTCATAGGCTCTCTTATCAGTAGATTGGATTGTTCATAGGCTCTCTTATCAGTAGATTAGATTGTTCATAGGCTCTCTTATCAGTAGATCAGATTGTTCATAGGCTCTCTTATCAGTAGATTAGATTGTTCATAGGCTCTCTTATCAGTAGATTGGATTGTTCATAGGCTCTCTTATCAGTAGATCAGATTGTTCATAGGCTCTCTTATCAGTAGATTAGATTGTTCATAGGCTCTCTTATCAGTAGATTGGATTGTTCATAGGCTCTCTTATCAGTAGATTAGATTGTTCATAGGCTCTCTTATCAGTAGATCAGATTGTTCATAGGCTCTCTTATCAGTAGATTGGATTGTTCATAGGCTCTCTTATCAGTAGATTAGATTGTTCATAGGCTCTCTTATCAGTAGATTGGATTGTTCATAGGCTCTCTTATCAGTAGATCAGATTGTTCATAGGCTCTCTTATCAGTAGATTGGATTGTTCATAGGCTCTCTTATCAGTAGATTAGATTGTTCATAGGCTCTCTTATCAGTAGATTGGATTGTTCATAGGCTCTCTTATCAGTAGATTAGATTGTTCATAGGCTCTCTTATCAGTAGATTAGATTGTTCATAGGCTCTCTTATCAGTAGATCAGATTGTTCATAGGCTCTCTTATCAGTAGATTAGATTGTTCATAGGCTCTCTTATCAGTAGATTGGATTGTTCATAGGCTCTCTTATCAGTAGATCAGATTGTTCATAGGCTCTCTTATCAGTAGATTGGATTGTTCATAGGCTCTCTTATCAGTAGATTAGATTGTTCATAGGCTCTCTTATCAGTAGATTAGATTGTTCATAAGCTCTCTTATCAGTAGATCAGATTGTTCATAGGCTCTCTTATCAGTAGATTGGATTGTTCATAGGCTCTCTTATCAGTAGATTAGATTGTTCATAGGCTCTCTTATCAGTAGATCAGATTGTTCATAGGCTCTCTTATCAGTAGATCAGATTGTTCATAGGCTCTCTTATCAGTAGATCAGATTGTTCATAGGCTCTCTTATCAGTAGATTAGATTGTTCATAAGCTCTCTTATCAATAGATCAGATTGTTCATAGGCTCTCTTATCAGTAGATTGGATTGTTCATAGGCTCTCTTATCAGTAGATTGGATTGTTCATAGGCTCTCTTATCAGTAGATTAGATTGTTCATCGGCTCTCTTATCAGTAGATCAGATTGTTCATAGGCTCTCTTATCAGTAGATTAGATTGTTCATAGGCTCTCTTATCAGTAGATCAGATTGTTCATAGGCTCTCTTATCAGTAGATCAGATTGTTCATAGGCTCTCTTATCAGTAGATCAGATTGTTCATAGGCTCTCTTATCAGTAGATCAGATTGTTCATAGGCTCTCTTATCAGTAGATTAGATTGTTCATAGGCTCTCTTATCAGTAGATTAGATTGTTCATAGGCTCTCTTATCAGTAGATCAGATTGTTCATAGGCTCTCTTATCAGTAGATCAGATTGTTCATAGGCTCTCTTATCAGTAGATTAGATTGTTCATAGGCTCTCTTATCAGTAGATTAGATTGTTCATAGGCTCTCTTATCAGTAGATCAGATTGTTCATAGGCTCTCTTATCAGTAGATCAGATTGTTCATAGGCTCTCTTATCAGTAGATCAGATTGTTCATAGGCTCTCTTATCAGTAGATCAGATTGTTCATAGGCTCTCTTATCAGTAGATCAGATTGTTCATAGGCTCTCTTATCAGTAGATCAGATTGTTCATAGGCTCTCTTATCAGTAGATTAGATTGTTCATAGGCTCTCTTATCAGTAGATTAGATTGTTCATAGGCTCTCTTATCAGTAGATTGGATTGTTCATAGGCTCTCTTATCAGTAGATCAGATTGTTCATAGGCTCTCTTATCAGTAGATCAGATTGTTCATAGGCTCTCTTATCAGTAGATCAGATTGTTCATAGGCTCTCTTATCAGTAGATCAGATTGTTCATAGGCTCTCTTATCAGTAGATTGGATTGTTCATAGGCTCTCTTATCAGTAGATTAGATTGTTCATAGGCTCTCTTATCAGTAGATTAGATTGTTCATAAGCTCTCTTATCAGTAGATCAGATTGTTCATAGGCTCTCTTATCAGTAGATTGGATTGTTCATAGGCTCTCTTATCAGTAGATTTGATTGTTCATAGGCTCTCTTATCAGTAGATCAGATTGTTCATAGGCTCTCTTATCAGTAGATCAGATTGTTCATAGGCTCTCTTATCAGTAGATCAGATTGTTCATAGGCTCTCTTATCAGTAGATCAGATTGTTCATAGGCTCTCTTATCAGTAGATCAGATTGTTCATAGGCTCTCTTATCAGTAGATCAGATTGTTCATAGGCTCTCTTATCAGTAGATCGGATTGTTCATAGGCTCTCTTATCAGTAGATCAGATTGTTCATAGGCTCTCTTATCAGTAGATTAGATTGTTCATAGGCTCTCTTATCAGTAGATCAGATTGTTCATAGGCTCTCTTATCAGTAGATTGGATTGTTCATAGGCTCTCTTATCAGTAGATTAGATTGTTCATAGGCTCTCTTATCAGTAGATTGGATTGTTCATAGGCTCTCTTATCAGTAGATTAGATTGTTCATAGGCTCTCTTATCAGTAGATTAGATTGTTCATAGGCTCTCTTATCAGTAGATTGGATTGTTCATAGGCTCTCTTATCAGTAGATCAGATTGTTCATAGGCTCTCTTATCAGTAGATTAGATTGTTCATAGGCTCTCTTATCAGTAGATTGGATTGTTCATAGGCTCTCTTATCAGTAGATCAGATTGTTCATAGGCTCTCTTATCAGTAGATTGGATTGTTCATAGGCTCTCTTATCAGTAGATCAGATTGTTCATAGGCTCTCTTATCAGTAGATTGGATTGTTCATAGGCTCTCTTATCAGTAGATTAGATTGTTCATAGGCTCTCTTATCAGTAGATCAGATTGTTCATAGGCTCTCTTATTAGTAGATCAGATTGTTCATCGGCTCTCTTATTAGTAGATTGGATTGTTCATAGGCTCTCTTATCAGTAGATTGGATTGTTCATAGGCTCTCTTATCAGTAGATCAGATTGTTCATAGGCTCTCTTATCAGTAGATCAGATTGTTCATAGGCTCTCTTATCAGTAGATCGGATTGTTCATAGGCTCTCTTATCAGTAGATCAGATTGTTCATAGGCTCTCTTATCAGTAGATTAGATTGTTCATAGGCTCTCTTATCAGTAGATCAGATTGTTCATAGGCTCTCTTATCAGTAGATTGGATTGTTCATAGGCTCTCTTATCAGTAGATTAGATTGTTCATAGGCTCTCTTATCAGTAGATTGGATTGTTCATAGGCTCTCTTATCAGTAGATTAGATTGTTCATAGGCTCTCTTATCAGTAGATTAGATTGTTCATAGGCTCTCTTATCAGTAGATTGGATTGTTCATAGGCTCTCTTATCAGTAGATCAGATTGTTCATAGGCTCTCTTATCAGTAGATTAGATTGTTCATAGGCTCTCTTATCAGTAGATTGGATTGTTCATAGGCTCTCTTATCAGTAGATCAGATTGTTCATAGGCTCTCTTATCAGTAGATTGGATTGTTCATAGGCTCTCTTATCAGTAGATCAGATTGTTCATAGGCTCTCTTATCAGTAGATTGGATTGTTCATAGGCTCTCTTATCAGTAGATTAGATTGTTCATAGGCTCTCTTATCAGTAGATCAGATTGTTCATAGGCTCTCTTATTAGTAGATCAGATTGTTCATCGGCTCTCTTATTAGTAGATTGGATTGTTCATAGGCTCTCTTATCAGTAGATTGGATTGTTCATAGGCTCTCTTATCAGTAGATTGGATTGTTCATAGGCTCTCTTATCAGTAGATCAGATTGTTCATCGGCTCTCTTATCAGTAGATTGGATTGTTCATAGGCTCTCTTATCAGTAGATTGGATTGTTCATAGGCTCTCTTATCAGTAGATTAGATTGTTCATAGGCTCTCTTATCAATAGATCAGATTGTTCATAGGCTCTCTTATCAGTAGATCAGATTGTTCATAGGCTCTCTTATCAGTAGATTAGATTGTTCATAGGCTCTCTTATCAGTAGATTGGATTGTTCATAGGCTCTCTTATCAGTAGATCAGATTGTTCATAGGCTCTCTTATCAGTAGATTAGATTGTTCATAGGCTCTCTTATCAGTAGATTGGATTGTTCATAGGCTCTCTTATCAGTAGATTAGATTGTTCATAGGCTCTCTTATCAGTAGATTAGATTGTTAATGTACTGTCAGTTCATCCAGTTGGTCTATGGATAGTTTGAACACTTCTACTACAGACAATTTGGTACAATATTCAAATTCCTCATTTAGTTAATTGCATATAATTTTGATTGCACTGAGGCAAGCCTCCAAAACCTCTCTGTTTACATTCCTAGAGTTGTATACATGTGTACTTTTTATAAGCATACTTACTTGTAAATATGATTGTAAGTGTACATATTGTATCATGTAGATTGCAGTACCTCTGAGTATATACACTTTGTTTGTTTATTGTTATTCAGGGCTGCAGGGACATTTTTCGGGCAATTCTGTACAAGTGCCGGAGTATACCTCCATCAGACTCTTCCACTCCACAAATTCAGAGCGTAGTCGAGGTAGTACATTCCTTAGCAATGGTAATCAAGAACAAGTGTTAGCATAATATCCAGCCATCCAAAGTTCCACATGGTGTCTTGGAGAATCTAACGTTCATGTTCATTATTGTAGTTGACAGGAAAAAGTTTGGCAGCATGACTAACCACGGCAGCTGATGTACATGTATATATATATATACATGTAGTTATGTACATGCCATATCACTGAGTTAGTAGACTAAACCACTATTCTTATTACAGGTATTCAATTATATTCTGAACAGAAACGCTTGCCTGCTGCCCAGTTACTTTGCTATAAATGAGATTATTAAATTACCTCAGCAGGATGATAAGCAGCCCTTACACTGGGTGAGTGACCTTTACACTGGGTGAATGACCTTTACACTGGGTGAACGACCTTTACACTGGGTGGACGACCTTTACACTAGGTGAATGACCTTTACACTGGGTGAATAACCTTTACACTGGGTTAATGACCTTTACACTGGGTTAATGACCTTTACACTGGGTGAATGACCTTTACACTGGGTGAGTGACCTTTACACTGGGTGAGTGACCTTTACACTGGGTGAACGACCTTTACACTAGGTGAATGACCTTTACACTGGGTGAATGACCTTTACACTGGGTTAATGACCTTTACACTGGGTTAATGACCTTTACACTGGGTGAATGACCTTTACACTGGGTGAATGACCTTTAAACTGGGTGAACGACCTTTACACTGGGTTAATGACCTTTACACTGGGTGAGTGACATTTACACTGGGTGAATGACGTTTAGAATTGGTAGGCAAGCATTTGAAGTATAGTTTTTGTATCTTTTAGGCATTCGGTAAGATACTTGCCGAGTTTACGCAGACTTTTCGTCCAACAGTACAGATTGTGACCATCTCTAGTTTGTCTCAGCTCAGGCCTGTTATTGGACATTCTAATATCAACGCTTACGTGTGGAGACTGGAGTTGAGAAACTTGAGGTTCCCAAACAATGGGCCCCTTCCCTTTGACAGGGTATTTTATCTATTACTATGTGTCAACTATGCTGTACTAAGTAATTACATCATTGTGTAGTAGGTATAGACACATGTACCCACAGTGTATATGTTTCTATGAGTAAACACAAGTACCTACATGTATATGTTTACAGGACAAGTCCCCCACCAACCTTATCAGATATGTGCTCACCCATGCCTACTCTGTGGACTTCATGACCAGCATACTCATCGCCAATAGAAAGGTTCGTATTGCTGTAGGCTCATTCACCATGTGTAACAGTTGAAACATCTACATGTATATGGCATCAACTTGTTGTCTAATAAGTGATATAACGTGGCTGGTTGTGACAAGTATAGGCGTGTGCTTGTAGTCTCAGGATGACGCCAAGAGCAGGTACTCTGAGCTCGAGGAGCAACTGTGCGAACATGTCATACACCTAACAGAGAGTCAGTCCAAGCTGTCTAACTGTGCTACTGTTTTGCCACACCTACGTTGGCACAATATCACAGCTCATATCATCTTCTTTGTGCTCTGGAATATGGTCAACCTTCCCCACATGCTCATGCAGCTATACAAGAAGGTCAGTAGTATATACACATACAGTATTATATACACATGCAGTATTATATACACATACAGTAGTATATACACATACAGTAGTATATACACATACAGTAGTATACACATACAGTATTATATACACATACAGTAGTATATACATACAGTATTATATACACATACAGTAGTATATACACATACAGTATTATATACACATACAGTAGTATACACATACAGTATTATATACACATACAGTAGTATATATATACAGTATTATATACACATACAGTATTATATACACATACAGTATTATATACACATACAGTATTATATACACATACAGTATTATATACACATAAAGTAGTATACACATACAGTATTATATACACATACAGTATTATATACACATACAGTATTATACACATACAGTAGTATACACATACAGTATTATATACACATACAGTAGTATACACATACAGTATTATATACACATACAGTAGTATATACACATACAGTAGTATATACACATACAGTAGTATACACATACAGTAGTATACACATACAGTAGTATACACATACAGTATTATATACACATACAGCATATACAGTGTACTGCAGCACACTGCAGTGTGATGCAGTGTTATATACACTTGTCTACTGATTACTTTAGCTGGAGGGGCGCAGTGTACAGACTGGCTGCTCTAGGGACCACCTCATGTGGATGCTACAGCAGTGTCTATTTGGGGTATCTAAGCCAGTGTGTGCTTATGGCTATCTCTCATTCATGAGGCTGTATGACCAGCTGTACACTGACACAGGCCCCCTTCCTGTCCCAGACTTCTCTACTCAGCACTCTGTGATCAGCTGTGCTGTCACTTGTATCTGGTCGCACATGCAGAAGAAGGCAGCTCAGTTGACTGAGCACAAGACTAAGATGAGACCAATACCTAATATACTGAGAGCTCAGCTTGAGTATGTATCACTAGTCAACAGTATACAAGTACATACGTACATGTACAATATACATATTATATACATACATATAATTATACATACATCTCCAGCTATATGAAAGTTCTAACTAGCTGTATGTTAACTAAAACCATCCCACACTTTGATGGACTGGCCTGACTTACTATATATTAGAACCTGCAGAGTGTAGTCCTTCACCAGCCCATCACTACATGTATAATAGCAGTACTTGCCCTGTAACTTAGAGTTGTCTTCTTCTTGTGCTTGAGTAAAGAGAGAGCGCAACTCCGTGTTGATTTGAAAATTACTCTGTACACTCCAGCATAGCCTTGTTGCTGGTGAACTATAGGTATATGTAGGATTTATATGCATGCCTATATATACACATGCACACTTTTTGTTTGATAGTTACTTAAAGACAGCGCTACAACAGTATACACAGGGTCAGACAACTCCACCTCCTCCACTCACATGTGACTTTAAGCTGGCTACCATCTGCAATGCGTGTAAGTATTACCCCCTCTCTCTATAGAGTAGCAGTGTACAGGATGTTATAACATGCACTACAGTGTAAATGTTTGCATATAGACCTCCTCTCTGGACAATATCAGTATACGGATATCCATAGCTGAAGTACCAGTTAGTAGACTGTCTTATTGTATGCCTGTGGTTGTTGCAATACCCTAGCTAAGATATGGGACGGTAACATTAACCCCAGCACAGGATGGTAGCCTTAGTTCCCTGCATATAGACTACTGTACATGTGTATTTCCATTCACATTGTGAGCAGCTCTTGATTCAGTAGTTTGTAATGACTATACAGTGCAGTGTGCAGTGACTGCCCTTGTAATCAGGAGTTGTGTTCTCTTTAACTGCAAACAATAATATTATGTTACATACAGACAGCACGAGTGAGGTAATGCCATCTCTATTGAACTACATGATGGAGTCGATGATGAACACGAGTATGCAGACCAAGTTACCTCATGGTATACCTTGCTATATGAATACTGAGCCCCTAACTATGGATATGCTAGACTCTCTATCTGTTCACACAAAGATGCTGTAAGTACATAGACTATTGGCTCAACTGTAAGTACATGGACTGTTTGGTCAGCTGTAAGTACATGGACTATTAGGATAGCTGTAAGTACATAGGATATTAGATCAGCTGTAAGTACATGGAATATTAGGATAGCTGTAAGTACATAGGATATTAGGTCAGCTGTAAGTACATAGAATACTAGGTCAGCTGTAAGTACATGGACTATTGGGTCAAGTAGGTATCATATTGAAGTATGCTTTATTCCAGAGCATAATGTTCAAGTGATAACTTCTCAAAACTAGAATTGTGTGCTTGATATTTTCTTAATTTCTTCATGATAGTATTTACTAGGAAATGTGGAAATAATGAGGGTATAAATGAAGGTGAGGTGGTAGACAGGTTGTAGACAGGTGCTATAGGGCTTCCTGTATTATCTACCTAGTCATACTACATTACGCATCTTCTTCCTAGTATATATACAGTGAGTCACTTAGTATGTATACATCTATATACAGTATGTGTATATACAAGGGTGCTGTTAGGTATACCCAATGTACATAATATACTGTCTTATATCCAGTGTATTACTCACCACCATTTGGTAGTGAGTAACACTCCAATAATCTCCCAAATCATAGAATATTCTCTACTTTTTGCCCGTCTGTCCGGCAGTTGACATGCTTGTATTGGTCATGGGTGGAAGTGGGAACATCTTATAGACAGGGTGTAGTTATTACTATGTCGTGGGAATTACATATAGGCACCACATGTATCATCTTATATAATTTAACAAGGTTTATTCTTCAAAATATGTACATGCACTTTTAATTCATCATAACATAATTTATTAGCCATTAGGGTAATTACATGTACTTCAATTTAGTTGTTCCATAATACTGTGGTCAATCACTGCTTTATGAATTGATAAGGTAGGGTTGGGTGATATGAGTGATGCAGTAATACGTTACGTGACACGAGTGATGCAGTAATACGTTACGTTACGTGACATGAGTGATGCAGTGATACGTTACATGACATGAGTGATGTGATGTGTCCCTGAATGGTGGGAACTGGAGTCTCTGTCTTTCTGTTAACCTCTCCCTCATCATAAACATTAGCAAGTGTATTGGAATGTGCTGATGTAATCACGCTGCTATGTACACTTGATGTACTATGTTTTAGCCTTATCAAACAGCTGTTTAACAAGATGGAAGCCCAAGTGAAGAGTCAGTCGCAGGTGGCACTCTCCCCCGCCTTAGTGGAGACTTGTGCTAGGTTATTGGTCTATACAGAGATTGAACAGACATTTGGTATCAAGAGCTTTGTCAGTAAGTCCAAGGAATGTTGTTGGGCCCTGGATACGCCTAATACAAAGTTTCTATTACAGCCCTGTGGATATATTGAATAGCAATTTCAAACTATTAAAAATTGATAGGGGATTAAAACTTGAGTCTAATCTCCAAAGATATGTTAAGAGATCAAGTGCCCACTGAACTATCAAAGCAATTGCCTTGTCTTTGATAGTAAATTGTCTTGTTGTCATTTTATATCAAGTGAGTAATATAATGAGAGGTTTGATTGAAGTCAGAAGGTGTCTACATCTACAAGGCACCTGTTTGGTGCATATAATGCACTACAGGATTTGTTTATACATCACATGCTTTACCTGACTTAGATGGATGGAGACTAGCCAACACCACGCTTACTCTAAACACCATAATATTAATGGCATGTATATTGGATATATTAATAGGGTGTGTACAGGTTGTACCACCTAAAAACTGATCATTTAGTGATAATCGAGCATACAAAGTCCAATTTTACAATTTATTTAGTGAGAAAGTACTAATGGTTCGGTTTATGGCAGTTGAACTAAGTTCAAGTTCAAATTACGCTAACAAAATGGCAAATAAAAAGTTTAATTTGTTTTCAAATTGTTATTTTCTTGCCCAAGTAGCAGGAAGTTTTTTCTACTTTATTTAAATGATTAAAATCTGAAACGTGAATAACCGCTGCATTCGCAAAGATATGCTTGTGCTCAGGTCTTCTACTAGACTAATCCATCACCAGGACATAAGGTGGTTTTTAGAACTTTTGAATGATTGTCGGACCGTCTACAAATTATACTATAAATAAGTTTTAAAATCCAATAAAAATATTAGTTCTCGTTAAAATAAATTTTAGAGTAAATAGTGAGTTGTGCCTGATTTATTGATTTTATTACCAATAGTGTAACAGACACTCATCAGGTAAAATGACTCTTCTGTGTCAGGGAGATACTAAGCGAAGTATACCTCATGCTCCTTAACTTGTGTGATAAGAAGGGTGTTATCACATTGAGATTGGGTCAATCAGTCTGCCTGTATTCAGTTTCTTCAGAGTGTATAGGAGTGATAGATTCTTGTGGACACCCTCAAATTTACTTTTTTCTCTACTTTCTACTTAGCTTTTGGTCTTTCCTTAGCACTACCATCAAGAGTGCGATCTTCAGACGCACCTAACAATGTGATCTGCTGCAGCTCTTAACAATGTGATCTGTTGCAGCCCTTAGCAGTTGGGTCTGTTGCAGCCCTTAACAATGTGATCTGTTGCAGCCCTTAACAGTTGGGTCTGTTGCAACCCTTAACAGTGTTGGGTCTGTTGCAGCACTGTCTGTCTCTTTCTTAACTCTCTGGTGACCATCTTGTGATTGGGATGCTACTCATTCTAGTAATGTCAGAAGTACAACCAGCTCAAATTGGAGAATTGCACAAAGTAAACCTAAGGTTGAATATATTCCCACACTGGTAATCCACCAGGGAATTTATGGCTACACTGGCACTATATTATTGTTTGACTCTGTACATGTTCATGTATGTATACATGAACATTACTTGAGTGAATCATCAAACCTGATGCAGCAAGTTTATAATTCGAAAAAAAAAAATGTTTTTCAGTCTGAGAATTTTCTCAACTGCATTTAATCATTTGGCTACGGAGAATAACATGTGCCCTGTTCTCTACTAATGCTTGTCTCTGCTTGTTTGCAGGTAGTGTGCTGCCGTCAGTCATAACTGCCAAGTGCGTTCCAGTTATAAACACGTTGCTCGAGATGGCCACATACAGACTCACCCACATGCAGCCTCACTATCGTATGAAGATCCTGAGTAGCCTCCTCGAGGAGCTCTCTAGTGTCAACCATAATCAGCTGCATATAAGGTACTGTATATCCCCTCTTATAACCAGTTGCATATAAGGTACTGTATATCCCCTCTTATAAACAGCTGCATATAAGGTACTGTATATCCCCTCTTATAAACAGCTGCATATAAGGTACTGTATATCCCCTCTTATAATTAGCTGCACATAGGGTACTGTATATCCCCTCTTATAATCAACGGCGTATAAAGTACTGTATATCCCCTCTTACAATCAACGGCATACAAGGTACTGTATATCCCCTCTTATAATCAGCTGCACATAGGGTACTGTATATCCCCTTTTATAATCAACGGCGTATAAAGTACTGTATATCCCCTCTTATAATCAACTGCATATAAGGTACTGTATATCCCTTCTTATAATCAACTGCATATAAGGTACTGTATATCCCCTCTTATAATCAGCTGCATATAAGGTACTGTATATCCCCTCTTATAATCAACTGCATATAAGGTACTGTATATCCCGTCTTATAATTAGCTGCACATAGGGTACTGTATATCCCCTCTTATAATCAGCTGCACATAGGGTACTGTATATCCCCTTTTATAATCAACGGCGTATAAAGTACTGTATATCCCCTCTTATAATCAACTGCATATAAGGTACTGTATATCCCCTCTTATAAACAGCTGCACATAGGGTACTGTATATCCCCTTTTATAATCAACGGCGTATAAAGTACTGTATATCCCCTCTTATAATCAACTGCATATAAGGTACTGTATATCCCCTCTTATAATCAACTGCATATAAGGTACTGTATATCCCCTCTTATAATCAGCTGCATATAAGGTACTGTATATCCCCTCTTATAATCAACTGCATATAAGGTACTGTATATCCCGTCTTATAATTAGCTGCACATAGGGTACTGTATATCCCCTCTTATAATCAGCTGCACATAGGGTACTGTATATCCCCTTTTATAATCAACGGCGTATAAAGTACTGTATATCCCCTCTTATAATCAACTGCATATAAGGTACTGTATATCCCCTCTTATAAACAGCTGCATATAAGGTACTGTATATCCCGTCTTATAATTAGCTGCACATAGGGTACTGTATATCCCCTCTTATAATCAGCTGCACATAGGGTACTGTATATCCCCTTTTATAATCAACGGCGTATAAAGTACTGTATATCCCCTCTTATAATCAACTGCATATAAAGTACTGTATATCCCCTCTTATAATCAACTGCATATAAGGTACTGTATATCCCCTCTTATAATCAGCTGCACATAGAGTACTGTATATCCCCTCTTATAATCAGCGGCATATAAAGTACTGTATATCCCCTCTTATAATCAACTGCATATAAGGTACTGTATATTAATATCTTGCGTATTAATATATCTTCACATAAAGGGGTGTATGAGACGCTTTTCATTAGAAGTCTTAAAATCTACGTGTAGCTTTATGAGCATCAGCATTACCTCTGTCATTCGTTCTGAATGCAACTTTCGTTCTGAAGGCCATGTGTTAAAATCCCAACTGAGCTGTTTGGGGCAAAAAAGCATTATGTAAGCTTCCACCCTAATGTGTTTTGATCAGGACCCAAAATACGAATCCTAGATCCTAACTCCATTAAAAACATCAACCTCTGCCTCTTTCTGAGTAATAGTCAGACTACTGCCAGGGCAAGTCTCAAATTGTCCCAGTAAACAGGTTGGCAATTAGAGGTGTCTTCACGACCTAAATTTCAGACCCAGGCCAATTTGCGAAAAAATGTTCTGGCACACATCCGTCACAGAGTTGCGAATACACCGACCTCATTTATTATTGAGCAGTCAGGGACTCGGTTCCACCTCTGTGAGAATAAGCCACCTTTGACTGTGATTATGTTGAACTTGGCCCCTGACTACTCCGTGGTAAATTCCTTGTAAAACGAAAGATCACAGTCATATATTTATATATTTTAACATAATAGGAGTTATTACCCCTGGTTATGAATTACATAAGATATGTATATTGTATAATAATATTATATTATTGTTGATCGCATACTATTTATAACACTTTAACACATTGTTCAATGTTTTTTTGCTGCAATTGGCAAAGCCAGGAACTGGGCTCACTTTTCACAGCAGGATTGAGTGTGACTTGAACCTGGCACCTCTGGCTAACATATTAACAATCCCACCACCATCCTTTAACAATCCCATCACCATCCTTTAACAATCCCACCACCATCCTTTAACAATCCCACCGCCATCCTTTAACAATCCCACCGCCATCCTTTAACAATCCCACCACCATCCTTTAACAATCCCACCACCATCCTTTAACCCAAATATAAATTCCAAGTGCATTTCTCAGAAATTACTGCTACAAATTTAGTAGTTGCATATTTATGACATAAAATTAAGACATTAGCAAGTTTAAAAGGTAATTTCATAATTGCTTGTTTGAGTTTAATCTTCACTGAAATATTTAGGGATGTATGTAGGTTGGTTGGGGAATGTGGTAATAGCCTAGTGAACTAATTCTTGGTCACTGTATTCTGGTACTCTGGTTAGGTCAAGTACACAGTCTAGCTGTGGTGAGGGATGTAGATTCTGGTTCAGTAAATCATGTTACAGACCATCGCCATGTACTGGATTACTTCAGTCTACTCATAAAACTCTACACATACAATTCTATACGAACGATTCTACAATATACAATTCTACAATATACAATTCTACAATATAAAATTCTACAATATACAATTCTACATACATAATTCCACATGAAAAATTCTACACGTACAATTCTACATCCACAATTCTACATATACACTGCACAATACTATACATACAATGCTACATACATGTATAAGTTTAAACAAAGTGGAGATTTTCCTCACCAAATCTGCTCACTCGTCCCAAGTTTATTTTATTCACGTTTCCAGAGTTTAGAGCAATATGTGGCTGCTGAAGTTGCAAGTCATTTAGATTAAAAATAGTGGTGTTGGGGTGTATCATTTGATTAGAATCAGCAATGCCAGATGCTCTACTGGTATATTTGAAGTGTACACACCAACTGCCTTCTGGTTCCAGGCTACTTGCAGTGGAGCTGCCAAATTTATAACACCAAAGAAGGAGTTATAGACTTTGCAGTAAATTGAAGCATGCTTTCAGTTCAGCTGCTTATGCTAGAAAACAGCAAATACTGATCACAGAACTGTGGTAACACTCTGGTCTTCCTACCTTATCGTTAGATTTGTCTCCAATGACCGTAGGAGAGAGGTGACATATAGCCCTACATAAAGGCTCGGCTACACGCGGAGCAATTTTTTGTACCAGTCTACAAATAGCCTTGATTAATATCCAGGGGGGTGATAGAACTACCCTCTAATCATCCATGTAGTTTCTCTATTATCTTTGGCTAATTTAGAGTCGCCTAATTTTGTGGGTTAGCTGGAAAAAATCTCTACATTATTAAACATTGAGCATGCTAATCCTTGCTTTGGAAAAGGTGTTCATTTCAGTAAACACAGAACAGTGGCTCTGTGGCAATCACCTGATCTTTCTCACCTACATGTATAAGTATAATATACATGTATATAGTCAATGATGTGGTACTATTGTAAATTTGCACTAGTAGTGTCCCATTTCATACATTGCAGGTCACACAAAAGAAATAAGTATTTTGTGAATTACAAAAAAATTGCATGTAAAGGTTAAATTCTGTAACCTAATAACACAACATTGTCTTCGAGTAGAAATATAAAGTTTATGCATTTACCATAATACTCTAGTAAGAGAATTGTATACCAAAACTACATGTACATGTACGTCATGTATTGTTTGTTCTTGTAATAAGCCTAAGTTGTATTAACAGGTGTGAGAACTCTGCGGCGTGCCTTCTCCTCTCTCTCGGTAATGTGGAGGTACAACAGCAAGTCTACCGGAGTATCAATGAGAAGAAATTCTCTATTGTGTCACATGAATCAGAGGAATTGAACAGGATACTAGTGCTGACACTAGCCAGGGCTGTAAATGCTGTGTGTAAGTAACGATGGGCCGGGTTCTACACCCCCCCCCACTCTATCACTGTGTGAAAAGTTAGGATCATAGTGTGAGAATGCTCAGGTATTTTGCTGAAACTATGCTAGAAGTAAGATGGAGATGATTGTGGATTATACATTATGTCTTGTAAGCTGAGGGGAGGATTATGGGGTGGGGTCACACTGGCGTGGGAGGGTAATCAGACTTGGCAGAGTGCCCGGTTCTCTAGCTATAGAGGCTGTGAGAGTGACATGTAATGTGTGGTAAACAACTGTTAGCTATAGTTGTGCAACACATGGTATGTACATACATATCTACCTCTTTCCTCATACTATGCAATGTTATCTATACTTACATGTATATATTATATACATGTACATGTATAATTATTTATAAATGATAGATTATTTTTTAGTTGCGTAGACTTATGTATTACAGCTGGCTATTTCCTGATATCAAGTGCTGATGCTGTCATAGTTGGGAACCCAGACAGCTCATCACATTGTATATAATCCCCCATATGATGTTGGTGTGACGGAGTTGTCTGTCTGTAATTATGGTGTTTGCAAAAACTCTCTAGCTCTAGCTCACATTCCAAATATAGCCTCCAGTCCATCCTCAGTATTACATTAGTCCAGTACATGATAGTCAGGGACCACACTCTAGACTCCACTGATGTTTGAATACACCCCTTGTCCCCCTCTTCATAGCTCTAGGGTGAACCCTGCACCAATCAGCAACAACCGTGCTGCTGTTATGTAGGCCCGTGGTAGGGATCTAATCAACTCGCCTGTTACATGTGTTGGCAGGTGACTCAGGACAAACAGGAAACTGGTGTGTCAGCCTGTTACGGAAGGTGTTTGAACACACACCACACAGCTGGTCTGCTCATACACTAGAGACGTTTCCTCCCCTCATCCAGGAGTTCTACTTGCAGAATCATGTGCCAGGAGAAGATAAGCAGCAACTGGCCAGGAATGTGGATGCAGAGTTTCAGAGATGGAAATGTGAGTTGTGATAATATGTAGTATGTACGTGTATGTAGTATGAACGTGTATGTAGTATGTACGTGTATGTAGTACGTGTATGTAGTATGTACGTGTATGTATGTATGTGCATATGTGTAGTATGTACATTGTATCACACATACACTACACCTCTGTCAACACTACTGTATTAGTCTGGTAGTGTTAGCTCATATAACTGGAACTTTGCCTACACTGACCTCTATTGCATATCATAATCCTAGAGTTGTCCCCTCTTGGGAGGAAGAGGGTAACAACCTCTATCATACCGACACCCTCCTGTCTATATAATCCACAGCTAAATGTAGATGTAAGATAACATTACGTGGTATATATTGAGTATATATTACATATTACAAGTAAATACATGTCACACATTATACAAGTATTATACATGTCACACACATACAAGTAAATACATGTCACACATTATACAAGTATTATACATGTCACACACATACAAGTAAATACATGTCACACATTATACAAGTATTATACATGTCACACACATACAAGTAAATACATGTCACACATTATACAAGTATTATACATGTCACACACATACAAGTAAATACATGTCACACATTATACAAGTATTATACATGTCACACACATACAAGTAAATACATGTCACACATTATACAAGTATTATACATGTCACACATATACAAGCAAATACATGTAACACATTATACAAGTATTATACATGTCACACATATTACAAGTAAATACATGTCACACATTATACAAGTATTATACATGTCACACACATACAAGTAAATACATGTCACACATTATACAAGTATTATACATGTCACACACATACAAGTAAATACATGTCACACATTATACAAGTATTATACATGTCACACACATACAAGTAAATACATGTCACACATTATACAAGTATTATACATGTCACACACATACAAGTAAATACATGTCACACATTATACAAGTATTATACATGTCACACACATACAAGTAAATACATGTCACACATTATACAAGTATTATACATGTCACACATATACAAGCAAATACATGTAACACATTATACAAGTATTATACATGTCACACATATTACAAGTAAATACATGTCAAAAGAGACCAGAGTCCAAAGGACACCCGCATTGCAATTAATAACCAGTGGTTTACATACCTTCAGCATCATCTATGGGATTGTACATAAAAAGGTATTGGGATGAACCCAGGAGGGGGGCCATATCTGTCTTTGAGACAGCATAGGGCAAGGGAGTGTCCCTAGGACAGCATAGGGCGAGAGGGTGTCCCTAGAACAGCATAGGGTGAGGGGCATCCTAGGACAGCATAGGGTGAGGGGCCAATATAAATGTCTTGTATTTCTCCCGTTGATTGCCAGATTAGAGGAGAGGAGGAGGGAAGGAAGGAGATTGTGAGTCCTGTATTTGTTTCATGCGTTTCATAGTGAAAAGGAAGTCAAAGTGCTTGTTTTTTACAAATCTCCATATTAAAGTGGTACACATTGGTATATTGTCATTATTTAGTTAAATTGTATGTAATTACCATGGCCATATGAGATAATAAATATATGTGTGTGTGCCCATGTTTGTCACTAACTACACATTCAATTCCATATGAGTAACAAGTTCTGATGAGATGAAATTATTAAGTAATAATTTGAACTCAATTAGTTGCTACAGCTTATGTGTAGATTTAGTCAGCCCTTCCTTCCTCTTTCCGCTAATTGCCTCCCATTCTCTCCTTTCCTCTACATGGTAAATCAAGTGGCTTTCCCTTCATTACTTGTCCATTTGAATACAGGGATTATACAAGTTCTTGGTTAACCCATTTAATGGGTTTTACTACATGTTACAGGACCAGCTACTTGACTTACGCTGTAGGCTATAGTGTAATATTGTAATATGAAGGACAAATGCAAGTCATAGTACCAGATGTACTGTTATACTACTCTACTACAGTATTCAACACAATACCATATTTGTCTCTCTCCCTCTCCACCCTCCAGAATCTGTTTAATTCTCTCTGGAGTGGCCTCAGCTCTTGAGTGTGCTCAGCCAGCAAGATGATAAATGGCTTTCACCTCCGTCACTCAGTTTTGGTGCCAAGCCCCAAAACAAACGTGATCCTTCTTAGTGGTTAATGGTATGACTTAAGCTCTCACTCTCATTAGCTCAGCAATAACCTCTCAAATTATTCTGACTGACTGTCTGGTATGCCATGGATTTAGCTAGAGAAGGATGCATAGTGTGTGGTATGTCTTATGTAGTCACATCTCCACCAGCATGTGATGTAGAGTTGAACCAGCGTCTCTGGAACAGGATGTTTTGCATTGAATACCAATTAGATGGTCAGAGACATGTTTGTATTTGCATAAAATTTAACTAGAGAATATGTAAAACACTCCACTTGAGGATACCTGCAGCTTTTGAGTTCCTCATTTACATAAACTTTGTGCATGGTTAAATTTGATTTTGCCGTCTCGTCTTCTGTCTCTGCCTCTCGTAGAAGCTCTCAGAAGTGACCCAAATAACTGTTTGGTATAAATTTGGATTTCCAGTTTGAATTATAAAATTATTCCAAACTATTCTGTTTAAACATGTAGTAGAAACATTGCAACATAAATATACTCAAGCTAGTCAGCTAGTCAGCTCAAATTCCAACAGGCTTCAAGGTTACTGCTGTGGTAAAAGTTATACTAGTGCCAACCTTTACAGTATCTAAACAGCCTGGTGCCTGTGCACTGTATTAGTAGTGAGTATCTACTGCTCATCATCTGCTGTTGGGTGAAAGATGGATGCTAAGCTGTACACTTACTGTCGCTAATATTCTACATGTACATGTATAGTTACTCTCTGTTTATCAAGGAGGGCACAACTCCAACACTCTGTTTTACTCAACAACCATAATCTACCTGCAGTTCAGTATGTGATTGGCTAGTTCCCTTAGAACTGCTCCCTCTCTTCTCATCCAACTTTAATCAATCTATTGATTTTTTACTAAACCTAAATGGGATTACATGCAGTGGGATGAGATGACATCAGCTAACATGTCCATATATGGGCATAAATCTGCCCATGTATTGCATTATGATGTATCATTATTGTTATAGACATATTAATACTGTTCCATGTACATGTATGTACATAATCTCTAAGTAGTATTTACATGTAAAAAATATGTTTTTTCCTCTACAGCAATTACAGACGTTGACAGCGCAGTGACTCATTTCTCCAGAACTGGTGCTGATAGACCATTGTTCTTTTGGTAAGTACGTTGTGTAATTGTGGGTATATTTGTACATGCTGTGCACCTGTGTATATAGGGATATTACACGTATAATAATGGTATTACATGTATATGTACTACTACTACTAGTGTACATGTACTGGGTGTACATGTACTGCTACGTGTATATGTACTATATGTATATGAATTGGCTAAAATATAGTAATTTATAAAGTTGGCAACAAATTAGCAAACTATAGTGACAAAAGTGCTATGTATAGTAGTTTTCAGATGGCACTGGAGCCATTGTATCACTGGAACACTAGATTTAGTGCACCAATAAGGTACTAATGGATAGTACTGTACTAATGGATAGTACCGTTATGGTAAGCACTGAAATAGTGCTGTAGATAGTATAATCAGCATCAGATGATAGCCATGGGGATGAACTGGT
The DNA here is from genome assembly GCA_935421135.1 of Bugulina stolonifera. NCBI lineage: Eukaryota > Metazoa > Bryozoa > Gymnolaemata > Cheilostomatida > Bugulidae > Bugulina > Bugulina stolonifera. The sequence continues at coordinate 27,433,866 of OW285188.1, forward strand.
TAAGCTGGTTTGTCTCTCCCTCATTGTTAAGGCAAGAGATAAGAAAGATTGATATAGTATTTAACTTCCCAAATGCCTGATTAATCTGTACATGGCATTTCTTTTACTGCGTCAAACAATGTTATATGCCAGGCACATGACAGCCCTCCCTCCCCTCGCTAAGTATCTCCTAACTTATTTAATTGTCTATCTTTTGTTTTTACAGTATTATGTGGCAGTGCGTTATGACACAAACCCCTATCAGACATACAGCCTACAAGTAAGCCTCTATCTGCCCTACCATACTATAACCTGTATTAACTATGTAAAGTATGTGCATATTATTCCCTGTACTGCATAATAATAATATGTTATACATGACCATAATCTCATTACTACACAAAGAGAATAATGAGCCATAGGTTGATGATATACATATTCATTTTTCCTCTTTTTATATTAAAGATGAATGTTTGTGGTTACTTAGGATAAGGTGAATCCCTTGGATGTAACATACATGTAATCTATTATAGTGTGCTACTGTGCACTATTAATTAATACTATACTATACTATATTACACTGTGTTGTACCTTCATGCTCTTGTAATTGTACGACTTGGGCGCAGTCTCCAGCTAGAGTGCGTGCTACCTGTGGGGGCTGTAGTTATCCCCCTCCTTGTTTTATCTATTACCAGAGTTCTAGAGGCTATCGGCTCCAGGACCATCTGCCTGCACCTGAGAAAGTTCTGTGACTACCTAGCTAACCAGCTGGAACTCTGCCAAACCAAGCAGTCCTTCCTGCAGTGCACTGATGCCCTCAAGACAATGATTTGGGATTATCACCTCTTTCCCCTAGATAGGTTCATCCTCTGCTTGGTGAGTTATTATGTGTACTGTATGTGTGCTGTGTGCCTGCAGCCTAGTCCAGTATACACTGAGGTCTACATGCTCACTAGTACAGTATACACTGAGGTCTACATGCTCACTAGTACAGTATACACTGAGGTCTACATGCTCACTAGTGCAGTATACACTGAGGTCTACATGCTCAGTAGTGCAGTATGCACTGAGGTCTACATGCTCAGTAGTACAGTAGACATCTGGTTGGCTGTATTCTGTCATTCTATTACACCATCTTACTGATCCCGTTAATTTCCTGGAGACTTGGCTCCTACCTCCCATCTTTACCCCTCGGTACACAATGAATAAGTTTATACATTTTTTACACTGATATCATCTTGGAAGGGGTTTGGGAACATGCACTCTATTATTTACATATTATAATTACGTTGGTCAATACCCTAGCTACATCATTCAATTGTTGGTGGTAATCTACCCTGTCTCTACAGACTCCATCTCTCCTACTGTGTTGGTGGTAATCTACCCTGTCTCTACAGACTTCTACATCTCTCTCTCCTCCTGTGCAGCCTGTGTACCCCCTGTACAATAAACTGATGGACGGATAGCTGGAACTGGTTGATGACCTTGTCATTGTGTTACCTTCCCATGTCTGACATCAACAACACCTACTCTTTATATTGTGTTGTCACTCTGGGAGAGAGAGGTCTGCAGCACTTAGTCCTGTTCTGTCTATCCGACTTCTTGACCTACGACCCACAGTCCTACAGGACAGTCTGCTCATATAGAAGACGGAGCTGGAGCCCCTTCTCTCTACTACAGTCTTATCTACTAATTTACACTTCCTGGTCCATCGTTTGGGAAGATTCTTATTCAAATTACCCTGTGGAGGTTGCTGCCTGCTGCTAACTGGTGGCAATGGATGAAGAGTAACAACTGTACAGCAGAGGGTTTCCAGTGAGCCGGTTTATTGCTGGCACCCTGCCAGTTTGTTCCCTTCTCTCATTTGTCCCCCCAGTTATTATTCCTGATTTACATATTGAGCAAACGCCAGACATAATGACCCGAGCCAAGAATCCCCGCAACTTTGACAATGAATCTAATGAATATAATTAAACAGATTACATCACACCTCTCATCTACCAGGGACCTGCATTCCTACCATTGCCTGCTTTACTTACCAAATACTTATTATAATTGCCTTGTCTTTAATTGAAAGTGACTTCAAACCATAAATGTAACATTTACTCATGCTTAGAGAATTTATATGGCTATCAGAGTCTTTGTAGTCGCACTATCTAGTCCGTGAGAAGGATATCTCCCAGCATTGCAGTATTTTCTCACATAGCTTGTGATTAATTTTGGCGATTACATAACATGTGAACTTGTGTAATGTGTGGTAGAGATATGATTGCTGGGCACACTTATCATCCTAACAACTGTTAGAAGTTGGTGTAATATCTGCTAGCTGTCCTGTCCCACTTGAGTCAGTCTATTGGCCAATTATATTTATGGACATTATGCCATTACAGAGTATGAGAACGTTTGATGCCAAAGACGCACAGGTGTGCCTGTTTACCATCAACAAGCTGCTCATTAATGGCACATTTATGGACATGGTGAAGGAATTCACATCATCAACCCCTGCTCAGCACTGGATGTCTCCTAGGTCCTATGAGAATAACATCGCATACCATTCAGTATGATTTTGTATTATAATATACACTTATTAGATCAGTATTGTATTACTAGATCGGTATTGTATTACTAGATCAGTATTGTATTACTAGATCGATGCTGTATTACTAGATCGGTATTGTATTACTAGATCGATATTGTATTACTAGATCGATGCTGTATTACTAGATCGGTATTGTATTACTAGATCGATATTGTATTACTAGATCAATATTGTATTACTAGACTGGTATTGTATTACTAGATTGGTATTGTATTACTAGACTGGTATTGTATTACTAAATCAGTATTGTATTACTAGATTGATGCTGTATTACTAGATTGGTATTGTATTATTAGATCGATATTGTATTACTAGATCGGTATTGTATTACTAGACGGGTATTGTACTACTAGATTGGTATGATATTATGTTACAGATTAGAATAGACCATACAGAGAGTGAAAGCTGTTGAATGTTTGATAGGTAGTCGCCCAGTCAGTAGTGGGGTTAACCCACGGGTAGATCTATTGCTCTGCTGATAAGACATGCCTAATATGAGTATTAGATGGATTAGTGATTAGAACCAAGCCGGTACCGTGGGATTATCCATAGCATGCTAACTGGAGGTGTTGAGGGTGTGGTACTGCATACTTAACCTTATTACGTAACTCACTCATCCACTACCATCTCTACCATCCTGTAGAGATGTGTGTACACCTACTCATGCACTATATCCCTTCTCCTAATCTTAAAATGTTAATAACTTAAGATATGTACATTAGATGAGATTTAGATATTTATGTTGTAGAAATACCCAGAATTTCTCTTCTATGAAGGAATCCTGCAGAAGAACAATATGCCAACCATGAGCTCTAACCCTAACTTTCAGTATCTACCCAATTACTTTGACACCATATGTCTGAGAATGATCCCTGTGAGTATAGCAAGTATAGCAGATATACTACATACATGTACATAGTATAGTCATGTATAGTAGATATACTACATACATGTACATAGTATAGTCATGTATAGTAGATATACTACGTACATGTACATAGTATAGTCATGTTTGTACTCACTCTGTGATTCTACCGGTACCGGAAAAACACCGAACCACCGAACAGCGGAATGGAATTCCCCGAAGAGCGGATGAATTTAACAGAATAGAATTTCTTTGTTTGCCTCACTTACATCATGACATTAGGTCATCATAACCAGCACTTTACTGTTATAAACTCATAGAATCCTTGCACAACTCAACCATAGTCATTTATAATTATAAAAAATTTATTATAAATTTTAATTCAAATGAGCAATAAATAAATGAGTAAGTAAAATCTAAACATCTCGACTCTCAAATATCTAGCCCACAATGTTCCTGAACTGAGTGGCAATAAACATAATATTTTATGCAAAAAATATTTTACCAACTTATTTAATAAGTTGTAAATCACAATGACAATGGACAGTTTTAGCAATAAAAGGAAACTTATGCATTGATCAACCGTGAGTATTCCTGAGAAATAGCAATGAATGTAATGAGTCCCAAATTTTATTAGTTCAAGATCTTTATTGCAGCTCAAGACATTTCGACTAAGTTCAAACTTGCCATTTCTTCAATAGAACCACACAATTCGGAAAATAAACGGATAATCAGATGAAGATGAGCGGCACAATGTGCGTCGCTGAATAGGGTACTTTTCTTTTGTGTGGATGGTAGCAAAATGTGACTTCGCTTTTCCGAGCTCCCAACTGTGCTTATAATAATTTACGATCAACGATGAAAAATAAGCTATTGATTTTAATTTTTATTTTAAGTTTTAGCAGAAGAAACCCATAATACTAATAAGTAGTAGTTGAAAGGTTAAGAAATGATTATTTTCAGCGGCGGATCCAGGGATGGTGCAAGTGGTGCATTTGCACTACTGAAAATTTCAAAAAAAAACCTAGCACAAAAGTATATTTTTGTAATGCATAGGAGTTCAAAAACATGTAATATGTTACTATATTATATTTCTTGATCCATGTAAATATTCCAACCATTTTTGCCATTTATAAGTCAGAGTTGAATGAGCACCACTGTCAAACCTTAGTCACAAGAAACTTTTTATCTATTCTATTTATTTCTAGGCCGGCCCATAGAATAGATAAAAAGATAAATATTTTTATTCATTTTGCTTATATAATTATATTGTTCATTGAATAAATATATTATTATCTATTATCATTTATGTTTTACTTTAAAACAAAACAATTATAGGTTAGTTACTACTATTCAACCTAACTCAACTTGTCACCAACTCATTTAACTGAATGAACTGAACTGGCTCTTAGGTCCTCCTGGACCTACAGATGCCAGAATTTTGCGTGGCGGCCGGGGCGTTGCCCCGGACCCCGTTGGGGGCCTTACAGCGCCCCCCCAAACCCCCAGCTGGAAGGGACGCTGCAATGCAGTGTGACAGGGCACGAAGCGCGCTGCACATGAAAACTGAAGTTTTACCTTAAGAAAAGTCTTAACTATCCATTTTGCACCACCCTTACTTCATTCCTGGATCCGCCACTGATTTTATTTTAACTTGTTGTTTTAGTATCATAAAAATTCATATGGAACTTCTGCACAGTAGAATATGAACCCATTGATATAAAATAAATTAATGTGAATTAATATAATAATAATGTCAATGTGATAAGTATTGTTATATACAATAATACACATGATATTTTTATTTAATTTGTTATGATAATGATTATTGTTATTGCCTAACACAGTTGATATATTAATATCGTTTATTAATGATCAATTTTACGAAAGATGGGCGATTTTAAATTGGGTCAACACGCCTTTGTACGGGCTCGATCTGTTCGGCGATTTCCATTCCGCTGTTCGGTAGTTTGGTGTTTTTCCGGCACCGGTCATTCTACACAGCCTTGCATTAACTTATAGCATTCTAATGCAGCAAAGCATCCCCTTTAATGTTTACGTTTTTTACATCTTTTATTTTAATTAAATCAACTTGGAAAGTTTACAACTAATTATCTCTTATAAAAACATTTGTTTTAGAAATCTGGAAATCCCTTTAGCTTAACATACTTTTGGGTGTAATTTGAATTCGAAGAATGTAATGCTAATCAATCTTAATCCTAAATGGGGGGATTATCTACTTACACTAATGGCCTCGCTGATAATCCAATCATTTGGGTAATTAATTTAAGTTTATTATTAGTTGCGACAATATTGTGAAATACAAGTAGATTGCAACTTAAACAATACAAATACAATGCAAATGCCTCCTGACGTTATCATGCTAGATGGATGGATATACAAATGGCCAACCATATAAATCCAGGGGGCACCTGCCCTGAAGACCAGTTTCCTTGTCAAATTTAATGATAATTTTTGACACATTTGTTTGTATATGGAAGTGTGGATAGGTTAACAGGAAATAATTGAGACATTGTCTGAACTGTAATTAATATGATTTATAGCTGGGCACTGGATGATCTTGTACACATGATATACTGGGTACCTTCAAACCTTCATCTTACACCTACAACAGTTGTGTCATATTTAGGGTGAAGCTATTATTTCCTGTTTTACCCACTTAAATACTGACTTCTATTTTTGTTGTTTGCTGAGTGCCGATTCTTCCTACTCACTACCCTTCTATCACACCAGCTAGCTTGTGTACCAAGACAAGCCAGCACTACTGCTATAACAACTGCAATGTATGCCTACCTGCAGGTGTTAGATGTGGTGATCCACAGGCTTATTGAGAGTTTGAAACTGGGACAGAGTTCGGAGAAATCCCTGGATACTATACTGAAGGAATTGTCTGTACTATACAAGTATCACGGTTAGCACCATCTTAGTATCATGACGGTTATTGCTACTGTTACTATTAACTATTACATACATACTATTGTCACCTTTGGCTGTATATGTGGGTTTGTCTCACTCTACACAGCAGACTTCAGTCAAATACGATTAATTACATATGTCCTATCTTCTATGTAAATAAGAATATATTATATGCAGCATTGTATATTGCTATGCTATGTGTATGAGTATGTATGTAAGTGCTTATGTACTGTATATATTTGTTATTATATACAGACAAACCCGTGACCTATCTGTACAACACTCTACACTACTATTACAAACCTCTCCAGGAGAGAGCACTCATCAAGAAAAAGCTTGTCTGTGGAATTCTGGGTAATAAATCCACATTCTTTCATACTTTCTGATCATATAAACCTCCATGATGGTCAATGTGTGGTGTATAGTGTACTGTTGTATGTATAGTGTACTGTTGTATGTATAGTATACTGTTGTATGTATAGTATACTGTTGTATGTATAGTGTACTGTTGTATGTATAGCATGTAATGTATGGCGTATATTCCCATGTGGTGCGTATCCTGTTAGGTTGAAGAGGAAACTCCACACTGTAGCTGCAGCCCATAGTCAGTATCACAATATCCTCCCTTAGCTTGTCATCATTATATATTACTATTGTCACCCAGCCATCAATAGCCATCAATAGTTTCCTCTCCTCTCTTGTTGAAAATGAGGTGTTTAGAATAAAGTGACAGGCTAACAAGGCACGTGTGGGAGGGTGTCAGTGTTATATGATACCCTGGTAGTTTGTCCAGCTACAGCTGCTATGACATCATAGCTAGCTACAACTACCACAACCAGCCGACTGATGTGTAACTGTGTAGCACAGGATATGTACACTTTGGCACACTAATCAACTGTATAGTAAGCAGTACCCATGTGGATGGTGTACGTGGGTAATGCTGGGTAATGCTGGGTAATGCTGGGTAATGCTGGGTAATGCTGGGTAATGCTGGGTAATGCTGGGTGATGAGTCACAGTAGATCTGTTGAATAGAGAGGAGTTGGTATCTGCCCTCATTACCTCCCTTCTCAACCCACTGCCAGCCTTTCACCAACCACCCACATGTTACTCTATTAGCATATATGATAGAAACCTTGCATGGTTGTCTACATGTACAGATGTGTTAGCTAGTTGGTACATAAGGATGGTAGTTAGCAGTAAGTGAAAGTGTATGTATATATGACTTTAGAATACAGCATAGTACATTATATACATGTATATAACGTACATGTACATGTACATTATATACATGTATTTCACACCAATCTAATTCTTTTATAGCCACTATTGATAATATTCTACCATGTCATACAGTTACATACATATATTATATATTATTAGGATGTGCTGAGAAATTACCACTAGAACTGGTCATATCGCCAGAAATGAAATCATACATAATGTCAGACGAAGAGTGGAAGCCAAGTTCTGATTATTTCTACCTCAGAGTTAAAAGATTGGTAGATGATATCCTTTTCAGTACAACACTTCTTTCATACTCTTAGAGAAGGTTATATATTACTGTAACATACCCTTAGAGAAGGTTATATTACTCTAACATATACTTAGAGAAGGTTATATTACTCTAACATACCCTTAGAGAAGGTTATATCACTGTAACATACACTTAGAGAAGGTTATATTACTCTAACATACCCTTAGAGAAGGTTATATCACTGTAACATACACTTAGAGAAGGTTATATTACTCTAACATATACTTAGAGAAGGTTATATTGCTCTAACATATACTTAGAGAAGGTTATATATTACTGTAACATACCCTTAGAGAAGGTTATATTACTCTAACATACCCTTAGAGAAGGTTATATCACTGTAACATACACTTAGAGAAGGTTATATATTACTCTAACATATACTTAGAGAAGGTTATATCACTGTAACATACACTTAGAGAAGGTTATATTACTCTAACATATACTTAGAGAAGGTTATATTACTCTAACATATACTTAGAGAAGGTTATATATTACTCTAACATATACTTAGAGAAGGTTATATATTACTCTAACATATACTTAGAGAAGGTTATATTACTGTAACATACCCTTAGAGAAGGTTATATTACTGTAACATACCCTTAGAGAAGGTTATATTACTCTAACATACCCTTAGAGAAGGTTATATCACTGTAACATACACTTAGAGAAGGTTATATTACTCTAACATATACTTAGAGAAGGTTATATTACTCTAACATATACTTAGAGAAGGTTATATATTACTCTAACATATACTTAGAGAAGGTTATATATTACTCTAACATATACTTAGAGAAGGTTATATTACTGTAACATACCCTTAGAGAAGGTTATATCACTGTAACATACACTTAGAGAAGGTTATATCACTGTAACATACACTTAGAGAAGGTTATATTACTCTAACATACCCTTAGAGAAGGTTATATTACTCTAACATATACTTAGAGAAGGTTATATATTACTCTAACATACCCTTAGAGAAGGTTATATTACTGTAACATACCCTTAGAGAAGGTTATATATTACTCTAACATACCCTTAGAGAAGGTTATATTACTCTAACATATACTTAGAGAAGGTTATATTACTCTAACATACCCTTAGAGGAGGTTATATTACTCTAACATACCCTTAGAGAAGGTTATATATTACTGTAACATACCCTTAGAGAAGGTTATATTACTCTAACATACCCTTAGAGAAGGTTATATCACTGTAACATACACTTAGAGAAGGTTATATTACTCTAACATACCCTTAGAGAAGGTTATATCACTGTAACATACACTTAGAGAAGGTTATATATTACTCTAACATACCCTTAGAGAAGGTTATATTACTCTAACATATACTTAGAGAAGGTTATATATTACTCTAACATATACTTAGAGAAGGTTATATTACTCTAACATACCCTTAGAGAAGGTTATATTACTCTAACATATACTTAGAGAAGGTTATATTACTCTAACATACCCTTAGAGAAGGTTATATTACTGTAACATACACTTAGAGAAGGTTATATTACTCTGAGGTTAGAGAAGGTTATATTCTGATAAACATAATGAATGAGTACATATCATACTCAGCAGATTATACATGTACTATAAAGTAGATGGTGTGGGAGTGACTCCAATTATTTTGCTTTTGGTTCATTAACTATAAGGACAGGAAGCGCAAAATATAGGTGTTAAAAATTATGCAGGGCTACCTTTGCAGGGCTTATTATTTCTATTGAGAATTAACTTACATGTAGATATCATAGTTGGGGTATTAACTCAGAGCATCATTCATTGCTGTTAGCGGGTGACTCCAATGTTGAGAAGCGTCACTTTACTCATCACCATGATGTTGATGACTAACTCTTTCTACTCTGTGCATCACCATATAAAGCTATATGACTGTAACTTGCTTAAACGTTCTCTGTTGGAGAGTTGTTTCCCCAATAGTTAATCGGCTTGTTTGTTATGTTCCACTTAGGAAAGTATCTTCCTCAGTTTGTGTCATGTGATTAGGTATTGATTGATTGATTCTGGTTCTACGTAATTATATAGTAATCTGTAACACATGACTGTGTATCATCCCATTCCTTTAGGTTACGTGCGTTCTATGTCGATTAGGATGTGTCGTTGCTTACTGGTCATTTGACCTTTTGTAAGAGCACCAGCATCTTTGCACTTGCCATTATTGCTCATGCTCAGCTCTCCTGGTCTACAGCTTGCAAATTTTGTCACTGATAAATAATTGAAAGTGGACGAAGCTTTAGAGTACATACTGCCCAGGTGATGGCGGACGAGGCTTTAGATTTAGATACTGGCTGAGTGTTTGTGGGTCTGACTGAAGGTTACTTACTAGTTGTGTGTACCTAATCCCCCAGATTATACAGATATCATACGGTTCTCCACTTCTGGTGCTTACCTGAATTCTCCTGTGGCTTAACCCTATTGTTTGCTTCCTAACTAGTTGAATTAATTTCTTTGTATCATCAGTAAATATTACCAAACTACGACCAAACTACGTAATGATGTTTCTTGCACAATAACTCCCTGCTGCATTAAGTGTGATGTAATTTTAATAACCACAAATTTGGTAAATTCCATTATTCGTCTGTCTCCTTCCAGTGTCTTTGTTTGGATACCTCAGAGGCATTAGAGCTTGAGATGTTTCTAGACCTTCTCTGTAAAGACGCTCTCATATGTAGCCCTAAGACAAGACATTTCACAATTTCTTGCAACAGTAACTCAACCACTGGTTGATGATTCACTGCTTGTATAAATCTCCAAGTCTCAGATGTTACCATGGTCTTACCAGAGGATACCTCACTTCATTTGTTCTACACCTTCAATAGGCCCACATGTACATGTATCATGCTCTAAGTCTAACTAATAGTTCTATGAATATAGTGTAGATAGTATGCAATACATGTGTATCTTATAGTAGCTATTCCACATTGAGTAGATGTATTAGTCCTTGACCCATAAGGTTACTGATGACAGAGGAGGATGTTGCTGACCTAAGAGATATTGACTGGAGGTTTACAGAGTTCACTAGCGCTCCAGCCCACGTTCTTTACTCTACTTGTGCCGAGTTCCTTGCGCTGCCCACCTCGGGTGAGAAGTTGGGGGAAACACTGATCGATGTGGTGTTTCACTGGTATGTAACGTACATGACTGTATAATATGTGTGTAGGATATTTGCATTCTAGTTGGAGGTCTTGTTCTGTCACATTTACACATTTAGATGATGGAGTAAAACACTAAGTAGGTCTTACAAATTTTTAGGAGTTTTGATAGGTTCTTGGCTAAATTTAAGACGTTTCATTGAACTAACAAAATTTATATCTTGTATCATGGTAGATGATAATTGTAGGTATTAACAATAAAAACTGATGTAATTACACCGTAACCATTTCAATTCCAATCAAACGTAACCTCCTGAGTCAATTTATCTAACACAGCACATTCATTTTCCCTTGCAGGAGGCACGTCATAGCTCGCAAGTCCCTCACCACTTGGATGAACGCCGTAGCCCTGATACTGACCGCACTACCTGAGCCTTACTGGAAGGTAATCTACAACAGAATCGTGTGCGAGCTGAGAGAGAGTGACTTCCTGAACGCTCCACACATGTCTAACGTCAATCCCTTCGATGTAAGCGTGATAATATAGCATTACCTAGCGTCACATGTAGATATAGTATAAACATTATACATGTATTTCTATCACCACCTATTTAGCTGGCAAATGTTTTCGAATAAAGTTTAAATATATTTTCTATTGGTAGTAGTAAGGTGATAGTAAAATGATGAGTAATGCAGTGTTTGTTACTAATATGTAAATCATATGTACATATTATCTGGCTATGATACTGGTTATGTTTTGATAGCACAATCATACCCATGTCATCCAGCCTCTTTAATAATATCAACAAGGAAATGCTCTGTGTTAGCACTCTGTATTAATACTATAATTGTTCCGGAGCGTTTGACAGCTGGTGACATAAGCAGGTATTTTACCAACACTTTAATTTATTTTATACCCAAAATTGTTTATATGTTTTGAGTGGGCAACAAAACATAAACATTAAATTCTTATATTTTCCCACAATGAATGCAGATATGGACAGGAGGGAGATGAGAATGTGTACTAGAACAGACTGGCCAGAGGATTAACATTAAAAACGAAATGCATGAGGAAATCCAGAATGTCTTCCATTTTATGTTAATATAATCTTTCTAGGAGGAGTAGGTAATATAATGACCCTTGCCGGCTGGTCACTTGTATTTCTTCTCCACTTATCAATAGAACTGTCTATCTTCAGGTGTTTGTGTTTGCCAAGGGCCCCCTATCACTGAGGGAGTACAGGTGTAGCTATGTGCTAGCTCTAACACATGTTATATGGCATCATTCCAGCATCGGCCAGCTCAGCACCATTCCCAAGTAAGTTATATGTACAATGTATATATATTGTACGTATATGTGTATATATACCAACAAGGTAGGTTATACTATTGTTCTAAAGTACGATTCTTTTTCTACTAAATTCCAAACAGCACTGATATTTTGTGTTGTATATTATGATGTCACTTACAGTTAACTAGTGGAAGTGGTACCTGTCAATGCACACAGCACCACTGTGCCAACATACCAGGTACCACTGTGCCAACATACCCGGTACCAATGTGCCAACATACCAGGTACCAATGTGCCAACATACCCGGTACCAATATGCCAACCATCTGCCTACTCACTTATTGCCACCCAAGTCCTCCAGGCAGTCTGCTGGCAAATAGCTACAGACATCACCTGTGATCATTCCTAGCTCTGACTCTTTACTCCTGGCTACATGTGAATGACCTTCGCTCATTGCTCTATACGGCTGGCATAGATTCTCTCTTCAATCTCATGATACAGTTGGAGCTAAAAATATATAATATATGCCTTGCCGGAAAATCTCTAAATCCAATATAACAAAGACATGGGATGTGGCGTTGGTAATGTAATACACTGCTTCTTTCTGTAATCTCAGATAATTCATGAATTCCACTGGATCTGCATTCTGATTCGTTAGCAGCATATGAATGGTGTTTGTATTGTATAAGTGGTGCTGGCTTGACAACACCTGCGCCTTCTAAGTTATGGGGATTAGTGATGAGATAGCATAGTAAAGTGAAGGTTGTGCGCAAGTTGGTGACATAAAGTCACATAACCTACCTGGCTAAGTACCAGCTTGTATCTCTAGCCTCCATTCATACTCCAGTGCTGTACCATCACTAGGAAACGCTGTGCAAACCAAGCCCATCATCCCTTTATTGATTATGGATTTATTATTACATATAATAGAAACAATTCTTACATATTAATAGAGATAATTCTATAATACTCTCCCTGTACTTATTTTGCCTCGTCATCATCCACAGATTGACCAGAAATCATGCCATTGTACCATTAGTCTACTTTTGTAAAATCAGTCATGTAATGTACATTTCCCCTTGCATTTATAAATGAGCTTTACAAGTGCCATCCAGTACTGACATAATGCTGACATGTACTGATATGTGCTGACATGTACTGACATGTGCTGACATGTACTGATATGTGCTGCAAATAAGGAAAGTCGTAACTTATATGTAAGTGGACACTTGACTAACAATTTGTTAGCCGTCGCACCGGAAATAAAATCAGGCTGCATGAATTTCTTTAATGGACTGATATCCCAGCCAGAACTGCACACATGTATGATGTCTGAGTAATACTGTATAATGTTGCATTATATCCCCATATTTAAATATTATAAATATTTTGTTAATTTGAGGATGATTATGATCTTATGTGAGTGTGTGAGTTTCACAATTGAATATCAGTATGACAGGTATGACATCAACGTCTCTGTATTTGAGATGGAGAGACACCTAGACACCACTGTGTACTTATATAAAACTTAATGTTTTATACTCTTGCTCAAGAAAGCGTTAGAAAGAATACTCATTATTACAGATAAGATACTTAGCTATTCACGCCCAGCAAAAACTGGAGTGGATGTTAGTTATAAAGTTTATTATGTAAACTGATTTTTATGGTAATTTGATTAATATAATATTTAACTTGATAGCATATTATTATGAAAACAATAAATTTTTTTGGTATTATTATAATAACTATTCTATCAAAACGATTTGGATAAGCTCAAATTATTGTGTTAAAACGGATGTGGTGCGAGTTCAGAAGAGAATCACAGAACGATAGAATATGTGCATAGAAAGGGAGATCAGAAAAAGTACTGTGAAGTTTGTACTGCTTTCAATTTAATGTATTTTCATGGGTGTGAAATCGAGTCCCTAACTGCTCAGTAACAAAAAATTTCCGAAATTCCTTGCATAGAGAAAGATCACAAAATGTAAATTATATAATATCATGTAAGGCATTGTTACCCTAATTTAAATTCAGTGAAACACTCTTACTAAAAATAAATTAAATTTAAAAATGGAGTGCATTGAAGTTCAAATATTCATGTGGATGGGACAATAGATAACTTTGTACATTATGCTGAGCAAAATGACACCATTGAGAAATTTTTAAATATACCCATGTTTAATATATACTGAACTACTACCACTATATGTAGAAACATTGACTGCCATACTTTACAAGGGTCTAATTTTGTACAAAGAAGAACCAAAAATCTCTCAATTTATTTTACAGTTGGCGTATGATGTTATTATATAATAAATGTTTGCTGTGCATGTACGAACGTACACATTTCACACAGATATACATCTTGGCTACTATCTAACTGTATACACAGTATATGCATCAGCTACAAGAAGTATATGGGGAATACTTTGCAGTTACAAATATTCAAATGGCCTAAATATCTACTTTGAATGAGCTGTTAATTTGTACCATATAGTAAATACTTTAACTACTATTACAACATGAAGAACTGTCTCTCTGTATATACTCTCTGACAGTTTCAGTCGCAGCAGTATATTCATATCTACACAGTATAGTTATATGTGAACTGAGAGATCATATAGGTAACTGCAGCTATGCTCTGTGTACACCAGAATACCTACATGTAGTAGTCTAGCCTCATATATCTCTTCTGTATACAGACATACATGTAGTTTGATAGTATCTGAACACTGTAAAGTATCCATACAGTATAAACTAGTATCATACAACACTCTGGTCTCCTACACTCTAATAATCCCCAACTCTCTGTAAGATCACATGGCATATCCAATTCTAAACCTAATGAGATTTTCCCTTCAACCAACTTTTCAAGTCAGGTATGTCCAGATCCTGGATTTATGGATAAACCCTCAGACTATGTATTCATTCTAATCATGATAAGATCATCTGTTGGGATTTAATAGCAGCACCTGCTAGCACTCTGCTCAATGGTTTATGTAACTACTACTAATTCATTCATATCCTTGAACTCAACACTCATGTGCCAAAGTGTCATGTGAACTTTAATCAAGGCAAATAGAAGGTCAGTAACCCTTTTGGTGTCTATGAAAGTGGCCACCAGATTACGTTACATACATCTATGTGTTGAGAATAACAAACAGGTGCTTAACAGTGCTACTATTACAGCAGGAAGTCATGCTACTTCCCAAGAAATGCCTAGCATTGTTTGCTGAAATCAAGATCAACCATTCTCATCTCACTGTGTTGCTTAGACTAATGTATATTACAAGTGTATATCCTGTATATATCCTGTGATGTCACCGTGTAGTATATGCGGCTGGTTGCTATCTCTATTTAGATTCATCAAAGAATGTATAAAACCCGTGGTAGAAACAGAGCAGCAGTTTCTGTTTGTCTGTCATCTGATTGGTCCATTCCTGCAGAGATTCCAACAGGAGAGAGCTTATTGCTGTATAGAGGTGAGCTAATATAGTCGGTATAGTCAGCACCCACTTGTTCATTTAGGTCAGTCACCCAGGTCTCTCTCTAGGAGTGCTGCTGGAGGAGCTGCAGCTGGTCCTGTTTTGGTTGCATAATAATAATAAACACTTCAATTTTAGATTCCTGCTTAGCCAATTTGGTGTGACCTTGAAATATTACCTGGTTCTAGGTTGGTGTATGCCCCCTCTTGAGAATGATACTGAGCGAATACGGTTTTCCAAATTTTGAGCAGTTTTAACGTTGGCCTTGAACCTAATAATTTATTAGCCACCTGCAGTTTCCACTGATTTGTTGCTAACAGTACTTATATATATACTAAGGAGGTATACTAAACTCATGGTTTGTGTAACAATGACATACAAACTAGCCAGTTTAGGTATAGGCATAGGTGAGATGATGTAACATAATATGTGTACTTACAGCTGACCATAGAGCTGTATGAAATACTGGAGAGAGTGGACAAGGCTGGAGCTGACCTAATATACATGGACTCAATCTGCGACTTCTTGTATCCTTTTCAACTCTCTTACCATGTAGCAAAGTACTCTACTTGCAATATTGTAAATATAAAATTGATATGCTCAGCTATTTTCCAGTTTTTCATCAAATTTTTAGAGATTGTTTCGTGACAAAATATTTACTATATCTACAGGGTAGCTTATAATTAATCTGCAGCTTTTAAAAGGGTTTTTATAATTTATATTCGCCTTCAGTTCTTTCCATGTGCACAATTGTTTGATGTGATGGTGAGGGTGATGCCTACACATAGGTACCTTCCTTAGCCTCAGAGGTGTTCATTTTCCTTAGCCTCTGCTACAGCTATCACATAAAGTACATGTATGTTGGTGATGAACCTAAGCTGGAGGTAGAGAAAGTTATCAAGAATCTCAGAACAAGTTTGCAGCTTAGACTGAGATTCATAGCTCACCACACTACCATAGATGGGGCAGTCACTGTGCCCACTCCTACTGCGTAATAGCATCTAGTGGAATGTATATTAGATTGTAATCCTATTCCATCCTCCACTAGTTCAGTACATATTAGATGTTATGGATGTGGTGTAGGTAGCTATGTAGGAGGCAACCCAGACTGAAATTCATGTTTACTCCTCAAAGCACACGTTTTAGATATCCATCACACTGATTATCTGTAATGCTGGTTTAGTAACCAGTGTTACCTACTGCCACTCCAACTGCATGTGTTTTATTAAATTGTAATATTATGTAATTATCTTATTTCTATCTTATTTCTTTTATCCATTATATTGTATAATAAGCTTCCACATAGGTATGAGTGTTTCTTTAGCCATGAGGCTATCTATTCATACGTCAAAGTTGAACTCACTCACAAATATAAAAGCTTTTTTAAACACATTTGAATTCTACTATATTCGGTCAGCTCTCAAGGACACATATACCTAATAACAAACATAAGTCTTTCTCAGTTACAGTTGTTTGGCGAGAGAGTTTAATATTTTGTGAATTTGTTCAGCCAGTTTAATAATATCCTTTAAATTTTTGGCATGTTTCTTTGATGGAATTCAAAATTAATTAGACCCTGTGAAATACGTTAACTTAGCATCAGAATGATACAAAGAATAATGTTGCTTACCCACTGAAAAATATGATACTTTTTCTCTTAAAACTGTTTGAAGCAGAAATATTATTTCAGTGGAACGAATCCAAAGTGATTTGGGGATATGGGACTCTGACGACAGCGTACCCAGCAGTTTGTCGGCTTTATTCTCAAAATGGAGGGAGTTGTCCACTCTCTACAATCTCACATCGTAATTCCAATGTAAAAAGTCGTAGAAATTATTTAATGTTCTAAGAGCTCTGAAGAATCCAATTTTGTATGTTTTTGTTAGTTTGTTCTGATTAGATGTCAATTGAAAAGCACATTTTGTTTAAACCGAAACCAAATACAATCGATGCATGGAATGATTATTATAATTATTGTAAAGTAATTGGCAATCATACTTGTTAGGACGAAATAATGTGTTTGGTCCTTACCATCAGTTTATTCGGACACCAGATTTTACCAACAAATTGTCACTACTTCAAAAATGACTACATGTGCCGAACCGCTCGTCTTTTCAGAAAATGATCTAGCTCAAAGTTTTGATCGGAGTAGCATTAACCATAGTTCTTCTGAATCTGCTAGAATTAGAATACCTATGTCTTGCAATAGTAGCGGTGGCAATTTTTCAATCAATGAAATCACTGCTGACACGTATATTCCAAGCTGTCTACTTCGTCGTAGAGACGGTATGTCGTTTGGATCTTCAACATCCACCAACAATTGCAAACCCAGACTAGAGGTATCTTCTTCTTCTTCATCTGTTGTTATATTTATTATTTACATCATAGTTATCAGTTATATTTTTATTGTCATTCCCTATGTAATTTATATAAATTATAATATACATTAATTAATAATTATAATAGTTGTTAGGCCTACTTATTAATTATTCTAATTCTTATCAATAACTTAATCATATCATGATATTAGAGTCATCTATGTTATGGTATGAATTAAACTTAAACTTAATAAATTTGGTTACATTTACAATTTATACTGCATTTCTGTACTTTCTACCTAAAACAACGGGCAGTGATTAGTGAAGTGAATTAGAGAACAGGGACAGGAGTCGAGACATCTCGTTCATTGGTGCGACTTTAAGCATTAGCCAAATGTCTTAATCTACTGCAACCAGTGATTGTCCTGCTTCAATAATGGGCTCGGTCACTTAGAGTTGAAGGCTGTTGATTTTGAGTCAGAAATTTGATCAATGCTCTAATTCAAAAGGCATCTTTAGTTGCATCGGTGAAAAATTTGTATGTGAGGAGTGAGTGAACTTGAGACTCATGTCAGGTGAAATTTCTGAGCTTGCTACGAAAATGGTGACATCTCAAACCTAATAGCCCCAATCACTAATAAAAAACCTGAAATTATTTCAAATTGTAGAAAGGTCAAAAATTTTGCGGTTCAAAGTTTCACATGACACCAGAAGCAGGCTTAGAACAGGAAGCATGGATCATAATAAATAGACTACAATGGTAGACTGTGCTTTATGTTTCTAAATACACGTTATTATGGTTACTGCAAAGATAGTGGAAGGAAAAATGGTTCACTTTGACCAAAAAGCCGTCCTTCTCCAACCCACATGATGTAAAATTGACTTGGTACAAGGTAGTGCAGTGTAACAGTTTGTACTTCAACTTTCATTAATATTGATAAAGTTTAGTAAAAGCAAAAGTTTCGGATACAAAATTTAATAGATATTCTAGTATCAAAGTTGGTTGTCTAGTAACATTCTTTTGCCTAATATTGTACCTATGCATTTATGTCTCACAATAACAAAACAGACGTAGTACTTATATTCTTACTTTTCTACTAACCGGCAGCCCCTGTTCTGGGAGGAAACTGCTGTCAGCAATGCTACCGCACATCTCACAGTATACTTGCAAGGCGGACATGAATCTATTTAATAACGATCGGTATCTTCCATAATTATGCTACATACTAAACCAATTACCTCCTCAATGTGTAGTTGGATGTAATACATGTATATGCCCTTGCTAGGCTATACTTCCGGTTACACATTGTGGCAATCACCATCAGTTTTAATTAATTCTGTTGTAATATGAACAATTAGTTGTATGAATATGCAAGAAGTGGGAATAAGTGAATGCCATACATGTAAATATTGGCATGTTCAGCTGCCGTCAGTCCAACCCAGGTGTTTATTAGCTTAATTACTCCAGTACATCCCAACACAATTGTATTACACCCCTAATCTACTGAGATATTGCAACTTTTGAATGCGATGAAGTTGTAAAAATACATGAATATTTTTAACATGGATCGCTCATTGTGTAATAAAAGTTTATATAAATTTCTGAATTATGTGGTATAATAGGGTAATGGAACAATTCAGACAGACATCCTGTGCACTTCATATTTATCAATAACCAATCGCTGCACAACTTGGTATTTCCTTTCGTCATTTATGTAAGAGTAAGCTATCATATCTACATACAGCTCTAAAGGTCAATATATACTTCAGTACATATAGGCTATAGTAGTTCCTTTCACTACCCTCTAACTGGTCACCTAATGTACAGCAATGCTCACACCTCATACAGTAACCTTTCATCTACCCCAAACTGATCAAATTTAAATATAATTAATTGAATGCATATTCAAGCATTATTTAACATCAGTGTAAGGCAGCCACATTACAGTAACAGATGCCAAGCCAATAAAATCTTTAGTTCTATCATAACAATCATAGTCCTTTCTTACCGATGCTGTGTTTTCTTACCGATGCTGTGTTTTCTAAAATCTTGAACCCAAGCTTGCATGTAATAACGTTGCCATTGATTAATCTGTGTACAGTGCATCATGTATAACTTGATCATATCTTATTCAAGGACAGTAACAAGGGAGAATAACTCCTGTATAAAAGCTGTATTCTGTACAAATGCTGAATAAGAAATGCTATTGCATTTACTCTGTACCAGTCGCTTACCACAAGTATGATATGGCTATGAGCCCCACACATGTACATATTTACAAGAGGCATAGCTCGCTATCTATTAGCGGGCTGTATTGATAAAATTGGTCATAGTATTGCTATGCAAGTTGATTCTACTTTTACACGTACAAGTGTACATCTACACTACACAACATATAGCACATGTAATAGGTAGTAATATAGGCCCTATATATGCTGTTATTATATGTAATATATAGGTGTCTCCTTAATTCATATCATATGATATGAGAGAAGGCATGCTGCCCATGTAACCAATGTATGCAGTGAGTAACGTATCACTACAAGTCATCCTTAGGTCAACCTGTATACACCTGAGCATCATATTAACATGTATATAACTATATACATAGCAATGTACGTGTCTGCATGTGAAGTGTAAACACACACTGCTCACCATACATCTTACCTACTACTAATCTACAACAGATTGGCTACACTCCATAATATAAGTATGTACAGTATATTCAACGACAGCTTCACTCAGTACAATCACTGTGAATCAAATCACACATGATTATTTGTACTATGAAAACTAATAAAATTATTATAATATTATTAGTTAGTTTAATAATAAAAACTGGCTCTATTTGTATAGCTTACCGTCAAATTGTTGTGCCATCAGTTACACTTGGAGAGTTGTAACGTTCTATAATCAGTGTGATGATGATCATACAATACTATATACACGTGTATATCTGTTATTGCTATTGGTATTATGTTATATATCTATATTATAATATGTTATATTATAGTAGTATTTTATATTATAATTATTATATTTTATTATGTTGTGATATTACATACATGTGCAGTATACATTTAGTGGCCTACATTCATATGGTATGGACGGAGGGCTCTTGTATTGATATATCGAAAGCGCTTCTACTCAAATCTTCACATCTGCTCCTCAATGATGGCGTAGAAGGCTTCAACTATTTGCACAGGTTATTTGTTCACTGCACACACACTGTTTTATCTAGTTTGAAATGTTACTCAAACCCTGCCATATCTCATGTGTGATAGCTGACTTTCACTATAGATTTTTGCCTACCCAATGACGTCAATCAATGTATTGTTTATTCATGCCATCAGATACAATCAAACAAAAGCTAATAAACACTGAAAGAAACTTGGTTTTATAACCTGGCCGTAATTTGTGAGAGATAAAATAGTCCAACTGACTATAGAGCAAGGAAATGGAAAACAGTCCCTGTTCACATGTCAACAAGCAGCTGCTATTAGCTCACATGATATCCCAGTTTGTAGGGGCTATTATATATTATATACATCTCCTCCAATCAGCTGCTCCTCTCATTATCTAATAGACAACTACGACTAACTGCATGTCTGCTGCTGCTTACCCAATCCTTGAGAAATATTACCTACATGTCAAGGAATAATTTGGCCTATGCTAGCTGAATTGTTAAATAAATACATAAAAATAATTGAATTTGAAACAGTATACCAGTGTAGGTATTAAGTGGCATTTACTGACATTATGATATATTATTTGAGTGTGTAATAGGAGACATGAGACTGCTACAGCTACTGCAGTGTAAATACTGTGATGTACACTGCGTATGTCATGTACACTGTAAGTATGTGTTATATTACTTTCATATAAGATTATAATACACATGTACATCTGCAGCGCACTCACTAGTGCATGTAATGCAAACATAATATACTGATATAATGGTTTGCAAATTCAATAATTAATGCAGGTTTTGCCATGGGTGATTGATCTTCAGCCTACGTCATTATTTTATATAATGCCATTCAGATAGTTGTTTCTAATCATTAGCACAGCAACCCTCAGACTAGGCACACCTCATACAATACTCTACAAGTAGCAGACACTATATTATAATATATACTACATACGCTACCAGCATACACTAGCATACTCTACACTCTACAGGATTATATCAAGTTCATTGCATCTATTAGCTTCATTAAAACAGCTGCTGAAGGAGAAACTGAGGAATAATTGTGTTGTGGGCAGAATATTGAACCCTTGCATAATACAATTGACTAAGCTGGATATAATGCTTAATGAATAGTAAGATGGTGCCAGTACCCTACGACTTACTATTAATGTTACAGAGAAGAGGTGCCATTTCATTCGATAAAACGGATAAACAAGCAGTCTACGTTCGCCAGCTAGGTAGGCGTAAGATTATTTGTTATCATTGTTATCTATGCATATTCACTAGGTTCTATTTGCCAGGGACATTGCTAAAGACCAATTGTACGTACTCTATTTAAACATTTTTTTTTAAATTTAATTTGATCAACTTTGTTGATAAGAAATGCCAGCACCTATTCTTATCGCTACTACTAGTCTTACAGTTTGTTAGTCATGACAGGTTTTAGTAAACTGATGTTCCGTTTCATTTGTTTATATCTGATTTATTTAAGTTTAACTACTACACGTGTATGTATATCTCTGCTTTTAATTTACCAAAATTATTACTCCGTGTATTTCAATGTTTTGAGTCTTAAAAAAGTATTCAGAATAGGGCTAACAGCAAGCAAACTTTACCCCTCCTGTTGATAGCCTAATCATTTGTGTGTTTCTTAACTCAATACTGTGTATGACACTCTGTGTTCCACTTTGATATGTACAATCATGTGTATCTTATGGTGGGTTTAGGAGATGTACGAATCCAGACACAGCAAGATAAACTACACCAGTATATACTAAACAACCTCCAGCCAACTGATAAAAAGATATTACAGAGTGAGTGGATAGATATTTTAATGCTATTGTATAAACTAAATACATTAAATTGTGTATTTGCATTCCTATCAATGCAGTACTTGCTAGTGCAGTAAAAAATATGTAGACAATAATTGTAATGGTTTAGATAATGTGATAATTTTTTCTTTTATTTTCCTTTTTTACCTTTTCCAGCTTTCTAGTCTTTATTAATAGTGGAGAAACAATATGGTTTTATTCTAACCGGTAAAGGGACATTTCGAAAATGTCAGTTCGAAACAGGACGTTCCAAAAACTTCCTTTTGGAATTTGGGGATTGGAGTTAGGAATTGGGGTTTGGGGTTAGGAATTGGGGTTTGGGGTTAGGAATTTTCGAACAGTTGCAAACTCACACTAATCATGCTCTTGATAAAGAGACAATCGCGTTTTTGCATTAATAATGGGCATATGGTGGGTAAGGTATGAGGGGTAGACAGGCCCAGTGGGAGTCAAGGCAGTCAGACGTACTATTCCCCCTATTCCCCCCTCCCCACACTGCAATCACAGCAGCTCAATGTCAGGCTTGTTTTTAATACAATATGGCCAACTAAAAGCCAGTTTTGGTTTGCTCACTTTTTGTCCTAATCACATGTAGTACTGAGGCAGAGCTCTCACAAAACATACAAGTTGAAAATAAGTGGGTTCTTGTGCAAATACAAGTATAGGCTATACCACACTTAGTCATACATGAGTATCTACTTCTTTCTTCGAATCCATCCATTCAGATAAATCAATTACGAGCAGTGAATTCATTAAGGCACTTACTTGACAATCGGTTCCTTTAAACAGGTCAAGTAGATTTTAAGTAGGTCACATATGTTTACCTCCCTTCATCCATTCACTGAGAGGAGATGAATTATTCACTATTATTAACTTATTTATCTATGTTTGAAAAATATGGAGAAGCAGATCAATAACATGCTAGAAATGTGATATTTGGTGTGTTATGATGTGTGTATACTGTATACTGCAGGTTTAACGTCACCATCATATAGGACTCGCTGTGGGAATAAATTCCTCACGTTGAGCAGTATGAGGCGACGTAAACGCTCTTTACTCAATACAGGTGCAGACGGCAAGAGTTTGGTTGATGACTTCTATAAATCACCGACTAAAGTATGTACTATATTTGCTATGTAACAGTATGTACTATATTTGCTATGTAACAGTATGTACTATATTTGCTATGTAACAGTATATACTATATTTGCTATGTAACAGTATATACTATATTTGCTATGTAACAGTATGTACTATATTTGCTATGTAACAGTATATACTATATTTGCTATGTAACAGTATGTACTATATTTGCTATGTAACAGTATGTACTATATTTGCTATGTAACAGTATGTACTATATTTGCTATGTAACAGTATGTACTATATTTGCTATGTAACAGTATATACTATATTTGCTATGTAACAGTATGTACTATATTTGCTATGTAACAGTATATACTATATTTGTTATGTAACAGTATATACTATATTTGCTATGTAACAGTATGTACTATATTTGCTATGTAACAGTATGTACTATATTTGTTATGTAACAGTATGTACTATATTTGCTATGTAACAGTATGTACTATATTTGCTATGTAACAGTATGTACTATATTTGTTATGTAACAGTATGTACTATATTTGCTATGTAACAGTATATACTATATTTGCTATGTAACAGTATGTACTATATTTGCTATGTAACAGTATATACTATATTTGCTATGTAACAGTATATACTATATTTGCTATGTAAGAGTATGTACTATATTTGCTATGTAACAGTATATACTATATTTGCTATGTAACAGTATATACTATATTTGCTATGTAACAGTATGTACTATATTTGCTATGTAACAGTATGTACTATATTTGTTATGTAACAGTATGTACTATATTTGCTATGTAACAGTATATACTATATTTGCTATGTAACAGTATGTACTATATTTGCTATGTAACAGTATATACTATATTTGCTATGTAACAGTATATACTATATTTGCTATGTAAGAGTATGTACTATATTTGCTATGTAACAGTATGTACTATATTTGCTATGTAACAGTATGTACTATATTTGCTATGTAACAGTATATACTATATTTGCTATGTAACAGTATGTACTATATTTGCTATGTAACAGTATATACTATATTTGCTATGTAACAGTATATACTATATTTGCTATGTAACAGTATATACTATATTTGCTATGTAACAGTATATACTATATTTGCTATGTAACAGTATATACTATATTTGCTATGTAACAGTATGTACTATATTTGCTATGTAACAGTATATACTATATTTGTTATGTAACAGTATATACTATATTTGCTATGTAACAGTATGTACTATATTTGCTATGTAACAGTATGTACTATATTTGCTATGTAACAGTATATACTATATTTGTTATGTAACAGTATGTACTATATTTGCTATGTAACAGTATATACTATATTTGCTATGTAACAGTATGTACTATATTTGCTATGTAACAGTATATACTATATTTGCTATGTAACAGTATATACTATATTTGCTATGTAACAGTATATACTATATTTGCTATGTAACAGTATATACTATATTTGCTATGTAACAGTATATACTATATTTGCTATGTAACAGTATGTACTATATTTGCTATGTAACAGTATATACTATATTTGTTATGTAACAGTATATACTATATTTGCTATGTAACAGTATGTACTATATTTGCTATGTAACAGTATGTACTATATTTGCTATGTAACAGTATATACTATATTTGTTATGTAACAGTATGTACTATATTTGCTATGTAACAGTATATACTATATTTGCTATGTAACAGTATGTACTATATTTGTTATGTAACAGTATATACTATATTTGCTATGTAACAGTATGTACTATATTTGCTATGTAACAGTATATACTATATTTGCTATGTAACAGTATGTACTATATTTGCTATGTAACAGTATATACTATATTTGCTATGTAACAGTATATACTATATTTGTTATGTAACAGTATGTACTATATTTGCTATGTAACAGTATATACTATATTTGCTATGTAACAGTATGTACTATATTTGCTATGTAACAGTATATACTATATTTGCTATGTAACAGTATGTACTATATTTGCTATGTAACAGTATATACTATATTTGCTATGTAACAGTATATACTATATTTGTTATGTAACAGTATGTACTATATTTGCTATGTAACAGTATATACTATATTTGCTATGTAACAGTATGTACTATATTTGCTATGTAACAGTATATACTATATTTGCTATGTAACAGTATGTACTATATTTGCTATGTATTAGCATGTAGCCTACTGTGTATATTATTTATATTGTGTGTATGAAGAAGTATAGTATATGCTATTATATCATCCGTTTTATATGTACTGTGATGTAGTCTATATTACATGTACAGTATATTATAGTAATATATTTGTATTAGTGTATTAGTATTAGGTATATGAACATGACTTGTTATAATAATATTTAGAAGGTACATGTATATAGGCTACATATATAATTTATACATGTATAATACTATTATAATATATGCTATATAATTTGGATTATATAATCTAATCATATTATCTACATGTACATGTATGTGTTATTGGCTTATCCAGTATTAGCCTATAAAAAATATTATGATAGTAGTGCCTATACCACCCAGAGCACCACTAACTGAGTACAACTAGTGTGATGTGCTGTTACAGTAGTCACTCACCACTTTACCACACTACCCTAATTACTGCTACTTAGTGCACTACAAATTAGAAATCACCTTCGTAGAATTGGCTGAGGTTTTTCTGCAAAATCTCATCCTCAGCTAGTAAAGTGTGCGGTAGTTGTAAATAAGCAGTCTGTATGTGTATATACACATACATGTACATACACATACATGTATATACACATACATGTACATACACATACATGTATATACACATACATGTACATACACATACATGTATATACACATACATGTACATACACATACATGTATATACACATACATACATGTATATAGGCCTACACATACAGGTACATACACATACATGTATATACACATACATACATGTACATGTATATACACATACATGTATAGGAGTGATCTTACAATTCAAACTCAGGCCTAATTCAAACCAATTATGGTGGTCCTTTGGAGTTTGAATTAAGCAAGTTTCACTGTATATCATAGCATATCATATCATAACATAGTATAGTATAGCATATCATAGTATAGCATATCATAGTATAGCATATCATATCATAGCATATCATAACATAGTATAGCATATCATATCATAGTATAGCATATCATAGTATAGCAGTACTGAGACTCCCATCAATCATTCTGGCGCGCATCTTGTCAGGGCTGGCTAACTGATTGACGTAAATGTAACAGTATTGCTTACATACTTTACATGTATAATATAGCATACTACTTACTGTATATAATATAGTATACTACTTACTGTATATAATATAGTATACTACTTACTGTATATAATATAGTATACTACTTACTGTATATAATATAGTATACTACTTACTGTATATAATATAGCATACTACTTACTGTATATAATATAGCATACTACTTACTGTATATAATATAGTATACCACATACGCTATATAATATAGTATACTACTTACTGTATATAATATAGCATACTACTTACTGTATATAATATAGCATACTACATACTCTATATAATATAGCATACTACATACTCTATATAATGTTGTATATGCATATAGTACGTTGTATATAATATGCATATAGTACGTTGTATATTATAATATGCAATATAGTACGTTCTATATAATATAGCACACACCATGGGATAGTACATTACATAAATGTGTCCCCTGGTGTATCATGCACCATGAATAGCCCAGTGCCATCATAGTGTTTATCGAGGGTCTCCATTTATGGACCAATTCCACCTCTCCTTTACCCTACCCCCCCCCCCTTTACCCAACCTCCCCTTTACCCAACCTCCCCTTGACCCTACCTCCCCTTTACCCTACCTCCCCTTTACCTCACCTCCCCTTTACCCCACCTCCCCTTTACCCCACCTCCCCTTTACCCCACCTCCCCTTTACCCCACCTCCCCTTTACCCCACCTCCCCTTCACCCCACCTCCCCTTTACCCTACCTCCCCTTTACCTCACCTCCCCTTTACCCTACCTCCCCTTTACCCTACCTCCTCTTTACCCTACCTCCCCTTAACCCTACCTCCCCTTTACCTCACCTCCCCTTTACCCCACCCCCCCTTTATCCCACCTCGCTCTACCAAACTTAACCATGAGCCAGAACACTGTGCTGTATGAGAGCGGCATACACTTACTGGCCGTTATTGGTTTGTGCATAATAAACAGTAATGTATCAACTTCCTGTTCTACTTGTAGTGTCTGCTGGACAAGACATCTGATTGGTCGTTTGACGTCTTCTCCTTAGACCACTCGTCCAATGGTAGACCACTGTTTTATATGATCCTCAAGATATTCCAAGAACATAACTTGATAGACCATTTTAAACTTGACATAGTAAAGCTGATGAAGTTTGCTAGTAAGTGCGTGTACATGTCTACTGTTAGTTGAGTTTACTGTTAGCTGATTGGTGTATTCATATCTACTGTTACTTACTATTGTTATTGTTTATGAATACAATGAGGTATGTCACATTGAGGTCTGTCTCATTTACCACAACATACTACTTCAGTTTCTACTGACACCTAGCTCCTGATTACAAGTCATAGACTGTGTACCTACTCACTTTACAGGTCTTGTTGAGGAAGGCTACCACCAGAACCCTTACCACAATGCCATCCATGCAGCCGATGTTACACAGGCTATGCACTGCTACATCACACAGGAGAAGGTAACCCCAGTTCACACATGTACAGTTAGGTGCTAATAGCTCATAGGTCAAGCTTGTTATAGTAGAATTAATAACTCATATGCTCCAGGGAGGGAGGGAGGTATGCTACATGCCACACACTACACACTATATACTACACATACTGTATGCATAATGGAGATATTTATTACATGCTTGGCGCCTCATCTCTCTTCCCTGCACTAACACTCAGACATACAAGAGCTGGGCTAATGGCATCAGTAATAGTGCAGGAGTAGGTAATAACAGCAGTTACATACCTTGATATACATGTACATTGTGTCTGTACGTCTGCTTTCTCTTCCTCTCTCATTACCCGCCATGTACTACGTAAATCGTGTGGATTACGTTCATTCATTAGTACAGTGTAATATATGATTAGCCGTTTTATAACCTAGTAAATTCATTAGTATAATCAAGTATTCACATGTCAGCACAATTAGTGAATGCTTTATATATACACTATATACAATCATACTATATACAATTATACTATAATACGTACTCGTATGTGTATAATATGGTACATACCACCTACATACATGTAAGTAAAGAGTATAAGCCTGTGTAAACTAGCTCTGAAGTCCTAGTATATTGTGCAACATCATTATCTAATGCAATCTACACCTGTACAGACCATAGGCATGCACTATAGCATACACTATAGCATGCACTATAGCATACACTATAGCATACACTATAGCATACACTATAGCATACACTGTATGTCTATGGTACAGATCTTATCTTAGCCATTAGTGTACAAGTTTTGTTCATTGAAAATTGTAGATTGCCCGACATTTGAGTCCGTTAGAAATAATGACAGCGTTGGTGTCTGCAATCACACATGACCTTGACCATCCAGGTGTTAACCAAGCATTCCTAATAGCAACGTCCAATCACTTGGCTTCCCTCTACAAGGTTTGTATAATATACTCAACCTTCTCATCCACCGCTCACTGACCCACTGTGACATGACCCACTGTGACATGACCCACCGCTCACTGACCCCACTGTTACATGACCCCACTGTGACATGACCCAGTGACATGACCCACCGCTCACTGACCCACTGTGACATGACCCCACTGTGACATGACCCCACTCTGACATGACCCCACTCTGACATGACCCACTGTGACATGACAACTCGGTCTATCGTGTTTGCTGAAAGTGTAGCCAATCTCTCCTCTCATATTCTGGCGAAACCTGCTAAGATAAACCCCAGAGTTAGAGTAGAGGCTGGCTGGTAGATGTTACAGCTACATCTAATTTTTTACCTAGGTTATTGACTCTCAAACCAATAATACAGTAGGCTGGATGCACTAGGTTGGCAGTGTTGTATATGAAATAGTTTGAGTGTTATAGTTTGACATTTTCAAGCACCAGTCTGAGACTTGGTGAGTGGCACAGGCTGTACCCTGTAATTTGCCCACCGACTGTCATTTCTTACAGCTCATAATAAATGGCATTACCCAACCTGCCATCTAACTATAACGTCAAAGTCCATCATTATAATAATACTATATATCTAAATAGTTTGAGTTTGACGCGAGATGAGGTTGACTGACCTGTTCTCGTCTACTCAATATTCATCTTAGTTTTTTGCTAAAAAAATCTCACATAATTGGAGTCTAATTAGTAGTGTTGGATAAGTGGAATGGCATTCCTAAGGTGTGCTAATTTATTCCACAACCAACAAGCATATATATCATGTGAAAGCTTACGTAAACCAGCTAGATGTAAATGTAGTCTAATGGCGGCAATTGTGATTGTGGTTTACAGAATAACTCAGTGCTGGAAAACCACCATTGGCGGTCTGCAGTTGGAGTACTACACGAGTCTGGACTGTTTGACCACTTGGCCTTGTCTGTGAGGTAAATACATACTGTCTATTATATTAGTATCTACAGTATGTCTACATGTAGATATAGTAGTATCTACAGTATGTCTACATGTACTACTGCTACCACTACTACTACTGCTACTACTACTACTACTACTACTACTACTGCTACCACTACTACTACTACTACTACTGCTACTACTACTACTACCACTACTACTACTACTACTACTACTACTACTACTACCACTACTAGTACTACTACTACTGCTACTGCTACTGCTACTGCTACTACTAGTACTACTACTACTACTACTGCTACTGCTACTACTACTACTACTACTACTACTACTACCTACTACTACTACTACCACTACCACTACCACTACTACTACTACTACTACTACTACTACTACCACTACTGCTGCTGCTGCTACTACTGCTGCTACTACTACTGCTACTGCTGCTTTCACCCATTGGCAACCAAATACAATGTAATGCGTGTATTGTCATATTATTAATACATGTACACTGTAACATGCAAATACTGTTTGTGTGTGCTGACAACTCCAATGCTCAGTTGGTATAGTGCTTTTAGTACTGAGCGTGTTCTAACCTTGAACTCTGGAATACTCTATACCAACAACATACTACTATGTACATGTACATGTGTTATAATGTATAACATGTATTATAATCATGTTTATATTGTTATACACAAATATCACACTGTACAAACAGACGCCCTATATTTCCGTTACTATGTAAACATGTACATGTATAACTACTTATTCTTACAGGAAAGACATGATCAAACAGATGAAATCACTGATTCTGGCTACAGACATGACTAGACAGCAGGAATTCTATATGAGACTCAAGGTGAGACCAGACGCTGCATCGACTGCCTCTCTGACCCAACTCCCCATCAATCTACCAATCCCCTTCCCCCACTACCAATCACCTTCCCCCACTACCGATCCCCTTCCCCCACTACCAACCCCCTTCCTCCACTACCAATCCCCTTCCCCCACTACCAATCCCCTTCCCCACTACCAACCCCCTTCCTCCACTACCAATCCCCCTTCCCCCACTACCAATCCCCTTCCTCCACTACCAGTCCCCTTCCCCCACTACTCAGTGTATGACTCTGCTCTACTGTGAGGAGCTTATACCCAGCACTGATCCACTTGGTGACCAGACCAGTACAGTACTGTACTGCATCCCTTCTCAATGTCACTCACATCTCATCATATAATATCATGCTGTTTGGACCACGTCCATCTCTGCGTACAGTACTTACAGCCATGTACACCATGTACTGTGTACTTATTCATGAGCGTGTCCAAGCATGTAGTGGCCATCATTACCTCACAACAATACTCAATATACATGTATATACATGTATATACATGTATATACATGTATATACATGTATATTGGTATCACCATATGTATCAGGAAACCCGTATTAATGGTTCATCTCCCTCCATTTCAACATAAACTCTCCCAACAATATATTCAGTATGTAAAGTAAAAGGCTAATCCATACTTTAATCTTCTCCTATATGGTTGTCTAAGGGAGATGTTTGTGTGTAATGGAGACACTGTATATATAATATATCTAGTGTATACAGTACGCTGTATGTATATCTAGTGTATACAGTACACTGTATGTATATCTAGTGTATACAGTACGCTGTATGTATATCTAGTGTATACAGTACGCTGTATGTATATATCTAGTGTATACAGTATGCTGTATGTATATCTAGTGTATACAGTGTGCTGACTGTGCTCTAACGCGTGCTGTCTGTCTGTAGAATCACATGCTCTCAGATGATCTCAATATGGAGGACTCTGAAGACAGGCATTTCATCCTGCAGATAGCCCTCAAGTGTGCCGACATCAGTAATCCTTGTAGGTCTTGGTCTACGTGCAAGGTGTGGAGTAACAGGGTGTGCAATGAATTCTTTCAACAAGGTTGGTTATAGCTATTACTATTTCTCTCCTAGCATATGAATGTGTTCTTCACAAGGTACTTAATTTCTATTATATCAAGTTCTCGATGGAACCTCGGATTCCCAAACGTCCTTGACATAGACTGCCGAGTCACTCTTTCGGCGGTTATTCTACAAACTATTGTGTTCTGTGTTTTAGGAGACTATGAGAGGAAGTTATCCCTCCCTGTGACTAACCTGTGTGACAGATTCACTAGTAAAGTACCTCTCATACAGACAGGTTTGTTATTCTCGCTTAGCAGATAACATTTTATAATTAGGTTTGGTTTTAGAAAGTGGCCATAACACCCAATAACTATCATTACCAAACTACTATTAATTTATTATTATCTAATTTAAAGCAAGGATTACAAAAAGATAAATGTCCAAGTTTATAGCTTTGTTGATCAAGAAATATTCGTGACACATAGTTGACCCTGCAGTCAGCCCGTTCACACTTGGGCAGTTAGCCCTGTAATGTTTACCATCAACATCAGAGCCAACTGTTGGCCAAAGGCTCAGGGGGGCTGAGTCAAGGTGTTTTTGTGAGTTCCTTGCATATATAACAACATGTGAATGCCACAAACACACCCAGCTGTGTGCCGTGAACATGGAGGCAATATGGTGGTTGAACCTAGTATTAGATCTACATCATGTATTCCTTGTTTTATAATACTTGATAGCTAGTATAGTATATATATTATATACATGTAGTATAGTATATAGTATATATAGCTAGTATAGTATATATATTACTGTATATACATGTAGTATAGTATATAGTATGTAGTATATAGTACATGTATATAGTGCTGTGTGGAAGTGATGCTCTCTGCAGCCTCTCTGTACCCTCCCATAACTTGTTGTTATTTAATTTGCAGGTTTTATTGATTTTGTGGTGGAGCCACTGTTTAAAGAGTTTAGTAAATTCATGCCCTGCGACATGCTGAGTGAGCAGCTAAGTAACATGGCTGCTAACAGACGTAACTGGGATGTCATCATTAAAGAGGATACGCTGCTGCTGCCGTCAGCAGCTGCTCCAGTTTCCAAAGACGTAGATATTAATAGTAACATTGAAAGTAGTTTAGCTCCGTGTCTGAGCGACACTGACTCGGGTGAAGAGAGTGATGAGTGTCCGTCGACAGCATATGTTTCCTGTAGCAGTAGTCACAGTGATATAGACGAACCCCCTACAGACATAACAGATATAGAATGTGATATTGCACTGGTAGCTGAACGCATGGACTGGGTGGTAGCAGACAGGAGACCCAGTCTACCTCCTGCAGTGGCTCAACTCTCTCCCGTCTACAGGGAGCTGTTTAATGGTGGCAGAAGAGAGAGCTTTCCTAGGATACATGACAATCGAAGAGCCGGTCTACCTCATACCTCCCTCTATCAAGCCATTTCGTTTGACCGTCTAGTTGAGAAACTAACAAATATAGAACGAGAGTTACCGACTAAAGCATCCTCCACCTTGCATTCTATGAATATGGACAATCTGTTAGCAGAGCCTCGCCTCTCCACCCTTAGTCCTAATATAGAGACCAGTAAGATTACTAAATACCTAGTTACTAAACCACTATTTTCAAAGTGACCTCTCTTGTGTACATAGTCCAGTTTTTACCTCAGTTAGCATGTTTATACCATATACACTATAATATTATAGCCCCTATATATCTGATAGGAGAGATACATGTATGCTATAATGTTTTGATCAAAGCTAATACTGTAGCACCTCCTTTCAAACATTCCCAATATTGAATTTGAATTTTCTGTCAAGTTTTAAATCTCTATATTTCAATCTAACATTCATAATAACCCCAGTATGAACACTGGACTACCTACTTACAAACCTATTCAATTTTCAGCAGTGATCCAGTCAAAACTTAGAAATTATTTTTGTAAATTTAAAATTTGGGAGTATTAATGTCAATTTTTTATTTTTGTTTAATTTTCAATCAGCTAATGTTCTTTGTAAAGATTATAAATAAACGTATTTATATGATCCACATTTGGTAAATGGCCACAACACTCACCTCCAGCAAAACACGGTGTAACATGTACTTCCAATATTTCCATACTTCCATATTATTTTTACTTTACGGTAATAATGCTTTATATTCAATAATTCCACAAGCCAGCATAAAATATGAGGTCACACTAGATCTATCTGTACTAGGAATTACTATATTCATTATTCAATTGTATGTAGTCTACCCATAGATTTGAGCATTAGGTTGCTGTACTCCATTAGTAACCCTACAGCCGTATCTGAAGCTGCAGGGTGGCAAAAACTGGCATCTATTCAACACTGCTCAAAGAAACTGCGCTGATTGTAAAAAATTATGCTAACAAGTTTCGGGGAGTTTTTGCATTCCTAGCTCAAAATTGAAAATGGGTATTGCAAAAGAATGAACAGTGACACTATGACAGGTGGCATTTGTGCGTAGTTCCATCAATGTAGAAGAACAAACTTGGGGTGGTATGAGGAAGCAGCTATGACAAGCTAATAAATATCTATACATGTAATTATTATATTATATTGAATGCACTAATGAGTGGAATAGGCCTAAGAAGGATGCTCAGCCACCTACACAATACTAGTAATATTGTTGAATAGCAGAATCCATCCAAATAGACCAGCAATAATCTTAAAGTTTTGGTCTATAAAACAGCATAAAAATCTGGAAAAATTACATGTTGTACATTTTTGTATTAGCTTCTGCCAACAATGAATTTATATTATAATCATAAATCATAACAGAAAACAACAAGTACAAGTATCCGCCTGCGAATTCCAGCTCTGCCAGATTGATCTGGGAAAGTGTTTTCACCAGTTGGTCACAATGCGCCACTCACATCTACTCTTGTATAATTTCTCAAGTGTAACCGCTGGAATATTTACTTTGGTGCACGCAGCACATGCAAAGGAAAAACGTGTCACCAGTTCACATCACCTGCACGTGTAACCACCTTATGTAAGCAAGCGGCTTGGTAGCAATATTAGACTAATAGCCTGGTGAGCGTGTTCTATTTGATTAGGGTTGCTTCTAAACTGGCTAATTACAGAGTGAAAGGAACTGTGTAATAGAGTATTTCCTGGTATGTTCACCAAACTAGTTTCTTTCATTTGAATGGTATTAATTGCTAGGATATTATTGCTATCAATTCTACATGTCAATATTGTATGTAGGTCTACAACAAACAACTGCACTATTAGCACCATATTATTGGATGATCAGGTTCTGGACATTCAAAGAAATATCATGCTATAATTTATTTATAGTTTATAAAATCAATGGATTTTAACCACTTCTACTTTGAGGACTTAGCGCAACACTCTTAGGTTTCTTGATTTGTCACTAGACAATAATAATAGTTCCAACATTTTGATCACAGGTTTCAAAGTTTCACCTAAAAACTACTAAACTTATGGTCTCACTACTAGTGAGTAAAAGGCTCTTGTTTGCTCATACCTTGTAATATAATTAATCTACATGTACATCCTACTAATAAAACCCAGAAGACGTAGGTCTAGTTTAAGGATGGTAACAGTGACCAAATAACAATTTACCATTGTGAGAACATTTCCATAAATTTACATATTATGTAGTATTAAAGTTCCCAGAACAGGTATCATACATGCATATATACATGTATATTAGGTAAGCAATAAATGCCTGTGCCATGGCTCACCCAGTGGAGAGGATTGTGTGGTATTATATCACATGATAGAACACCACCACTCTTCCTATACAAGCATTTTAATAATTATTAATCATGTTGGCAGCCGTATGACTTTTATTACCCATGCAGAGATTAGCTTGCTAGATTGCAAGTGACAAAGAAAGGATTATGCAAGCGGACATTACACAATCAAGGAGTGTCAGTTGTAAAACCAGATAGTGTTCACTGATTTCACAACTCTATAAGGAATCAAGTGAACAATTAGTGGACAACTCCTGTATGCATGTGGACAGACAACTCCAGTAGATAATATTATATTGAGAGACACTGTGAAATTAAAATTTTAATTTATGTGTAATGGTTTTATTATTTATTATACATATTTGTAATTATACAATGTTGTCTAACTATCATGTTATCAATCATCACACCATATAATTTAGAAATAACATATTTACAGTACTAAGGCCTAGTTTACATTGAACCGAGTAGTAAAGTTGGTTCACACTGGAGTGGCCAAACCCAGTTAGTTAAGTCAACCCAAACCTAACCATAGAGGTTTAATAGTGTCAATCCTTCAGTACTGACTAGTCAGGGTGTGTTCACACATAGCCCAATGGCATTGGCCACATAGTTCAGTGTTAATCAGCTTTAGCAGTAGTAACTCAGTAACACCGTAGTGGTAACTCAGTAACACCGTAGTGGTAACTCAGTAACAACTTACTACCCAGTTCAGTGTGAACCAGACCTTAGACAGACTTGCTGCAGTGTGAACTAGACCTTAGACAGACTTGCTGCAGTGTGAACTAGACCTTAGACAGACTTGCTGCAGTGTGAACTAGACCTTAGACAGACTTGCTGCAGTGTGAACTAGACCTTAGACAGACTTGCTGCAGTGTGAACCAGACCTTAGACAGACTTGCTGCAGTGTGAACCAGACCTTAGACAGACTTGCTGCAGTGTGAACTAGACCTTAGGCAGACTTGCTGTGGAAAAAATATAATCTATAAAATAAATCGGTAGGTAGTGAATGTAGTGAATGTAAATACAACCAAAGGTATGCAACACCGTGTCATGTGCTAGTAAGTACTGGTAACCCTACGATAACATATCGATAAGATTATAATGGACCTATGAAACATGAGCCTGTAGTTGATCTACGGCTCATGTTGGCCATGGTTAGGGTGGTGTGATGGTCAAGACCTTGACACAATGGTTCCAGTAAGTATATATCCACTTGTTCCACTCATGTTTACTGTAGGGTGTGTTCTTTCTGGGAGAACCTATAGCATAAACACGCAGGACATGTTATATAACAATACAGATGACATTATTACATATTACAAAGTAGACCTACAATATACACTATTTAGCTGACCATTCCATAAGACAGTCAGTGAACATAAAATTGTGCATAGTCTACATGTACATTATGTGTACATTGTATGATATAATGGGCAACCAAAGTCTCTCTATCCTCCACTGCATCCTTTAACCATTTCATCATGAAGTTCTGTTTTTAGCATAATAATAATATACTATAATAACATCCATGTTTAGCTTATATTATGACGCACATATATTGACAGGCTTTGGCTGCAGGTAAAACACTATATATACTGATTAGCTTGCAGAGTATTTGTAATTGGCGACTGTCTAGATGAAGAAATGTTAAGTAAATTGGTTTTTTGCTGGTAACACAGTAAATGAGTTTAATTTTAACCTCTTAGATGAGGAGGATAGGAGGAAGGTTGATGTATGACTTGTAGCTTATGCCAGGCTGAAAAAGGTGCCCCCCCCCCCCCCCTGCTTATTTATAACATTTATTACAGAAATGTTGAACAAACATTCACAGATTATTTCGATAAGAAGATAACTGTAGCAGAGGGTGTCAAAGTGTTTCCTGTATAATGCTCTGTCAGCCAATCATGTTAAGGAGAAACACCTGGGAATTGCGCAATGATGGTTAGTGGTCAGAGTTGATACTAGCAACACTATGCAGGACATGCCAAAGGCTGTGCAAACTATGATGTCACTGTAGAATTAGTGCTAGTAGAACCAAATAATCTCAGGCTATGCAATAGTGATGCCATAGAACAGTTCAGTCCACCCCATCTCTATTGTAATGTATACTAATCACAATTCATGCTAGACAGTTCGAGTCTCAGTGTTACTGTTGATAACTCTGCTATAGAATTGCTATTCTCAACAACTGAGCTATATATTATCAACTCTTAATATAGGAAACAATGTATCATACCAATTATTAAGGGATTAATTATTTACCCTGTGAAATATTGTAATCAAGGATATTTCATTAAAATAATCCATAATTGTATTAATTTGTTTAACACTGAATCAGTCAATCTCTTTGACACCAGGCATGCATAATCTTTTGGCTCTGTGCCAGATAAAATACGCGGAAACTTCATATTCCATCCTCTTCAGCGAAAGAGTAATATATATAATAGCAAGCCATGTCGTGAATTCAACACCACATAAGTAATGTTGGCTGATAGTATGCTGAACAAAGCTGTAATGATTATTAATAATCATAAACGATGTGTGAGACTACGGTGTGTGAGACTACGGTGTGTGGGACTACGGTGTGTGGGACTACGGTGTGTGGGACTACGGTGTGTGAGACTACGGTGTGTGGGACTGCGGTGGCAGGCTGAGGGATCGACAGGTTCAGACTAAAGTTTTGCTATAGCATGAATTTGACCCTAGAAATGGGGAGTTTCTACCAAGCTAATTCACAAACCACGTGCTGTATGCACATAGTGTCACCATATTGTAACATACGGCTCTAACAGCTTTCAGTCTGTGCATAGTGTTACCATATTGCAACATATACATATAGCTATGATAGCTCTCAGTCTGTGCATAGTGTTAACCATCAGAGGAGATCTGTAGAACCTCACGCTACTAACCGTGGCCAGTTTCAATGAGGGATATCAACAGCGTCAGTAAACCTTCATCTAGCACAATGGAATGTGCAGATACAGGGTGGCTAAGGCCTTCCTACACAAATGTCAGGCAACCCGTACAATTGCTGAATCATGGACTAAGTAGCATATTCCAGGGGTTATGGTTGTTGCAGGAATGCAATGGTGTGTATGCCAGAGGGTTGTTATGTACAATAAATCCTACCTGTATTGTACGAAACCAACTCTCTGTAAGCTTTAGGTTGACAACCCCTCCCCTCTCCTTCAACTGGACAAACAGCTCCACCAGAGGCTCCTTATACTGGTGGAAGACGACGAATGGGCTTGACATCTTTAACAAGCTGATTAGACGCAGTACCACTTGTGTAGGCTGAGCCTTGACCGCCACAACCATGCTGTAACGTAAAGAGCATCCATAACACATGTAATATGTTATATTGTATTACATGTAATACAATATAACACATGTAACATGTTATATTGTATTACATGTAATACAATATAACACATGTAATATAATATAGCACATGTAATATACAGCCATGCAGTGGAGAGGCGATACGTACGTATCAAACTGTGTACTCTCTATATACTGCTTGGCAGCTTGACGCTCTACAAGGTGCACGGGCAACTCTCTCTCACCAGGGGAGGCTCTCTTCACACCATGTGTATTAGATTCTACATTTTTTGCTGACGTAGCAGTCACAGTACCGACATCTTGTGCCGATATCACAGCAGCATCACTGTGTACTGCCTGTGTAGTAGATATCACAGCAGCGTCACCGTCTACTGTCTGTGTAGTAGATATTACAGCAGCGTCACTGTCTACTGTCTGTGTAGTAGATATAGTCTGACTGTTTGCATCAATGGAAAGAGGAGATGATGAAGTCATCTGAGTTGGCGTTACGTTGCTTTCATCCCCATCCAATCTAACTTTCTTGGCAGCCACTACTGTAGAGCTTGACATTTCCTGTATAAAAAATAAAATATTATTGTCGTAATGTTTGCGATTAAAGTCTTTTTGCCATTTCCAAACACTTGAAATATATTAGTTGGAAAAGGATACAGTCAGAGAGTCGAGTTGAAGGATGTGGGTGAGATTATGAAAGGAATGGTAGGGCATGAGCGGACTGTGTTGGTGTGACAATACATACGATACATGTACACATATACATACATACGATACATGTACATATATACATACATACGATACATGTACATATATACATATATACGATACATGTACATATATACACACATACGATACATGTACATATATACATACACGTACATACTATACTTGTACATAATATACATGTATATAGGACATAATTATGTAAATGTATATGTCCTTAGATTATAGTACATATACACGTCTTATTGTACAACTAAATACAATACAATATAATGACATGTGGAGTTGGACAGACCTGATGATCTACATTATAATATAATTGTAATTGTTAGGTTAAGCATGTTCTGTATTATGTAATATAGTATTACAGTAGAATCAATGATAATATTGTACCAGACATAATGCAATCAAGTTGATTTATTACACTAAACTAAGGGGCATGGATGGGCAAGACTCTGGTATTCTCTGTCTGCCAACTAACGTCATACTTTAAATGACTTACTTTTTAATTCATTTTTGAAAACAGTTTTAGCAAGCACTGTGCTGATCAATGGAATGCCTTTCTAACTATCTAATTTGATAAAAAATGCACAAATTGTATGCATATTATAAACATATGAGAAAGTGTTTGTCATTCAATGAACCGCAACATCAACAAAAACATTCCAAAATTTCATGACAACAAAAGCAACCAGCCCTTCCTCTCCATCTCCTACCGATGGTGGTGATGATGATGTCACAGGTAGAGTATCCTTGCTAAACATAGCCAATTTATCCAACTGGTTTAGGGGATACAGTTTCATTCTTGACCTTGTTAACTCCTTGGTGTAGCCAAAGTCATCAAATGCATTTCTACCTTTCATGGGGTTTGGGCCAGTAAAGAGCTGTGCTAGACATCCGTCACCTATAACACAGTATAGTAGTATATGTAGCTGTACAGTGTACTATATACTAGTTACATATAACACAGTATAGTAGTATATGTAGCTGTACAGTGTACTATACACTAGTTACATATAACACAGTGTAGTAGTATATGTAGCTGTACAGTGTACTATACACTAGTTACATATAACACAGTGTAGTAGCACATGTACATGTACAGTGTACTATATACTAGTCACATATAACACAGTGTAGTAGCACATGTACATGTACAGTGTACTATATACTAGTCACATATAACACAGTGTAGTAGCACATGTACATGTACAGTGTACTATACACTAGTTACATATAACACAGTGTAGTAGTATATGTAGCTGTACAGTGTACTATACACTAGTTACATATAACACAGTGTAGTAGTATATGTAGCTGTACAGTGTACTATACACTAGTTACATATAACACAGTGTAGTAGTATATGTACATGTACAGTGTACTATACACTAGTCACACATAACACCATCTCTTCGTATAATAATGATAGCCTATATATTATAAAGATAATGTGCACTGAACTAAATAATAGCAATGGTGAGAGAAGGGGAACATAACTCCAGCATAACTAGTCCGATTAGTCTGCTAGCCGTAGACATAGTATACCCTACACTACACACATGGGTATACATATACATATACATGTACGTATACATGTACATATACATGTACGTACATACAATTGTCAATGGTGGAGAAAGAGAGTGCAACAGATGCAGAAGATGAGGTCAAAACAGAATGCTTGTAATTACGACACACATACCACTTCCTCCCTCTGCTATATTGTTATACAAGTGTCACCCTCGGATGGATTACAATTCATTAATAAATAACAAGGCTTGACCGACATTTTGAAATCAAACTGAGTGGTTAGTTAAGGGTATAACCTGCTTGAGCAGGACCTTCTCACCAGTGTTGATCACGTCCACGCTTAACATGACATGATACCTGGTATGTGGTTGAAGAATTGCATTGTGGGAGTACACACTTCCTCCAGGCTATGACTTGTGAATATACATGTAGACTCTACCAGTACCCAGCTACTCACTTCATTTTACTGAATTTTTTAATATAAACAAAGAATGTGGACATGTGTTTATGTATAATGTATCTGCAATTCAAAACATACCTGACTATGCAAGCTGACAGTCAGGAGGTGATCTATAGGAAATTAATTGATACAACAAAACTAATAAATTAAACTTTTATTCTAAAAACATTTTATGGTGCTCAAACGTAGCAGCTATTGAGTAATGAGGTAATAATAATGGTTAGTTTAGAAGAGTACTTGCAGCCACCTGTTATAGCTTGTGCTACTACATGTACATATATTGTATATGTATGTCTATGTAGATCTAATATGAAGAGGACCAGGAACTACCTACTCCATTTGTACATTGGATACTATAGCTAAGTGCATGGTGTTGACCAGTCTGCAGTAGTAAGCAGGTATGAGTACTAGAAGTACTTGACCAGTATGACATGTCCACTCCACCAGACAGATGTACAATGTATATAATTTGTGGACATTTATTACATGTAATTACAACTCCTTTGTTTGAATGCAGAGTGGAGGGAAGTTAATGGATGTATCACTACTGTGTACGTGTAGTGGAGGTGAAGGTTACAGAGTACAGAGTAGAGAGTACGATATGCCAACAGTGCCTGCGGTGGTAGGAGAATGTGATGTACAGTGCAGTCACAGTGCAGTAGCAGTGCAGTCACTCTACACACATTGGTGCAAACAAATAGGTCTGTGGGTTGATAGTAGAGTTCATTAAGTGGTAGATAGCCTCAGTACTCAGCTAAATGCCCATTCATACCATCACATACTACTGAAGTAGCCTATAGGGTGAGCCATGGTACAGAGGCTAGAATTAAATGCATTATTATTAATGGTGGAAATAGAAGGAGTGGAGCTAACCAGAAGTGAGATACAATCTGCACATTAATGAGGTAGATCAAAGGGGCGTCTCTACACCCAGTTCCCTGTTAGACTAGAGTATTACACTGTATATATACATGTATTATATATATATGTATGTATATACAAAGTACAGTGTGATTATATTGTGGTTGGACAGGAACAGATGCTAGGCAGATTCTAGCATGAATCCTGTGCAAGTTTGTCTATGCATAATAATTGTAATTGAATAAATTAATAAATAAATAGTTTGTATTGTATAAATGTAAATGTATTTAGAGTACATGTAGATGAAGTCACCATCTGATTGTTAACAGTATGGTACATGTATATTCTATATGATATGAGTTGACTAAACACAGACACAAAAGAGAGACAGAGAGAGAGAGTAACAGAAAGAGCACCTGTTGACCAGAGCAGGGCACCTTGTTACACATGCTGTGTACTTGACCTCACACATGAACATCTACTATACAATGGTATCCAAGTACCTACTCTGTGCTGTACTATCTCAAGTACATAGAGCACTGGTATATACATGTACATGTAGACTGAGGCCCACCACACAGCTACACCTACTCATCATGTAGACTGAGGCCCACCACACAGCTACACCTGCTAGTCATTTGATTGCTCTTGGCACTCAGCCAATTTAATCTGGGAATGTGCAACAGGGACATGCATGTGTAGTAGTTATAAGGGGCACTGCACGTGGGCTCAATTTTCAGCAATCAGTGTTTCATGGACAAAGTGGATATAATACTGTATGTATGGTGTGTGCAGTGTATGGTGTGTGCAGCGTACGGTGTGTGCAGCGTACGGTGTGTGC
The DNA here is from genome assembly GCA_935421135.1 of Bugulina stolonifera. NCBI lineage: Eukaryota > Metazoa > Bryozoa > Gymnolaemata > Cheilostomatida > Bugulidae > Bugulina > Bugulina stolonifera. Next base: position 27,478,293 of record OW285188.1, read on the forward strand.
AGTGTACGGTGTGTGTAGTGTATAGTGTGTGCAGTGTATAGTGTGTGTAGTGTATGGTGGAATAAAGAGGGATGAGAAGTTGCCTTCTCCCACTTCTATTCAGTCTACTGTATTGTAAGGTATGTACTGTATTGTAAGGTATGTACTGTATTGTAAGATATGTACTGTATTATAAGGTATGTACTGTATTGTAAGGCATATACTGTATTGTAAGGTATGTACTGTATTGTAAGGTATATACTGTATTGTAAGGTATATACTGTATTGTAAGGTATGTACTGTATTGTAAGGTAAATACTGTATTGTAAGGTATATACTGTATTGTAAGGTATATACTGTATTGTAAGGTATGTACTGTATTGTAAGGTATATACTGTATTGTAAGGTATGTACTGTATTGTAAGGTATGTACTGTATTGTAAGGTATGTACTGTATTGTAAGGTATGTACTGTATTGTAAGGTATGTACTGTATTGTAAGGTATGTACTGTATTGTAAGGTATATACTGTATTGTAAGGTATATACTGTATTGTAAGGTATATACTGTATTGTAAGGTATATACTGTATTGTAAGGTATATACTGTATTGTAAGGTATATACTGTATTGCAAGGTATATACTGTATTGTAAGGTATGTACTGTATTGTAACGTATATACTGTATTGTAAGGTATATACTGTATTGTAAGGTATATACTGTATTGTAAGGTATATACTGTATTGTAAGGTATGTACTGTATTGTAAGGTATGTACAGTATTGTAAGGTATATACTGTATTGTAAGGTATGTACTGTATTGTAAGGTATATACTGTATTGTAAGGTATATGTATGTACTGTATTGTAAGGTATGTACTGTATTGTAAGGTATGTACTGTATTATAAGGTATGTACTGTATTATAAGGTATGTACTGTATTGTAAGGTATATACTGTATTGTAAGGTATATACTGTATTGTAAGGTATGTACTGTATTGTAAGATATGTACTGTATTATAAGGTATGTACTGTATTGTAAGGTATGTACTGTATTGTAAGGTATGTACTGTATTGTAAGGTATGTACTGTATTGTAAGGTATATACTGTATTGTAAGGTATGTACTGTATTGTAAGGTATGTACTGTATTGTAAGATATATACTGTATTGTAAGGTATGTACTGTATTGTAAGGTATATACTGTATTGTAAGGTATGTACTGTATTGTAAGGTATGTACTGTATTGTAAGGCATATACTGTATTGTAAGGTATGTACTGTATTGTAAGGCATATACTGTATTGTAAGGTATGTACTGTATTGTAAGGTATATACTGTATTGTAAGGTATATACTGTATTGTAAGGTATATACTGTATTGTAAGGTATGTACTGTATTGTAAGGTATATACTGTATTGTAAGGTATGTACTGTATTGTAAGATATATACTGTATTGTAAGGTATGTACTGTATTGTAAGGTATATACTGTATTGTAAGGTATGTACTGTATTGTAAGGTATGTACTGTATTGTAAGGCATATACTGTATTGTAAGGCATGTACTGTATTGTAAGGTATGTACTGTATTGTAAGGTATGTACTGTATTGTAAGGTATGTACTGTATTGTAAGGTATGTACTGTATTGTAAGGTATATACTGTATTGTAAGGTATGTACTGTATTGTAAGGTATATACTGTATTGTAAGGTATGTACTGTATTGTAAGGTATGTACTGTATTGTAAGGTATGTACTGTATTGTAAGGTATGTACTGTATTGTAAGGTATATACTGTATTGTAAGGTATATACTGTATTGTAAGGTATATACTGTATTGTAAGGTATATACTGTATTGTAAGGTATATACTGTATTGTAAGGTATATACTGTATTGCAAGGTATATACTGTATTGTAAGGTATGTACTGTATTGTAAGGTATATACTGTATTGTAAGGTATATACTGTATTGTAAGGTATATACTGTATTGTAAGGTATGTACTGTATTGTAAGGTATGTACTGTATTGTAAGGTATGTACAGTATTGTAAGGTATATACTGTATTGTAAGGTATGTACTGTATTGTAAGGTATATACTGTATTGTAAGGTATATGTATGTACTGTATTGTAAGGTATGTACTGTATTGTAAGGTATGTACTGTATTATAAGGTATGTACTGTATTGTAAGGTATATACTGTATTGTAAGGTATATACTGTATTGTAAGGTATATACTGTATTGTAAGGTATATACTGTATTGTAAGGTATATACTGTATTGTAAGGTATGTACTGTATTGTAAGGTATGTACTGTATTGTAAGGTATGTACTGTATTGTAAGGTATGTACTGTATTGTAAGGTATATACTGTATTGTAAGGTATATACTGTATTGTAAGGTATGTACAGTATTGTAAGGTATATACTGTATTGTAAGGTATGTACTGTATTGTAAGGTATATACTGTATTGTAAGGTATATACTGTATTGTAAGGTACATGTATGTACTGTATTGTAGGATTTACAACATGATGGTGACCTGACGTGAACCACTAGTACAGGTTAGTGAACTCTCAAGAGAGGATGACTCATACTACATGTCCTTGCCAACTCTCAGGTGTATTATACCCACTTCACTTACTATATTGTATATTGTGTATATTATTATTATTACTATTATTATGGTAATTAGTTTGCATGTAGCCATTGAGTGAAGTAAGCCTCCTACTGCAGTCTTACCAGATATTAATTATTAAATTGTTCAACATTAAAGTTGGTACTTTGATCCACTAATAATTTCCAGTAAGGACTATTCAGTGACTATACAGGCATGTAAGACAGTGTTACCATTCACATAGTAGAAATATAGATTGTATAGCACAACTATAACTAGAGTATATATATTGTATAGCACAACTATAACTAGAGTATATATATTGTATAGCACAACTATAACTAGAGTATATAGATTGTATAGCACAGCTATATCTAGAGTATATAGATTGTATAGTACAGTTATCACTAGAGTATATACATGTAGATTATGGTGCTGAGTAATTCTCTACTTGAGGAAGGACTGGTTAAGATTGAAGAGACACTATCAGCTTATATCACAGAATCCAAGTATTACATAACTATAATATGTAATTGGTAGTACTTGGAGGTCCAATATCATTGGTTGAGAGGTAGCCATTGCACTGCAGATTAACAATTATTAGTTAATTAAGCAATTAAAAGAAAGTAGAGTAGAGATATAGAAGAGGGAAATGGAAGGAAAAGGTGAAGGATGCAGTGGGAGGTGGAAAAAGAGGTAGAAGAAGGAACTGATGGGGGAGATAAAGGGGTAGAAGAAAGGAGAGGTAAAGGGATAGAAGAAAGGGGAGATAAAGGGGTAGAAGAAAGGAGAGGTAAAGGGGTAGAAGAAAGGGGAGATAAAGGGGTAGAAGAAAGGAGAGGTAAAGGGGTAGAAGAAGGGGAAGGTAGAAGAGTAGAAGAAGGGGGAGATAAAGGGGTAGAAGGCGGAGATAAAGGGGGTAGAAGAAGGTGAAGGTAAAGCACTCACTGCCGAGTCGACTGAGAATAGCTCCAGCCAGCAGACCTTGACATGACTCTACAAGTAGCACCTTAGAGTTTGACTGTACGTTACTCATCGTCAGTAGCTGAGCCAGCGAGTCCATCCTCAGGAAACTAAACGTAAACATAGAGTTGTCCTGTTGGCTTGAGAATACGAGCAGTACAGTATAGCGTGCATTTAGAGGTACTTGTACTTATACCAGGTGTAGCATTTGATAAACACAAGCATAACATACATAATATAGTGTATCAACATACAAATGTAATTATGTAGAGAGACTTACCATATCTTGGAGGGATCCCTTTGATAGTACATGTCAGCTATGAGCCTTGTACAAGGTCTTAGTACAGTGTATATATTCATATGCCTGGAAGAGGAATAGCTAATTAGTAGATCAGAATTTAATACGTTATGTATAATGTATAATGATATTGTGAAATGTAGCTAACATGTAATATGAGTTATATTTTATAAAAACTATAATATATAATATGATAAATTAAATAACAGTTTAAATACTGTACAGTAGACTACAGCAATATACATGTAGGCTATATCAGTAGACTAACAGTAGCCTATATACATATATATGTACATGTATACGTGCAGTGTATGTACTTAGGCCTGCATGTACATGTATATACAGCCTTGCCACTATGCCACAGGAAAGCATGAGTACGTGTAGATGTTGTCCTCTAAGCAAGGACTAGATATTCTGCCAAAAAAATTAGGCAACGCAAGAATTTCGGCAACAACAGTAACAGCGAATTAGTGATAAATGAATTTGTTATGGCCTTGCCTTGCAAGTGAATATTCCTTTGTGAGGGGGCTTAGCTAAGCTAAGTGAATACAGTATAGGAGATAGATAGATGTCAAAAAGGCAAAAACTCGACCTGTATATACATGTACATGTAATGTATGCACTAATCTATTAGAGCATATACAATATTAACAGCAACTAAGCAAATCAACAGAATGAGCTACCCACTTAATAAATTTAGGATAATGTAATATAATAATAATATAGGCATACAGCATAAATGAATTATAGAATGTTATATAAACGTATAGAGTGTAATGACCATATTTATAGGCCTACATGTACTTGCATGTAACTGTAAATGTACACATACGATATAATATACAATAAATTATAATATAATATAATATAACATAACATAACATAATATAATATAATATAATATAATATAATATAACATAATATAATATAATATAATATAACATAATATAATATAATATAATATAATATAATATAATATAATATAACATAATATAATATAATATAATATAATATAACATAATATAATATAATATAATATAACATAATATAATATAATATAATATAATATAATATAACATAATATAATATAATATAATATAACATAATATAATAATAATACTAATCACCGTTTCTTCTTTTTCTTAATCCACTTCTCCTGAGAGAACTTAGTTTTTTGATTAAAAGTGGAACTATTCTTGATGAGTTGAGACATGACTTCCTACAAGTAAAGGAGACAGTGGGAGCACCTACAAGTACCTGCAGACAGTGGGAGCACCTACAAGTACCTGCAGGTGAGTCACTTATCCCCCCCCCCCCGCCTGCATGTGATGTACACAACATTGAGTTCCCAGCCGCCTAAACTAACAAATACAGTAAACATACATGTACACATACCTACACATACCGTAAACATACATGTACACACGCCTACACACACTGTACACATACATGTACACACACATATATATACATGTATATAATGTGGGGATAAATCTAACCAAAGAAAATGCACTTTTTAGAGATTACGACAATGTTAAGGAAGGTTGATACAGATTTAGACACAATGAGACAATAATGTCCCAGATGACCACACCATTGATAGGTCTAACCATAATATATCTGTACGTAAAACTTCTACAGAAATTGGTTTTACGATGTACAATGTATATGTAGGTCTATTGTACAAGGAACAGGAGAATAAGGAGAATAGTAAATAGAAAGTATAGCTCTTACATCATCTGTTAGCCCATCTTTACGCAGAGCTTGTATCTCATCCTTGCCCAGGTTCTGATTATCCTCATTAGCACTAATTAAGTTACGATTGTCAAGTCCACTTGTCCCCTCAGGAAGTAGTTCTTCAATACACAGAGTCACACATACACAAATAGGAGAGCACTTGAACAGATACATTCGCGGATAGGAGAGCATTTCATAAACACCTTACGACATCCTCCCCACTGTATACAATAATACATGATAACATTATATAGCGGACGACTCCCACCTACAATGTAATTATGTATGTTCAATTAAAGGAGAACACACCAAAAGTATTGTGAAAAAATTAAAAGTTCAGCGTTCATGTTGATAGAATAATTAATGTTTGGGTATAATTACAGGGATTCTCTGTATATAGCGCAGTATGTGAACATACCCAGTTATACCAATCAACTATGAAAGAGCACAACTCCAAAAATAACATTAAAGTAAACATGACATCAATATTTGGCAGTAATCTTAGAAGAGTACAAACATGATAATATGATATCATGATATGATATGATATGATATGATATGATATGATATAGTGTTACCCTCAACAGAGAAACTCTGATCCCGTGGCACAAGCTGTTGGGACTTCTTATCAACTTGGAACTGGGTGCCATAAGTTTGACCAAAGATGTTGTCAAGATGGAACTTTGTCTTGTCCAGTATAATAGGTCGGCTGTAAACCGTAGAATATGTTGATATGAGGTAACCACAGCTAATGTTTATTAGCGTATTTTTATGAGATAAGTAGTTACAAATGATGTCATTAACAGGAAATCCTTATTCTTACAAGATGTGAATGTCCTGACGGCTCGAACCCTCTCATTGATTATTTTATGAGGTGATATAATGCAAGGACATAATCTATGAACCCCTGGAGTAAAAAATGTTGTAGTTTCCTGTCGGTAGGCAATTCCTCAAATGCTGGTCATTACGTTTGTCTCCATATAAATCTGGTAGTACCCCTATCTAGTGATATATAACACTAGAAAATTTGACATTACCTATTCACTCCAATTCTACGACAAGGAATTAGTAGAAAGGTTGCGAAAAAACAGCTATGTTTAGTAAAAAGAGGATCAACTCAATGCTGCTCATCCAAGAAGACTAAATGCTACGATAAAATTTTTCTATTTAGGTCTTTTAGAAAAAAAAAAGAATTGCTGATATTCTTAAATAAAGTAGGATTTCTCTGGAAAAAACAAATAAGCTACAAGAATATAAGCTTATGGGGGAGAAGTTTCTGAAAAGGCACAATCCTCAGCAAATAATCATAAAGGCCACTGAGATATCGACTGATCCACCTACCATTTATCAAAAAATATATAATCATATTTATTTAGCGTATTTATCCAACTCATTAAATTACTGATACGGTAAAGAAACCTGACTCTGGATTCAAATGATTATACATGACATTGTATAAATGTCTAAAATAAATTCCTTACCTTCAGATTAGGTTTTGTTCATGCTGGATCATGCTCAAGGTAACTTTGATTACCAATTGCCAGTAGGACAATTATCTACAGCATTACCTATCTGTGAACGGTGTAATAATGTTGGGACAACTAGTGTCTTCATGACCTAATTGTCAGGCACTGACCAACTTGCTCAAGAATTTTTCAGCTCACTGTCACCAGAGTTGCGAACACACTAGTCTGGGCAGAAAACAAAATCCTTATTCTTGTGCAAGGAACCTGGGTGTTCCGCGGCTATGAGCTAGGAATAATTTTCTCCGACCAAGCAAAATCCCAGGTCAACAGTCCTTTTGGCCATCTTGGAAATTTTATCTGCAACCCACGCCGGTCCAAGAGGTCGCGAAGACACTAAATGTTTATGATTATGATTTTTCTGAGTAGAAAGTTAATTAGTTAATTGTGGCATCAGTTGCTGTTGGCAAGAACAGATCTTGAATGGCCTAAAGCCTGAGTGAGTGTCAAGGATGTGGTGATGTTTGATCGATTACTCAAGAGCTGTTCACTAACTGCAGAATAGCACTTTTCTTTGGAGCAAATGGTTTTTCTGCACCACCCGGAGCCCAGATGCTGACCGGCAGCATTGTAACACATATAAATCAAACCAATTTTCGACCCTAAATTTGATTGGAGGATGGCAGACTGCAGACCGTAGGCCGTTACGTCTTTTTGCTATATGATATTGTTTTACCCAAGTACATTATGTGCATTTTGGAGAAATACAGGAAAATAGGCTACCCACTACCTCCATTCACTCATGGGAGTTTATAGAAGATATGAAGAAGTTGTCTTCTTGTTGTAGTATGAGAAGTTTTCTTGCTAATTGCACTTCCTTCATGTTTGAAATAAAAAGACAAGTGAATATATATAGCCAAGTATCATGTTATCAAAAGTGTTGAAATAATTTATAAACTCTTGGTTAATAGAAAAGTTATTGAATAAAAACCTTTCCATGTGCTTTATAATAAATAAGGTTAACTGGGTTACTCAGATGACATAGACTGCTTTTGTTTGAGATCAATTTGCAGCAGATGACGTCACCTGCTTTTATAATGTGACCTCTTTGAATAGCTTTAGCTAAGTACTATCCAACAAGCTATTCAGCTTTTTAATTGGTTTTGGTCAATTTTGGAAATCCTCCCTCTTTAAATAACCTAAGCTTACATACTGCTACACACTAGATATGCCTAAAGAGTCCTTATTTCTCTGCTACTCTGCTCAATCAATGCTGTGAAGCACTCCACTGCAGTGCTATAGGGTATTATAAAGCAAGTAACAAGTAAAGTAATGTGTTGGAAATGCCCAGCTGTGTGTGTGGACTGATTGCCTATACATCATTACATGTGGCTGTCGAAGCTTCTTTTTTGGAGTTGCTAAGGTGGCGGTGGTGGTCGGGGCTTCAGTCACAGACTAGACGGAGTACCCGAGGTTGGCCATTCGAGACCACATTGTTCCCAAGGAAAAACCCACAACATTGGTGGCAGCTGATAGACCAGCAACTCATTGTGGTGGGGAGAAGGTCATGAAACTGTCCAGCTGTGTATGTGCGCAAGTCGCCCCTACACATGTGGTTGTCGAAGCTTTCTGTTATGGGGTTACCAAGATGGCCATGACGGTAGCTGCTTCAGCCATATGCCAGGTGAGTGCTGGAGGTTAGAGGTTCGTGACCACGGGCAAATTCCCATTGCTCCCATGGAAAAATTCACAGGTGACAAAGATTATTATATTATTTTTTAGAAAATATGTCTAATAACTATACTATGAACTGGTCTGAACTAAGTCAGGTCAAAAGAATAGCAATGGAAATGTCGCAGTTGGATTGGGTAAGTACTAAGTAGGGCCTACAAAAACAAACAATAAATGCAAAAAAATAACAATTTTGGACAAAAATACCACGACAAAGGCACAAACCTACCCATTTTTCCTCGCCTGAACTACTCTCATAAACGATTCTCTTCGCAAAACTATAAAATCACCGTCTTTGATTAGCATATCGATATTTTAACACAAATAGACATAAGACTTTACACATGGACACAATAAAAGTAGTAAAACTGTTGGTACTTATCAATCTACTAGGTGTTATGCGGACTGCGAGGTGGTAAAAGTTATGTTGTTGTTAAGATTTAGTTTACCTGCTATGTACTAACTGAGCCAGAATTACTAGGAGCTGGTTCGCTTTTATTGGCGATCTCTCTGATACACAACGCGCAGTCCTAACAGAGTCCGGGATTAAAATACAAAATCTTTTTTGTTCTGGTTAGTCCTCAACCCGCCCGTACATCATGATTTATAAACACGGCTAGATATCGCCAATATTTTTTCAATGCTAGGTGTCTTCGCGACCTCTTGGACGGACCCGGGTCGCAAATAAAGTTTACAAGATGGCCGTTCAACCAAGGCCAGAAGGGCTATTGGCCTAGGATTTTGCTTGGCCGGACGAAACCATCCCTAGCTCATCGGCACACCTGATTTCTTCGCACGGAAATGAGGATTTTGCTTTTGGCCCAGGCCGGTGTGTTCGCGACCCTGTGACGGATGTGTGCCGGAAAATATTGTTGTAAATCGGCCTGGGTCTGAAGTTCAGGTCGCGAAGACACCTGCTGTATTTGAGTTGATTTTACCATAGAGATAACTCTATGGATTTGACTTTTGGATCCCCAAGTTTCTGCATGACCGTGTTTTTTTCTTAGGTTACTGCAGGCTGCGAGGCCTTTCCAACTCCATTACGTCTTTACTTTATAAAGTTTTGAATCAAATTTTAACTTGTGAGTGTAGAAACAACTGATTCGGCTCAGCAGAATACCCTTAGAATAGTATAGTGTAGTCATAGTGCTTTGAGATCTCCACCTCTGGTTTATTTATGTTTGTTGATCGTTGATATTGAATGCTCACGTTGATGTTGTCCAATGCCAATCACTAAATTATTCGAATTCGTGAGTTAAAGTCACCCACACTAGACAATTTCAATTACAACTTTGCAATTTAAATGGAAGGTCATTATCAAGGAAACCATTCAAATAAGAGTAGTTCGATAGGTGTTAGCGCTACTAATTTTGTCTGTGTACAGTGTGGGGCAAGCTCAGAAAATTTATATTGGCGATACTCGAATGAACTCATTGAAGTATCAAAATGTGTATGTATATTATGCTTTATAATTATGATAATGTGTATCTTGTCTTGGCTAAGTTCCTAGACCCCAGGCTAGGGGAAAAGAGGAACTTTCAGAGTAGAGCAGGTCTTTTTTGTTAGTTTGCTATGATCTCACTAGTGCGGAGCTCCCAAGCCGTTCTGATCAGAAAGCTGTGCAAAAGCATAAAAGTGTGACAGCCAACAGAATTGAAACGATTAGCATGTCTGGTATAACATATAGGCCTAATTATTGTCGTTACTCTTGCTCAGGGTTGGGAACTTTGATCTACTTTTGCATTTGATTTCCGATTTTCGATTATGCTGATTAAACCAAAGAATACAAGCATTCGATTGTTACTTTACCAAATCAATGATTGTACTTCAATCTATTGTACAGTCGATGACAATTTTAGAAAATGCACATGTATATGGGTATAATTTTTGTAAAAATAGAGAAATTCATTGTCTTTACTAATTTTGTCTATTACTTTAAAATGTTATAACAAACATGCCTAATATTACCAGTTTTATTTGCATTTTCTCATAGCTCAGAGTTATCTCCTCTACCTTCATGTTTCTTTTTAGCCTCCAAATATTTATTGTATAGCAAATCTTAGCCAGAAATACCAGGCTATTATTTCTCATTTATTGCTAGCCACTCACACTTCATCCTAGCTTGCCAATAGTGGCTATTATTTTATTATTAAATAAAACAGTTTATCATCATTTTTTTATTAAAAAGATAAGAACTAAGCTACGAGGCTTTTTATTTATTTCCTGTACTAAACATTACTAGCAGATCAATTAGCAGCTTAGTGACAATCGAATGCAGCTGTAACCCTATAAAACCAACGAATACATGCATTTCGATGGCTTTGTTGGAAACCAACGATTAGGTGGAATCGATGGTGAATAGACCAACGAAAATCGCTATCGAATATCGAATGCTATTGTCGGTTCCCAACCCTGCTATTGCTCAACTTTTAAGAAGAAAATTGGCTAATTTTAAGTAGGCCTACATGTATGTTTGTAAATTTTTGCGTGCCTCTCAACACTCCATTTGTAATAAATATTTAATAAACCGGTTGTAGGAGCGCTGTAGAAGAATAGTGGATCACTACATTGAGCATGACAATGTTATCATACTTATTGACTCGATACTACTCAGGATACAGGCCTTTCGGCACCTTCTCTTCAACTCTGGTAAGTCCCAATGAAAGTAACTCGCAGATGTTATATGTTGCTGTTAAAGTTCTCAAAACAAGATCAAGACTCATGTTTTCATGTTGGTTGCTAGTTTACAGAATAAAGAGTAGGGCTATCTTTTTTCGATTTGTCCTTAATTATAAAATAGGTTTTATTTTAAAATAATTCTGCATTTGAAAAATTTCTCCTCTTTTTCAGCATCATAATTTGCTGACCAGGAAATTTCTGGGAATCTTTTAATCACAAATATTTTTCATCATATTATTTTCTGCCTAGCTGACTCCTCTCGCAGAACTACACTAATAACTTCTGCTTTTAGTGTATCTTTAGTCACTTCACTCACAGCATGAGCTAATGGATTTTTTTCACTAGGTTTGCGTACAGGATGGGCTCTTAGAGTATTTATCCTGACGAGTCTCTGCGAGGCATACCATCATTGGGCTGTGGAACATAAGGATCAGCAAGCTATAACAGCCGCCATTGAAACTAGTTTCTACTTAAAGCTCTTGTCAGCTCTCGCAGGTACTGAGTTTGTATTCCACCTCCTGTTCACAACTGTCACTTTCCTTCTTCGTCAGTTTAACTTGTAATTACCGGAGTCCTAGTAGGTTGATTTGTGGGATTCCATAGCTACAACCAGTGGGGGCACCTGTGAACCAACCTCACAGGTCCCCCCACCGACTGCATCATTCTCTGTCTCCTGTTGCAGGTTTAGCTCTCCAGATGTTTCTCAGTTTGGTATTGCTCTCCCTCTTCTCTTCCACTTCCTTCAAGTAGGTCATCTACCTCTGAATATCAAGTGTATAGATACAGTATATAACACACAGTATATAACACTGTACAATATATTACTCAGTGTATTACATAGTGCCGCCCTATGATGCAGAGCTTTATGGGTAGTTGTGGAGTATATAATTGGTTAATCACTAAACATGAGATTTGTTTTCCCTGTTGATCTCCTATGGTAATTGGTGATGCCAACCTTTCATTATAGTAACACTTTATTTTAGTGGTTATCCGTTACCTTCCTGCTAATTTCTTCTGCAGATGTTTGCAAGACGTAAAAAGTGTGGTTGAAGGAGTGGCATTGTCTAATGCTAGTATTATATTCGTACTAGTCATGCATATATGGAGCCCAGAGACCACACCACACAGCTACTATACCCTCAAGATATACAAGGTTGCCACATCATATGTTACTCTGAAAGGTATGCTCTTTTACTCCTACTGGTGGTGTAAACCATTGTATCTAACATTAATTTATTAAAACTATACCAAATGTATAGCAAATGAGGTGAGTAGTACCCGGGCATGTCTTGTATAATATACTTCAAATTAATACGTATGTTATTAGCCTACACTCAATCATTGGCATACACCCAGTATAGTATAATATTGTATATACAAATATCTCGATAGTCACAACTATATAATATTCTGGTTATATTTGTTCAGCTATAACAGGGCAGAAGGACTTGCTAGTTGGTGTAACAGCTGCTGCTGGTTGTGCTATAGATGTGTACATCAATACGTGTATATTCACCTAACAACTGCTAATGGACACAGCTAATAGATCAGATACATCTCCTCAATTGTTATATAGTGTTATATTACAGTTATATACTGCAGTTGGCTATATATGGACGTGTGTTCTATGTTGCTGTTTATGTGAGGTGTTATGTTTTCACAATGTTCTAAGATAACTCTGTGGTTCATATTTTGGAGTTGTTCTCCTTTTATACTAGCTCATAATAATAAAATAAATGCTGTTATCCAAACGTATGTCTCTTTTGTACATGACACATGAGTAACAGCTTGACTAAAACCAGTTGTTTAGGTAATAACTGTTTAAATACCCTAGTCTTTGTACAATTTAAATAATAATAATTTAAATAGCATAAATGAGCATGAGCTCATATAACACTGGAAGCCATGCCAGTCAATCTCAGATTTTACTGGGAAGCTCCCAGTTTTTAGGGCACTGTGTAGAGATATTATAGTATTGGTGTATTATCATGTTGTACATGTATGTACCATTATTGTAACATAATGATGCTTGATGCATTTACAATGCACTCTGATCATTACATTATTGAAATCCTGAACTTTTAACAAGAGTTGTCCACACACGCTCAATCGACTTTGGCGAAATATAACCTAGACTGTAATTCCAAAGTTCAATTGTTTATCTTTAACCTCGGTGCATCATCGCCACCCCTAAAAGCTACCATTTTCATTAATGTCAGCGCGCATGCCCATTGTTACATGTTTCCTATCATCTGGATTTCATTGATTTGACTTGGTTGTTCCTCCCCTGTGTCAGTAAACCGGTTATTATAGTGTAATAATTGTTGTCCTAAGGTAGGACCATGCTCAGAATGTAAACAGACTTTCAATGCGCTAAATGTCCGTAAATATTTAAACTGAGCAAGTAATTTTATTAAATATGGCGCCATTGCCGATATACAATTATCTGGAAGCAAAGAAGCTTTGCTCTCCTATAAATTTGTTCAGCACCTCAGCACGCACAAGTTCTTCAATTGCATCTCAACAAAAGGAACAAAATGGAAGCTCTTCGTCAAAGCAAAAAGGCCGGCTCCGTTTAATAATAGACAGTGAATCATGTTTAGATCGACTTTATGGAGGATTTTTCTCCGATTGGGCTAGTGGAGGCCAATGGAATAGAATGCTCAATTATATCGGTAATCTTGCTCGTGCTTGTAAATCCAACAACCTTCAAATTGTTGTTTCTATAAGAGGCGGTGTTGAAAAAGATCATGCCGAAACTCTATTCAAATCTAATCGAGATTTTAAGGACCGCCTGTCCCGAATGATGTTACATCTTCAAAATAGAGGTACTCCTCCACCGAAAGTTTGGTGGCTTCCACCTACATGTCTTCGAGAAGTTATCAGCTTATCAATGTTGTTTTATGGTAAGTCAGTCTTATGACATTGGCCATGGCCAATCAATATTCATATTGATAGCGGTAGTAGTGCTAGTAGTCACTAGAATAAAATTATAATTATTTATAAGCTAGTTGGTCTGAGTAATATTCGGTGTACTTCCAATAGAGATGGTCAGCAGCTTTATCTTCCTTTCTGTGCTAGTGTTGGCAGCAGATTTGGTCTATAGGAGAATTGGCATAGTTCCATGTCCTACTTCAACGCTACCTCATTGTACATAGTCCTTGCTCTCATCAATGTCTTAATTGACATACCAAACATTGAGTAATATTGATAGGCTAAGGAGCAGCGACCTGAGAATAATAGTTGATACTTTATAGCTTTTCAAGAAAATTTTATGTTATTGTAAACTCGACGGAGCTGCAGCGTAACTCTGTGATTAAATAGGCAGCTCTAATTTGGGGTTTGTTTGAGTTCCTTCTTTTTCTCAAAACACAGATGAGTGATGCTCATTCCACATGTAATTCCAACCATGATATTAAATAATATGTGGTCTACATAATAGCTTATCATGTTCAGTAGCTGCTACTATGCAACAAGCTCTTAATCAGTTCACTTTTAGTATCAAAAGAATGAACTCGATATGAATAAAATTATTAACAGCTTCTCAGAGCATTTCACTAACATTTGTCTTGCACTAAGTATATTTTGCATTTTCTAAAGATTGAACTCCTCTACCAGGACCTGTGAAGGGTTCAGGTTCAATATGATATACTCAGTGCCGAGGATTGAGTCTGAGAAGAGGCAGAGTATACATAGCTTACAATGCAACAGAGTAAAATCTTATATTTTCTTGCAAGAAAATATATTTATAAACAGCCAGGGACTTGGTTCCACATCAGTAGAAAGGGATTTGGCAATACTTTTTATGTCATATTTGCCTTGAAAGAAAATTTATTTTTGAACAGCCAGAGACTTGTTTCCATGACTGTGGAAATAACTCATCTCTGACTGGGGTTTGAACTGCGGTAGTCACCTAGCCTAGCGCAGTTAGCAGACACATTCGCCACTACACTAGCTTGTTGCAGTGTATGCTTTCCTGGCCTTTTATTTGCTTATAATTTACAAATTATAAAAACACAAAAGCAATGCATGGATAGAATACTCTTGAAGCTGAAATACAGTGTTGTACTTAGTACTTAATGTCTGGTATAGACACTTTCTTTCATTCACTGGTATAGACTACAAGTTGATCTATAGCTTTATTATACGACTTACCTGTAACATTTATCTCCATTCAAATTACAAAACTGGTTATTTTATTATTCCTTGAGATTATTTCAGCTTAAATTCTTAAACTCAGCATAATTATATGAAAGCTGAAAGGAGGATAATTTGTATTTAACATTACAATTGCCATAGAGATTTGATTAGATATTTTTAGGTTTCAGTGGGTGGTTATGTTATATGGCTGTGTTAGTAGCAATACTCAAGAAATTGTCCAATATATCAGCCTACAGCACATTAGGCAAACATAGAAATTAGTAGGAGCTTCTATAAAATTTGCTGGGATTGAGGAAATGATTAGATTGTAAGCTTCCTACATACTGCCTTCATGTTGCCATTGCTGACATTGGATAATTCGGCTTGGTGCTTTGCTGGTTGGATATGATCAGTTCAGTATACTGAGTAGATGCATCTATCTCCTAATATGAAAGTGAAAGTAAGAGTAGGCTTAAAAGTAAAACAGCAAGAAAGTATCAACAGCAGCTTTTAGAAGAATGTTTGATTTGCCTCAAATTTTTATTATGGAATATTAATTACACAACAATTCAAAGCTCAGTTAGAAATGAGTTGGTGGTTAAAACAAAGTTGAGATTTGTGCTGCTGTCAAGTCAGTAGCAGCTACATTGTACACTGTAGGTACCTGGAGTTAGTAGCAGCTACATTGTACACTGTAGGTACCTGGAGTGAATGAAAGCAGGAAAATGGAGTAGTGTTTGATTTACTGAGGAGTGTAATAGTGCTGTAGTTATAGTCTAAGTGCAAATAGTCTGTAGCCTCATAATATAGTTGTAACTTTACATGTCTTACAGCAGTGTTAGGTGTACTGTTGGGTTTTACTATTGTCTACAACGGCAGCATAATAAAATCATTATGCTGACTTCACACACTCACTAACTCACTGTACTTACAGTGTATGTTATGAGCAGCATTATTAGTAGCCCAAATATTCAAATTCAATCAATCCCAGAGAATTTGTCTTTTTTCACCTTTTTAAAATATGCAATATCTAAATATGGGCCTATTTGTAGGCCTATGCGCCGTCTAGACCTGCCTAGACCTACGGATTGTGTCATCAATGTGTCATCAATGTACACCAGATAGGCCTATTAGTGCATTAATATACAATTCACAAGGATATGGGTCATCTGTAGCTACAGCAGACCTACAATATACTGTATACTATGTAATATGTATACTCAGTGGGGTTGGCCTACTCCCTGCTTGCCAGTAGGCCTAGTTGATAGGGGCCTCCCTCACTCATGGGTAATACTGTTGATATCACATTTCCAAATATGACAAACCCACACAAACTACTAGTTGTGTTATAGCTGCACTATTTACTAACTACATGTACATATTTATAATTGCTATGGGAGTAGTGTAGGTGTAATGTGCAGTATCATAGACATAGCACAGATTATTTAAATTAATACAGGATTAGCATGAGGAGTGCTAATTAAATTTACTAGCTCCCTGACCTGTCTGACTGTAGTATACTCAAACATTGTAAGTTACTGGGGCAGTGGAGAAGTGTTTTCTTTGCCCACATGCTACTTAACTGTAGCTTACATTATCTCAGTTACCTTGTAGTGTGTAGGTTGAGGAGACAATCCCTGGATTAATCTTGCATTGCTGGTGACTGAATAGCTAGTTTATATGATTCTGCATGTGCATGTTGTATACATATTGCAGGCATACCAGTACTCTCTACCATTGGTGATTACTACAGTGATGTCATATCCTATATGCACGCCAACAATGCCGATGGTATCCTCACTGACAACCCCAGCTTTGCCTTCCTCAACCCGTCTTCTAGACTCTTCTCAGCCCATGCCTTCAAACTCACATATAAAGGCAGTCTGGAAACCAAGGAATACTTTCTCAATAGTATGTTATCTGATAGTGGTATCAATGAGGACAGATATGCTCTACTCTCAACCTTGCTAGGTAAGTGGGTCAACTTACTAGAACATACTCCTACTGTTAATTTATTACTGTAGGCGATTACAATGTGCAAGTTTGGAAGTCCAAATAGGAATGAGACTGTCCCTTATAGTGAAATGTAAGGTACATGTATAGTCATGTTGAAATGTAAGGTACATATATAGTCATGTTGAAATGTAAGGGGGCTGATGTTGTTTCTTAGGGAACCATATCGTCTCAACAGAAGTTCTGAAAGAGTTTTACGAGCAGCTGGTGGGAGATGAGTCAAGCAGCAAGGTGGCCGCCGGAGAGGTGAGTTGTATTAGATATTCTATGCTGTCAGAGAAGTGGTGTCTAGCCATCCCATTCCACCTGTATCACATAATACCACATGCAGTGTGGATATTGCTGACACTCCTTGTTTGTTGATTATTTTGCAAAGGTGTCCTCCCCTACCTCCATCTCACTTAGCCAATCTCCATAATATAATATGCTGTGTGCTGCGGCCAGCTCTACTCCTAACCCTATAGTTGGTATACAATAGTGTAGCCTGCTGTACTTTACCAGGAGATGGAGCTGTGTATGATAGGGAAGCTTCTAGGGTTCGTGAGAGACATATCGGACCCAACAGACGTTGACGGAATCAGTGAGAGAGTGTTCAAGTCTTCCACTATATCTGTAGAGGAAGGAGCAGATAAACTCAGTCAGAGTATAGATTACTACAAGCGTATCGTCTCCAACACTAAGGTGTCCCATCCTAAAGGTAGATACATATACTTCCCCTTCACAGTACGTGTGTATATATACTTACCCATGATATATATGTCACTTCATTAAACTTTGATTCATGCAGACCAAGTAGTCGTATTACACGTGCTGTGTAGGTACACGAACGCTGTAGTACATGTGCTGTGTAGGTACACGAACGCTGTAGTACATGTGCTGTGTAGGTACATGAACACTGTAGTACATGTGCTGTGTAGGTACACGAATGCTGTAGTACATGTGCTGTGTAGGTACATGAACACTGTAGTACATGCGCTCTGTAGGTACACGAACGCTGTAGTACATGCGCTCTGTAGGTACATGAACGCTGTAGGCAAAGTACTGAGAAAGCAGTCTTAAGCTCACCCGAGTATTATAAGTCTATATGATATATCTATTGTCTAGCCATTTCAAGTGAGTTTGATGTACTGCCAGTCAAGTCTGACCCAGCTGAAGAGAAGACTGAGGACTGTGAGAAGAAGGAGGGTGAAGATGAGGGTGGGGTTGAGAAGGTCTCCTCCACACACGAGGTATTATCTACAGTTTAGTACAGCCATAATAGTACACAGTAGAGTATATGTCCATAGAGTTCCCGTCAGTGCAGGCCTACTGTCCTCTTACCTACTAGCAGCTCCTGAATGCATATTGCCCTTCCACTCCTCTAACTCTCTAGATAGTACCTGTGTTCTTGCTCACGGCTGACTGTCTGGAAGGCTGGAAAATGAGAACAAAGAATAAGATTATATTATTGGCATACTAGATTTAACCAGGCTTCATCGTGCCCCATCCTCATTAGATGTGTAAATATGTATATCGATTAGGGAAATAATCGTATTGGTTTCCATGTTTATTATTTTGCAATAAACAGCATCTTTATGCTGGGTGTTGATAGAGGGGGGAGTACTAGCTAAGTATAAGTACTAGCTAAGTGTAAGTACTAGCTAAGTGTAAGTACGTTATTGCTGTACATACAGGCTTCAAGTAATGCAGCACAACAGTCACTAGTGGAGGATACGGCTAATCTAACTCTCAGTGCAGACTCTGACAAGGTAAGTAATAATCTGTTGTTCTATATACATGTACATATGTGTACTGTACATATTATGCTGAACCTGGACTATCTACAGTGTATGTATATAGCTTTAAGGAGCACAGAAATAAATTTGGTGATGTGGGTTTGTGCAATTAGGAGTTGTGTCCTCTGTATTGGGTTACATAGCAACACTGGCATCCATTAACCGAGTATACGTTGTGATTAGTACAGACAGAATTTGTTTTCCATTTTTAACCTGGCAATCTGCTAGCTTTAGCTGGAACAATGAGCTATTCTACTACATGCATGTTATAGATGAATTGTATAAATGATCAGTGTGTGTATGAACCTAGTAACACGCAGCATATGTAGTACAGTAGCTAGTAGGAGAGATAGTCAGTTATACTAGAGGTCATGAGTGAGTGGGTGAACTCTGGTGTATGTATATATGATGTGGTGCATATGGTGTATACACTTACTGTGTTACATGTATATATGATGTGGTGCATATGGTGTATACACTTACTGTGTTACATGTATATATGGTGTGGTGCATATGGTGTATACACTTACTGTGTTACATGTATATATGGTGTGGTGCATATGGTGTATACACTTACTGTGTTACATGTATATATGGTGTGGTGCATATGGTGTATACACTTACTGTGTTACATGTATATATGATGTGGTGCATATGGTGTATACACTTACTGTGTTACATGTATATATGGTGTGGTGCATATGGTGTATACACTTACTGTGTTACATGTATATATGGTGTGGTGCATATGGTGTATACACTTACTGTGTTACATGTATATATGGTGTGGTGCGTATGGTGTATACACTTACTGTGTTACATGTATATATGGTGTGGTGCATATGGTGTATACACTTACTGTGTTGTATATATATATGGTGTGGTGCATTTATGGTGTATACACTTACTGTGTTACATGTATATATGGTGTGGTGCATATGGTGTATACACTTACTGTGTTACATGTATATATGATGTGGTGCATATGGTGTATACACTTACTGTGTTACATGTATATATGGTGTGGTGCATATGGTGTATACACTTACTGTGTTACATGTATATATGGTGTGGTGCATATGGTGTATACACTTACTGTGTTACATGTATATATGATGTGGTGCATATGGTGTATACACTTACTGTGTTACATGTATATATGGTGTGGTGCATATGGTGTATACACTTACTGTGTTACATGTATATATGGTGTGGTGCATATGGTGTATACACTTACTGTGTTACATGTATATATGGTGTGGTGCATATGGTGTATACACTTACTGTGTTACATGTATATATGGTGTGGTGCATATGGTGTATACACTTACTGTGTTGTATATATATATGGTGTGGTGCATTTATGGTGTATACACTTACTGTGTTACAGGAAGTGAGTAAGTCCACCCCCTCCAAGATTCACATAGTCTTGTCTCCGAATGAAGCCATAGTCAAGCTTGCTATTGACAGACACAGTAAAGGGTTGATGTCACCAATCATAGCACAATCTCTCATCCAGGTATTTTACCTCCGTCATACTATCATGATATATTACAAACTGTGTACTTATTCCGTATTACAGACTGTATGCAAATCTGTATTATAACTGTGTATTACAGAGGGAGGTCCGTCTCCCATGTTACATTGAACAGACTAATATGGTATCAGATGGTGAAGACCGCAAGTCCATCATAGAAATGTATAGACCTATACGCCAGTCTGTGTATGCTATCCTACATAACCTTAGTAAACACATGTACGACAACAAGCAGGTAGCTGAGGAGGGCGGCTCTACTCTGCTATCCGGTAAGTGTTCCCTTCTACACAGTTTCCTTCCATTCTACAACTACTTACATCTACATCTATGCAAGTAATGGTACAACCAGAAGTGATACCTATCATGGCCACGAGCCATGCCCACATGCTGTACATGCAAGCGAAGCAAGCTAGTGCTGCAGAAAGACATGCATCACTGACCAACTCTGAAGGGCTTTATGGAGAGTGTCCAAACTGCGAATAAATATTACAGACAGCTTGTTGTATCAACATAGCTAATTTGTGTATCATACAAATGTATGGTAGGACTTGGTAGATGCAGGCGAATCACCAGCTGTTGGTGGAATGGAGGTGTTACGTGTTTCTCATATATTTACATGAATATTGATTTAATAGTTAATGTCTTCATCTCTTTAGATGACATCCATCTAAACATAGTAGAGCATTACCTGGGGCCTCTTGGTGCTGAGGTAAACTTTGACCTTAAGGTTACACCAGTACAGTGGCCTGTACCCAGCGTTGAGAGTCTGTGGCTCGGAGTGAAACCAGAGAATAAGATGCGTAGGATGAAGGCATTCCTCAGTTGTATGCAAGTCGGATCAAACCCCTACATTTCTAACCCCAACCATGTGCCAGAGAGGTTTCTCCTCATCTGTACAGTGCTCAGGTGTGTACTCTACTAGTACTATACAATTAATACTATATACATAGTACCTGTACTACTGTTGTAGTATGTATACTCATATATGATTTAGGTATATGTGCTATATACATAGTACCTGTACTACTATTAGTATGTGTACTCATGTATGATATAGGTATATGTGCTATATACAGAGTACCTGTACTACTATTAGTACGTATACTCATGTATGATATAGGTATATGTGCTATATACAGAGTACTGTACTACTATTAGTATGTATACTCATGTATGATTTAGGTATTTGCTCAAATGTGAACCGGCAGAGCTAACTCTATCAGAGGTTGATGCAGTGCTCGCCATGACAACAGCCAACATCCTCTTTGATATCCAGACCATGCAGGACATGCAGGTATGCTTATAGTGCTACATGTATTTGAGCTTGCCTTCACTCCAACTGTTCTATTGGTGTATGCACCCTTACTATACATATAGTGACTGTGTAGTATGCCAATGACTCAAGATTGATAGTGTACTGCTGCTACTACATGTATGTGTATATGTAAGCGTACTTGCATGTATATAGGAACTTATTGTGTTGTTGGTAGCTGCCCCTGATAACTCCACGCGGAGTACATGTTGCCAGTGTGGTTATGGCTGGTATACAACACGCTATGTTAGTTAACGATGCATGTGGAGCCCCATTACATGTGAACAACACCTTTCCTTGGTGCTACTTTGATGGCAAGCTACTACAGTACAAGCTACTTAAGGCTTCCACCACTATACAACTACACAGACTGGATCTATGTGATGGCCAGGTATGTATATCTATCATATAGTTATGTAATACATCTTACATACATGGATATACATATCATATAGTTATGTAATACATTGTACATATATATCATAAATAGTTATGTAATACATTGTACATATATATCATATAGTTATGTAATACATTGTACATATATATCATATAGTTATGTAATACATTGTACATATATATCATATAGTTATGTAATACATTGTACATATATATCATATAGCTATGTAATACATTGTACATATATATCATATAGTTATGTAATACATTGTACATATATATCATATAGCTATGTAATACATTGTACATATATATCATATAGCTATGTAATACACTGTACATATATATCATAAATAGTTATGTAATACATTGTACATATATATCATATAGTTATGTAATCCATTGTACATATATATCATATAGTTATGTAATACATTGTACATATATATCATATAGCTATGTAATACATTGTACATATATATCATATAGCTATGTAATACATTGTACATATATATCATATGGTTATGTAATACATTGTACATCTATATCATATAGTTATGTAATACATTGTACATATATATCATATAGTTATGTAATACATTGTACATATATATCATATAGTTATGTAATACATTGTACATATATATCTACCTTTAGATGGCACAGGTGATTATGATGGAGAAGTTGCGACAGGCCGTGCTGTTTGGTCTCGAGGCCAAGCTAGGCGATAAGTTTCCCAGCATGCCGTTTCCTCTGTCCAGTGGTTTACCTGGTCGTATATTTCCTGGTCATACTGCCTATCTCAGACCTCACCTACCTTCTACTGGTAGAGGTACGTTTCCTCATCTATTGGGATACGGTAACTAGTTGTAGTTGTCCTTCACTAAGCATACTCTACTGTTACTGTGTTAGTACAGATACTTACACCTATACCATATTATTGTGTATAAACCTGTTTATGTGTTCATGTGAACTATTATATTTCATGATGTTGTTTTAGGTAAAAACAGTTTGATGGGTGAATTTGTGCCGGTCAACTCTAGGCTGGATGGAAGAGGGGGTAAACTACAGGTATACTTTTACTACTATCTCCTTGCAGTAACTTGCTCGTATTAGCATGATTCTGGGCCATGTAGAGGCAGTGTTGATGACATGTACGTTATACTGTCATACAGGTAGCTGGGCTATGTAGAGGCAGTGTCGATAACATGTACATTACACTGTCATACA
Source organism: Bugulina stolonifera (assembly GCA_935421135.1). NCBI lineage: Eukaryota > Metazoa > Bryozoa > Gymnolaemata > Cheilostomatida > Bugulidae > Bugulina > Bugulina stolonifera. Next base: position 27,502,158 of record OW285188.1, read on the forward strand.
GGTAGCTGGGCAGGTTGTAGCCACCTGGGGACCAAGGCCTGGAAATAAAGGTGGTAGTCAGAACAGAGGAAGCGAGTTTGACTCTGCTGCAGACGATCAACATGGTAATAGTGCACAGTACTCTGCGGGCTCCCGGCCACATCGCAACAATTCAAAGAAAAAACATGGCTACCACAATAACAGACATGTAGGTTTCCTAGTATTTATGGACGCCATCTGTATTCATATGGAGTCACTACTGTAATATATACAGTCTACCATCTAATTATACAGTCTACTATATAGTTATACAGTCTACTATATAGTAATACAGTCTACCATATAGTAATACAGTCTACCATATAGTAATACAGTCTACCATATAGTTATACAGTCTACTATATAGTTATACAGTCTACCATATAGTTATACAGTCTACCATAATATAGTAATACAGTCTACCATATAGTTATACAGTCTACCATATAGTAATGCAGTCTACCATATAGTTATACAGTCTACTATATAGTTATACAGTCTACCATATAGTTATGCAGTCTACCATATAGTAATACAGTCTACTATATAGTAATACAGTCTACCATAATATAGTAATACAGTCTACCATATAGTTATACAGTCTACCATAATATAGTAATACGGTCTACCATATAGTTATACGGTCTACCATATAGTAATACAGTCTACTATATAGTTATACAGTCTACTATATAGTTATACAGTCTACTATATAGTTATACAGTCTACTGTATAGTTATACAGTCTACTATATAGTTATGTAGTCTATTGTAAATACAGCTGCTACTGCTGATATATTATACTTACTACATGTATAATAATATATTAAATATCTTATAGAATCATGGGGAGAACAAGAACAAGTCACAGAATGCCAACCACAATAACTCAGAGTCAAACAGCAAACAATCCGTAGTCATAGCAACAAAAGACGAGACCAAAAGCAAGGATAATAGTGTGGTAAGTGAAATGCTGTTTGCTTGCAACAGTTACAGCCTTGTGTAGAAAGTGATTCAACTAACTAATGAAACTGTTGTATAGTTTTCTATTTGCTCCCCTAAGTAGGGCGAGTACATCAAGTGTATGTAGTAGTGTAGCCTACATCTCTGATGATACTATACAGGGTAAAGTAGTAGTAGTAGTGTACATCTCTGATGATGCTATGCAGGGTAAAGTAGTAGTAGTGTACATATCTGATGATGCTATGCAGGGTAAAGTAGTAGTAGTGTACATATCTGATGATGCTATGCAGGGTAAAGTAGTAGTAGTGTACATCTCTGATGATACTATGCAGGGTAAAGTAGTAGTAGTGTACATCTCTGATGATGCTATGCAGGGTAAAGTAGTAGTAGTGTACATCTCTGATGATACTATACAGGGTAAAGTAGTAGTAGTAGTGTACATCTCTGATGATGCTATGCAGGGTAAAGTAGTAGTAGTGTACATCTCTGATGATACTATACAGGGTAAAGGAGAAGGTGCTAAAGCCAATGAACTCTCCCAAGTGAATGGAGAAGCTGGTGTTGTGGAACATAACACTGAGAGTAGGATCAAGTCTAGCAGCTCAGCATAAGATAGTGTAGTGTAGACAAGGTGCAGATCATACTGTAGGGCTGCACCGGTTGGTATGACTTTCTACCAATACCTGCACTTAATAGGTTACAATAGTAGCCTCTTTCTACTATATTATTAGATATAAACATTTTATATATATATTGTTAATATAATGACTGTTGTTAGACTTTTCTAGTCGTATGTTACTTTTGTACATGTTGTGTTCATTAAGAAGCATGTATAATCTATCAGAAGTGGTTGCTTTTGGTTAGATACATGTATGTACAGTACATATAGTGTATATATTACATACTAAGTGACTTAAAGTATGTATTCAGTAATATATATGATCTATATACAAAGTGTTGTACATGACTACACTTGGCACTTACTCCATCCCCAGTAGCCAACTATCCTGCCCTATTCTCTTGTGCTACTGACTCCCTTGTATTTTTATATTCATAGCCGGTGGGTACAGACTGCATCATACATACAGTATATTATACTACCCAGTTGTATACTACTAAGTTATTGAATTGTTCAAGCGGTTGTTGATTTTTTGTTCTGTTGATGATGCACTTAATAACTAGTAATGTTTTAACTGGCTGCTTGGTTGAATTGGCATACAATCTGTAGGGTATTTTCTAGAAACTGAAGTCTAGGAATGTTTCATTGGTTTCTTACAGTGACTCTTATCTTGACAATCATGTGTCCCCTAATAACAGTCAGGTGAGCCTTGTGGAAGCCAATAGAAACCTCCCTAGCCGACTTGCTTCACATTGTTAGCCATAAATACAAGGAGTAGCTTTACAAGTAGACACAGTTATGTAGCCTTTACTTAGAATGCCACAAGTTCAATTGTTTCAAAGTGTAGTGTTAATTTTTGTGAAGTTGTGTACTTTGTTTTTGCCTAACACAACATTATTAATTAAAGCAGTGTTATCGTGTTCCCCTTACAATTAGACTAAACTTGACCTAGTTTTACTTTCTAACTTTACTTGACCTAGTTTTGCTTTCTTTTCTTTCCGCAGCCCGTTTATATTCATCCCTAACTATGTAGCCAGTGTAGAATTTGCACCAGTTAATATTTTCAACATCTGTGCAAGCCATAATAGATCTTTGTTGACTAAAAACAATAAATGGAGTTTGCTCCCCAAAACCTCCACTGCGATCTTCATTCTGATACATGTATTTACAATAGATACACACTTACAGTACATATTATATGCATATAAAAAATCATAAAAACAATGTTTCAAGACTGTACCTGACACCTAATAATTTTAACATCCACAGTTGGTTTATCATCTTTATCTGTCTCCACCATGCCCATCATCTTCACCACAGTCATCCCCGTACTCACTCTCCCAAATATAGCATGTTTTCCATCCAACCATTGAGTTGGGGCTAATGTGATAAAGAACTGACTACCATTTGAGTTTGGACCACTGTTAGCCATGGAAAGTATACCAGCACCTACAGAAAATATAACTGATGGAGTCTAAGACAAATAGTGACCCCAGCACACCACAAATAGTAACCACAGCACACCACAAATAGTAACCACAGCACACCACAAATAGTAACCACAGCACATCACAAATAGTAACCACAGCACATTACAAATAGTGACCACAGCACATTACAAATACTGACAAGAGCTTGATAGACTTAATAATTTACAATCAAGTTGCCTCACCACTGTGCTTTAGATCATCATGGATTTCATCATCAAACTCCTTTCCATATATAGAAGCTCCTCCCCTTCCTGTAACAGCCAAGCATACTAGTCGCCAACATCTAACCCACATACACTTTTTTCCTTACTAATAACAATCATGTACTGTAGGTATTGGAAAATAATAAATATTGCAATTTGTGATTTCTTGCCATGTTAGCAGAAAAGTATGAAATTCGGAAAAGTATCCAAGAGACCAGGCATTTGCCTGAATTAAAATTGTGTTGACTAAAACTATCTAATACATGTACATGTTACTAACTGATACGCATGGTGAAGTATAATAACCTGTGCCTGTTGGATCTCCACCTTGAATCATAAAGTTGGTAATTATTCTGTGAAAGATGACGCCATTGTAATAGCCACGCTTTGCAAGTTCGGCAAAATTACGGCATGTGGTGGGACAATGCTTCCAATATAGCTCTATCTCTATATCACCCATTCTACATAAGGAAACATAAACTATTGCTACATTGCAGATAGATACATGAGAAGATAATTATGTATTAAAGATAAAAACAATACAATTTGAGAGCTGTTCACCTCATGTTTGTCCATAATCAAACTGGATACCATCTAGAGGACATTTAGAGGGTGCATACTTGTAGGTGAGTAGAAGAAGCAGTTACTACCACATGAGGAAGAAAGGGAAGTATAGTTGAGAGTATTCCATAAACTATTGGAGATCATTATATATCTACAGCACCTTCAAGTGTTTGTTTGGACAGATTGGTGAACTAGAAAATGGTATGTGGGATGGAAGATCCTCCTCCTGTACAATACTTCAGTAAGATCAACAATATGTTTAGTAGGGAAACTTTGCCTATTATAAAAAATAGCAGAAGAACAGAAAATAAATGCCACTGAAATAAAAAATGCCTAGAAAGTAGGGAAGTAGGAACAAGGTAGAAAAAATCTCAGTACAAATGAAAAACAAGGGATGTGTTCAGAGATTTCAAAGGAGAATACAGTGAATACATGAGGTCAGAAGGACGAGGGAAAGGGGAAACAGAAGAGGTGTCTAGTCACAACTAATGATGCTAATGGTGTGGAGACATGGTGGTCTACGAGAGAAAGGCAAGGCTTATCTGGTGAGAAAATGCAGTAATGATTAATTAAAGATCTCGTTTTTAGCTAATGGCAAGTCGGTGTGCATAAGTATTTGGTTTTTAACTACGGTTGTATGTGAATATAAGGGTGAACAAGAAATGAAGAAAGGATATTGATGTTTAAAATACTAATGAAAATGAAGTTGAGGGGAAACTAAGAAATTATATATTCAACAGGAAATAATAAAGGGAAAGGAAAGTAACTTATGTACAGTGCGCTATGAACGGTTGTCATATTTACGTTGTTTGCATTAGCACTGTGGGAGGCTGCCAGCTTTTGGGAGGAATTCCACTCATTGTCACTATCCAGGCTACAAAGAATTTAATGAATTGAACAATAAATTGTTGTATACAATATCTTACTATTGCAGGCCTATGTCATAAGAAAGGTTTCTCCGCTATTCTCTGGTTTTACGCCATCGAATACGATTGAAACACTGGTTTCACGTTGACAAAGAATTTCACTGATCTGCCGTTTTTCCCTGTTTAGAAATTCAATTTGCTGTTTTATGTCTTTTTAACAAAATGCCTACCAAGCTTCCAAAATTATAATGAATTTACAAAATAATAATAATGATAATCTTAAAAAGCTGTGAATGTTTAGCTATGAAATGCACAAGTGTTTGCTTTGCTTACATTTTCTTGCCAATGATACCTGCTACAATAACAATAATAGCATACATGTAGATAGTCCAGAAGGCTATAGTAATGCAAAGTTGTCTTCCCTTTGTTTGTGTCAATCTTGAGAGTACAATTTCCAATTGTTATTAGAATATAGAGCTGGTTCATTACAGTATGAATATATACATGTATATAGTGTGAATCGTTATTTTATGGCTGTAAGCATTATGGTGAGATTACGCTTTGAGGAATGCACTGAATTGAGTCAGACACTGAGCAATGGCGCGTTACTACAGGTACAGGGTGATCTATCTAGTGTTTATATAAAAATATTCATTTTGCTTAAAAATAATATTCGTATTGTAATGACAAACTGTGGGTAGCACACAGACACACCCCTTCCCCCCCCCCCCCCCACCACATACACTTGGTACTGACCAAATAGAGCATAAGGCCAACCAAAAATTCTAGAAGATTGCCAACTGAACTTATAAAACTAACCAACAAGTCTGACATACCCTATCATCATGTAAATATAATATTATATACATAAACGTATAGACTATTTTAAATATTAGTAGTGTCTTTTTTATATTATTATTATTTTATTTTAGTATTTGCTATTACTATTACTATACCATTAAATTATTTATTATATTTAGTATTAAATTATTATAATTATTATTATTATCATTATACATGAACATGAACATGAACATCAACATAAACATTAAACATTGTATTATGACATAAGCTTGGTGGTAGAGCCACAGGATGAAGTAATAGCAAAGTTTAGATATAATCAGCTTACAATTTTGTGATGGAATGGAAATGAAGTCAAAGTTCTAGATTATCAAAAACTTTGTTGAAGTTGAAAAAATCCAACAAGCAGTCAATCGAAATGATTGGACAACTAAGTAACCAATAAACATCGCATATTTTCGCATCCACTCAATCAGCAACAAGCAGTATTAACTCATCGTATAATTTGTAACCAATGAAATTTGATCCAGATTGAGCATGTAGAATCGCCCCTTGCATAGCCGTCAATATGACGAATCTCTGGAGTAACACCAAAGATGGTGGTAATACTATTATTGTTAGCTACTGTTTCCGCTTTCTGGTTTTTTGTGGTGTAGGAAATCTTTTTGTTTATTAATTCAATTTAATTTGTTTATTTAATTTAATTGAAATTATAATTAATTAGTCGATAGGCTGTCCCTATGTATAATTTAATAGTGTGCTGTAACGCTAGCTATACTCACAGTCATGCTCATATCATGCTCAGGTCAATGAGAGTGACTTGGGCATTTGCACACTGACTAACTAGTAGGACGCATAAGATAGTGAGTTCAAAAACGTATTTTAGGGAAACAATTGCTAGTGGGAGGTATGACGCATATGGACTCATTTTGTGGAAGCTGGACTCATTCAATTGCTACAGTGAGCTGTGCTTTTAATGGAGCCAATAAATAGCCTACTTGGTTTAGCTTAGACCAGTGTCAGTGTGAGTGTTCGAAGTGGAACAAATGAGGTGGGTACATGGTACCCACCTGCAATCCTAGGCCCTTTCCTAAAGGGTGCATTGGTCACTCAGAAGCTGCAGATCATAATTAGAAGTTGTTCTCCCATTTCAGCAAGACAAAACAAGGAAGGAGAATTTCTAATTATGGTTGATAGCTAATGAGTAGCCTCATTACACAGAGTATACAGTACCAATGTAGACCATTCCTCATATTTTAGACTACTCAGAATGCTTTGTGTCCTTCAATTTTGTATTACTGCTGCATGGGTTGCAAGAATGAATAGATCTACTATTTAAAACATGACAACGCCGTTTATCTTTCTTTCACTGTAACAACAATACAGTCATGTAGTCAAAGAGAAAACAACTTTTTTATTTATTACAAAATGCTGAACTACAACATTTTACAGTATATTTTGTCAAAAGTTAAATAAACACAAACAACAACAACAACATGTAACTGCAACTGTATGAAAACTATAGTAATTCAACAAAACAGCTATGACATTGACATCAACATTAGAGAAGGGAAGGAGTTGAAGCTTATCAACATAACTATAAGGAAAAAAAGTATTATACAATAAATTACATGTATTTCCCTTGTCACACCCTACATGTAGACTTTAGTATATAGCACCAGTAATGTTATTTGAACAACAGCTATAAGGAAAAGGTAAAAGGTTGAAGCCTATGAAAAGTACATACCTGTGTAAGGGAGTTTCACCAGTTTATATAATTTATTGTATATATACTTACTGGCTTTTCTCTAATATTATTATAATTTTGTTAATTTATGGAATTTATCTGTGGGAGTTGTCAAAGTCTTGCATCAAATCCATGAAAACATCAGGCCCTAACTGGGGTTTGAACCAATGGTGCAAAATCGCCTAGAAAAGTGAACAAAAGACATTGCTACAACACCAGTACAGCAATGTTAGAAAAAGACAGCTTCACCAGCGAGCAGTAGATATGAAAAATATAAATTAGGGTAATATTTGTGCAAAATTAAATTCCTCACCAGCTTCCTTTGGATCACTAAACACTGTATTACAAGTATCCTCACCACTTGTGACAACATCTTCCAAAAATGCTAATATGTTTTATAAATTGGTAGAACCAGTAAAAACTGGCCTCAAAGTTAAACCCATGGCCAAATATAACCTTAGCAAGAAATATCAAATCATACTGACAGTAAATTCAACGTAAACTAAAAATATAGTATTGCCTAAAAAAGACTATTCAACTACCTAAAATACTCGACAAACTATCATGCATGTAGGTTAATAGGCAGCATGCAAGTACACTAATAGGCGGCATGCAAGTACACTAATAGGCAGCATGCAAGTACACTAATAGGCAGCATGCAAGTACACTAATAGGCAGCATGCAAATGCACTAATAGGCAGCATGCAACTTCATTACCTGTGGTCTTTTTTGGACTTCTGAAAGCAATGAATCACCCCAATACAACAAAAATAGAGAATACAAACAAAATGATTACTTTAATTGTAGTCAACCAGTTAAACCAAGCTCAATCCAAATACATAGTTTCTACTAGTACCATCTAGACTAAACAATGACGGGATTCTTCTTAGCTCTCTGTGAATTTGTCATAACCTCACTCTTTACCTCACTTACTAAACTTGGAAGTAGTTTGCAATAGTAGAGCAATACCTATAGCTGTTGAAATTCAATACTTATACTATGTGCAAAAACAAATAGTATTCCTACCTATTCTAGAATAAAAATATCAACGTTATATTAAAATATTTTATATAAACAATACAACAATTGCTATATTATTTACATTAAATATTCGATACAATAATGATCATCAAAAATAACGTATCTAATAAACATAAATTAATTATCTAATTCCTTGTTCTATCAAAGCGATTCATTTCTATTTTATATTTTAATTTTTATTTATTGAATATCGACTCTTGTTCTTGTGACAATCCAGTAAGCAATATTTTGATTTATACTTGATGCAGGCCTATTGCTACAACAATTATCATCAAAATAATTTATTTCATGTAAAAATCAATGGAAATATAAATAATTATGATTATCATTTGATTATCTAACTCTGTTGATTCACTTATATTATAAATTATAAATATATTATTTATTTTTTTATAATTTATATAATAATTATTATTATAATTAAATATATATTGGATTTATCATTTATATGTTATGATATTGAATACAGAAAGACTCTTTCTCTAGTAACAATTCAACTAACACAAATATTTATATTATTTTTTATGTACAACATCATGATTATATTTATATTAATATTTATTTTTGATTTTATATTTTATTAGTAACTAAACAAAATGACTATTACCAGGAAAGTAAGATATATACAACTATCTCCGACATTTATCACTCAGTCAAACTTCAAATTCCGATAGAGTGCAACAATTTACTTTTGAGATTTAGGTTTAGTGCTAAAAAGCTTTTTAATTTCAACTGTTTGGTCATTACCCTTATCAAGAAGCTTTCATTGCTCTGCAAATGCGTTCGGAAACCTGAAAAATACTATAGAAAGTGGAACCCATATTCAAGTCCTATGAATCCATTGATACAATGACTAACTTTGTTAATAAAGCAGAAGAATTTATTTGTGTGCAGATTGTTGGTCCAAGCTACTATCAACTTACTTTGACATTTCGGAATTAGCCTAACACGTTGTTATCAATCAAACGATCGCTAGATTAGAGGGAAATTTTGCGATCAGCAGTCACTCGGCAACCAGTAAACCTATTTCGATTGCGAAAACTGCCGTGTCTTCAGCAAAACGAGCCAATTACCATGAGGGTACACGCCTGCTGACCGTGTATCCACCAAAACCGAGGTGGGTACACGCCGTATACTCCCGTATAACCACACTTCGAACACTGGCTTAGACTCTAAGCATTGTTTATATTCATATATTAATGTATTATTTCTAGGGAGCTGTCATCTTTTATGTCCCAAAATTTTTAGCAGACTTCATTGTGATTGTGCTAAATATAGGAAAGTTGGTCTCACAATGTAATAGAATACAATATGTAGATAGAAAGTCGGAGCCCATTTCATCAATCGAACCAAATTAGGCCTGGTAGGTCACCTAAAGCTAAGTCAGTAAGTGATAAAGATATAATAATCAGTGGTGTTGTGAAGGAAAAAGTCTTACCCCAACTGTAGTGGGTGGTGGGGCACACCCCCCTCCCATTCCACCCGACGGCGGAAGACTTTTAGGGTAGGCTATGTGATAGGTAATTCATTGGGGGTGTGTGGGGTGGTGGGGCACCACCACCCCCCTACCCCACACACACTCACACCTCCTCCCATTCAGCCCGGTGCCAGAAAATTGTTAAGGTACGCTATATCATAGGTAGTTCCTTGCTATGCAAAGCACAGTTTCTGTATTTGCATTTTTATATATTTTTGTTGACTTGTTTTCATGCAAATCAAGTGGGAGACAACTTCAAAGAATTTTACATTTTCCAAAACCTCATTTTTTTGTAGTAGACATTCCAATCTAAGAAAAACCATGCCAATGTGTAACTGGGCACTATGTTATGGAATTATGGTAAAGAACTAGTCTATATGTGTAGTAATATTGGCACTACAGTAGAGACTGGTTGTCTGATATTATATATTAGTAACGGTGATGCAGTGTTACATAGCATATAAACAGCATGTGGTGCAGTACAGAGTGTCCACTGGCCAGTGCTGCAATTCCAATCTAGTAATTATTGTATTCACCACTTAGGCCTACACCACACTTGTACCCGCTGTGTGTACTCATGACTATGCACTGTGTAGTCTCACGTATACACAGCTTAGATGTTACCTGCATTGCGTATCCTCATAGCTAACCTTGATATACAGTGCTGCTAGTAGCACTGATAAAGTAAAAATGATAAATAGGTGGACAATTGAGACCTGTTTTCCATGTTGGCTATATATACAACTGTCAGTGTTCGAAGTGGAACAAATGAGGTGGGTACATGGTGCATGCAATCTTACAGTCTGGGCCCCAACAGAAAGAGGTCTAGTGCAGCTTCCTGGTGTAAGCTAAGGGGCTGTAATCATGATCATATTCAAGGGTTTATAATGAAAAAAAGGATGAGGTTGCAGTAATTTCTGCCATCTTCAGTTTCCTTAGTCATACTGATAGTAACAGTCAAGTGGTTATTGTCTTTATATGAACAAAATGTTGCAATGGTTTCTAACCTGCTTTGTTTCAGTATAGCTATGGCTGGTTCATTGAGTGCAGACGATAAGCTACTAGGAGAGAAGATGCACTACTACTGCAGCAGTAGTGAGGATGAATATGCATCGTGTGAAGAGGATAATGTACCAGGCGGCTCATCATCTGTTGATAACTCTGCACCTGGTTTCACTACAAAGCCAGGAGTTACTAGTAATGTATGCTATATGCAATGTGCAATTACGTCACTTGGATAGAGCAGCTCGTGTTTCAGTTGTTTGTGCCGTAGCAGGTTATCTTATACCTTCAGTTTGACCTTCAGTATGACCTTCAGTATGACCTTCAGTATGACCTTCAGTATGACCTTCAGTATGACCTTCAGTATGACCTTCAGTATGACCTTCAGTATGACTTTAGATTCTCACTTATTTCAACCGTATCTTTCATTAGTGACACATAAATAGTGGTTACTGTGGTGTGACTGTAGACTGGGCCCAAAGGAGTTATTGCTGATTGGAGACGTTTTAAACAGCTGGAAACTGAGAAAAGAGAAGAACAAGTCAGGGAGTTGTCAGATTTACAGAAAAAGCTGTCATTGACATGCAGGTCACATGTAAGTAGAGTATGTAGGTCACATGTAAGTAGAGTATGTAGGTCACATGTAAGTAGAGTATGTAGGTCACATGTAAGTAGAGTATAATACAGGTCACATGTTGTAGTTAGATGATGTTAGAGAAAAGGATGAGGATGAGGAATTACTCAATGAATTAGAATCTTTGGATGATGATTTCCTAAAAGAGTACCACCAGAGACGTATAGAAGAGATGAGGAGGTTGTTTAGAGTAAGTTATACTTCATACATCTGCTGTAAACATAAAATATAGTGATATTCAGTTAGAGTAAGTTTCACATGCTTCACCACTATTAACTGCTACACATTTGTAGTCTTTAGATGTTTTTGGTGGTCCGTGAGCTTTTGTATTCATGATGGCGTTATTGTGTATTCATATTACTATATATTACCCATTAGCCAATCAGATTTCCCTAATAGCATGTCAGTTCTGCATAGCGTAGAATATCAACATTAAAGCGCGGCTACATGAGAGGCCAATTGTTCTTTTTCAGCCTTCGGAGCCTCATTCTAGAGCAAATCACTGCGCCGTTTGTTTACCTATGCAAAGACCAACATGTTGATCTTTTCGGTCCACGGCGTCACTTTGTGTCCGCAAATATTAAAGGTCACTAAGGTGGAGTGTATACATTGTGTTGTATTGTTATACTTGAATATATTGTATTTTCAGGATATACCAAAGTATGATAGTGTCATAGACTTACAAACAGCCGATGAATTCTTAGAGGCTACAGAAAACACTCATCCACTCACCACTGTCATAGTGCATGTCTATGAGCAGGTATCTTAGTATATATACTTACTATACTTAGTGATAGTACATGTATATGAGCATGTACCTTAGTATATATACTTACTATAATTAGTGATAGTACATGTCTATGAGCAGGTACCTTAGTATATTGTATACATACTATACTTAGTGATAGTACATGTATATGAGCAGGTATCTATGTATATATACTTACTATACTTAGTGATAGTACATGTATATGACCATGTATCTTAGTGTATATACTTACTATACTTAGTGATAGTACATGTATATGACCATGGATCTTAGTGTATATACTTACTATACTTAGTGATAGTACATGTATATGACCATGTATCTTAGTATATATACATGTACTCACTATACGTTGTAGAACAGTACTGCCTGCACTACTATGAATGGCTGTATCACAGTGCTGTATAAGGAGTATCCATCTGTCAAGTTCTGCAAGATCCTTGCGCACAGTGCCCACCTCAGCTCTAAGTTTGTAAGCTCTGTATAATATAGATGATAAACATACATGTCAGGTTGCTAGATATCACGTGTGTGATGTTATTTGACCCTGGTTTAACAGTAAAGGGTTGGCACATGTACATCCATCTAGAAGTTAAACACTTCTAAAGGCAGATTATACTTGTATATACACGTGTACCTTGTGCATACATGTACTATTTGAACTCCATACACTAGTGATATGCATGTACCTGATGCATTGCAGTCAGAGGAAGGGGTACCTGCACTGCTTGTCTATAGAAAGGGTGAACTAGTTGGTAACCTAGTGGCACTAAGGGACACATTAGGAGATGACTTCTTTGCTGAAGATGTAGAGAACTTGTTAAATATGTAAGTCACCTGTCACCATACCATTCTATAGTTACATACTTGTGGTTATGATGTTCCCATATTATTGTCTAATTATTTTATTTTAACATTAAAGTTTCATACCATTCCTTGCTGGTTTCACTGGTGTTTCTGTCACAATTTAGTGGGTCAGGGTAACCTATATATTACATGCATATATATATATAATGCTTATATATTACATGCATATATATTACATGCATACATGTATATATATATAATGCATATGCAAATTCAAATACAAAATAAAGCTTGACAACCAGCATATTACTAATATGTACTTAATGCTTATAGCCAATAGCCACACTATATTTATATACACTGTATATATAATGCATGTATATTCTGCACTAATGAGTGTTTTAATACGAAACTAATAATAGTAAAATGGTTTTGGACACTTTGGTTTCATTGTAATGTTGTATATACGCAATGTGCATATACATGTAGACATATATAATTATTGATGTTTCTTTTAGGCAGAGCTTGCTTCCACCTAAGACATTACCAGAGCAGCTGTTAGCCACAGTGTAATACAGGCAGAGTTACCTTCTCTCTGTTATACAATACTCGCACTACATGTAATATTATAATAGACTTGTACTAGTATCCTTTGTTGTAACTCTAGTCCATAGTGACAGCATAAACTGCAGTAGTTATACTGTTACACTGTAATACATATATAGGATTATTCTACATGCTATGTTAGTGGGTGTAATTTAACATGCCCTCTATTCTACTATTATTTATATTCAATAAAATTTAATTTTGGTATCTAGCAATCATATTAATTACATGAAAGAATTACATAGCACTCTGGTCTAATATATTATTATGTTAAACTGTTTAGCTTAGAAGAACAAAAAGATATAATAATATAATTACATGGTTTTATTGTAAGAGAATAATGGTAGGTTGTTCACCTGTTAACATCACTCTTAGTATTAATATAATAATATGTCATCCTAGTCAACTGCAACCACATATTACCTCTAACAATGCAATAGTAATTAGATCAAATCTATTACCACCAACTATCTATATCAATTACCATCTATCTATAATATATATTAACTAGTATATAGTGTGATATCACTTGGTGTGACACTCAACTAGGAATAAGATACTTACAGGTAAGTTACACTTATTCTTTCTCACATCTACTTCTGAAAGAATATTTTGTAACCCTTGCAGTTCAATATTCTATATCTTTGTATTATTGTTTCTGGATAGAAGAAAAATGCAATGTCTACATGTATTACATGTATATTATATTATAATATATTATATGATAATACATTATATGATAATATATTATATGATAATACATTATATGATAATATATCATATTATAATATATTATATGATAATATATTTATTATATTATTATATCAAATTAAAGTCACATTATTCATCCAATAATCAAACTGTAATACTGGAGGCAGCATGGGACAGTGTTTCAGGTAGAGGCTGACAGTGGCACTCCTTTATAGCTCACTATGTGGTGTTCTGTAGGGAGAGAGATATAGGGGTTCATTCAATCCCTTATCTCTCTCCCTACACAACACCACATAATATACATGTAGGCCTACGTATGCATGTACACTATATACATGTAGTGTATGTGCATATGTACGCTATATATATTGTACATTTGGTCAGTATATGTGTATGTACACTACATTAGGGGATATTACAGTGTAGCATACTTATACTGTACATGCACCACACCATAATATATTCACTGTAACTGTTACAGTGGATGAGTACCTATACTGCCAAGGTGTGCAATATGTTGGTATGTATAGAATGCAGGAACTACATTAGTGATACAGAGGTATTGAGTGTGGAGAAGCAGGGATACTACCATGCTTCTTGTCTCAGATGTCACAAGTGCACTAATATTCTATCCAATGGGATGACTTGTTACACGAGAGGTGGCAAGATATACTGTAAAACACATTATTATAGGCAAGTCTCTATTCATGTACCTTTTCTATATCACCATTAAATTTGACAGTCTGTAACAAGACTTGAAGTTAGAAGTGAAATGCATACATGGCCACACAAACACAAATCTCAGTGAAATCCATTGCTGAGTGGCTGTCTGTCCATCTTTGGCAGACACGCTGTTGTTTAGCATTTTGACCTTTGACACACACAATGCCTTTTAACAGAACCTGTGATTGGCTATTGATACTTTGTCCTTGACATAAGTATTTGTATTTGGGAGGTTCTAGCTTTAGCTGTAGGCTACCCTTGGGAGAGTAGAACATCAGCATTGAATAGTGCGGATTGTCTATAGAGAATCCCTTCCACACTGCAATGTCAAGCATTGGGTAGTTTGTCATTGGATGACTGTGTGGTTCGTGCAGGTGTATATGTGTTATCCAAATGTGGGTGTATATGTATCATGTAGATGTAGGTGTATATGTATCATGTAGATGTCGGTGTATATGTATCATGTAGATGTAGGTGTATAATTATGTATCATGTAGATGTAGGTGTATATGTATCATGTAGATGTAGGTGTATATGTATCATGTATATGTAGGTGTAGGTGTATATGTATCATGTAGGTGTAGGTGTATGTATCATGTAGATGTAGGTGTATATGTATCATGTAGATGTAGGTGTATATGTATCATGTAGATGTAGGTGTATATGTATCATGTAGATGTAGGTGTATATGTATCATGTAGGTGTATATGTATCATGTAGATGTAGGTGTATATGTATCATGTAGATGTAGGTGTATATGTATCATGTAGATGTAGGTTTATATGTATCATGTAGATGTAGGTGTATGTATCATGTAGATGTAGGTTTATATGTATCATGTAGATGTAGGTGTATATGTATCATGTAGATGTAGGTGTATATGTATCATGTAGATGTAGGTGTATATGTATCATGTAGATGTAGGTGTATGTATCATGTAGATGTAGGTTTATATGTATCATGTAGATGTAGGTGTATGTATCATGTAGATGTAGGTTTATATGTATCATGTAGATGTAGGTGTATATGTATCATGTAGATGTAGGTGTATGTATCATGTAGATGTAGGTTTATATGTATCATGTAGATGTAGGTGTATGTATCATGTAGATGTAGGTTTATATGTATCATGTAGATGTAGGTGTATGTATCATGTAGATGTAGGTTTATATGTATCATGTAGATGTAGGTGTATATGTATCATGTAGATGTAGGTGTATGTATCATGTAGATGTAGGTTTATATGTATCATGTAGATGTAGGTGTATGTATCATGTAGATGTAGGTTTATATGTATCATGTAGATGTAGGTGTATGTATCATGTAGATGTAGGTTTATATGTATCATGTAGATGTAGGTGTATATGTATCATGTAGATGTAGGTGTATGTATCATGTAGATGTAGGTTTATATGTATCATGTAGATGTAGGTGTATGTATCATGTAGATGTAGGTTTATATGTATCATGTAGATGTAGGTGTATATGTATCATGTAGATGTAGGTGTATATGTATCATGTAGATGTAGGTGTATATGTATCATGTAGATGTAGGTGTATATGTATCATGTAGATGTAGGTGTATATGTATCATGTAGATGTAGGTGTATGTATCATGTAGATTAATTGGTAAGAAGTGCAATGGCTGTAACCGTACTATAAATGGTGAAGACTGGATAAGGAAAGGTTCACCGCACACTCTCTATCACTTAGCATGCTTCTCATGTATAGTATGTAAGAGACAGCTGTCCACTGGTGAGAAGTATAACACATCTGCCCAGTCTCATGTCTACTGTCTACAGCACTACCAGGAACTTACCTCTCACTCCTCAACAAAAGGTACATTATACAATGTTTTCAAAAGACATGTAAAAGTTTCACCTCTAGCTACCTAAAAGTATTAAATAAGTGATTTGCCTTTTGTACACAGTAGTGTTTTTTGTCAACACATTTGTCCTGTGTTAATTTCTGGCTATGCATCATAGCCAGCAAACAATTTGACTTTGTGTCATACAAAGTTGTCCTCTCTTTTTCTGCTTTCCTCTAGAGAGGAAACAACTCTAACATATTTAAACTAAAACAATTTTTATTTTTTATTGTGTCAGAGTATCGTCAGTCTACTTACAATACTATATACCCTTATTATTATGTAACAGGCACTGCTTACAATACTATGTACCCTTATTATGTAACAGGCACTGCTTACAATACTATATACCCTTATTATTATGTAACAGGCACTGCTTACAATACTATATACCCTTATTATGTAACAGGCACTGCTTACAATACTATATACCCTTATTATTATGTAACAGGCACTGCTTACAATACTATATACCCTTATTATGTAACAGGCACTGCTTACAATACTATATACCCTTATTATGTAACAAACACTACTTACAATACTAAGTACTCTTATTATTATGTAACAAGCACTACTTTGTGTTAGTAAGGCCAGGTACTACTTCTTACCTGCATTAAACATAAAATTCATAAATTCACACACACAAGGTATAACGTAATACAGCATGTAAATTCACACACCAAGTATAACAAATAATAATGAGCAGTGTTTGGCTTGTAAGAAAAAGTGTTCAGTACAGTCAACCGTCCCACAGAGTTTCCACATAAGAGGTACAGGTGGTCTTTTACCCAATCAGTAGTAAAGTATGCTGCAATTACTCTGATGCCTTTTCATCTTATCAACAGTGAGGCTTTCATACATCTGGCGCAGACAGCTGCTCCTGGCTTCACTGTCTAAAATAAAAAGCTACTAAAACGACCCATACAAGTTATTATTATTATTATATAAAACCTAGATATGTACATGTATTTCTAGGTATGTACATGTATTTCTAGATATGTACATGTATTTCTAAATAAGTACATGTATTTCTAGATATGTACATGAGTATTTCTAAATAAGTACATGTATTTCTAGATATGTACATGTATTTCTAGGTATGTACATGTATTTCTAGGTATGTACATGTATTTCTAGATATGTACATGAGTATTTCTAGATATGTACATGAGTATTTCTCAACATATTATTACTGGCACTCAATTTGTTAACAAATGTCACTGCCTAACAAACATAATATACGAGTACATAATGTGCTGTTACTCACACAAGTGTACCACTCTATTTTACTGGTTAGCTGGTGTCGCCAGCGATGATCGACAGCGCACTTAATTTTGTTGGATTGAAAATGGGTGGTTTCCTACATTTTGATATCTGATTTACATATTTCACTTCGACTTTTGTTTCTAATATACCTAATTGTGTTTGCTACATCACAGAAATGATTTACAAAAGCAATAGAATAAATAAGAACTCTATAGTACAATGGAGCACAAATGAAGTGAATGTGTTTTAGATGTTATTGCTTCATACAGGATTGTTCTTTATAGCAGAATCTACTGTAGTTATGGAAAGAATAGGGGGCAACTCCAAAATATTTAACAGTAGAATTACCTGAGGAAGTTCAGTGAATGGGTATCTCAGGTGCTAGAGGAACATTCTAGAAAATACCAGCTATTACAATCCCTATTCAGTATTCACTTCTCTACTAGTCTCAACTCTGGTAGAATGCGACTAGATTAACCAATAGTAATCAACCATGATGGTTTACTTCCAGGTACAGCATTCAGTAAGAAGGTCAAAACTAAACGTTTAAGAACATGCTTCACTGATCACCAGGTCCAGGTGAGTTGAGTTGGAAGAGTGTCATCGATTTTACTATTTACTATTACATTGCTCTTAGCCTTTTCTCTAATTCAATATTTTATACTGAATATAAAAATGCTCATTAAACATGTACAATGTATTTATTTACAATGTGTACCCATGTGGAACACTAAAATACTCAAAAAATAAAAATGGCATAATATTTTACTCAAATCCATCTCTCTTACCATCTACGACTAATGACTGTCATATAAACCATATAGTTGTTACTAGCTCTGTGTGTTTCAGATATTACAGAAAGCATTTGATTTAGAGAAGAACCCTGATGGTACTACATTAGACAGACTCTCTGTCAACTCTTGCTTGAGTAAGCGTGTTATACAAGTCTGGTTTCAGAATGCACGGGCTCGGCAAAAGAGAAACAATATGACCTTCACCTCCGCATCTGCATCTTCTCCATTTGGGTTTCCCAATCTGATTTTCCCAAACACTGAGAATTATTGTAATGGTTAACTGGTACTAGGTGCTAATATTCAACTGATGATGATAGACAGGGCTTAGATTTATATTATTTGCCAAAGAGGGAGCATATAATAGCCTATAGACTATATTACTTGCACCAAAGCCGTTTATTAGGAAAGTAGTGGAACTGGGGAACATTATATGCCTTGTTGGGCTTGTTTTAAACCAATCAAAATGACCAAAAGAAAGGTTTGACCAATGCAATCCTTTGTTACTGGGTCCAATATGGCTTCTTGTTTACTTTCAGTGACATACATGTGACTCTCCCAATAAATGGCTCTGACTTGCACAAGTGATCTGCTATGCTGGGTAGCTGGGTAGCTAACACAGCAATTATTTCTCCCAATAAATGTTGTTATGATGTACGTGTACATGTACGTTACGGCAGGTATTGTCATGTAGTATTATCTAGTATAGCTTACTACCACCCATGTTACATATATATTGTACCTATTATACTGCTGTGCATGGTATACCTAATATCAGCATAATGTATTTCTTTTACTTTTAGGCTTAGTAAGTTTACATGTACTTGTATTGTTTACATATCGGCATATATTGGAAATACATATACAGGTATATTTATACATAGCTGTCAATTAACACCATGTTGGTATACATTCTAGCTTGTGTTCTGACCATAAATGGCTGTTTTAATGCCAAATTAAGATTATACATGTATTTATGATTTTCTATTTATAAATCATTATTATTATCAACTTGTTCATGTTAAAGGGTTTGGCCATTCTTTCTTCAGTTTGTACAGTAATTCTGATTACCTGTGCTCATACTAATGCAGTCAGGTGAAGGTCAACACTATTATCTAAGGATCTAATTTAGTCTCCCTGTAAAATTTGCACCCACTATGCCAGTTATACAGACATGTAAAACCTAGACTGTCTGCTAGATCAGTAACTCCAGATAAAAGTGAGTATCTCCAGTTAAAGGTAAGTAAATATCTCTAAACTAAAACTAAAACAGCTCCACCCATGGTAATATCTATACGTTCTCATTTTGATACCAGTAATAATTAGTGTTGGGTAAATTGTTTTTAAATAATTATAGTACCTTCTCCTAGTGTTACTGTTTGATTGCTTGACTAGGCCTATGCATTGTTATATTCTTCCCACATTGTACTTTTACCAGCTTTTTAGCCGATCCCAGGCTTATATACATGTATATATATGTTATTAGGGCTTACATGTATATGTAGTGTTGGCAAGCACCACTAACATACATGCACATGTACCAATGCATGTTGTTAATATGGGAGTTGTCCTATCGTAGCACAGAAGTAGATTATTGTGGAGATAATTCTTAATTAGCAGTACCCTGGTAAAGGATCCATACGTCTTTGTACTGGTTGCAGAGCTATAATTGACTGATTACAAAATCATATAGCGGTCTGATTACCATTGACCAATCATAATCTTCACTTTTGTAAATGTTATTGTCACGTGACCATGATTTCACGAAGTAGCGACCGTACTCACAAAGGAAGACTAGTGTAGTTTGTATCTCTGTCTGCTGTGATAAAATTTTGAATGCTTCATACCTACATGATAAATTGACTAAACATCAGATCATAAGTTGTTTGTACGACAGGCGAAGCTTCACTGATACCTAAACTCAATATATATGAAGCAGATTGAAGAGTAACTTCAACAGTTGGTGGTTACTGGTTTACTCACAAGTCTACTGCCACTCACTACTAGCCTACTTACTACTACGCTAACATTACATTGGTCACTTTTTTTGTGCAGGAGAAGAGGAAATTTGAAACCAAATTGTGAGTAGATAGATATACAGTTGAATAGATATCTTAAATAAATAATATTTGCTTATTCATTCCTATGTAATATTATAATAACTAACTATTACTATGGTAGTTACTGTCACTACGGTGTCTAGCTTAAGCTTGCAACTTAACTTTAACTCGCCTGATATGCAAATGAAATTGAAGTTCAGTTGCCATTGGCAGACCTGAATCCTTGTACAATATTGTTATAATTTTGTTGTAGTAGATAGCATTTTTTAGTATTTGTTAAAGTTGCTTCAACCATTTATTGATTTAATTTGTATCATCTTATAATTGTGTAATGGTGAAAGGATAATCCTGATTATTTATGGATGATCGTGATGCTGATGTGATAATATGTTAATTAACTTTCCGTTTACACAACAATCGGTGTAAATTTTAATGTAGGCCTACTACTGTTGCCTTTTTATTTACTTAGCATTTCATTGTCTTCTAGAAATGTATAGAATTATAATATAGCATAGGCCTAGGGCATACCTCTAAGCTGACTGGCAGCATCAACACAGAAATGGTAGGCCTATTTACTAATCTTTTACTCAAGATTAACTCCAGGATCAGGCAAGATTGACTTTAACAAAGTTTTAAATCACTTGTTTAACCTTGGATGTGCTTCTATTTATCTGTTTCAGATTTAACTGAAGCTCATACAAGCCAGGGATTCTTCATCAATCACGCAACCTCTAAACATTCCTCTATGTAATCAGAATAAGAGGAAAAGCTATGCTTGCCTGTGTCCCAATGTTGTACAAACATGGATTCAGTGGACGTAAATGTCCCTCAACAGAAGCTACAACTGTGATGATCTTTATATTCCTTTCTGTATTATTGACTGTGGAGAAAGTAGCCTTAGAGAAAGAAACTGTACCTTTAGCTGTTAGTGTCAACAAACCATTATCTTCTAGTAAAATTCAATCATCAGCCATCTTATCATCATCTGAAACAGAATCAATAGCGGCTATCCAGCCTAATGGCGATGTTGAACATATAATGTTAACAAAGTCTCAGTATGAAGAGCTCAAGGCTGGTGGCACTATTAAACTTGGCAGAAATGTACGACTACGGGCGAAGGCTGCATCTCAACCGTAAGTATTTCTATTGACTGTTCTCCCTACCAAGAGTACGTTAAATCCTCACTCAAGCATATGTGGAGCGAAAGCCGCTTTTTGTTGTAGCTCTGTCACTTCCACTCCACAGATGGTAGAGCCCATCCTACCTGTATTCTTCTGGTTTATGCTACAATGTATGTTTCATTCAGTTATCCATTGATTAGAATCTCAGAATCATACCACTAGCAACTGATGATTGCGATCCAGTAATCAGTCCATCTGCTGATAAACATGGATTCAACTATGAAAGAACAATCATTAGCCACACTTTCTAGTCCTTTGTGTGCTCATTGTTTCACTTTATCTACATTAGTCACTTGCTGTAATACAAGGCAGTAAGTTAACTATTGAACTACAAGACTAGTAACTAGTGTATTGTTTGTGAACAGTTGAAATAGGAATCCTCCAGACTCCTCTTCCCTCAGTAAACACAAACAAGCACTCTGGTTCATAGCAGACACATGTAATATTAATAGATGACACACGACCACTGACTGCTGACTACTGACTGCTTACTGCTGACCACTGACTGCTGCGTAAACAGCCCACACTGATACACAACATGACATCCCTCACCTTGCAGCAGTTTGATCAAAGTGTCAATATTTTTGAATATTATTTGCATACATTTTCCACAGAATTACTGGCACCACCATCAATGGTAACATCTGGACTAAATAATAATAATTATAGTGAGTAGCGTATATCTTTGTCCTGACATACAACACATCCTACAACCCATAAATATGGTTGTTTGAAATTGATACTAAACCACTTTGGTCTTTGTCTCTAACACACTCATTAGTAGCATTTATCCTAACTAAATTATTTATAACAACAATATAACTCCAGCCATTATAATAGTACTACAGAATGATGGTAACCTATTAATACCAGTGCATAGATTATGTACTGATATATAACAACTAAATACTCAATACCACCTGGCTGACAAAGTACACAAAAGCTGGTTTATTTGCAGCATCTGCTGTCTAATGCTGCTCTACTAGTTTGTTACTAAGTACGTACATGTGTAATATAATACAGCCATGTAATGGTCAACTGGGGAGGTGCATGTTAGTACAAAGAATAGAGAATGTTATTCCCAACAAAGCACGCAGCTACAGGTACATCTGGTGCTTCAGGACTGCGAATAAGATCCTATTACAGCTATAAGTTTCAAATAATATTTCCACTAGTAAATTCTCTGCAAGTAAACATACATATTATACATACATATTATACATACATATTATACATACATATTATACATACATATTATACATACATATTATACATACATATTATACATACATATTATACATACATATTATACATACATATTATACATACATATTATACATACATATTATACATACATATTATACATACATATTATACATACATATTATACATACATATTATACATACATATTATAAACCATCTGAATCTAGATATTTACTGCTGGTCCAAATTGAAGGGATGTGGGAAGCAGACTGGGGATGTGTGAGTGTAAATGTAATTCCATAAGATGATACTGATAAGCTGTGCTATTCTGTGTTTCCTCTACTTCTTGTAGAAGTATCAGTATATTTGACACATCAAAGCTATCTATATTTGTCATCTCCATTCTACTGATAGTATACGGCAGCTTTAGGTAAGTCATGTTACGCAGAGGTAAGTCATATTACCCACTGTCTAAAAATATAATATTGTCCTGACACAAGTGAGCACGTGAAATGGCAGGAACTGGAACTTGCTCTCTTCTTCAGTGGCTGATGGTTATATCAGTAGTCACTGTTGAAATTATCCTGTATCGTAGTTGATTTTCCTCTCTTTGTTGGATATAATATGTTTAAGCTGTTTAACCAGATGGATAGAGAGACTTCACACCGTCATAATATTGATGTTACAGAGCTCTGGGAGACGACGAGAGTGCAGCTTTGAGGGATGGGGAGAAGGGTGCTGATGCCACTGCTAGTAATACAGGTAACTCCCACTCACTAGTATTAACTCACACTCACTAGTATTAACTCACACTCACTAGTATTAACTCACACTCGCTAGTACTAACTCACACTCACTAGTACTAACTCACACTCGCTAGTACTAACTCACACTCACTAGGACTAACTCATACTCGCTAGTACTAATTCACACTCACTAGTACTAACTCACACTCGCTAGTACTAACTCACACTCACTAGTACTAACTCACACTCGCTAGTACTAACTCACACTCACTAGTACTAACTCACACTCACTAGTACTAACTCGCACTCACTAGTACTAACTCGCACTCATTAGTACTAACCCATACTCACTAGTACTAACTCATACTCACTAGTACTAACTCATACTCGCTAGTACTAATTCACACTCACTAGTACTAACTCACACTCGCTAGTACTAACTCACACTCACTAGTACTAACTCACACTCACTAGTACTAACTCACACTCACTAGTACTAACTCATACTCGCTAGTACTAATTCACACTCACTAGTACTAACTCACACTCGCTAGTACTAACTCACACTCACTAGTACTAACTCACACTCACTAGTACTAACTCACACTCACTAGTACTAACTCATACTCGCTAGTACTAACTCACACTCACTAGTACTAACTCACACTCGCTAGTACTAACTCACACTCACTAGTACTAACTCACACTCGCTAGTACTAACTCACACTCACTAGTACTAACTCACACTCGCTAGTACTAACTCACACTCACTAGGACTAACTCATACTCGCTAGTACTAATTCACACTCACTAGTACTAACTCACACTCGCTAGTACTAACTCACACTCACTAGTACTAACTCACACTCGCTAGTACTAACTCACACTCACTAGTACTAACTCATACTCGCTAGTACTAATTCACACTCGCTAGTACTAACTCACACTCGCTAGTACTAACTCACACTCACTAGTACTAACTCGCACTCATTAGTACTAACCCATACTCACTAGTACTAACTCATACTCACTAGTACTAACTCATACTCGCTAGTACTAATTCACACTCACTAGTACTAACTCACACTCGCTAGTACTAACTCACACTCACTAGTACTAACTCACACTCGCTAGTACTAACTCACACTCACTACTACTAACTCACACTCACTAGCAAGTGTTAGCTTTCGACATTCTGTCCATATACATGTACCTATGAATTAATCATGTATTTGGTGTGTATAGATGACCCATTAGAATAGTATTATGGTAATAAAATGCTAATAGCCACTGGATTACTTGGTATTTAATTAATCGTAATTCATAAATTAAGTGACCTAAACTTAGACATTCCTACTGAACCAACAGTATTGATAGACTGTATTATCTGTAGAGCAATAATACTAATGTACAATGTTATGTATATACATGACATTGTGTGTATACATGTATGTACATTATTAGCATTGTCTACGTGCTAATTGAATTACAAGTCAACTGTATTCATAACACCATCTAGGCTACACTATTGATTAACTTGCATTATATTTACACTATAACACTAGATATGACTATTTATGCACTCTTTACATATACACTTACAAATGTATGTATATAATGTATATAATGTGTATATTTGTGTTTTACTGTAGATATATCCACTCTAGACTCATACCAGGCCATATTCCTGCCCCTAGGAGCTTCACTTTCTCTACTTATCATGTTCCTATTCTTTGATTCACTTCAGCTAGTCTTTGCTGTGCTAACAGCTGGTGAGTATAATATCTAATTATATGACGTTTTATCTCGCAATCTATCTCACAGGGTATACTATAAGCTGTATATTATAGTATTATACAATATTAATACTACAGTATATAATATAAGACCTCAGCTATAGTATAGTCATCCTCTCTGTAGCTAAACATCTACTTACTTTGTATGTGTACATGTACATGTGCACATGCACATGTACATATACACCTACACATGTACATGTACATGCACATGTACATATACATATACACATACATATGTGTGTATACGAGTATGTGCAAAATACTACAGTACAACCATCTGTATTCAACATGAGCTACTGGGAGATCGTAATAGAACTTGTTTTCTCAATGGATATTGGTGCAGTTGCCTTCTTTATACACATGTGTATGCAGTTGGTGAAACACATTCACCAAGATTGTATATCACTGAGTGTTGAGTTAGCTGCCTTAGCCTGTCTTCTCTCCTTACCATTCATCCCCATGTACCTCCACCTATTCTATATTTCATATATACATGATTGTACATATTATTATGATACACAGTATCTTCACTAATACCATTACATGGTATGTTTGCTGGTACTGACATCGGTGTAGGAGAGGTACAACATCCCTTCTGTCAGTCACCATTCTATTTGACTATCTGTAAATGTGCTGTAGTTTGTTCAACTCATCTCTGTAGGTCAACCATTGGCCTGTGGTCCACACTCTACATGTATAATTATATACTCTATCATGCTTCCTTAAATGTAGCTCACACTAATAGCCCTACAATCAGATATCTCTTTCCAATAACTCAACTGGAAGGGTTTCAACACATTAAACTGTCATCTTGACAATTGATTTTATTATTTGGTTTACATGTATGTCTTCTTTGTTCTTCCTTTCTTAATTGTGACAAAAGGTTTGCTATCTGTGGGTGATAGCACTCCTATGCTTGAGTTTTCAAACAAACTTTCAGACCACAAACCTTTGTATTCTGTTTTCTAAATGCATTCACCTAAGCAGGTATAGATAACCTCCTATATCCTGTATGTCTCTATTACACTCCAGCAGCACCTGAGAGTTGTGTTAGTGACACTTTGATTGATCTATTGCCATGGTAACAGATAGCATTATAATGCAGACATAGACTATCATGGTGGCAGTGTGGGTAATGAACCATAAAACATATTGCTATTATTATGTCAAATAAAGGGAAGTGGATAGAAATTACATATAAATGCAGATGAGGAGGAATAATAGAATATACTTTGAGGTTTGTGGTGCTAGGAAATGCTATTAGAGTATGATATAAAATACCAGATATGTTCATTCCACTAAGATAAATGACCCAGTAAATCAACCTACAACCTCTGCAAGTGTGTGTAATAACCCTGTGTGTACACTATACAGTACACTGGTACATCATAATAATATATACTATACAGTACATTAGTACATCATGTATGCACTATACTATACTATACTATACTATATGTTGTAGTACTTGCTACAGTTGCCTTTGCCTTCCTACTCCTACCCATGTGCAAGTATATACTCAGATCTTGTTCCACAGGCACCAAGTAAGTGAAACGTATACATCTACATGTATATTGTTATATAATATCATAATGTCGGTAGTCCGCTATGGAATGGATATGGCGACTAGTAGTAGTGGTAGTAGTAGTAGTAGTAGTAGTAGTAGTAGTAGTAGTAGTAGTAGTAGTAGTAGTAGTAGTAGTAGTAGTAGTAGTAGTAGTAGTAGTAGTAGTAGTAGTAGTAGTAGTAGTAGTAGTAGTAGTAGTAGTAGTAGTAGTAGTAGTAGTAGTGGTAGTAGTAGTAGTAGTGGTAGTAGTAGTAGTAGTAGTGCTAGTAGTAGTAGTAGTAGTAGTAGTGGTAGTAGTAGTAGTGCTAGTAGTAGTAGTGCTAGTGGTAGTAGTGGTAGTAGTGCTAGTGGTAGTAGTGCTAGTGGTAGCAGTAGTAGTTTATAGTTATACTGCATTCTAAAATAGCTGCACGTGTATTATGAGGAGTTGTGCTACTATTGTAGTTTGACTTGATTCCCTGTAAGGTTAACGTTTACATGGTTATACGGGTCATGCAGGGATTATTAATACATGACTAATAATACTATTAGTATGATATTGCTAGATCATAACTAACCATTACTGTCAAATATAAATACAATGTAATATTATAAATAGCATTCTAATGGACTAGTGCTAAATTCATATATCTAGCTATTCAGTATTCATTGTAATAATTGTATTGTTTGACTCCCAGGTAACTTTCTTTGTGTTGGTTTGCCAACCTTATAATCACTTATATACATTGTAAATACAACTGTAGTACTACTACTACAATATACCAGTAACTGCTACTAACTAGTACTATATACTATTATACAATGTACAATGTACACGTAGTGCCTTCACCATACTACCATTACCCAGTGCAATCATGTTATGCTGCAAGTAAACATGGTAATAAATGACTACCACCTCCCTTTATCTTGTATATTGCTATCTGATGTAGCTTTTACTATCTGTATGTATATCTTTCATTTCCTCTGTAGCCAGAATACTACCTACCAGCCATCATCCAATACGTATATGTATATAGTATGTATACATATATACGACTGTGTATATTATATATGACTGTGTATATTATGCATATATGACCATATATGACATATTACTCTTGTATGGTTGTAGGATATCATTTGGATACTGTGGTAGATACACAGCAGCAGAGATCATGTCTTTCTGTGTATCGTTGTGTATAGTGGTCATCTGGATAATGACTGGACATTGGCTACTCATGGATGGTCAGTTATAACGCCTTATTAATCTCTTTCTCTTTATGTCATAACTGGTATACTACATGTACACTGTATGTACATGTAGTATACCTACTACCTTGCGCAACACACTTACAAGGTGATACAGTAGGCATGTGTGGTATAGTGTAGCTGTATATCAAGGTGATACAGTAGACATGTGTGGTATAGTGTAGCTGTATATCAAGGTGATACAGTGTAGGCATGTGTGGTATAGTGTAGCTGTATATCAAGGTGATACAGTGTAGGCATGTGTGGTATAGTGTAGCTGTATATCAAGGTGATACAGTAGGCGTGTGTGGTATGGTGTAGCTGTATATCAAGGTGATACAGTAGGCATGTGTGGTATAGTGTAGCTGTATATCAAGGTGATACAGTAGGCATGTGTGGTATAGTGTAGCTGTATATCAAGGTGATACAGTGTAGGCATGTGTGGTATAGTGTAGCTGTATATCAAGGTGATACAGTAGGCGTGTGTGGTATGGTGTAGCTGTATATCAAGGTGATACAGTAGGCATGTGTGGTATAGTGTAGCTGTATATCAAGGTGATACAGTAGGCATGTGTGGTATAGTGTAGCTGTATATCAAGGTGATACAGTAGGCATGTGTGGTATAGTGTAGCTGTATATCAAGGTGATACAGTAGGCATGTGTGGTATGGTGTAGCTGTATATCAAGGTGATACAGTAGGCATGTGTGGTATGGTGTAGCTGTATATCTAATGTAATTATTATTCGCCAGTGACATTGCAAGTCATTGTTTAATCAATGACTATATAATTAGGTGCCAAGCTAAACCTGGTTAAATCACCACTACTACCTTAGCTCCTATATACTACCTTAGCTCCTCTATAATACTACCCTATATACTACCCTATATACTACCTTAGCTTCTATATACTACCCTATATTATACAATGTACTACGTTATACAGAGATGGTAGTGTCAATCCATCAACTATAATGTCATGTTCTTCCCTTCCACTTGACTAGAATTAATTGATGTATTATTTATCTCCTGCATCTACCTCAGTCTCTATGTTCTATCTTATGATTGATGGTTTCCACATTTCTCCTGAGTCATATACTAGATACTACTAGTGGAAGTGGATGTAATATATTATACTCTAGCATGGTACATAGCTAACTGAACACACTTATCTATTGTATTGTACATTGTATAGCAATGTTGTCTCACTACCTGTCATATATCTATTGTAGCCTTAGGAATGGGGCTATGTGTCGCATTCATAGCCTTAGTTCGTCTCCCCAGTCTGAAGGTATCCACCCTGTTGTTGGTCGGCTTGTTGCTGTACGATGTGTTCTGGGTAAGGATTCCCTCGGTAACTCTGCTGTAAACGTGTGGTACCCCCTACACATCTACACGCTTGTCTGTATATACGTACATATTATACATGTGTATGTGTATGTATATATATATTATACATGTGTATGTATGTATATACATATTATACATGTGGATGTGTATGTATATATATATTATACACAATCTGCATACAGTGTACTGTTTCGGTGTTTAACACCTCATCAGTGCAGCTCAGAGATATGCCTGGGAGAACACCTTAGCAATACTGTATATTTACAGCAAAGCGTATTTAAAAGGTGTGAAATCCACTGAACCAAAGTTCTCAAGCTGCCAGAGACAGCGAGAATTGCGTAATGCCACCAGTTCAGTGTATCTCCCAGGTAAAGTGCTCAAGAAATTGGTATTGCTACCAATTTCGAGCGTATATTATACATGTGTATGTGTCTGTATATACATATATTATACATGTGTATGTGTATGTATATACATATATTATACATGTGTATGTGTCTGTATATACATATATTATACATGTGTATGTGTATGTATATACATATTATACATGTGTATGTGTATGTATATACATATATTATACATGTGTATGTGTATGTATATACATATATTATACATGTGTATGTGTATGTATATACATATTATACATGTGTATGTGTATGTATATACATATATTATACATGTGTATGTGTATGTATATACATATATTATACATGTGTATGTGTATGTATATACATATATTATACATGTGTATGTGTATGTATATACATATATTATACATGTGTATGTGTATGTATATATATATTATACATGTGTATGTGTATGTATATACATATTATACATGTGTATGTGTATGTATATACATATATTATACATGTGTATGTATGTATATACATATATTATACATGTGTATGTGTATGTATATATATATTATACATGTGTATGTGTATGTATATACATATTATACATGTGTATGTGTATGTATATACATATATTATACATGTGTATGTGTATGTATATATATATATTATACATGTGTATGTGTATGTATATACATATATTATACATGTGTATGTGTATGTATATATATATTATACATGTGTATGTGTATGTATATACATATTATACATGTGGATGTGTATGTATATATATATATTATACATGTGTATGTGTATGTATATACATATTATACATGTGTATGTGTATGTATATACATATATTATACATGTGTATGTATGTATATACATATATTATACATGTGTATGTATGTATATACATATATTATACATGTGTATGTGTATGTATATATATATTATACATGTGTATGTGTATGTATATACATATTATACATGTGTATGTGTATGTATATATATATATTATACATGTGTATGTGTATGTATATACATATATTATACATGTGTATGTGTATGTATAATACTGTCATGACACGAGTTGTGTGAGAGACAGGTTCACATGATTGTGTTTGTTGTTTTAGGTATTCTTCTCCTCATATATCTTCAACGCAAATGTTATGGTGAAAGTGGCTACCAGACAAGCAGACAATCCAGTAAGTATGAAATCTACTCCTACACTTGTACTGCACACTTGTACTGCATACTTGTACTGCACACTTGTACTGCATACTTGTACTGCACACTTGTACTGCATACTTGTACTGTGCACTTGTACTGCACACTTGTACTGCGCACTTGTACTGCACACTTGTACTCCTACACTTGTAGTGCACACTTGTACTGCACACTTGTACTGCATACTTGTACTGCATACTTGTACTGCATACTTGTACTGTGCACTTGTACTGCGCACTTGTACTGCGCACTTGTACTGCACACTTGTACTGCACACTTGTACTGCATACTTGTACTGCATACTTGTACTGCACACTTGTACTGCATACTTGTACTGTGCACTTGTACTGCACACTTGTACTGCACACTTGTACTCCTACACTTGTACTGCATACTTGTACTGCATACTTGTACTGCATACTTGTACTGCATACTTGTACTGCACACTTGTACTGCACACTTGTACTGCATACTTGTACTGTGCACTTGTACTGCACACTTGTACTGCACACTTGTACTCCTACACTTGTACTGCATACTTGTACTGCATACTTGTACTGCATACTTGTACTGCACACTTGTACTGCATACTTGTACTGTGCACTTGTACTGCGCACTTGTACTGCGCACTTGTACTGCACACTTGTACTGCACACTTGTACTGCATACTTGTACTGCACGCTTGTACTGCACGCTTGTACTGCATACTTGTACTGCACGCTTGTACTGCATACTTGTACTGCATACTTGTACTGCACACTTGTACTGCATACTTGTACTGCACACTTGTACTGCACACTTGTACTCCTACACTTGTAGTGCACACTTGTACTGCACACTTGTACTGCATACTTGTACTGCATACTTGTACTGCATACTTGTACTGTGCACTTGTACTGCGCACTTGTACTGCGCACTTGTACTGCACACTTGTACTGCACACTTGTACTGCATACTTGTACTGCATACTTGTACTGCACACTTGTACTGCATACTTGTACTGTGCACTTGTACTGCACACTTGTACTGCACACTTGTACTCCTACACTTGTACTGCATACTTGTACTGCATACTTGTACTGCATACTTGTACTGCACACTTGTACTGCATACTTGTACTGTGCACTTGTACTGCGCACTTGTACTGCGCACTTGTACTGCACACTTGTACTGCACACTTGTACTGCATACTTGTACTGCACGCTTGTACTGCACGCTTGTACTGCATACTTGTACTGCACGCTTGTACTGCATACTTGTACTGCATACTTGTACTGCACACTTGTACTGCATACTTGTACTGCACACTTGTACTGCACACTTGTACTGTGCACTTGTACTGCACACTTGTACTGCACACTTGTACTGCATACTTGCACTGCATACTTGTACTGCACACTTGTACTGCATACTTGTACTGCACACTTGTACTGCACACTTGTACTGCACACTTGTACTGCATACTTGTACTCCTACACTTGTACTGCACGCTTGTACTGCACACTTGTACTGCACGCTTGTACTGCACGCTTGTACTGCACGCTTGTACTGCACGTGTTGACAGAAGTTCACTTGTGGCCCAACAATGATACATGTACCTGATATATCTTCATTTGTGTCCTTGATTACAAATTACAAATAACATAAGGGATGTGTAGCCTGTACAGGGTAAAGGCTGAAACAGACTAGCGCTTTTCAAGTCGTTTTTCGTCACTAAAGGACGGTAGAGCTACAGGGCGTCACAAAATGGTGCAATATGTTCTGTTCGCCCAATATCAAGCATATTTAATATTTACACTTCGCTCTTGATGACGCTGGCTTCTAATTTGTCAGCAAGGTTTTTACCAACTCTATTCAGCGCTTTAGTCTGTAAACAAAAATTAAAATTGAGTCGCTGTTATAATGTGATGTACACGTAGCTGTCTATATTGAGATAATATATATAAAATAATTGCCTGCCTTGGCACTCACGTTCAGACTAGTGCATGATTTCGTGAAAAAATATCGCTGGTGTGCTTTGTCCAGTGGGAAAACGTCACAGTAGGCATCAACGGTGGTGAAACTATTCACTAGTTTGTTTCTACCTTAACTATCCCTACATTACAGCTGTTCACAGACTGTGTTTTTATTGTTGTTGTTGTGTTGATGTGTATGTGTATGGGTGTGTATGTGTTGATGTGTATGTGTATGGGTGTGTGCATGTGTATGCTATAAACACTCCATCATATACAGAGGAGACAGACAACACGGGTGTCATTTGGTGCTGTATTTGGCTCGTGGTGTCCATCTTCTGTCTTAATCAGGGAATTAGCAGAATCCCAAGAAAGTGTAGGATATAGACGATGGGATGGAATTCCTCCTCCTGTAAATCTCTTAGTCTAGTGTTGAGCTCACTGTTGATGGGTATCTGATTCACAATGTATCTTTGGTGATTTAACAGTAGGTGGTCCCAGTTTTCTCCAATCATGCACTACTAAGAAATGTCTCCTGTACCAGTGTCCACTTCCACAATAACGGCTTGCCTTGAATGGTCAAATCTAATTAAATTTGTGGAGTAGTGTCCACTGTCTTTAGAGCCTTCACAATATTTAGTGGATGTCTTGCTGTACCAGGATGGTGATTTGTTTTGCCATGGCACCTTACAAGATAGCGGTGAACTTGGCAATCTTCATTTTGCTCTTGAAGTTGTCTTCTCATTGTATGGCAGATGAATAGCACTGTTTGTTTTGGTACCTTGGCTGTTTCCTCCACATCAATGTTGAAAGATTTGACAGAGCTGAGCTCTTCGGTTTTGCTTCATTACCCACTGAACATTGGACTCAGATCTTGGAGCTTCATCTTGAGGGTCTCTATTGGAAGAGAAATTGAAAATGTTTGCCACATTACAAGTGGTTGCCACATTACAAGTGGTTACTGCATTACAAGTAGTTACTGCATTACAAGTAGTTACTGCATTACAAGTAGTTGCTGTATCACAAGTAGTTGCCACATTACAAGTAGTTGCCGCATTACAAGTAGTTACTGCATTACAAGTAGTTACTGCATTACAAGTAGTTACTGCATTACAAGTAGTTACTGCATTACAAGTAGTTACTGCATTACAAGTAGTTGCTGCATTACAAGTAGTTGCCACATTACAAGTGGTTACTGCATTACAAGTAGTTGCTGCATTACAAGTAGTTACTGCATTACAAGTAGTTACTGCATTACAAGTAGTTGCTGTATCACAAGTGGTAGCCGCAGTACTAACCCTTACTGCTGACTCTGGTATGAACTCACCTGGCTTTCCAGATCTGTCTCTCACTAATAATAACAGTCCATGGATTGTATTGAGTCGTCATGTCTGGTTTGTTGACTTTTAGTGTCTGTTGTTCAGCCCTATCACTCAGCTGTTTGCATGTACATGTATGTGTAGTTTAGGATTAGTTAATCCAGGATAGAGTTAGCTTCCATAAAAGTGGTGAATCTGGATATAATATATAAATGTTTTTTCATTAGAGTTAAAAGAAGTAAAGGAAGGTGACATACAGGTCATTATGTTATGATACTGAAATCTCCATTGTTAATAAATAGTCTTATATTATTACACAAACGGCTTTGACATAGCTGTTGTATTCATCCCTACAAAAAGTGAGTTCCTTTATGAGATGGTAACTAGTCCCAACAATTGATAATACATCTACTGCAGGTAACTGGACATCCTTTAGTCAAACCCTAGCACCCACTCACATGATTCAAGTATCTCTTATATACTAACTGGAATATCTAATACGACTTATCCTTATATGAAGAACGTGCAACTAACAGACACGTGTATGCTATAAATTACATTTTATGTTACATATTGCAGGTTGGTGCTATAGCTAAAAAACTTCATATATCGGGCATGGCTGCTGACGCCCCCAAGTTATCCTTGCCAGGGAAGTTAGTCTTTCCCAGTGTCTCTGACAGTTCTCATTTCTCTATGCTTGGGCTTGGAGATATAGTACGTACCGTATACTCTACCTCTGTACCTACTCTCTATCATTGTACATATGATATAGTAGGTACCATATACTCTACCTCATTTGTTACTAAGTATTCATTTGCAGACCTTCTTAGCTACTATAACCCTTGGGTTACCAGCTGATGGTTTGATTCTACCCTTAGGCTGCTTAAGAATAAACTGGATGTGCTGCCTGAATAGAGCAATGATAGACTAAGTTACACTTTCCTGAAGAGTAACATGTTCACTCGGGGGTGCCACCCACCCCACCCCCCCAACTGTTATGCATTGATGTATGTTGTACCTGTAGGTAATGCCTGGACTACTCCTGTGTTTTGTACTTCGATATGATTCCTATAAAAGAAAACAAGCAGAAGCAGAGAAGACTGTGAATCCAAACCCGACATTCAGACAGCGAATCACATACTTCCACTGCTCCCTCGTAGGATACTTCTTAGGTAGGTGTAGGGGCTGTTTGCTACTATGTACTACGTATGTTATTATTTACATCTGTTCCCACTACACTCTGATACACTGAATATTAGTGCAATGTTACTGTTACTGTTATACATGTATGTATGTGTATTGTATATGCATATGTATATCTGTAGGGCTCACAGCTGCTACCGTCTCATCAGAAGTGTTCCGGGCTGCACAACCGGCTCTCCTATACCTCGTCCCATTCACACTTTTACCCCTTTTTACGATGGCCTACTTTAAAGGGGACCTCACAAGGATGTGGTCTGAACCATTCACACAGCTTAAAGATAAATCTGAATCCAAAACTCTGATAGTGTGAAAGTGGAAGCTAGTAGACCATGTTCCAATGGCAAGTACACTCGGATACTCGGGGGGGGGGGGGGGGATCTCGCCTCTTCCCTTTTCATTGGTACACATTGTACAATAAATATATGTGAATATTACATTTATGCGAGTTGAATGTTCTTTTATTGCTAATTCAAGCATTGCCTTACGCCTAATTTTAAAGATCAAAATTATTATTTGCAATCAAATGTTGAAATTAACTGGCAACAGGAGTTAGCATTGCAGGAGTAGGACTATTTGCTACTTAAATGTTTAGACAATTGTACAGACTAGTAAATAGATATCATAGTCTTGTATTTCTTATGTTTTATTCTGTTTTGTGCATGTCATTGCGTATTCCTAATTGTGTTGTATAGAGTTTAAGCATGCATTATGTTATAGTATATACTACAAGTATTCATGTTATATAAGTCATAGTGTATACTACAGGTATTCATGTTATATAGGTCATAGTATATTAATATGATGCTTAGAATTAGTTGAAATAAATACACTGTTAGTGTTTAAACAATGCCCAAATTCCCGTCTCAACTCAAGTAAGAGAATATGTTAATGTATAAAACTATAGTTACAGCGTCTCTGGTGTCCCATTCTTAGGAATTGTTCTCTCTATGTAAGATGGGACAACTCCAGATCTACCTATATTATTATATACTGGTGTAATGGAAGCAGACATCTGCAGTTTATTTTCAATAAGCAACACATATTTCAATGTCAGGAAGGAATACAAATTTTTCTGGAAAATGTTAGTGCGAGCAAGAACAAATTCTATATTTACATGTAAATTCAATAAACCTCTTAATAACCATTATATATAGTACAAAGGTGTACATGTATGTATAATTTAGAATGTGTATGTCCAAGGCAGGACTATTATTAAGCATAGATGTGTATTTACAAAGTGTAGCATCGTAACCTCTCAACCTTATACCTTTTCCGTGAGTTATATTCAATGTACATGCACCGCAACCCTTGCACTTCTGTTAGTTGTCTGCGAATTCGGTTTTCTGAAGCTGGATCTTTCAATTTACTTGCTCTGTAGAATCTAGCCTGGAGGTCGCGTAGCCTTTGGTTCAGTAGCAATAGTTGAGATTCACCAGCCTCTAGTTCTTTGCTTACTTCACAGATGAGGTCCTTAATCATGTGGTAGTTGAACATTTGGGAGTTATATAATGGAGTCATCTCCACATTACCAGCAAGTTCACTGTTTGACTCATCGGGAACTGACATGATTGATCACACTCAGTTACAGATAATCCATTTACATGTTAGTTCTGTTCTGGAGTTGTGTTGTCACCATAGGAATACTATTATAGGCCTACAGGATGCATTATTCCTCTGTCTGCTGTGTATATAATCCTCAAACAGATATTTGTCACCTACTGCACCACTAGGAGCACACCAGACAGTGACTGTATGAGCCTTCTCAAGTTTAATTGATGAGGAAAAATCAAAAAACTATTTGATAGGATTTAGGCGCCACAGACCCCTTTTGAATGAAGGCAGGCAAGCCCTACATACACTATATATATTTCCTATTTACAAAGGACAAAAACTCCTTCATTCAACCCAACAATAGATAGCACAATAAGTGCAAACAATGGGCAATACAGGTGTGTTTGTGCATGTGTAATATTCTAGGCAATACTCCTGGTTTTGTAAAATGATCCGAATTTGATGTTTACTTCTATCGGTTGAAATTTAGAGTAAACTGCTAAGTCTGTGTAGCTTTTCGACTACTTCAATAAAAATTCCTTAATTATAATAAATTTGTGATGAATAATTATTATTATTATAGTAGTTAATAGTTATATTATACTGTTGTGATTAAACTTCTGATGTGGAATATTAAAATACATGTACATGGTCTTAATAATCATTGTTTAGGAAGAACTCATATTATATTGTAGCTGCATACAATATACAAGTAGTATTAAATTACTACTTTTAAAGCACTTGAGAATATGCATGCCTCAATATGAAAATGTGTAAAGCGTTATTATAATGTCTACTGCACTATATAGGTGTAGGCAAGCTTGAACCTAGTATGTACTAAGGTCACAGTACATATACTATAGACCTGCATGTGTAGTGTACAGTATGCAAATATTCTGTTGTTTATATTTATTAACACTAGGACATGGGTGGGCAACCTTTTTGAGCCTAAGGCCACTTTTAGATGATAACTTTATAAAAGGCCACCATCACCTACCTACCTTAGTATAACTCATAATGACAAAGAATGTTTAACTACCTATATCACCGTTAGTCAGGGCGTTATTGCTCATAACATCATTCTTCATATGTTACTTCATATCAATATTTCATAAATTGAATATTTATAAACATTAAAAGACTGACTATCTTTTCTGAATTAGTCAAATTAAAAAGTATACACAATTTTTTTATTTTTCTAACAACAAAAAGGCGGCATCAAATCAGCAAAAAGGCCGCAGTGGCCAAAAGACCGCACGTTGCCCATGACTGCACTAGGAGATCTAACAGTCCTACTACAACATTGTATGAGTTATGCTCCCTTCATTTCATCCATCAATAGAACCAATATGTGGTGTAAAGTGTTGTCTTCCCTTGTTATATAGAAATTTGCACTCAACTATCTTATAGTTAGCCTTTGTTAAAATTAAAGCTCATCAACTAAACATGTTGACATACATGAACACAATTTATGTATTTATAAATATATATCAAATCATAACACATACCAACCACATTTATAGAGCTATAAGGAAACTAAAGTTAAATAAAATGGTAGTATTACAAGTAGCTTTCAAAGTATTTTCACAACTCCTCTATCTCCTCGCCCAAAGCGTCCAATTTTTTTATCATCTGTATCAGCTTCCAGCTGTTTACGAGGCCCAGGAGTCCATTCAGGTACATCTGGTAGCACGTCAGCAGGCTTCTTCCGTTCTAGTAACATAAACACATTGCAACCATGATAGACAATGACTCAATACAACTCTAATTTTTTCCTGACTAGCAGTATTTAAAAAATGTTCTGGTCTACAGACCAGTGCAGCAGATATTCTTTCGATATAACTCATGAGTAGATACAGTGTAGCTAATTATACAATTGTTGGGAGTTGTCTCCTATATAAAGAGACAACTCCAAAATATAAATTAATTAGAAAACAACATTTTACTTCCAGGTGGTTATTTGCAGTCAAGATGTACATGCTATACATACTATGATATAACTAACAAGGTGCATAGGCTATACATACTATGATATAACTAACAAGGTGTATAAGCTATAGACATGCTATGATATAACTAACAAGGTACATAGGCTACACATACTATGATATAACTAACAAGGTGCATAGGCTATACATACTATGATATAACTAACAAGGTGCATAAGCTATACATACTATGATATAACTAACAAGGTACATAGGCTACACATACTATGATATAACTAACAAGGTGCATAGGCTATACATACTATGATATAACTAACAAGGTGCATAGGCTATACATACTATGATATAACTAACAAGGTGCATAGGCTATAAATATGCGATGATATAACTAACAAGGTGTATTTTGGTAGTGAGTTACCTGATTCGTGTAGTCGTATCTTAGCAAAGTAGCCCATCTCTGGTCTCTCCCATCCCAATTTATCTAGTACACATTTATCAAACGGTTTCTGTGTAGCTCTACAACTGATATATACAAGGAACAGTAAGGTAGTGCTCTGGTAGAACAGTTCTACTGCACCTACTGTACGTCATGTTCTAGTCTAAAAACTCTCAATGAGCAGTCTCTACTGCTCAACTAAAGTTTCTCACAACTAGCAAGACATTTAATTACCATGCTAACCCATGCCTACAGTATTATATAAATATCAGACTTACTTTTTTAGCTCTAGAGTGTTATCCGAGTGATCTAAACATTTCCAATACTCGGTGAATTCCTGCATACAGTTACTTCTGATAAGATTAAAGAATTTAAAGGCACAGCTAGTCACAGCTGCCCCCTCCTTTAGACATTTAGCTGGATCTTTCTCTTCTGACATACAGAGCATAAACTCCTGCAAACACCAGTTACTAACTATTAGGTGTACCAACAACTATGTACCGTACCAACTACTGTGTACCGTATCAACTACTGTGTACCGTACCAACTACTGTGTACCGTACCAACTACTGTGTACCGTACCAACTACTGTGTACCGTATCAACTACTGTGTACCGTACCAACTACTGTGCACCGTACCAACTACTGTGTACCGTATCAACTACTGTATACCGTACCAACTACTGTGTACCGTATCAACTACTGTGTACCGTACCAACAACTGTGTACCGTACCAACTACTGTGTACCGTACCAACTACTGTGTACCGTACCAACTACTGTGTACCGTACCAACTACTGTGTACCGTACCAACTACTGTGTACCGTACCAACTACTGTGTACCGTACCAACTACTGTGCACCGTACCAACTACTGTGTACCGTATCAACTACTGTGTACCGTACCAACTACTGTGTACCGTACCAACTACTGTGTACCGTACCAACTACTGTGCACCGTACCAACTACTGTGTACCGTACCAACTACTGTGCACCGTACCAACTACTGCGCACCGTACCAACTACTGTGTACCGTACCAACTACTGTGTACCGTACCAACTACTGTGTACCGTACCAACTACTGTGCACCGCACCAACTAATGTGTACCGTACCAACTACTGTGTACCGTATCAACTACTGTGTACTGTATCAACAACTACTTATAGAGGAGGAAGCGTTTACCTTGCTTTCAAAGTCACAGTACTTGCCAAAGTGATGAGCACCTGCCTTCAGCACAGGGGAGGATACATTGAGTTCTGGCACTGTTAACTCCTCCACAGAGGGAAGCTGGCTCTCCCCACTGCTCATCCTACAACTCAGTAAACGTCAATGGAATCAACAATAGTAGATCAAGTACAGTAAAATCCAAACCGAGCAACAAATGAGATTAGCTGGTGTTTAGACATGTGGAGACATACACTTCGATTTAAACTCATGCTGTTGGTAGCAAAGCAGTTTTTAGAAGAACTAGACAACTTGCCATTTGTTATTGATGCATTGGATGCAATATCTATTACATTTGAACACCTTTGATGGCAGAGAATACTGTTGAACATAAAGAAAGGGAAGTCCCCCACTAGAATGACAGTGTGCAGTACAATGATTGAAGTATTACAGATTTTAGAAGTTAAAATTTTAACAGCTTGTTGCTTGATAGTTCTGGGTATAAAGCTGCCGTGGTACATCTGTGATGTGTATACACCAATGTACAGTACATGTAAGCTCAACTCTAAGTACTTCTATTAAGAGGGCAAGCTACAATTTCTCAATCAATCCATAAGAGCTGAAGTGCTCGTTGAGGCCTGGGCACATACATGTACATGTCGTTGCTATCTCCTCCTTTGCCCTCATTAATAAATTTTGCTAAGTGGTTCTACACCACTTTCATTCAACCATTAATTTGCGCTACATGTTGTATATGCTGATTAAATTTCAAGTGAACCTCTACTTGTATTACTCTTAAATACTTCTATTGCTGACCCAATCTACAGAGAGCATTCCACACCCGTATCGGGGTGATAAGTTTTGGTATAAATAAGGTAATGGCTCGTCTACTAATTCAATTATCATATATTGTATAAAAGAAGTTAGGGTAGGCTGAGCAGTGTGAGTGTGTGGTAGTCTAAGCGTGGCACTTACTGTGTGTATTCATTCATGTTATTCCTACTGCTACATTTAGGAATAGCAGAGACAGTGTCAGCCTACATAGAAAGATAAGTGACGGGAACTCAGATCTTATTAACTATACTAGTCTCTTTATTATCAGTAAACCTAGTTCATCTCGGCTTCACTGACACTTTCGTGACCATTGAGCCCCGCAATAAATCTCACAGCATGATTCTGCACCATTTCAATATCATGTATAGTACTTTTCAGATAAGGATCCCAGACAGTGTCCGCGTATTTTAATATTGAGCGACAGAGACTGGTATATGCTAAGAGACGCCCACGTTTAGGAGCATTATGGAGTATTATATATTTTATTAGGCTACATCCAGGATTCTACTCGTTTTTTTGTGCTTTCTGCGTAATGTGCTTTTAGAATTGGAGGTTAGTTTGCATTACGACTCCTAAGTATTTAGCTTCTTCTCTCCAATCAAGAAGTGTGTCTCCTAGTTTATAGGATGATAAATCTGCCTTATCACCAAATGCGATAGCATGGCATTTGGCGTCATTAAATGGCGTTTTCCACTGGCAGGACCCCTTATGGTTAGCAGAAAAGATTTACCTCAGATGGAGTAGGACTCTGCCAGCAATTCCATTTAAATCTATAAGGGAGCCTCTAGTTTTAACTATTTTTGGACTAGGGTCTGCAATTTTTACAGTATATCACTGATTACCATTGGAGGTCGATTTCTCATCTCACGAATTATTCGTGGCAGGAAACTAGAATGGTAGATCCAGATGCATATTTTGCCTGATATAAATATAATAATTTAATATAAAATACAAATATTGAGGATGGTAGAGGTGTGTATTGTGTACCATGATGGTGATCAGCATACTTGCCAAGGAGTAGGAGCAAAAATTCTGGACTTTTTGACTCAAAATCTCTGGACAAGCACCAGAATCCCTGGACATAGTTTGGGTGTACACTATGACTATTTGAAAAAATTTATCAATGAAAAGTATCAAATTGAAATTATCAATTTTAGTGTTATTTAGTGGTTTGTAAGATATTTTTTTCAATGTAAATGACTTATTTTAGGTTGTATCTTGTGCTTTAAGAGGTTTGGTAACATTTTCACCATAGATAAAAAACAGGACAACTGGAAAATTAGTAGGGACAGGCACAAAAACCAGGGGGTGTCCTGACAAAATCTGGACACTTGGCAAGTATGGTGATCAGTCATTTCAAGAATGATGCACTCTAGGCTTACCGAGTTGCCCCTTGGCATAGCTAATCAAATTTTATTTGCAGTGCAAATATCAAATTCTATTTAATTCTTTTTTATTAATTATTAAATTTAATTAAAATTTCAATTTCATTGAATTTCAATTTGATTTCACGTATCGTATGCAATGGTTGAATGCCAAAGCCAAGATATTTAACAACATGGACACCACTAATCCCTTTGTTGAATAATTTAAGTATTAACAATGCTACAATATTTAAAATAATACAACAAATATCAATATAAAATAATAAAAGATTGATGAATAGGTTACTCTTCATGCAGTATCAAGTTGTGTACAATACAATTACAACGGTTTTGATGCGATGCAGAATCTGCCGGAAATTACTGCTACCTCACAACAATCTACCCATCATTTACTGCTATTGAAGAGAGGGAATAACTCTATGTTGTCTCTAATTCAGACATGGAATAGTTATTCTAGCGGGACATTCAAGTCCATTTCCAAATTCCTATTATAAACTTTGTCCATATCCCACAGAGTTATCGTCCATAAGTTCCTATATTATAAACTTTGTTCATATCCCACAGAGTTATTGTCCATAGCCATGGAGAGCGATAGAGGTTCTCTCCTCTGTGAGTCAGTCAAGCTCATGACTCTATGGTCATTGGTCAAGCTGAAGCTAGTGAATCCAGAAGAGAATTCAGCTGAATTTATGTCACTTTTAATATTAAATTAATATTATTATATAGTTAAGTTAGTAAAGTATAAGTATTGTATAGTATTGTAGGCCTATAGTTAGTAGAAGTATGTAGTATGTACACAAAACTTTGTTTATATAATATATGTAGGAGTAGGAACTTTGAGTATACCACTCCTGATGTTTATGTTACAAAGAGAAAGTGAGAAACCAGGTTACCTTTGAATACATTTGAAGCCATTGTACACTCTGGAACAATAAATGTGTAAAGGAGTGCCTCATTTGCCTTTGGCTAACAGTGTGCAATTTGTTTGGGTTTTTTTTTTTTAATTTTCCCACTGAGACCGTCAGGGAACGGAAGAGATGTGGGAACACAATATGGATGTTTTTTTTCCTCTTTCTCTCCTTTTCGATAACTTTTATTCCCTTTTATATATAACTTATAATGTTGAATATTGTTTTTATATTTTTTATATGTGCTTTAGAATAGTATTTATATATTTTTTTTTATTATTTATCATGTCATAACAACAAAAAAAAAGAAAAGATAAAAAGAAAAAAGATCTATTTATCAGCTCTCAAGACGCATATCTCGTATGGTTTTTGGCCAGAAGGAATAATAAAATTGATTCGTTTTTATGTATGGTGTGTAGGTGTTTTGGCATTGTCTCGTATTATACTTATTGAGGTAATTGTAATCGAAAGGTGGTTTGATCCCCTCAGCAATACAACGATGGAATAGTTTTAGTCTGACCTTTTTTCGCCTTTCAGTTAAGGATTCTATTTGGGTGTGTTCTCTTATGTTTGTGAAACTTACTT
This sequence comes from Bugulina stolonifera, assembly GCA_935421135.1. Lineage (NCBI taxonomy): Eukaryota > Metazoa > Bryozoa > Gymnolaemata > Cheilostomatida > Bugulidae > Bugulina > Bugulina stolonifera. The sequence goes on from OW285188.1 coordinate 27,547,133, forward strand.
GCCCTTTTATTCTGAAAATAAATCTTAATGCTTGATTTTGTATTTTGTCAAGTTGTTTTATGTATTTCCTTTAGTGTGGGTCCCATATCTGGGATGCATATTCCAAATGAGGTCGTACTATTGCGAAATATGCTGTTTTTCGAGTCTTGGTGTTTGCAGTTTTTAAGACTCTACTTAGTAGACCTAGTTTTTGGGTTGCAGCAGTTACCATTTTGGAAATTTGCGAATCCCATTTCAAGTTATTTTGGAGGCACACACCTAGGTAGGAATCTGCTGTTTGTTGGTACTTTTTCTTGGTGGTGTGGTAGTCCTTTTTTACAGGGGGTTGAACTACAAACTTAATTAATAATTAAAATATCTCTTGTTGCTACCCCAATACAAGAAGTAGGCACAATTCAAGAATATTAAGCTAAATTTAATTTATAATAATAATATAATATTTAACTACATTAATGATTATTATAATTGATAATTAATATATTATAATAATTAAAACTTGTACTATAGTATAAAATAATATAATTATGATATAGCATAGGCTATATAAAAGGTATGGCCAAACTCCATATCACTCAAATACAATGTAAGTTAAGGTTGGTTTCCACTCAGAAGGTCCTACCTCCAGGCGGCCTGGGGTATCATGGTTTCCACTTCACAGGCAAAACTAGTAGCATACACAAGCCTCTGCTGTCCCATTCTTGAGTATGCTGATGTCTTGTGGGACCCAGCAGAAACTACTACAAGCAATGAGGTTGAACGTGTACAAAACAAAGCCATTAGATTTGTAAAGAACATCAAAGGAAGGCATGGCGTCTCAAAAAGACATACTGATCTTGGACTACAAACATTGAAAGACAGGAGAAAGAATCACAGGCTCTCTCTTTTAATAAGAATTCTCTCACAAAAAGACAAGCATGAAACCCTATCCTCTGCATATGGTGATATCATCAACAGCAAATGTCAAACCCCTGTACTAACAAGAGCTGCGAAAAGAGGGGGACCTACCTCAATCTATTCTGCATCTCATAACTACCATGATAGTTTTTTACCAAGGTCCATATGAGATCTAAGAATTGCGCTTCTACAATCCCAGTCTGAAAATTGAAAACAGCAAAGCGCTGGAAAGCTGCACAACCACTGCTTTTCCCCGTATCTTAAATATATGAAGACTTCTATTTTTGTACCATTATGTTGGAGTTAGAGTGTCCTAAATTCATTGAGGTGAGGTAGCAATTCACCTCCAGGCAGCCTGTGCTACTACAGCAGGGTACCTGCAGGTGACCTGGAGGGAGGTGTTCCCATTCAACAGGTCTAGCACAAATAAACCTGGCAGACGTTGAAGCAATTTTTTTCTTCATGTTCTACAGCTACCCTACTTGCATTGAGAAGACAGCTTATTATATTTAGCTGATTGATAGTTTGTGAAAGCTGGAAAGACTGAACATATAAAGGTACTGAAGACAGTAAAACTCTGACAGAAATAGACCTGGTACACCCCTAGATCGGAATTAGTCACATAGAGTTGTACACACTTCAACGACAAACAGCTGACTGCTCTTGCCGCTTCAAGTACATTACATCGCATGCTTTACATTTATGCAACAAAAAATATACAATTCGCTACTTGCGATTTTCTATTGGACAGGAGGGCCACTGAAAAATGGACTAAAGGCCACTGGGGCTGTATGTAGTTGGGTGCCCCTAGCCTAATGCTATCTCTGAGCTGCACTGATGAAGTGTCAAACACCGAAACAGTACACTGTATGCAGCTTGAGCAGGCCTGTATACTGTAGTGAGAAGCCTCTATAATATGCGTAGCACCGTAGTACAAACTTCTATAGTAACATTACAGTGAGTAAATGTACCAGAACTCTAGTAATAAATGTTGTCTTGTGTATGCAATATATTTTCTATTCATGAGGTTTATTCTCTATTATAACATAGGGTCGGGGATGTGTGATCCATATTACATGTAGGCTATATAGATATGATGAGTGACACTTTTAATCCACCTATCTAGGAACGACCCTTCCTTATTGGACCCTCAATTGCCATATAGTATGTCCATATAGTGTGTCCATATAGTATGTCCATATAGTGTGTCCATATAGTATGTCCATATAGTGTGTCCATATAGTATGTCCATATGATATGTCCATATAGTATGTCCATATAGTATGTCCATATAGTATGTCCATATAATATGTCCATATAGTATGTCCATATAATATGTCCATATAGTATGTCCGTATAATATGTCCATATAGTGTGTCCATATAGTGTGTCCATATAGTATGTCCATATAGTATGTCCATATAGTATGTCCATATAGTATGTCCATATAGTATGTCCATATAGTATGTCCATATAGTATGTCCATATAGTGTGTCCATATAGTGTGTCCATATAGTATGTCCATATAGTGTATCCATATAGTGTGTCCATATAGTATGTCCATATAATATGTCCATATAGTATGTCCATATAGTATGTCCATATAATATGTCCATATAGTATGTCCGTATAATATGTCCATATAGTGTGTCCATATAGTGTGTCCATATAGTATGTCCATATAGTATGTCCATATAGTATGTCCATATAGTATGTCCATATAGTATGTCCATATAGTGTGTCCATATAGTGTGTCCATATAGTGTGTCCATATAGTATGTCCATATAGTGTATCCATATAGTGTGTCCATATAGTATGTCCATATAGTATGTCCATATAGTATGTCCATATAGTATGTCCATATAGTATGTCCATATAGTATGTCCATATAGTGTGTCCATATAGTGTGTCCATATAGTGTGTCCATATAGTGTGTCCATATAGTGTGTCCATATAGTGTGTCCATATAGTGTGTCCATATAGTGTGTCCATATAGTGTGTCCATATAGTGTGTCCATATAGTGTGTCCATATAGTGTGTCCATATAGTGTGTCCATATAGTGTGTCCATATAGTATGTCCATATAGTATGTCCATATAGTATGTCCATATAGTATGTCCATATAGTATGTCCATATAGTATGTCCATATAGTGTGTCCATATAGTGTGTCCATATAGTGTGTCCATATAGTGTGTCCATATAGTGTGTCCATATAGTGTGTCCATATAGTGTGTCCATATAGTGTGTCCATATAGTGTGTCCATATAGTATGTCCATATAGTATGTCCATATAGTATGTCCATATAGTATGTCCATATAGTATGTCCATATAGTGTGTCCATATAGTATGTCCATATAGTATGTCCATATAGTATGTCCATATAGTATGTCCATATAGTATGTCCATATAGTATGTCCATATAGTGTGTCCATATAGTATGTCCATATAGTGTGTCCATATAGTATGTCCATATAGTATGTCCATATAGTATGTCCATATAGTGTGTCCATATAGTGTGTCCATATAGCATGTCCATATAGTGTGTCCATATAGTATGTCCATATAGTATGTCCATATAGTATGTCCATATAGTATGTCCATGTAGTATGTCCATATAGTGTGTCCATATAGTATGTCCATATAGTATGTCCATATAGTGTGTCCATATAGTATGTCCATATAGTATGTCCATATAGTATGTCCATATAGTATGTCCATATAGTATGTCAATGTAGTGTGTCCATATAGTATGTCCATATAGTATGTCCATATAGTGTATCCATATAGTGTGTCCATATAGTATGTCCATATAGTGTGTCCATATAGTATGTCCATATAGTGTGTCCATATAGTATGTCCATATAGTATGTCCATATAGTATGTCCAATATAGTGTGTCCATATAGTGTAGGCCTGCACGGTGTTTCGGTTTCAAACGATGTAAACGATGTGTGAACCCTCGGTGTTACACATCGGCAAATTTTTTATGCACCGAATCGCACCGGCACCGCGCCCAAACGATATATCGATGGTTCGGTGTAGTTCGATGTTATCGAACCGGACCGCTATGCCAGTAGTCATTCAATATTCATGCGGTCTAATATCACGTGTTCTTGTTTACCTCACTTCAAACTAGGTTGCATACCTTCGCTAATCCGTTTCAACATTAACTGCCATCGTGGCTGTGATTGATTATCAATGTTGTGGAGGTAGTAATTATTATTAAATTATACTAAATTGATTCATAATTACGTAACTTAGCAGATTCTGGTAGATTATATTCTATCGTTTGCATATGATTGCTTTGTTCATGAATAGTGTGCTGAAATAGAACAGTAGTATACGATCGAATATAATGGATTATATTATTATAAATAATATTAATATAATTAAATTTAAACATACCATTGGATTAATTATTTCTATTATAATTAATCTACTACTAATGTTTAAGTTTGGTTATATTCGCTTGTAACTAGGAATAGCTACAATGCTTATAATAGTTAATCATTATTAATTATGGCTTTTTAATTTAAAATCGGTGTGTAGTTATGCTTTTGGTAAGCACCAGCTCTTTATTTATTTAAAATAAGCTAATACTAATGTTCAATCAATATTTTGTAGGTAGAATTCATCGGACTGAGCCATCGTAATATCCCATCTGAAGACAAATCTGCTAGATTCAATCGGTGGACACACTGAATTATACCAAATCAGCAATATATCAAGAAAGCTTGCAAGAAAGATTCCCTACATTATCATTACATCATGCTAGCGTTTCTTCTTTCTCTTGTGATATGAAGTTAGCCCATGTCATTTTAAATTTGTTATCTTTTTGTGTCAATGGTACGAGTGTGGTGGAAACAATGTTTGCTGTTTTTCTTCTGTAATTTGGTCACAATCAGTAATAAATCTAATAAATGATATGTAGTCAGTTGGGTGTGTGTCCAGCCTCATGTTTTTATATTTAATATATTTATTAAAATTACATAAAATAGGTGAAGTAAGATCCAATGCAACTTAGGACTCACTAGACTACATGGGCAAATACAAAATCTTGGGAGTAGGAGTAAGCACTGATTACTTTCATTAGCCCAATAGCCACTTAAATAAAATAATATACATATACTGTGTTTTAATGAAGCCCTGTCTGCCTGCCATATCTGAAAATAAAATAAACAATGATTGGCATGAACTCATGTTGCAAGAAAGTGTTGAGGATTTTTGTTCCCTTGTATTGAACGGTCATGATGGGACAACTCTATTAGGCGAACTAGCTCCTGGACCAGTTCGATCCGGTATATCGAACCAAAGTTGACACCGTCTAACACCGCTTGAGACCAGGATCAATGGGGTCCGGTGCGGTTCGGTATATCGATCCAAATTTGGCATCGGTTGACACCGAATGAGACTAGGCACAAGAGAACCGGTGTCAACCGGTGTTTGATTACCACCACCCCAAAAACCGAATATCAGTGGGGAGGCAACACCGGTGCAGGCCTAATATAGTGTGTCCATATAGTGTGTCCATATAGTGTGTCCATATAGTATGTCCATATAGTATGTCCATATAGTGTGTCCATATAGTATGTCCATATAGTATGTCCATATAGTATGTCCATATAGTATGTCCATATAGTATGTCCTAGTTGTCCCTCACAATGGTGCATTAGGATTTTCCTAGAATAAAATATTATTTGGGCATTTATTGCAGGCCTATGGCCCATCAGCGGAAGTAGATTTTAAATAAAAGGCACTGCACTTTTCTATGTTAATCAGTTGCTGTTTGGACTTCAATAAAATCACATCTCTGTACTTGTATGTATATTCATTAGTGGTTCTTCAGACTATCCTAGGAGCCGCGCAGCCCAAGTTCCCTATGGAACTGTGAGCCCGGAGCCGCTAGTCTATCTAGGTCTATACAATATACACTCACTAGGTAATCAAACCTGTTATCACTAACTAGCATTCTATTATTACACAATTTGAACCAAATGATCACTCACACAAGATTCTACAGCCTACTTAATAGAGAAGCTTTAATGTTGCAGATATGACTAGTCTTACTGTCACAGTAACCAGAGACACTTATGGTGATGAGACTCAGTGCTACTTGGTGAGGTATGTTATCCAATCAGCTGTTTCATACCAGGATATAGAGGAAGGTCAACCTATGTACCAACACGTATTGTAATAGGATACGGCATCAGCATCACATTGCTGCCACATTGTATCCATGGTCACAGTCTCTCTCTTGAGAGAGTTGCCTTCTCCTGATAAGTGTCATCAGTTTATTTATTTTAGAGTTGTTTCCTCCTTTCCAACTACTTGTTCATTGGATTCTCTGCGACAACAGCTCCAAGCAATTTTACGGTGAGCCTTTGCTGAGCATTCCCGGTGAGGATTTCCGTGTGCATGAACATTCAACTAGTAGGCTAAGGTCACATCTGAAGTACTCGAAAGCCAGTCCTGGTGTATATGGGATGAACCAATCATAGCAGGGCTTTCTGCTCAGATGAATAAATGGCTCACCTCTTCAGTCCAGAACAAGAGTTCCCAGAATGGCTCTCTGTAGGCCTACACACTCTACATGGCATAGGATTAAGGCGCCACTCCATGGGAGGTCATGAGGTCCAGGCGTAGTGCCAGTTCATCAACTTGATCAACTAATATTCAGCCAACAGGAGAGGTTTGTCTCCAAGGGAATAGCTGGAATTGGAGTTGTTGTAGTTGAAATGTACTAATAATCAGTTTGCTCTGAAATGCTGGTCTTTGCATGTGTGGTATTTGGGTTCCCCATGAGGCTTTATCCATCTGTTCACTTTCTAACTGAAATTCAATGTGTGTGTTGTGATTGGCCAGTTTTGCTGAAAATAGCACAACAAAGAGGGAGCAAATCTGCATAGTTAAGCCTACAATGTAGTTGGGAGACTACCTACACCCCCTCACTATGTAGTTGGGAGATTACCTACACCCCCTCACTATCTGGTAATGACCTGCTGCAGGTCTCTGTAATAGTAGTAATATATTTTTCTAAATTTTTCACTTTGTATAACTATTTGTTGAGACACTTTTCTTGGAATGATTCAGTTGTTTTGTTGGTTAAATACATACATAGGTAGGTAAGCTACATTGGTCTTGTGTATAAACAGATGACAGCATTATTGTATTTGAATTGGGCCTTCACCTTATTGACACTGGGTGTTAGTATGATGATGGGAGTGTACATGTGCTGTGATATTCCAATCAGCATCACCATTTGGTAATCCTCTTACACAGATAACTTATCAAATACAATATATATGTAGGTATGTATATATAGTATGTATAATATATAGTGTGTATATATTATTCATACCCTTCTAGTAGATATGCTCACACGTGTGTTTGTACTTCTACTGCAATGGACAGTTATGTAGAATGGAATATCAAATCTACATGTCTTATACTGGTTATATCTGTTTCAGTGCTTGTTACTGGAGAATCAATTGAGAAGAAGCAGCAACTTAAGGTAGTATTATAGTACTGGTAGCTATCTGTTATCTATATAATACTTGTACAATACTGGCTGCTGTAATTAATATAGTAAGTAGTGCAGTTAGTGGTTGTCTTCTCTTATTATTATTTAAAGGCATGTTGTCTTCCCTTGCTCCATCGTAGGAATACCCTCTCAAGCTAAGGTCTGAAACCAAAGTGTGCCACTAAAGTGCACAATTAGCTACTATGTTTAGTTGAATAGGGTAGTCACTGTTTATGGCTCAGATGGGTACGGTACGGTATGCGTGGTAAGGTATGGTATGTACAAGTATGTGGTACGGTATGGTATGTGTGTGGTATGGTATGTGTGTGGTATGGTATGTGTGTGGTATGGTATGTGCGTGGTAAGGTATGGTATGTACAAGTATGTGGTACGGTATGGTATGTGTGTGGTATGGTATGTGTGTGGTATGGTATGTGTGTGGTATGGTATGTGTGTGGTATGGTATGTGTGTGGTATGGTATGTGTGTGGTATGGTATGGTATGGTATGTACATGTATGTGGTATGGTATGGTATGTGTGTGGTATGGTATATATGTGGTACGGTATGGTATGTACATGTATGTGGTACGGTATGGTATGTGTGTGGTATGGTATATGTGTGGTACGGTATGGCATGTACATGTATGTGTGTGGTATGGTATGTGTGTGGTATGGTATGTGTGTGGTATGGTATGTGTGTGGTATGGTATGTGTGTGGTATGGTATGTGTGTGGTATGGTATGTGTGTGGTATGGTATGTGTGTGGTATGGTATGTGTGTGGTATGGTATGTGTGTGGTATGGTATGTGTGTGGTACAGTATGTGTGTGGTACGGTATGGTATGTACATGTGTGTGGTACGGTATGGTATGTACATGTGTGTGGTACGGTATGGTATGTACATGTTTGTGGTACGGTATGGTATGTGTGTGGTATGGTATGTGTGTGGTATGGTATGTGTGTGGTATGGTATGTGTGTGGTATGGTATGTGTGTGGTATGGTATGGTATGTACATGTATGTGGCTGTACCTAGGGTAAACAGCCTTCTGTGTACTGATATGATGAATAAATTGGAGACAACTCCCATTGAATCTTTATTGATGGAGTTATCTGTTCTTGAAGGTGACTGTGCTCACTCCTTACAACTCTGACCTGTCCTATTGTGTCAATGCAGCCTTGCAACAAGCCTTTAATTATATCAAAGACAATGTATCAATTAAAGGTAAGATAGTATGAATGTATGCCGTCATTATGCTTTTATTGTATTTATGATTTTATAGGCTATTCTGTCCTGGAATAATTCTTGAATAAACTGTTAACTGTAGTTATAAATTGTGGCACCTTACATACTCTATGAAATGTTTAGTTTTGTCAATATGACGCACGCAATGCTACACAGAAACTAGACTGAGTCTGATAAGGTAACTGGATGACTACAATCTTGGGCCATGCATAATTACAGTGTATGATATGTCGGGTTCCACACTATATTAAATAAATACGTATATAGTATAATTACTGGTGTGTGTGTGTGTGTGTGTGTGTGTGTCTGCTACCAGTTTGTATGCATCCTACATTGTATTATACAGAGGCAGAGCTAACCTCTCTGGAGATATCTGACTCAAAGTGTCAAGCATCACACGCTGTGGGTAGAGTAGCGGAACTGAAAGCTACAGATAAAGGCAATGTTATCATTGGACTGCCATGTACTTCAGGTACGACAGTGTCCACTTGTATTTAACACAATAGTCATAGTTTTACATAATAAAATGGGCAAAAAACTGTACGATATTCAGTAAGAATTCATTACAACACCTAGTGAGCAACTAACTCCAATGTAATGCTCGCCCCTCTCACATCTATCAAGGAGAGGGGATAAATGAATGTTTTACTGGTGAGATGGACTATGTACCCCATAGATCTTACTGGTGAGATGGACTATGTACCCCATAGATCTCACAGTAGTCCTTCACCTCTCCTTCCGTTTGGAAGTTGGTATAGAGGACAGCTCTCATCATAAGCTCCTCTCTCAGTGCCCTGTAGTTCTCACTATCAGTGGACTCAGCTGGGCTAATACTAGCACGCCTTCTGGCTTTCTCTGCTTCCTCTGCCCTCTGCCGTTCCACCATTTTAGCCAACTGATCTTCCACACTCTCTTCTGCATCCCTGCAATATGGAAAAGAGAGAGAGTAACGGCTACTATAAAACATCATACCAAGTACCCTGGTAATATATTATGTATAGAAAAATGTAATATTATTCACGTTTAGATTCCTGTTGATGGGATAATTTTTCTTGCACATTTAAAGTCATGCATATAAATTACATCATGTTTTATTAAAATGTACATGTGCGTGCAGAGTACATGTATATACATATACATGTATACTATGTGTTCCTATGTTAAAATATAGGAAGCAGGGTAAAGATTGTCATACAAGTATATAATTAATGTAACAATATCATATATATCTGTGGAAACACATGTATGTTTATTTCTCACAATGAAACATACATTTACAGTTGCACTAGAAATTCTATTATTTATAATAAAAGACAAGAAGCTGCAGTAAACTGCTAATTCTCTGGTGGATGGAAGGAAGCCCACTGCTCTTTATCTTGTATAATGTATATAAACCTCAAGTATTGCTTTCCTTCTGGGATTATCTAAACATTTATCACTTGGCTCATAATACTTTTGTAAGTGAAAAAATCGGGACAAAAATTTTTAAAGATCTGAACATTATCCATTATAGTGGAATACACAAACAGTGAGTTAGCTGAGTTCTGTTTACAATTTTATTTGTTCATACTGAAGTATAAACACAAACCTGGTAGCAGAGTGTATACAACCCATGATTACAGCTGGCAGCGTATAGAGAGTAGATGTTCTAGTGTTCCTCAGTGGTCAAACTCTTTCTGGTGAATGTAGGCCTACCTGCCCATCTATATATATATATATTTCTTGATGTAACCTACGTCACACACCAGAATCAATATATTTGATATAAAATACTATTCATTTATAATATTACATCATATATCTGATGATATACATTATTTAGTTGTTTCCATACAACCATACAAATTAATCTAAGATCAGACAACTTCAAACTCACAATTTTTAAACCAACCATGATTATTTTATATACACTGTAAAACATGCAGCAGTAAGATAGCAATAGATAACGTTTATGCCTGTAAAGGTGACAAACATACCAATTTTGTGACGCTGTGTGGTATTTGTGGCAATTCTAATTTCCTCGTGTCTCTTGCTGCAGTCCGGCTCTATTGGTCTTTCAGATCTCAATGAATTTGGTAAAGTTCTACAGCTCTATTTAAACATTATTTTCATGATGTCCAAGGGGTGTACACTTGTGCAGCCCATAAATAAAATTAGTAGGATATGCTGTCATGGTTGTTATACTTGGTGTATTCACCCATTTTGATGTGTTCCACTCGCAAACTTGAGGGCTGCAATTTGACACCCATATTATAAATGACTATTCTACTATTGAATATACATAATATACATTTAGGGTACATGAAGTTTTAGGATTTTCTAGGATTACCCTGCATAGCAGAAAATTTATTTACTTGAATGTTAAAATGCAAAAAGTTAAAACGTCAACCAACCTCGGCATTCTACTGTTCTGTAAAATCTCACCATGATTCATTATCTTGGCCCTATTTGCAATGTAAATATACTGCAGATATATATTTTGGGTAGATTTTAACTATAAGTGTTGTTTTGGCAATGGACCACCTGCCTGATTAACGCAATCCATCCGTGCAGACTAGTATATAATATATTATAAGTAGTAGTTTCCATGGTTAAACGTAGTTTAGTATATAACATATTGGTTGTTAGGGGGTTTGGCCATTTTTTATATTTAATGTATTTTTTAGCAATTAAAAATACATCATATATATAACATATAAGTAGTTTCCATGGTTAAACAGACTTTACTATTATATAACATATAAGTAGTAGGACACTAAGCTAGGGTCTGCCTTGCTTCTACTCTGGCCATCTGTGTGTATGTTGTACAGGAATGTGCGACTGTTCGAAACAGGAAGTTTCGAAAGTGGACAGTTCAACACCGGACAGTTTGAAACGCCTAACCCCAAACCCTAACCACCAGATTTCAACTTACTACATAGAAATTAGGTATCAATTGCTGTTAGGAAGCTTACTAATGATTCATGACAGTGTAGCCGTATTTGAAACCAGAGTTTCTGTTTGAATTATATGCTTGTATTTCCTAATCTTGAGAACACTGGGTACATCTTCCGCCTTCCCCGATGGGATACAATAGGTTTTCTTCCTCCAACTTGCAAGAAAATAATATACATGTATATATTGTAGTTATTGTTCACTTTCTTAGGCAATTGACTGACTTGTATAACTTCTTATCTTGCAGCTGCCCGAGCTACTGCAGAGCTTTGTGCATACAAGAACCGCCCCCTCATATCCTGGTATGCACCTGACATTGAGTTGCTAGACAAAGATAAATACCCGACCCTTGTTAGGACGTTCCCTCCTATACACAAGACAGTCAAACCTCTTCTTCGGCTCATCTCTCTCTACGAATGGACTACAGTTGGTAAAATACACTACTTATGAATACATTGGCCCTAGCTACCTGTGGATACATTGGCCCTAGGTCTACACATACATGTATGTCATGCACAACAACTTGTTCATTGCTGTTATAGTTAGTGTATGGTGTCCAGTACTAGTGCTAGTGCTGACGTGATACCCCAGCTATTTATACCTAGAACCAATCCAGTAGTAATGTCCAGGTACCTTGTGACCATGTCCACTACTAAGTTAGAGGTGGGCGATAACATATACAAATTTGATGTAGTATAATGAAGGTTTGTTGTTTTATTCAAGTCATTGGAAATGGAGGTAAATTATCACTTCATATTCTCTGCAGTGGAAAAAGTTCATTTACTCTGAGAGTAGAATTTCAAAGACTGAGAGATAGTTTCAACTCCTGTTACACAGGGTCAAGACAGATAATATAATTAATTTTAGCCTCTAGTAGTATCACCTAAGTAAGTGCATTCAACCTGGGGATATAATACCAAAGGACCGAGTTGCTAGGCAGCATCCCATGCCTTGTGTGTAGTATTTCCTATTACAAATGGATTTATACTATTATAACTATGTATATAATTACACATGTGTAAATTAGATGTGTATTAAACTAATACATGTGTAAATGACACATGTACTGTTGACTCCATGCCTATTGTTATGATAAAACATTGACATTGACACTTAGTTGATTCTCATCTACTAAAGATGTACAGATGTAATTCAATATCTACTATCTACTATAGCATAGCAGATACTAATGACATATTAATCAGGCATTATTGATCTAGAAATGGTAAAGGTTTTGTTTTAAATTTTCTATAATATTCTGACATGAAAGTTTTTCAAAAGATGATGATGAAAGAACGGATGATGCTCATCTTCTTCCTTATTTATTCCAGATTATCACTAATGTTCACGTATTTCATAGATAAATGATGGTTTTGCCTGGTACATGTATATAGTAGGCTACTCACCATAATTTTCCCACCTTTTTATTTCTATGTGCTGTCAAATGTTCTCAGCCCTCCATTGATGTGTATGATGACTTTATGAAGGTGCTGTGGTGTGTGAAGATGACACGTACGTGACTAGACTCTGGTCTTTAGTCAAGGAAGAGATTAGACATCAAGGACAGATAACTCTCATCCCTCCAGTAGAGTGTAACACTGCCAAGGTCACCAAGTGTTTGAAGATTATTAAAACAACAGCTAGAGGTAGGAAGTGTGTATGTTTATGTATAGCCAACAAATGTGCATTACATCTCTATTACAGACCCTCTTGTGGGTCCTCCTGATAGCATCCAGCTCTTCATTCTCAGCTCCCTAGCCAATTGTTGCTCAATCCTATTCCTTATATCCTCTTCTCTGTTTCTGTCATCCTCTCTATTCCTTCCAGGTCAGGACGTCTCCTCATCTCTATCTCTCCCCTCAGGTACCCCTCAGGTACCCCTCAGGTACCTGCTGCCCTCACACCTTTTCCTCTTCTCACTTACTCCTCACACAAGCTGAACATCTCTCCCTAGCCAGCTGATATTTGGGGTGGGACTCATGCCCCAGCAGATCACGGTTAAGGAAAAGGACTCTAGGACTTAACCTATCAAATACCCAGTCTCCCCAGCCTATTGCCATTAAAGCGTGAAGGAAATCACATTTACATGTTGATATTCATAATCTATTAAGCCTCAGTTTGAGTATTTGTTTAACTTCATAGACCCAGGGATTCAAGAAATACGAGTTGTAAAACTGGACTATCTCCAAAAAAACTTGCAGATGTAGGTTAAATAAAGAGAAAAGTCGCTATAATCATTTATTTACATTACATACATGTATATTGTGGTGAGATAGGACACACCCATGTACTGACATTAATGTATCAGCCTACGGGCCTGACATTGATACATACTAGCTTTGCTCATACTTGTTACTTGTATGCTTACTCTGTTGTGTGTGCCTATTATACTCATATACCCATTCATCTTGTGTAATTAATGTAACCGGTTATTATTTTATGTCTAATTGCCTTGTATGCCTATCATAAGGGAGGCCGAGGTCTCAGAATTAACACCTCATATATTATATGTTTCATATCAGTATAAGCACTTTTCATAACGGCCGACCCTTTTAAGGTCAGGCCTCGGCCTTTTGCTGCCATATTGTTATGCAATTTCCGGGCCGATGCTATATCGTCCCTTTTACCTGTTAGTATAAAAGTGTTAGCGTTTTCTCAGTGTAATCAGTTGATGCTTAGTCTCCAATAAAGTCACATCATCTCAGCAGCTATACACAGTTTTATCTCTTAGCGAAGCCAGTTTCTGTTCTTGGTCCCATTGGACCAGGTAGCTCGAGCTGTCTTCTAGGCTAGAATAACACATTCCTTCTAAAGTATTGCATCGGGCCCATGGCCCTTACACCTTACACGTGAATAATCCACAAGTACTGTCCACTCTATATGTACTGCAGGAAGTATAGTCTAGTCGACCACTCCTAGGCTCTTCCCACACTCTACCACCTGTACTCGTGTGCTACACAGCATAAAACATTACATTGGTGGCAGCCGTGGGATTATTAAGGCCGTACCCTCACAGTTAGAAGGAAGGCGACATCGGCCTCGACCCAAGAATCCTTAACGATTAAAAGCTTGCCCAACGGCTCCTTCAAGACTCCTCAATTCACGGATAAGGAGACGTCGAGTTCTCCATAGAGCAGTTTCTGACTGTAGTGTACCGAGGCCAACAACTGGAACCCAGCATCAACCTACCTACATCTGAGAGAAGCTTTCAAGGGTACCAGGAGTTACTCGAGGCACTTCAGTTTATCATCAGTAGAGCAGGCTGAGAGACGATAAGTGTTGATAAATGCTAGCCAAAACATTGGTCCTGCCAATGTGCCTTGTGGAACTCCTACACATATGGGGGATGTAGTTTGATCTCAGGATCTCAGGAGAGAATCTGCTAGTTTGATGGTTGAAGAGCGTAGGTGTGATGCATAGTAAATGATGCGGTGTAGTAATTTGCAATTTGCAGTAGTGATTTGCCACGTAGTAAATTTGCAGTGGTCCAACCTATGGCAACAACCTATGGCAAACGAAATGTAGGTTGACAGCCAAAAGTAGTTGACAGTACTACCTTCCACCGTACACAGGACACGAGGCGCTGAGCAGCAAAATCCCACTGAATACGCTACAAAAGACTTCCTATTATATATCCTGTAATGTAGCGAATACTTTGCGAATTCTAAGAAATTTTAAGAAAATTAGAGTTGCCTTCTCTTCTTTCTGCTCTGTAGGAAGGCTCAAACTTAAATTTCTGTTTCTCTTAATACTTGCCACTCCTATCAACGTCGCACAATCAGCACATGTCACACATGTCACACATGTCACACATGTCACACATGTCACACATGTCACACATGTCACACATGTCACACAAGTCACACATGTCACACATGTCACACAAGTCACACATGTCACACATAGCGTATGCAGAAAATAGCAGAAAATAGCAGAAAATAGCAGAAAATAGCAGAAAATAGCAGAAAATAGCAGAAAATAGCAGAAAATAGCGGGCTAGCATCACAGGTACTCCTCGCCAATCTGAGGACACATGTTTCACTGCTCTAGAGAATATCTCCATTGTTTAATTAGGGTAATTTGGGGTAATTTGGGGTAATTTTTCGTCTGCTCAACTACCTACCTAGGTTTAGAGTTTATTAGGTCAGGTACTTGATAGGATATATTTAAACTTTGATATTATGGCATTTTGTCTTGGGCTCTTGTACATGTACTATTTATACCTTTCCACTTTACCCTGTATCGGTCATAATTAGAAGTTGTTCTCTCTCAATTTCCTCACTTATATTTGGGGCTGGTTTCATCAATACATGTAGTTTTCTATTATTTTTATTGCAAAGGGAGTTGTCCTTTCCCAACTCTATAGAAAGTGAAGAGGTGTTGGGACCAATAGGCAGGCCTTGAAGAAGACTCTAGGATTGGTAGCAGGACTTTTTACTATTTCTAGTAACAAAAACAAAGATTACTATCTCCAATTACCACTTCCAAAATATAATAATTTTTTTACTGGTATTTTTATTTTTAAAAAATATGTTAACAAATTATTTACTGTGTTCATTAGAATCCAGGCTTCTTCTACTCCCTAGCTCTAAGCCGCCTGAGCTGTTGTATATCTTCTAATTGTCAGTTTGTATCAGTTTGTCGCACTAAGATGCTAGCCCTGTCCTGTGATAGGTTGGCTGGTATAAATAGGATTACATAGTTGTTGCAATTTATTCCTGATGGTGTAGCATTAGCCGGCCACACTAACACTTGGTTCTACAATACTGGTACAACTTCACTGTAATATCTAAAGTTTTATTGTGGTTGTTGTCTTCCCTTGATATTCTACTGCATGGTTACCATGTCATATTATTATAGTGGTGCTACTAATGGTTACCATGACATGTTATAGTGGTGCTACTGATGGTCAACATGACAAATTATAGTGGTGCTACTAATGGCTACCATGACATGTTATAGTGGTGCTACTAATGGTTACCATGACATGTTATAGTGGTGCTACTAATGGTTACCATGACATGTTATAGTGGTGCTACTGATGGTGCCTAGTTCCCAGCTCTCTATCTACATGAATGAGGCAGAGAGGCTAGGTATGGGTACAGACACTGACTATGTGTTCATACACTACCACTGGATTGGAGACTTGAATCACTACACAGAGCTGTGGAATGGACCTAGCAATGGTCAATGGTCAAACCTCTTACTCATGAGTATAAAGTTACCACCTTTGATGGAGTATGAGAGCTTCATTACCTCAACCGTATGTTTACTATACTGTAATACTGTAATGCGTATTACTGCAATACGTAATACTGTAATATTTAATACTGTAATACGTAATACTGTAATGCTGTAATGCGTATTACTGTAATACTGTAATGCATATTACTGTAATATGTAATAGTGTAATACGCAATACTGTAATACGTCATACGTAATGCTGTAATGCGTAATACTGTAATACGTAATACGTCATACGTAATATTGTAATAAGGTATAGCATGTGTAATACAGTAGAGCATAATATTTAGTGTAGTATGGTATGTCTAACTGTACTTACCGTATAATAACTCTACTTACTGTATGTTGACTGTACTTGCTGTGTAGTGACTGTACTCACTGTGTAGTGACTGTACTTACTGTATAGTGACTGTACTTACTGTGTAATGACTCTACTTACTGTATGTTGACTGTACTTACTGTGTAGTGACTATACTTACTGTATGTTGACTGTACTCACTGTATAGTGACTGTACTTACTGTGTAATGACTGTACTTATTGTATAGTGACTGTACTTACTGTATAATGAATGTACTTGCTGTGTAGTGACTGTACTCACTGTGTAGTGACTGTACTTACTGTATAGTGACTGTACTTACTGTATGTTGACTGTACTCACTGTGTAGTGACTGTACTTACTGTGTAGTGACTATACTTACTGTATGTTGACTGTACTCACTGTATAGTGACTGTACTTACTGTGTAGTGACTATACTTACTGTATGTTGACTGTACTCACTGTATAGTGACTGTACTTACTGTGTAATGACTGTACTTACTGTATAGTGACTGTACTTACTGTATAATGACTGTACTTACTGTATAGTGACTGTACTTACTGTATAATATATAGCAGAGGATGTAAAATGCTATTATTTAATATGTCACTTTAAATAAAATTATGAAAGTAATATTTTCTACTAGTTCCAGCATAAATTAAACTGAAGTTGTCCTCTCTTTAATTTGAAACATAACAGAGAGAGGACAACTTTTCATTATGGCCTGTTGGGACTTATGTTGTTATTGTGTACCAGTCGAGTAACTATGAACTATACTTACACTCTTGCTATAAACTATGTTCATCTGTTCACCTGTTTCCTAGTAGAGAACTAGAGAATAGCACAAGCTACTAGCTATTCTGCCAGCTAGCCTCGGCCCTACTAATATATCTTACCCATCTTCTGTGCCATTGGTTGTAGATAGAGTTGAGTAGAAAAGAAGGGAGCTACCTGGCTTCCATAAACAAGACGTGTAGTGAGGAGGGGAGTACGCTGTCCTTGCTGCTCACAGGCTACATGTATGACACACTAGTTTACTATGCATATGCTAAGCAGCATATAGAACTAACAGGTACAGAGTGGAATAAGGTCAGACAGTGGACATGGGGACTTAGTAATAACGGCCTCTTTCATAAAAGTAAGTCTCTACAATCGTATACGTGTATGTATAGTATACTATAGGTACATAAGGTACATACATGTATAGTATACTGTAGGTACCTAAGGTACATACATGTATTAGTATACTATACTACATAAGGTACATACATGTATAGTATACTATAGGTACATAAGGTACATACATGCATAGTATACTATAGGTACATAAGGTACATACATGTATAGTATACTATAGGTACATACAGGGGCGTATATTGCTTGAAATTCAACCCACTACTTTTAAACTGATACTACAGATAGGCAGGTTCACAGGCAGAGGGCGCGGAGCGCCCGATGCGTGCGCAGCACGCTGCGGGGAGGGTCCGGGAGGGGCGCTGAAGCGCCCTCCCGGATGCGAAAATTTTTTCGGAATGACGAAGCAATAAGGTCCATCTCCAGCAATCTGGCACTAAATTTGGCAATAAATTTTATGTTGATTATGGTATCCCAATGTCATCCATTTGCCATCAAATGAATCTGAAGAACCCTATTTATCTGAACATATTCGTAAAACCAATAACATATGCATGTATGTACCGTGTGTATTAATATTTATGTTTATTGGCACGCAAGAAAGATCCAAGCAATGATACAAGTGCTGCATAATATATAAAGGTAGACATCCATGTAGATAGTGTATGAAATATTAGTTAAAACTTGAACATAAACACAAGTATTTTACATGTACCCCTCTCACTCAAAAATGGTACAATAATTTTGTTTAACTCAGCGTCTTTGTCTCGGTGGATCATTATTGTTGCCAGAGCATTCAACCTGTGTAATAAAATACAATAATTACATTAGAGGGTAAAGAAAATAAATACTCTTGATTCTTGCTATTACAGCCTATCTAGAATTTGAAAACTAATAACGTGACGTAATATGAGAATTCATATGGTGCAGACAGAAGTCACTGAGCATGTAGCATTACAGAAGACATCATGTGTGATTTTGCTAAAATATATAAATATGCAAACATACCTTTCATGACCCATTGTACTCCTCAATTCATTTTTGAGAAATTTCAACCTTGAGAATGATCTCTTTGCTTCACAGCTTGTTATTGGATGACAACTGACGATCTTTAGCATTTGTGTTACATTGTCCAGACCAATGGTAGATGCCCACTTGACAGAGGTAGATATGTCACAGCACTGGTGTCCATCTCCTAACTTCAAGAAGCTGCAAATAATATTCAATGTCCCTAGTCATCTTAGTTAAGTTACTTGATAAAATGGTTAGATATTTTGGCATTTAATTAGACTTCTATGAGATAGGAAGTCTTCTTTCGTTTGGGGAAGACTTGACTTGTTTAGTTGAAGTCTAATTAACATTACCATGACAACACTAGATAAAAACACAAAACAGTTTACCAGTGATTTCTCCATGACTTGAGCTCAGTTTTGAGGGTTATCGTTGATGGCAGGATTTCAGTGTAAGTGGTGAAGCCCTTTTGCACTTCTTCAACCCATCCATCCATGTCATCTTTCCATTTGCTAGATGTGATGGCATCTGGTAGTATGTTTAGAGTAGATAGAATGGAGGTATTGTTAAACCGCCTATCATACTCAGCCATAGGTAGATCTGAAATGGTAACAGTGGCCAATAATTTAGATTCAGATTACACTATTGCTGCACCACAACCAGGTTCTTTCCCAAATAAATAGGCCCATAATGCACACACGTATATGTAATAAGTTGCATGAATGTGTTAACTGTGGAGAACTATATTAGTATCATTTTCATGTCGCATATATAGCTATATCAAAATAATTTTAGAACTTCTAATAGCGACTCCAAAGCATGATACGAACTTATACACAAAGTGATACTGTACAAAAGTTACATACCCCGAAAGAGAATGGTAATGGACCTGGCAAAGTAGTCTTCGGGGGATGTAGAAGGCATGTTGCTTCTGTGGGCTTGCTTTCCACATCGCCATGGTATAGATGGTGTTAAGTTTAGTTGTTCAGCAAGTTTGACAGCACATCCATACCAATTGCTTTCAAATGTCTTTACCTCATCTCTAAAAGATGCCAATTGTTGTCTAGTGCTGGATATGAGGTTTCCAACTGCGGCTATATCTAGACTTTTTCCTGCAACAAAAATGTTATATAAAAAATATAAATTGTGACCAAGGGCTACTATACTAGAGAAACTAGGCAATTTATTTTTGAAATGAAAGGTCTACATCTTCTAAAAAATTAGTATTCGCTTGACAGTATTCATTTCACAAAACTTATTAAATCTTTTTCTGTGCTTCATGCTATCAAATTTATAAAAAAAAAACTGTACCTTGAGTAATAGAAATGGTATTACCACATGCAACATTTGTTAAAGGTAACTTGTTGACCACAAATAAATATATTTTTTTTATTATTTATATACAACTTATCTTATAGGAGAGAATAAATAAATAGAAATAGAAAAAATTTACCATGCCTTACGTCCACTATGTAAAATTTTAGAAAACCCCAATAAATGCAAAAAATGTAAATGTAAAATTAATTATTAAATTTAAAATTAGTAATAAATGTTTTATTAATATTAAGTTATTATTAACCATAATAATTATGGTTAATAATAATTTAATATGATAATATTAAAACTATATATATCATAATTGAAGAAAGGTTTAGTCCAATGATTAATATTTCATATTGCTAGAAAACTTTTGTGTACATGGGCAACGGCAAACATAACGTGAGCATTACCCAACAACTTACATTTTAGACACTTTATCAAAAGCATCCACAATAGAAAAACTTCTTTTGGTACCAGACATGGTTTACGTTTGAACACAATTAAAAGACTTTGCAGTAGTTACTATCTTTGGTAGTTATAGAGATATCACGCAATATCCGGCTAACCTATTTAGCGCCACTCTAGCGATAGTGTGCAACATCAAATCTCCGACCTTTACTGCAGCTTTGTAAAGTTCTCGCTCTTGTTGACGTAAGGCACGGTAAATTTTCAGCTAACGGCGGCGCTAGTGGTGACAAATAAACAATAATATAAGGTTGATATTTATTTTATTATTTTTTCAATTTTTATTCTACCCACGACTATTTTGTATTAACACACGACTTTTTTCCAACCCACGGAAAGTCGTGGGTCGTGGATGGCAATATACGCCTCTGGGTACATACATGTATAGTATACTATAGGTACATAAGGTACATACATGTATAGTATACTATAAGTACATAAGGTACATACATGTATAGTACACTATAGGTACATAATGTACATACATGTATAGTATACTATAGGTACATAAGGTACATACATGTATAGTATACTATAGGTACATAAGGTACATACATGTATAGTATACTATAGATACTACACAACTATATCAAACCACACTACAATTACATACTGCTATTACATTACAGTATGTGGTCTACTGCCTCTGTGTTCCACAGACTAAGTGCTCTACATGTATGCATGCATGTGGCTAGTGTAGGGTGTACGCATACAATATAATACATACAATATAATACATAGCATATCATTCTTATCTACATGTACTGTTTAATATGTTTAATATAAACTGTATACTTGTTTAACAACTCTCTTAATTATAGACAAACCTGTTTACATTGATTGATAAAAACTGTTTGGGATGTGGCTGTGTTGTTGGGTATGTAACAGTGTCTAGTTGGTATGATACCCTTGTCAGTGAATGTACTAGACATGTACATGTATATGTACAGTGTGTATAGAATGAGTATATTGTTAGACTACCACTACACTAACGTGTACATACACTATGTTATATTGTGACAACCTACACTGTCTGTTATATTGTAACATTGTATATATACCTACACTGTATGTTATAGTGTGACAATGTATATATACCTACACTGTCTGTTATAGTATGACAATGTATATATACCTACACTGTATGTTATAGTGTGACAATGTATATATACCTACACTGTCTGTTATAGTGTGACAATGTATATATACCTACACTGTCTGTTATAGTATGACAATGTATATATACCTACACTGTATGTTATAGTGTGACAATGTATATATACCTACACTGTATGTTATAGTATGACAATGTATATATACCTACACTGTATGTTATAGTGTGACAATGTATATATACCTACACTGTATGTTATAGTGTGACAATGTATATATACCTACACTGTATGTTATAGTATTACAATGTATATATACCTACACTGTATGTTATAGTGTGACAATGTATATATACCTACACTGTATGTTATAGTGTGACAATGTATATATACCTACACTGTATGTTATAGTGTGACAATGTATATATACCTACACTGTATGTTATAGTATGACAATGTATATATACCTACACTGTATGTTATAGTGTGACAATGTATATATACCTACACTGTATGTTATAGTGTGACAATGTATATATACCTACACTGTATGTTATAGTGTGACAATGTATATATACCTACACTGTATGTTATAGTGTGACAATGTATATATACCTACACTGTATGTTATAGTGTGACAATGTATATATACCTACACTGTATGTTATAGTGTGACAATGTATATATACCTACACTGTATGTTATAGTGTGACAATGTATATATACCTACACTGTATGTTATAGTGTGACAATGTATATATACCTACACTGTCTGTTATAGTATGACAATGTATATATACCTACACTGTCTGTTATAGTATGACAATGTATATATACCTACACTGTCTGTTATAGTATGACAATGTATATATACCTACACT
This sequence comes from Bugulina stolonifera, assembly GCA_935421135.1. Classification (NCBI taxonomy): domain Eukaryota; kingdom Metazoa; phylum Bryozoa; class Gymnolaemata; order Cheilostomatida; family Bugulidae; genus Bugulina; species Bugulina stolonifera. The sequence continues at coordinate 27,570,211 of OW285188.1, forward strand.
GTATGTTATAGTGTGACAATGTATATATACCTACACTGTCTGTTATAGTGTGACAATGTATATATACCTACACTGTCTGTTATAGTATGACAATGTATATATACCTACACTGTATGTTATAGTGTGACAATGTATATATACCTACACTGTATGTTATAGTGTGACAATGTATATATACCTACACTGTATGTTATAGTGTGACAATGTATATATACCTACACTGTATGTTATAGTGTGACAATGTATATATTATATACCTACACTGTCTGTTATAGTATGACAATGTATATATACCTACACTGTATGTTATAGTGTGACAATGTATATATACCTACACTGTATGTTATAGTATGACAATGTATATATACCTACACTGTCTGTTATAGTGTGACAATGTATATATTATATACTGTGTTTATTACTTGACTTGACATGAGAAATATGTAAAAGACTGCTACTACATGACATACCACCTTGTTACAATGTTTTACTATAACTACATGTATTAGTACATTGTAGCTCTACACCTCAATGCTTCAGACCTGGTATTTATGAATCTACTGTAGTAACATGATACATACATGTGTATGTAATGTATATAATAATACAGATAACACTATCCACACACTAATTGTCAGTAACTATTCCGACTGCACTTTGTGCCTTCTCTGTTGTTAGAGCTCTTGCTTGGTCTCCCACTTGCCTCTTCTCTCAACCACTCTGGCCATAGAGCTAATGATACCGTCCGTAGCATGGTAGAAGTATTTGTAGTCAACATTACCACCCACATTGTATACATCTCCCTGCACTTCACCGTCAGGGCTTAGAAACAATATCCTAGGAATATACCTGTAATATAAACACATATACCCTATATGTTATAGTATCCTAGGAATATACCTGTAATATAAACACATGTACCCTATATGTTATAGTATCCTAGGAATATACCTGTAATATAAACACATGTACCCTATATGTTATAGTATCCTAGGAATATACCTGTAATATAAACACATGTACCTTATATGTTATGGTATCTTCTAAGACAGACACAAACATACCAGGGTGGGGCCGTGCACACTTACCCCCCATCTGGAGCATATTTCTCTTCTTTAGGTTCCTCATCATCCATCACATTCACCATAACAAATTTATCACTTAGTTCAGCTATAGCTTCGGACTCTGCAAACTTTGGTTTCAATTTCTTGCAGGCTCCACACCACGACTTGTGTATGATCAACATCAAAGGTTTATCTAGAGCCTTTGCTTGTTCCAGTCCACTGTTCAAATCTGTAATCAGAGTAGCTAGTAAGTACATGTCTAGTAGTTGTAACTGTGAGTAGTGCAGTAGTTCACCTACTACTAACTCATGGAACTCCTTGTACTGTCACTATGCTTACTGCAGGGAGTGTGTGAAGGAGGCCAAACAAGTTGTTTGTCACCGAGAGGCAGCGCTGAGTGACTGAGCAGTTGAGAGGTGAATCTTAGCTGTCACATAAGTTCACTGATCAACTAGTGTGTTATAGTAGGCCAGTAACATATACTGTAAGTTCTATGGGTAGTTACCTGCTGTATATATTATAGGACTAATGACAGACCCTTCACAATAATACCAACTAAAGTGCAGGAGCACACAACTCCAGCTAATGCAATATTGTATTAGTGTATGATACAATGTACATATAGTTGTACAATATTACAAGAATAGTACATACATGTATATAATTATTATATATGTTGGGTTGTAAGTTCTTACTATGCCAGTCGATATTGTCACCCCATCCTTTGGCTAGGTCTTCAGCTAGTACACCAGCTATAGCTGCAGTGGTAACTAGTAGTATTAGTAACACACTAGAACTTGTTGAGGCCATACTGTAGTTCTTATTCCTTCTGTATAGAGGTAGATGTAATAACTTGTGGGTTTAGAGGTAAGTTAGGAAATATACAATAACAATATAATAGTTTACATTATGCTTCATGTAAATAGAAAAGAAACAGTCTAGTTACTACATAACTAAGGATTACACAAAATACACAATGGTAAAGATAAAATAGGCATGTAATGTAGTAATACACACTGTATATGTATATGTATATTTGATTGTTTATAAGCTGACTAGGTCTGTCTACTGGGTACACTTCATATATATATATAGTATATAATGAAACATTCTCTTACCAAAGGGTAACGGGGCATTCATCTCAATCACCTAAATATAATATGGCGCTTCTCAACTCTGATTAGTTAGTACTAGAAGATTAGGAGTTGAATACTTTAAAACAACCAGTTCAAACAGTCATACTTTTGCTTAAACAGTTTATGGGAATTTAGGGGGCATCTGCCTATATACAGTAAGTACACCAATAGTTGGGTAACGTATAGCATCTGCCTATATACAGTAAGTACACCAATAGTTGGGTAACGTATAGCATGCATTATTACAGTAAGTATAAGTGTGAGGTTTGAGTTGAGTTACTTACTTACCTGACTTGTACTATAGGCTCCTCCTCTACTGTGTATATATTAACTACCCTGTGCACTATCAGGTGTTCTATGTATTGTCTCTCACAGTGTGGATTGGTAGTATACAGTAGACAGTGTCTAGTAGTACACAGTAGTATACAGTAGTACACAGTAGACAGTGTCTAGTAGTACTAGTGACTACTAACTAGTTGAATAAAGTGATAGTGAGATGTCAAGTGTTCTACTATCCACTCTATTGTGTACGCAATGAATGGAATGCATTAGCCTCAGTTCCTTAAGTAAATACTTGTTTACCAGTCTGTCATAGGTGACCCAGAAACAAATAACCTCATGACTAAGCCCTCAAGCTATGTGTATGTTCAATGACTCATTAATCACTTTCTTCTAAGTTTTAAAGAGAGAAGATAATTCTAATACACTGATATTATATTATTATGTGTAATGTATATACATGTAGTATATTATATAGTATAATAATGGATAAATAGTAGAAGTGTACAGCCGTTAGTGGTTATAGTTAGTAGTCGTCTCCTCCTTGTCCTGTTTGTTCTCTCCTGCATTGTATAATACCATCCCATAATGAATACAGTTTCAGGTAAGACTGGGGACCTGAGGTTTGATGAGAGCGGGGACCGGGAGACTGACCACACCATCCAACACTACCAGCATGATCAGTGGCAGGAAGTGGCTACAATAGACTCTGGGGAAGGTCAAGGGTACAGGTTTCTTAATAAGATGGTCTGGCATGGCTCTGAGAAATTACCTGCAGATACTCCAGCCTGCGGGTTTGATGGCAAAATATGCTCAGGTTAGACTATCGATCGTGTATAGTATATGCAATATAATGCTATACGTTCAAATACATGTGCTATTTGTTTATATGTGCTATGTGTTTATACGTGTTATATAGTGCTATACATTCAAATACATCTGCTATGTGTTTATATGTGTTATATCGCTTGCTCTGCAATGATAACACCATACACATAGTGCATGTAGTCAGTCCTTGTTGTAATTTTGGAATCACAAGTGTAGTGTCGTGTGTTTATTTTACAGCCACCATGTATGTACGTGTATATTAGCTAAGAACTGTTCCCAAGTGGCTAAAGATGCCAATTATAACTTACTACAGGTGTTGATGATATACATGTACTGTACTAACATACATTATGTATTTATTCACTGTTCCCTCTCGGAGCTGTTCCAACAGCTGTTTCTCTACCTGAGACCAGATGTACTGAAGTGATATTAGTCATAGGTGGTACACTGCAACTATATATACCTACTACATGATGTATAATTGTAGACAGGTACGCTGTGGGTTTCTCCCTAGGTGGGATTGTCGTAGTAGGAGCTATTGTCGTCACAGCCGTATTCTATTATAAGCGTTCCCGTCACGTCAAACAGATATTTAAGAAGAGTTGGGCTGTAGACGGGAGTGATATCTGCTCTCTGAGATCTAGTAGTGATAAGCTACAGACACCCGTCGTACAGGAAGCTAAACAACATGGACCCCACCCTCGAAAACGTCTTAAACGGATGGTACATTCTAGTTGTTACTCTCAATCTCTTCATATTATGCTATACAATGATCTCTTCATAATACACAGTTAGGTATACTATACAATACTTACCATGTATAAGATGCATAATACACAGTTAGGTATACTATACAATACTTACCATGTATAAGATGCATAATACACAGTTAGGTATACTATACAATACTTACCATGTATAAGATGCATAATACACAGTTAGGTATACTATACAATACTTACCATGTATAAGTTCATAATACACAGTTAGGTATACTATACAATACTTACCATGTATAAGTTCATAATACACAGTTAGGTATACTATACAATACTTACCATGTATAAGATGCATAACTACTGGTTACCATGGTTACCGTAGGCTACCAGATTCTCCAACTCTATTGGATTTGGTTCCACATGGAGCTTCACTCAGGTGCCTCTCACAGAGACAGACATTGCTAGGTATAAGTCCTACATAGTCATAGTCCGCTCTCTCAACAGACACTTCAAGACTGACAGACAGACACTGGAAGACCTTCAGACGGTCTGTGTTCTCTGTAATGTTCTACGCACATGTACCCATGTATACACTATGTACTTACATACTTACACTAGTACTTACATACTTACACTAGTACTTACACTATGTACTTACACACTATGTACGGACACTATACTTACACTATGTGCTTATATACTTACACTAGTATTTACACTATAATGTACTTACACACTATGTACTTACATACTTACACTAGTACTTACATACTTACACTAGTACTTACACTATGTGCTGACACTACATTTACACTATGTACTTACATACTTACACTAGTACTTGCACTGTAATATACTTACACACTATATACTGACATAATGTACTTACACTATGCACTTACACTAGTACTTACACTATATATGCTTACACTAGTACTTACACTATATATGCTTACACTATACTTACATTTTGTATATTTATACAATGTACTTCTACCCTGTGCTGTTACTGGTAGTGCTACTACTGCTATTACAGCTGCACAGTACCAAGTGTGATAATATCAACACTTTCATTGGAGCTACAGTTGCTGGTGATGAGCCTGTAGTACTGATGATGTACTGTGAGAAAGGCTGTCTACAGAACATTCTAGAGAACAGAGATATTAAACTAGACTCTATGTTTGTCCTCTCTTTCCTATCAGATATAGCCAAGGTAAGTACTGTATATCTGTATATCCTTTCTTTCCTATCAGATATAGCCAAGGTAAGTACTGTATATATCTGTATATCTTCTCTTTCCTATCAGATATAGCCAAGGTAAGTACTGTATATATCTGTATATCTTCTCTTTCCTATCAGATATAGCCAAGGTAAGTACTGTATATATCTGTATATCTTCTCTTTCCTATCAGATATAGCCAAGGTAAGTACTGTATATATCTGTTTGCCCTCTCTTTCCTATCAGATATAGCCAAGGCAAGTACTATATATGTATTATATGTATATATATATATAAGTATATTACTACTGTTACAGGGTATGCAGTACCTACACAGCTCTAGTATAGGATCTAATGGTAACCTCAAGTCAACTAACTGTATGGTAGACAGTAGATGGGTGGTGAAGATTACAGATATTGGTGTGATCAGCCAAGTTGGTAAAATCAGAAAATCTGTGAAAGGAAATACTAATAACAATAACAGTAATATATCAGAGGATGAGTATTATGGTGGTACGTATAATACAGTAGAATATTATATTATAAGTGTACATGCGTTATACTGACAGCAATAGTACAATGTATGCACCACGCACATAATGTAATGTGGCTGTAAGCCCTTACACACTACTGTTAGCCTCAGATACTTACCTGTATACTTGTTGATATTGCAGGGTTGATGTGGACAGCCCCAGAGCTACTCAGGCTGCACAGAATCCCAGCTAAAGGGACACAAGAAGGAGACATTTATAGCTTCTCAATCATAATGCAAGAAGTACTGAGTAGGAACCTGCCTTTCTACAATAACCTGGGATATAGTGAGAACAGTAATAAAGGTACAGTATATACTACATGTATATAGTATACAATACAATAACGTAGTAGTATTATAGTATAGTATAGTATGGTGTGTACTACAGTGTGTACTACAGTGTGTACTACAGTGTGTACTACAGTGTGTCCTACAGTGTGTACTACAGTGTGTACTGCAGTGTGTACTACAGTGTGTCCTACAGTGTGTACTACAGTGTGTACTACAGTGTGTCCTACAGTGTGTACTATATTGTGTACTACAGTGTGTACCACAGTGTGTCCTACAGTGTGTACTGTATTGTGTACTACAGTGTGTACTACATTGGGTACTACAGTGTGTACTACAGTGTGTACTACATTGTTGTAGATATAATAGAGATGGTACAAGGAGGAGCTAGCAATGGGCACCTGTGTAGACCTCTACTGTTTGAAGATGCTGAGCACGCCTACCCTGACTGTAAGCTGTACACTGTATAATACATGGAATCACACAATCACTGTGTATTATGTGTATAAGATTAACATATGTACAGCACCTAAATAGTGTAGCTGTGTGTACATGTGCGTATATATGCTGTAGATGTGAGTACATGTGCGTATATATCCTGTAGGTGTGAGTACATGTGCGTATATATCCTGTAGGTGTGTGTACATGTGTGTATATACGCTGTAAGTGTGTGTAGGTGTGCGTATATACGCTGTAGGTGTGAGTACATGTGCGTATATATGCTGTAGGTGTGTGTACATGTGCGTATATACGCTGTAGGTGTGTGTAGGTGTGCATATATACGCTGTAGGTGTGTGTACATGTGCGTATATACGCTGTAGGTGTGAGTACATGTGCGTATATACGCTGTAGGTGTGTGTACATGTGCGTATATACGCTGTAGGTGTGTGTACATGTGCGTATATACGCTGTAGGTGTGTGTAGGTGTGCATATATACGCTGTAGGTGTGAGTACATGTGCGTATATACGCTGTAGGTGTGTGTACATGTGCGTATATACGCTGTAGGTGTGTGTACATGTGCGTATATACGCTGTAGGTGTGAGTACATGTGCGTATATACGCTGTAGGTATGTGTACATGTGCGTATATACGCTGTAGGTGTGTGTACATGTGCGTATATACGCTGTAGGTATGTGTACATGTGCGTATATACGCTGTAGGTGTGTGTACATGTGCGTATATACGCTGTAGGTGTGTGTACATCTGCGTATATACGCTGTAGGTGTGTGTACATGTGCGTATATACGCTGTAGGTGTGAGTACATGTGCGTATATACGCTGTAGGTGTGTGTACATGTGCGTATATACGCTGTAGGTGTGTGTACATGTGTGTATATACGCTGTAGGTGTGTGTACATGTGCGTATATACGCTGTAGGTGTGTGTACATGTGCGTATATACGCTGTAGGTGTGTGCTGGCCCAACAAGTACCCCAAGCTGAACGAGTTGATGAGGAGCTGCTGGGAGGAAGATCCGGACGAACGTCCAGTATTCACTGTCATCAAACATAAACTCAAACTTATCAACAATGGAGGGTAGGTACTAATAGTGCAGTGCACAGTTGTGCGCAGGTGCTCACAGGTGCTCACAGGTGCTCACAGGTATTAATAGTACAGTACACAGGTGCTCACAGGTACTCACATATGTGCGCATGTCTACACACTACAGTGCCTGAATATCTCAACCCCTCTGAGCTAGCAATAGAAATGTTGGTTTATTTAATAAAGCAGGTGATGAGAACTGCAACAGTCGTAACTCAGTAAATTAACAAGCCCACTTATGTATGTGATTTGCGCTGTAGGAAGACACAACTGGTTGACCACATGGTGAGGATGTTAGAGAGATACGCAGACAACCTGGAGGAGTTGGTAGAGGAGAGAACGGAAGAACTGGAGCAGGAGAAGCAGAAAACAGATGAACTACTACATTCTATGCTCCCCAAGTGAGTGTTTACACTAGTTAATACATAACCCACCTCTCACCAAGTTAGTGTTTACACTAGTTAATACATAACCCACCTCTCCCCAAATACCTAGCTAGGCCATACTTTCCACATTTTCATTGCAGACAAGTTGCCTCCAAGCTGAAACTCGGTCACTCTGTTCAACCTGAAACTTTTGATTCTGTTTCCATATTCTTCTCTGATATAGTTGGCTTTACAAGTATAGCTTCTCGCAGTGAACCATTGGAGGTATGTATAGATAAGTACTATATACTAGTATATACAGGTATAGCTTCTCACAGTGAACCATTGGAGGTATGTATAGATAAGTACTATATACTAGTATATACAAGTATAGCTTCTCACAATCAACCATTGGAGGTATGTATAGATAAGTACTATATACTAGTATATACAAGTATAGCTTCTCGCAGTGAGCCATTGGAGGTATGTATAGATAAGTACTATATACTAGTATATACAAGTATAGCTTCTCACAGTGAACCATTGGAGGTATGTATAGATAAGTACTATATACTAGTATATACAGGTATAGCTTCTCGCAGTGAGCCATTGGAGGTATGTATAGATAAGTACTATATACTAGTATATACAGGTATAGCTTCTCACAGTGAACCATTGGAGGTATGTTTAGATAAGTACTATATACTAGTATATACAGGTATAGCTTCTCACAGTGAACCATTGGAGGTATGTATAGATAAGTACTATATACTAGTATATACAAGTATAGCTTCTCACAGTGAACCATTGGAGGTATGTATAGATAAGTACTATATACTAGTATATACAAGTATAGCTTCTCACAGTGAACCATTGGAGGTATGTATAGATAAGTACTATATACTAGTATATACAAGTATAGCTTCTCACAGTGAACCATTGGAGGTATGTATAGATAAGTACTATATACTAGTATATACAGGTATAGCTTCTCGCAGTGAGCCATTGGAGGTATGTATAGATAAGTACTATATACTAGTATATACAGGTATAGCTTCTCACAGTGAACCATTGGAGGTATGTATAGATAAGTACTATATACTAGTATATACAAGTATAGCTTCTCACAGTGAACCATTGGAGGTATGTATAGATAAGTACTATATACTAGTATATACAGGTATAGCTTCTCGCAGTGAGCCATTGGAGGTATGTATAGATAAGTACTATATACTAGTATATACAGGTATAGCTTCTCACAGTGAACCATTGGAGGTATGTATAGATAAGTACTATATACTAGTATATACAAGTATAGCTTCTCACAGTGAACCATTGGAGGTATGTATAGATAAGTACTATATACTAGTATATACAGGTATAGCTTCTCGCAGTGAGCCATTGGAGGTATGTATAGATAAGTACTATATACTAGTATATACAGGTATAGCTTCTCACAGTGAACCATTGGAGGTATGTTTAGATAAGTACTATATACTAGTATATACAGGTATAGCTTCTCGCAGTGAACCATTGGAGGTATGTTTAGATAAGTACTATATACTAGTATATACAGGTATAGCTTCTCACAGTGAACCATTGGAGGTATGTATAGATAAGTACTATATACTAGTCTATACAGGTATAGCTTCTCACAGTGAACCATTGGAGGTATGTATAGATAAGTACTATATACTAGTATATACAGGCAGCAAATGTATTTCGCACCCATGAGTAGATTATATAATTATATTACTCCATGTTTAGCAAATTTAAAAACTGAAACATTTGTTTTTCTTTTGCCATATCGCTTAGTTTGTGGAAGTCCTTTTGGTAAGGTGCTTGAAGCTGGATGAGTGATTTTAAAATCTCGTCTTGAATGTATTTTCTGTATATATGTAAGCTCAAAATAATAAAAAAAGGCCAGCCCTTGCAGCGCATCTACTAACAGATGCCATCTCTGCCTTCATTATAATAGAGCCTGACAAGTTCAGTGTTATGTTTATGTATTATTATAGCTGTTGTATATGTTATATAAATACTCTGTTTGTAGATTGTCGTCATGTTAAACAAGCTGTACACTCTGTTTGATAAGATCATAGGATCTTATGAGGTCTACAAGGTTTGTCTCCACATGCATATCTTCCACTTACGCTGTACTAATATGTGCTTGTGTATATACAGTACTACACTGAACACTACACTAAACACTACAATGTATATACAGTCGTAATACACACCATACAATGTACTGTATATACAGTAATACACACCATACAATGTACTGTATATACAGTAATACACGATACAATGTACTGTATATACAGTAATACACACCATACAATGTACATGTATATACAGTAGTAATACACGATACATTCTACAGGTGGAAACAATAGGGGATGCATACATGGTGTGTAGTGGGCTCCCTGAGAGAATAGACTACCATGCTAGTGAGATTGCCTGCATGTCACTTGACTTCCTTGACGCTGTTAGGGGCTTCATTATTGATCATCTACCAGAGGAGCAGCTCAAACTCAGGATTGGTGAGTAGAGCATGTACATACATGTACATAAATGTACATACCTGTTACATGTATATACATCTCATTCCTGTATGTCTGATTAGTGTGATACCAGCTCACATACTAACAGTATATACTAACCATGTAAATCCTAAGTTTCCTGTCTTACAGGTCTACATACAGGGTCTTGTGTTGCTGGTGTAGTTGGTATTGCCATGCCACGCTACTGTCTATTCGGTGATACAGTCAATATGGCCAGCCGCATGGAATCTACTGGTGAAGGTACTTATATACTCTTAGCAAATAGCATGTTATATAATGTTGATCTGATTTAGGCTCTGGAATGTAAAATGCTGCTCCTAAACACTTGTGAAATGCTACCAGTTCACCATTATATACTTGTATATGAACACCATACATGGCTAAAGTAGCAGTAACCCGTCCAACATACATGTACTGCCATTGTTAATACAGCATTAAAGATACACTGCAGCTCACCAATGAACAAGGAGTTGCTACGTTCTGATCACGGATTCATAACACAGAAGAGAGGAAAGATAGAGGTTAAAGGGAAAGGCAAGCAGGTCACTTACTGGTTATTAAAGAAGGGTGGAGAGGAGAACAGGGGGAAGCAGATGGCACACTCCACAAGGTAAATTAATCGATTTAGTGTCAGCATTATGTAGTCATAGAGAATGAGTATTATTACTATTTCCTAGCCAACTAATAGGTTCATATTGTGTCGATAATGCTGTATTTTGTGCGATACTTTTTGTAAAGGAGTTGTCAGTTCATGTGCTACCTAGCCGAGAGTGGAAAACTCCTTCTAGATCCTATTTCTATGTATTGGTATTCAAATGCAATGCCAGTGGCAGTACTGGACTATACACATGTATGTTACAGTACTCTCGATATATGTATTCTACATGTACATTACAGTGCTGTTAGTGGTACATATATTACAATGGTATTATAATGTAAAAGCTGTACAAGTACATGTATGTTACTGTGTTATATTTATACACGTATGTATTACAATGTTATATTTATACACGTACATGTAATACAATGTTATATTTATACATGTATGTATTACAATGTTATAGTTATACATGTATGTATTACAATGTTATAGTTATACATGTACATGTAATAATATTACAGTGTTATATCACAGTGTTATATTTATACATGTACATGTATATTGCAATGTTATAGTTATATACATGTCAATGTATATTACAATGTTATAGTTATATGTAGTTATATATGTACATGTATATTACAATGTTATAGTTATATATGTACATGTATATTACAGTGGTGAAAGTGTTGTCAGCGCAGCTAGACACGCTGGCTATGATGACATGTCATCAAATACTCATTACGATGATGTGGATCCAAGTGACTCCATATCCAACGCTCCTCGCAGAGGAAGTGACATGTCCGGATATACCGAAGGCAATGCATACGTCCTCTTAGACTTACCTGACTTGTCTCGAGATAGCGGCAACAGATCTGCAGGGGCTTCAGATGTCAGTGGTATTCACGCTAGCGAGAGCATTAGAAGTATTGGCGATATTTCCGTTAACAGGAAGAGCAGCCCTAGCTCCAGTGTAAGAATTACACACTCTAAACTCTATGTCCATTTTCTTCAATTTACAACATATTATAGTATCAAAGACACTAAGGGGGTAAAGATACAAGTACCAATGGACCCTGTTCCCCTCCCCCAACTCCTCTATTTAAGATTACGGTGTGACATATTGCTCACCGTAGCTTTCACTTTGGGGACAGGAAGTTTTCAAAACAGAGTTGTGTGTCCCTCCCATCATTTGTGTTGGCAATGAACTACAATGCATTAAATACAATGTAGACCTACATATACATGTATATATTATAGGCTAGGTGATTGTTTACTTCTACTCTTGTGTTAGTTTCTCTTGTTAATTCACCTTACAGAGCTATAATTTAGCCTCAATTCCTCAAGAGGAAGAGGATATTGGTGATTCAAATGATCTGAAATTAAGATCCAATACACATTCTGAAATTGGAAAGAAAAAATGGCGTCCACCTACACCAGCTCGAAAGAGTAGCTTTCAGCATGCTAAGACGGCCATACTGCACGGTACAGAGAGAATAAGGAAACGGTCTGTTGGGAAGGTGACACCATTACAAGATAGTTTAGCAGAGTTATCACTGATAAAGACGTTGCCCGATGTAAAGAGGTTGATATCACAGCCAGAGGAAACAGGTGTGTCTAGTCTCTCAATTGCCCCTACTTTCATTTTGTACTCTAAACTCATGAGATATTCTTTTTTTCACTGTTTTATTTGTGTAGGGCTTTTAGTAAAACAATTCTGAAAACCATTAATACTCGTAGATTGTCGTGACGATATAAACCCTACGATGTGGTGAAACACATTATCGTCCATTGAGACTAAATTTTGGTGTATTGCATTACCTGCCCACCTATCACTACATTTACGATCCTCTGTTGTTTTATCAGTCTCTGCTGGCTAGCTATCATGCTGTATACTATCATTTCAGAACCAGTATTTGTGAAACCCCAGCAGGCGTTGCCTGCAAACTATAGGAATTCTAAGAGATTCCAGATAGAAGAGGAGTACGAGTCAGCTCCGTCTCTGACAGCTGTTGAGAGCATGTCTAAGGCTATGAAGAAGAACCGTGGTAATAGAAGGAATACTATTGAGACAGTTGGTAGTGGTATTGATAACATGGTCTATACTGATATTCCAGATATCAGGGTAAAGGACTATAACTGTGCTGCTGACCAAGATGACATGGAGGTTTAATTGGTAATCACTTAAGTTTCTTACTATATACTGCCTGTATGTAGCAGCTGTAGAATAAATCCGTCCATAATACCAAAAATACTGTGTTCACATGATTGAAAAAGAGGACAACTCCATTTATAGAGTTGAACCAGACAGGTGCTTTTGTATAACAGTAGATAGTTGTCACTAGAAGAAGGCATTGAGTGGTCAAATATTGCAAATGATGTATTTCAGGTATATAAATATTGCAAATGGTGTGTTTAAGGTATAAAAATATAAGTAGCTCTGTCTTGAGCTAGAAACATCTCGATAGATCAAAGAAGTATAAGAACAAAACATGTAGGATAGTCAACAGTAGCATGATAGTATTGGGATAACCTTTGTCTGTATAACTTGCCGTTATAAATTATTATGCTTGATTTAGTATTTAAAGGGAAGTAGAAAACCCTGGAATAGAATATGCTACACAAAGTAAACTATGTGAAAATTGATTGTCACAAAGCGGTAACAAAACTCCTTCCTAATTGCTGACAAAATTAACATATATACATGTACATGTATTTACCAATATATATGACTAAAAATCAAATAATGAACTGTGTATAGGAAATACAATATGTGATGGCACATGTTGAGCATTAGAGGGTCTAGTAAAGTGATGCATACTGTATACTACACACTGTATACTACACACTGTACATGGTGTATGTACATGTGAAGATGCTGAGAGAGTGGGAGATCAGTGCTGGTTGTTGAGGTACTTATTCTCCTCTGCATACTGTGAGAGAACGCTGCTCATGTTGTTGATCACCATGTTCATAGCACCACCACCACTACCTGTATTACAGCGTATACATATAAAATCATGTACATGTACATGTAATAGATACAGTGTATGTGCATATAATATTATGTATGTAAGTACACCTATGCACATAACATATACATATATGTATGCACAGTACAACCAGGTGTATAAGATGATTTGACTCACTAGCATGCACTACGTTATGAGTACCTTATGACAGGGAGCAGCCACTCTCTCATCAGCTAGTACATGGTAAACCCAGGCAATGAACCAGGGGCGGACAACTCTGTGCATATGAGTGGCTATAATACTACATGTCTGTATAATGCATACACAGTCATGATACGCTATACATAATGGTAGGCACACTTACCAGCTGCAGATGGTCTCACTTGACTCACAGAACTAAAGTTCTGGCTAACTTGGCTATTCACTTCACCAGATATGGAACTGATATGGTCCAGCTGCATATGCCCATTCATGTTGATACTGCTTGCTGGTATTCTTTGGTTGTGGTCTGTTGAACTTGTAACCTACCATGTACATGTAATGGCTAAAGGAATTGGTTGACAAGTTGGAGTTGCTGTAGATGGATCATAGCATATTTTTGTGATTTCACATAACAGCAGGGGCGGATCTGGCTCAGTTTGAAGGGTTCTGCCAACAGGCGGGGGTCCAGGGGGCCGGCCAGGCCCCCTGGCGGGGTCCGGGGCAGCGCCCCGGACGCCGGAGCTATATGCTGGATTTTGTGTTAAATGAAGCAAATTTATGCACACTTACACTTGGAATCAACATGTTTCTGTTACATGCTAGTTGATCTCAGTAACCAGTTAAAAAAATGTTGTGTTTCTGGGGACGCGTAAAGATTTAGTAAGTGAGGATTTACAACTAAGATAAATGCAGGAATTTCTACTTTGCAGAAATGCAATAATAATAAATTTAGAGCAGTGATATCTTGGGCAAGTATGTTGCAGGGGCTACTTTACATATTATGAATGCTTGACTGTGTATTAGAAATAGAAATTTAAAATTAGCTTGTTTATAACTATGGTTACTGTGCCAGGGCTCAAGATTATTTTGTAGCCTATTAAAAATATGCCATCACATGACTTTATGAAAAGAGAAATGATGCTAAATTTTGTGGTAGATAGAGATGAAAGTGTTATTATCCTAGGTTTCCCAAAAGCTGAAGAGTATGGACAATTTAGTGCATGGCATCTACATGTATGTGGAGACATTACTTCTTTTGTAATGTTTGAGCCTTGAGAGCATATGCACATGACATGAAGTAGATTATGAAATTTCAGAGGTACATACATGTATATCTTCAGAAATAATGCTGTGGCACTGTTACAACATGTATTACTCAGCCCAGAGCCATTGAGTGAATGGCTCTGACTCAGCCCAGCAGCAGCAGCTCATTGGTAGCAGCAATTATTTTGTTATTGTAACTGGTAATAACATTTACTGTGGTCACAAGTATAGTCTATCAAAAGTCACTCATTGTAAAGTAATTAGTGTAGTCTTATTTCCTGGCAAATAAAAGACTGCCAGTAGTGGGAGGGTACTGAAATATCTTTACTATAAATTGTATAGGATGAAAGCTCAATTCCTAAGCTATCTTTTGGTATGTTATAGCCATATAGCATCATTTTCATCATAATATGCTTAGATTATGCTGGGCAGGGTAGGATGCCTCCGCAAATAAACTTACAACTGTGTGTTATCATTGATAGGTGGCAATTTAATTTTTTTATCAGAAATGGAAGGTCCCGCCATGGCAGGGAGGGCGGGACCCCCAAATCCGCCCCTGCATAACAGGCAATATTGTTAGAAATATTATTATGCCTCACCTCACATGGGGGTGAAATTTGCTGGCCATTAGTGAAATGTTGCTGCTGTCTACCCTTTAGTATTGGATGACCAAGGTAGGGTTGAGCTACGCCTGTGTTATCTACGATATGCTGAGGCTGTGCCATCCCCAAAATCTCTGTCCTCACCTACATAAGGTCCCATAGTAATATCCAACAGGGTTGTCAACAATGAAGCATTGGTGACTGGATATACATGTATAAGTAGTACTTGGAGAATGGAACAGGTGTATACATACTTGCAGTG